>CM034149.1:671661230-672404832 GCA_019776745.2 Taxus chinensis | reverse complement strand
AATGATGCATATCTGTGGGTTTGAAAGCTTTTAAATTTTCAGAAGAGTAAGCAAGAACATCCTTATACCTCTTTTAAAAAGATCAATTGCTTTTTCCTCTCATCTGTTGTGCAACATTTTCCACTGTTCACGAGCTTAGGATCAGTAGAACTCCCAATATTAATTTTGTCATACTCAGTTGATTGGTGGAGTCCAGTAGAAGCTCTAGACTGTACATACGTCAGGTTATCAAATAGTTCTCTAAAACTCACCATCCTTGGCAATCTCGTTTCCTTGAGTGTGATGCATCAATCCGAATCCGTTTCTTTCCTTGGGGTGACTGCTTGGTCAAAGGGCACACTTTCACGAGGGGTTGGTTGTGTCGCTTCCTTCAAAATACAACTGTTCAAAAATTGACCCTTGAGCTCGAAGGAAAGAAAAGCACTTCTTTTTTTGTGTGCTCATCATTGAAAACTTGGCTGTTATTTGATTATCCGGTACACCTAGTCGAGGCCATCTCAATGGTGAATTATCTGAGAGAAAGTCAGGATGAGGAATTAGTAGTGACCCTGAGACTGCTAGTGAATCAGCCTTGTTCTTCTTCTCACGAGGTATTGCTTCGATGGAGAAAGCATCAAAGACATTCAATGGAATCCAACCTGAGTCCGGTTTAATGTTTCAACCTGCCATTTTTTACAGGAAAAGGTTCTAACTTGCTTTACAATCAATTCAGCATCACCACAAGCCAGAAGATTCTTTACACTCTTGTTCTTGGCCACTTGCAGTCCAAAGAATTAGAGCCTCATACTCTGCTGTATTATTAGTATTTTCGAACTGCAACTTGATATGAAAAAGATGTAGGCTGCATTCAGGTGGACACCAGTAGTTAGGACACCAGCTCCAGAACGCAGCTGAGGAACAACTTCACAAACTCTAAAATACCAAACACCATATTAAGATCTTTAGGTGACAACTATTTTTTTCGGGGAGTGGAATTTCATCAGGGGACATAATCAGGTTAGTACCATGCCCCATTCACTCATAGAGTAGTATTTTTTCTTTAGGATCATCCGTTTTTTGCTACAATATAATCAGGGACTTGATTCTCAAGCCGCAACTTCTTCATTTGCCCTTACAGGTGCGAGTGCAGGTGACCAATCCATTTGAATTTCTCCAGACCAACATCCTTACTAAAGAAGTTCTACTTAGCAACATCCGTATATGAAGAGGAATATCCGCTACTAAGATGGTAGCCAAAACTCTCTTTTCAGCAAAGCAGCAAAAGCAATTGTTGATCTTTTACTTCCTTCGACCACGGGCCACTTCCTTACTCTCCATAGAGTACACGATCCATAAGTGCGTCGTGTGAGGGTAAAGCCTAAGGCATGAGCTACTTTAGCAGGCATCAACATTGTCTGAGGATCCGAGTCTATTGACCACAATTTACTGAGCCTATGGATATTATAAGAAGTGTTACATAAATGGTTTGATTTTGTCCGTAGTGAGGTGACAGCGGCGGCTACCAGACTAGGCTGTGGTGCAGAAGAGTTGGGTAGAAAAGGCCTTAGAGTGGTTTAGAATGGAGAATGACAAAGTGAATCATTTTAGCAAAAGCCTTTGACTGGGTTGATTAATACTCAGCCTCTGAGATTTGAACCTTAGTCTTGTTTAGGTGTCCAATAAATCAAAAGACCCGAAGTGGATGGGCATCATCACTGAGATCCTAGTTTTCAACTTTAGGGGAAAAAAGAAGTAATTTAATAGTTAGAATGACAGGACTAACCTTTGGTGTTGTAGATGATGAAACGGGGATAGGAGATCCTCTTTTTGCAATTACGGGGATAGGGCGGCGGCTCCCCTTGATTCTTGGGGGCGGCTACGTCACTTCTACCTCTGATTTGTCTGCTTCTCGAGTTCATGACAACGAATGATTCGCTATTAATGTCAACTACTACTTCATATAATCATCTCCATCATCAATGCCTGTAGTGGTGAAGACAAGAAATTACTCGAAGATCCCTCAAGTTCATCTGCTTCATCATCAACTTCTTCCAAAACTCCTAGCAAGCGGTCCTTATCCTCATCATAGATCTTGGTTCTCAAACTTCAAAGGTTGCATTGATAGGAGATGAACAGGAGGCCGTCAAGTGCTAATCGTTTGAGAAGCAGGCAACGATTCTTGGGTTGAAAAATTCCTCCTTGAACGTCTACATAAGGAGCATGTTGAGCAATTGTTTTTTTTTATACAATGAGATCCTTCGCAAGTATTTGAGCACGGGAATCAGTATTAGGTCCAGGAGTGGAAAGAGGAGGAAGAAGCAGATTTAGATTTAGAAGGGTTCTCTTCAAATTCCCCTGACATGATTAAATCATCTTCAAACACTAACAGCAAGAGTTTGATCCTCAAACTAATGTGGCGCGATTAGCCCTTCTGAGCGCATAACTAACTTCGGCGATTGGCATTTAGGAAGAAAGAATTTTTTTGGATTGATCAACAGGTCTCGAGTATTTGGTGGAATTTTATTAATCACCTGTTGAATCGGGCCACAAATTCTCTCATGGGCTCTTGTGAATCTTTCTTATCTGAGAGATTGGGCTAGCAAAGGCATGCACATTCTTCTACTGGTTGTGAAACGTTTTCAAACCTAGTTCTCAGTGGTTGTCCAGATAGTGATAGCACCAGCCAGAGGGTGATAGAATAATCAGCCAGCATATCTTGTAAGCTCAGTGAACAGGTCTCACGGAGACGTTCTTAATGTTCAAAATCCCAGAACTCCACATGCAACTATGAAGGCGTGCGATGTGTTCATCAGGATGCACTTTGCCATCACCTTTGACTTTCGGGAATTCTTCCGGTTACCTCTGGCGTAACTCATGTAAAGGCGAGAAGAGCAAGGGGCACGACCGATGACCCCAGGGCAATGTACGCCATTCTTGGAAAAAAAATGGCTTGGAGAGGAATGCAACACCAGGCAAAGAATCAAAGTCGAAGATTAGGACTAGCTGGCTCTGAAGGAATACCACCCGTAGGAATTCTATCTTGAACAGGTGGAGTGCTTGGAGAAACGAGTGTTTCTATTTCTTGTGAAGGGAAAAGGAAAAACCTGATACTCCAAAAGCTGAAACTGAAGCACTTCAATACAAGGGCCCTTTCCCTCGATAAAACGCGGAGTCCCCAGATCAAAGGATGATCAAAACTACGAACGGAAATGATTTCCCCAGCAGAGTCGCAAAAACTGTGTCGTCAAATAGACCTTTACGACGAGAACAGTTAGGGGACAAGAAGCCTCCTCTTAATGGGAGAGGTTCCTTATTAAAATGAACCTATTTAAAATATACAAAAACATGATTTTTATGTTGAATTGGATATACGAAAAGTGTTTTCTAGAAAAGATCATTCATTACAAAAGACTAAGAATGAGAATACGAGAATGCGCCGAAAGGCAAACACTCAGAATATAGATAACCGAGTACGTAATTCTTTATGTATGCGAAGCGTACAGTGAATTAAACAAGACCTTTTGTATCTATAAATAAGATGGAATTAAAGACACAAAGTTCTGTAAGTAACAATACCAGAACCAAGTTTCTTGACAGAACATAGACAATGATCTACACAAAATTATGACAAGCTTGGGAATTAATAAAAGAGATCAGCTAGGACAAAGAATTGAAAAGCCTTCTGTATGATTTCTTTATGATCTATTTACACTTTCAGTAAATAAAGCCAAGTTCTTCCTATTTCCCAAATGGCGTGGAGAGGGAATTATAAGCTTACAAATCAAGTTACTCTTGGTAACTAATCTTTTAACTAAAGAGTAGTTAAGGAGTGCCAGCAATACCTCAACTTATTACAAGAATCGAGAAAAGAATTAGAAAAGAGAGAAGACAGGGAAGAAGACAGGTGGTTAGAATGGGAGGGACCACGATTCAAAATTCGCTGCCTGAATCTCTTCAATGCCAGGCTATGTCTCTGCCATGAGGGTCTGACGTGTTGGTTTAGACTGAGGAGCCCAAATCTAAGGCACTTCGCCATTCCTATCAACTTGACATGAGTATGATCGTCTTTATTTGAGTCTTTAGTGGCAGATGAGAGAAGAGATCGCCTTCATTGTCTCTTTGGAAATGGAGCTTTCCTGGAATAGATTATTCTTGACAAAAGCTTTGAATTGGCTTTGATTTCTGCAGGGAACGAGCAACCCGAAGTTTCCTCCTGACGATGGCACATTGATATCTGTGAAAGCAGTACACAGTGTCTTGAAAGCCTCACCTTATGACAGCTATTCTTCAGCTCTCCCAAGCATCCTCCAAGACTGTGATCTTCATCCGCGCTGTAAACCCAGAGGATTTGACAGATTATCCTTTGCATCATCAAAAACATATTCAATATAAAATGTTCTCATATGTCTTCCCATGAGATGGAGAGGTCACTATGCAACTGCTCCAGGTTTGGCTCTTTAGATAGGACCCGATGTGGAGGAGAGCTTTGTGGCAATTGTTCACTTACGTGGCGATTTGAAAGTTATCGATGAAGTTCAATCCTGCAACAAGCAATCTTCCAACATGGCCTCAATAGTCTGTCATAGACGGAAAATACTGTGCACGTCTGTGATTACTCTGACTTTCATCTGCTTCCAATTACAGGGGCGGAAGGGTACTCATGGGGTAGGGTGCCAAAAACTTTGTACTTAGACAAACAGAGATTTGATAAAGCCTGTGGAGAATCTTGGCTTGTTCCTCCAACTGTTCAATAGTTTGCTGCCTTTCTCTACCCTCAAGACTCTTGTGACCGTTTCTGGAGTTTTGGATCTCACCTAGGGTAGACTCTCCCATAGGAAAACCTTGCGAATTCTAGGTCAGAAACCTGTAAGTCTGCTCTGATTTATTCTTACTGTAGGTGAGCAATCGCCAGGAATGCTGACTGAGCATCAGACACTATCCTGGCGGTGATTCTGGCTTTCTTGGCACAAGAAGGAGTAGTGCCTAACAAGGATACCACAGCATCATTGGAGCCCTGAGTCAGAGAGGAAGATTTCTCCTTTCTATTGTAGCAAAAGTTGCATCCAGCAAAAGAGGAAGGGGACAGTAGAGGAGGGGCAAGAGGACCAAAGAGACAAAGATTCATGACGGAAAGGGTTTGCCACAGTGTTGTCTTTCAAGTTGAGATGTGAGTGGGAGCGCTTGAGCCAATGTTTGCAGGTGCAGAGGAATCATAGCACTTGGAAGTTCAGTGCTCTGATTCCTTATCTTGATCCGTTGGAGCTTTAGGAGCATTTGTAGGAGCTTGCCACTCACTTTCTTCACTTTCACAGCTGGAACAAGGATGTTCACTAGTCACCAAAGGCACTTCTAACCTATTTCTTTAAGGATCTTTTTCGCAGGCATCCTTCTTCACCTTTGGAATTCTCTGGTCTATAGTGGATGAGAAGGCGTGGCAGTGAAGGTCTAGCGTGATGGCAGAGGGTTTGCCAACAGGTTTGTGTCTGATATGGGAGTCGATGCTTCCCTCTTGGTGTGAAAACCATCCTTAGAGGAGGAAGATTCTCTGAGTGCTTCTAAGCCTCAACGTCTATCAAAACAGCCCTTAGTCCGCCTACGCCTGGAGCTAGGATCTCGGAACAGGCGCATCTTGATCTTTTCTTGTTCAAGCCAAGTCCTCCAAGGGAGTGTGTTAACCACATGTCCATGACTCATATGAGTATAGATCAGAGTTGCATCCTGGGCGTCCTCGGAACTTGGTACAAGCCAAGTTCTTGGATTAATTGCCGCGAGAAACCTGCCATAGTGCTCCTTCTAGCCTCAAAATTAATTTGCACAGTCAGCCCAATAGTCTTCTGGATTGCCGTATGATGATAGATTATCTTGATGTTTTGCTCAATGAACTTCTTCAGTCCAATGTAAGTCTTGGCTTGACGATGAACAGTGATGGGGAACAAGGGATCTTTTATATTATGATGCGTCCAGGGCTGTTGGACAGTGTATTTCCCAAAAAGAGATTGGGAAAGTGTGCAACCAGTAATTCTTCTTGTGTCTGCAGGTTCTGTGTAATGTGTCTAAACTGCCTGCATCCTTCTATCAAAGCCATATCAATGCCGAACATGGGACGCCTCAAAGGGGTGCTCTCATAGCCAGCAAGCATGATTCAGGAGGAATTTTCTGAATTGGATAAAATAGGCACCGTACGTGAGGTAGCCCTTCAGGTGATTCTAGATATCCTTGGCTTCATCAGGAAAACCATCTCTAAAACGTAGAGGGTCCCACCCTCCCAATGATAGATAAACGTAGCGGACCAAGTACATGGTGGCAAGCATCACATTTTATACCTTCGAACATTTGATTACTGTCTCGAGGGTGACCTGGTGACAAGCCCATGCGACACCACTGCACAACCTGAAAGGAAGGACCAGCAAAATAGATACGCCCCCAGCGCCCCGGAAGCAACCAACCACCAAAAAACCGTGTAGGTTTACGCCTGCACTTCTAAATCCTTTCCCCCCTTTCTCGACAACCACGTTCACTCCCTCCTTCACCGCTTAAGGGAGGACAGGCCAACGACCCACAAAGCGATAATTCAAATGAACACTATCCTCTTTACCCTTCCGGAGAGGCTTGCACGAACCGAAACTATATAGCGCGTCACTATCCCCCGATGTCTGCCAGCAGGCAGATTACAGGATTCATACTTGTGGGCATCAAGAGAGAAAAACCAAACCATGCTTGATTCGCCACGAGTATACATCAGGTACGAATCTGTAGAACTTCTTTGTTTGCTGTACATGGACAGCTACCCACCAAGTTCATGCTGAGATTTCCGTCCAGTTGATATTTTAGTTCCCTCGCACACCCATGCTGATGAGCAGGGCAATACAGAAATGGAATTCGTTAGTAGAGGGTAAAGCCATACAAGAGCAGTAAGTTAGATTATAAAATCGACAATTCTTCATTGAAAGTAGCCGAAAAAAAGGTCTTAGATAGACTAGATGCTCCATTCGTAAGGGTCTTAGCCAGGAAATAACCACCCTGTGCCTTGTATTTGTCGTGTCTTGAATTGAAGGGGGCTTGTGCTGGATTTGGGGAAAACACTATGCATTACCATTTTCTGGAATTCTCAATGAGTGCTAATGGCCGGAAGCATCCAGTTTGGCGATGAGTTCCTGTTACGTTGGTCAATTCGCTCGAATCAGGGTCGATGTGAGCTCCGCATGAAAAGCACTGTATAGCAATTAACCGAGATGGGGGGAAACCTCCAGTGAAATCCAAACCGCTGTCCTGAATTCATTGCGCCATTGATGTAGGGTTGCATCTGCCTCCTGCCCAAACATCACCAAGCAAGATGACGGCTCACTGTCCCCAATATTGGGAACAACAGACTCTAGTGGAGAGATTGTCATGTCCCTGAAATTTGATCTTAATTTGGATAGGAATTCGGGGAGCGCAGAGCCCGCCAAAACAAATCAGGCAGGAATTCAGAGGGAAGGATACACGCGCAGACGAAATTTAGATTGCAGGGTTCGAGCAAAGGATAGCATGGAAGCAGTGTGAAAAATGCATAGGGGGTTCGCTGTTATATAGCCGATTAGGAGAGAGAAAGATAATGAATGCACATTTAATACAACCTACCAATTGAATAAGCAAGATATTGGGTAGAGCGGGAGTGAAAAAATAAGGCAGAATGGCACTTGATCATTTGGGACATGTGGGACGCGATGCGCTAAACACGCGGCTCGGCCGATTTAGGCGAAGCGGGGAAGGAGAAAGATGCACCAAAGCCTTTTGGGAGAATGCAGGACGAAAGTGCGCGAAGTACGGCGACTCGGCCGGATCGGAGAAAATTGACAAGGGTCTGGGCGGAACTTGGGACATACGGGACGTGAAAGGCGAAGTACGCGGTTGGTTTGGGGAGTCAGCTGAAAATGGAACAACGGGCCCAATTGAACTTGGGACACGAGGATAAAAATGTCTGACAGGGCCCGAAAAACACACAAAATGACCAAAAACGCAGATGTTCTCAAATTTTTGACTTTTAAAATTGAGTTACAACAGAGCAAGAACACTTAAAATCAAATTGTAAAATTTTCAATTCCTAAGAGCGGGAATTTGACCTGTGGCAACATATACTAGAAATTCAAATTTCCAAACATAGACATTTACACATGCCCACTGAAACTGAATAACTGCTGCTAAAACTAGAAAGCGCGTATACTACATCCTGTAGAAAGTAAGGAGTTAAATTAAGCATTTTCAACCTACTGCAGATCCTCTTATAGTTGAGCCAATTGTTTCTTCTTGTATACAATGAGATCATTCGCAAGTATTTGAAGCAATGGTCAGTATTAGGTCCGGAGTGGAAGGAGAAGAAGCATATTTAGATTTAGAAGGGTCTCTCTTCACTTCCCTGACATGATTAATAATCTTCAACACTAACAGGCAAGAGTTTTTGATCCGCAACTAATGGTTGCGAGATTATCCCTTCTTAGCGCATACTAACTTCAGGCGATTGGGCATAGGAAGAATTTTTTTTGGATTTGATCAACAGTCGAGTATTGGTGGAATTTTTAATATAATCAACCTTGTTGAAAATGTGCCACAAATTCTCCTCATGGGCTCTTGTGAATCTTTCTTATCTGAGAGATTTGGCTAGCAAGCATGCACATCTTTTCTAGCTGGTTTGAAAAACTGTTTTCAAACCTATTTCTCATGGTGTCGCAGCTAGTGATAGCACCAGCCCAGAAGGTGATAGAATTAATCACAAGCATTATCTGTAAAGTCTCAGTGAAACAGTCTCACGGAGACCCCGTTCTTCCTGGTCAATCACCAGAACTCCACATGCCACTATGAAGGCTGTGCGATGTGTTCATCAGGATTCCTTTTGCCATCACCTTTGAATTTAGGGAAGTTCTTCCTGGTTTACCACCTCGGTTAACTTCATGTAAAGGCTGAGGAAAGCAGGGCCCGACACGTGACCCCAGGGCAATGGTACCCAGCACCGATACACACCGCCATTCTGGAAAAAATGCCTTGGAGAGTAACTGCAACAAACCACAAGATCCAATGCTCGAGATTAGTACTAGCTTGCTCTGAGGAAACCACCTCGTAGTAATTCTATCTTGAACATGGGAGTGCTTGTCGAACGAGTGTTTTCTATTCTTGTTGAAGGGAAGGAAAAACCTGCTAACTCCAAAAGCTTAAACTGAAATCTTCAATCACCAAGGGCCCTCTCCCTCCGAGTAAAACGCGGATTCCCAGTCAAAGGATGATCAAAAAATTACAGAACTGGAATATGATTTTCCCCAGCGGAGTCGCCAAAAACTGTTGGTCGTCAAATAGGACTTTATGGAGAGCAACAGTCAGGGGACAAGAAGTCCCTCCTCTTTAATGGGAGAGGTTCCCTTATTCAGAATGAACCTATTACAAATATAATAAAACATGATTTTCTTGTTGAACTTGGATATTATGAAAGTGTTTTCTATAAAGATCATCAATTACAAAAGGACTGAGGAATGAGAATACGAGAATGAGCAGAAAGGCAACACTCAGAATTATAGATAACAGAGTAGTAATTCTTTATGTATGCGAAGTTACAGTGAATTAAAACAAGACCATTTGTATCATATAAATAAGATGGAATTTAAAGACAAAAGTTCTATCAGTAACATCTACCCAGAACACAAAGTTTCTTGACATAACATAGACAAATGATCTACACAAAATTAAATGAAAGCTTGGGGATAAAAGAGATCAGATAGACAAAGAATGAAAAGCCCTTCTGTATTGATTTCTTTATGATCTATTTACACTTTCAGAAAATAAGCCAAGTTCTTCCTCCTTTTCAAAATGGCGTGGAGAGGCCATTATATAGCTTACAAATCAGTTACTCTTTGTAACTACTTCTTTTAACTAAAGATTAGTTAAGGATTGCCAATCGCAATACCTCAACTTATTACAATGAATCTGAGAAAAAGAAGAGAAGAATAAGGAGAAGAAGACAGGTGGTTATGAATGGAAGGGACCCACTGACTTCAAAATTCGCTGCCTGAATCTCTTCAATGCCTCGGCTATGTCTCTGCCATGAGGGACTGACGTGTTGGCTGTAGACTGAGCCCAAAATCCAAGGCACTTCTTCATTTCCTTATCAAACTCGACCTGAGTATGATAGTCTTTATTTGCTTCTTCAATGGCAGATTGAAGAGAGCAGATCTCCTTCATTTTCTCTTTGGAAATGGAGCTTTCCTTGAATAGATTATCTTTGACAAAAGCTCTGAATTGAGCTTTGATTTCTTGCAGGGAAAGAGGGCACACCAGAAGTTTCATCCTGAAGATGACAGTGTATATCTTTGAAAGCAGATACAACCAGTGTCTTGAAAGCCTCACCCTTCTGCCAGCTATTCTTCAGCTCTCCCAAAGCCTCCTCCAAGACTTTGATCTTCCACTCCACGCTGGTAAACCCAGGACTTTGACAGATTATCCTTTGCATCATCAAAAACATTATTCACCAATAAAATGTTCTCATATGTCTGTCCCATGAGATGGAGGTCTACTATGCAACTGCTCCAGAGTTTGAGCTCTTATATAGGACCATGATAGTGGAGGAGAGCTTCTGTTGCAAATTGTTCACCTTTCCGTGGAGTTTTGAAAGCTTCATCGATGAAGTTAAATCCTGCCAACAAGCATATCTTCCACCATGGCCTCCATAGCTCTGTCATAGACGGAATACTTGTGCACATCTTTGATACTCTGTACTTCATCTTGGCTCAAAATTACAGGTAGCGGAAAGGGTAGTCAATGGGGTAGGGTCCAAAACTTTGTCCTTAGACAAAAGAGATTTGATAAAGCCTGTGAGAATCTGGGCTTGTTCCTCCAACTGTTCAATAGTTTGCTGCCCTTTCTCTACCCTCCCAATGACTCTTGTGACCGTTTCCTGGAGGTTGTGGATCTCACCTTCAGGAGTAGACTCTCCCATAGGAAACCTTGAGAATTCTAGGTCAGAAACCTGTAAGTCCTGCTCTGATTTATCTACTTTAGGCTTAGCAATCTCCAGGAATTGCTGACCCTGAGCATCAGACACTATCCTGGAGGTGATTCTGGCTTTCTTGGCGCAAGAAGGAGTAATGCCTAACAAGGCTACCACAGCATCAAAATTTGGCCCTGAGCTCCGAGAGGAAGATTTCCTCTTTCTATTGTCGACAAAAGGTTACACCCATGCAAAAGAGGAAGAGGAAGCAGCAGGAGGGGCAAGAGGACCAAGAGACAGAGAGCTCATGACGTTCAAGGTTTGCACAGCTGTTGTCTCAAGTTGAGATGTGAGTGGGGCGCTTGAGACAATTACTGCAGAGGAATCAATAGTGCTTGGAAGTTCAGTGCTCTGGACTTCCTTATCTTTATCCGTTGGAGCTTTAGGAGCATTTGTAGGAGCTTGCACTTCACTTTCTTCACTTTCACTAAGAATAATGATGTTCACTAGTCACAAAGGCACTTCTACCTGCTTTCTTTGAGGATCTTTTTCCACAGGCTCCTTCTTAACCTCTTTGAATTTCTTCTGGTATACTTGAGTGGATGAAGAAGGAGTGGAAGCTGCAGGTCCTTGCGTTGATGAGGCAGGAGGGGTTTGCACAGGTGTGTCTGATATGGGAGTCGATGCTTCCCTCCTTGGTGTTGAAACATCCTTAGAGGAGGATTCTCTTGAGTGCCTTCTAAGCTCTCGAACTTTCCTATCAAACCAGACCTTAGTCGTGACTAAGACTGGAGCTAGGATCTCGGCCAGATCATCTTTCTCTTTCTTGTTCCAATCCAAGTCCTCCAAGGGAGTGTGCTTAACCACATTGTCATACTCATATGAGTATAGATCAGAGTTGTCATCCTGGAGTCCTTCAAGAACTTGGTACAAGCCGAGTTCTTGGATCAATTGCAGAGAGAACCTGCCATAGTGCCTCCTTCTAGCCTCAAAATCATTTGCATAGTCAGCCCAATAGTCTTCTGTATCTGCCTTATGATGATAGATTATCTTGATGTTTTGCTCAATGAACTTCTTCAAGTCTAAGCAAGATCTTGGCTTGAAGAAATGAACAGTGATGGGAACCAGGGCTCTGTCTATATTCTGTGTGTCCAGGGCTGTTTTACAAGTGTAATTTCCCAAAGAGATGGGAAAGTGCAAACCAGTAATCTTCTTGTCTCTGCAGGTTCTGTGTAATTTGTCTAACTGCCTGCATACTTCTATCAAAGCCATCTTATCACTGCAGAACATGGGAAGCCTCAAAGGGGTGCTCTCATAGCCAACAAGCCTGATATAGGAGAATTTTCTGAATTGGATAAAATAGGCACCGTAGTGCGATATCAGATTCATGGCTTCATCAGAAAACATTCTAGAAGTGTCACCCTCAAGAAGCTTTACCACGTACATGGTGAAAGCATCATTTACCCTTCGGAAATTACGATTACTGGTCTCTAGGGTGAACTGCGGGCAGTAGGCATATACAGGATCATCCTTGTGGGCATCAATGTAAGAAAAACCAAACCATTGCCTTGATGCCGCTAGAGTATACATCAGGTACGAAGTCATGTAGAACTTCTTTGTTTGCTGTACATTGGACACCTACTCCGCCAAGTTCATGCTGATGATTTCCGCCCAGTTGATATTTTTAGTTCCCTTGCACACCATGCTGATGAGCGGGCACATCGAGAAATGGAATTCGTTAGTAGAGGGTAAGCCCATAACCTGAGCTAGTAGGATTATAAAATCTGACAATTCTTCATTGAAAGTAGCCCGAAAAAGAGTCTTGGATAGACGAGATGCTCCCTTCTTAGGGTTCTTTAGCCAGGACTTCACCACCCGCGCCTTGTATTTGTCGCTGTCTTGATTGAACAGGGCCTGTGCTTGATTCTGGGAAACAACTATGGCGTTATCCATTTCTGGAATTCTCAATGCAGTGCTAATGGCGGCAGCGTCCAGTTTGGCGATGAGTTCCTGTACGTTGGTCAATTCGCTCGAATCAGGGTCGAAGTGAGCTCCGCATGAAAGCACTGTATCAGCACATTACGCCGAGATTGGGAAACCTCTAGCGAAATCCAAACCGCTGTCATGAATCATCTGCGCCATTGATGTAGGGTTTGCATCTGCCATCCTTGCCCAAAAATTGCCAAAGTCAAGATGACGAGCTTCACTGTCCCCAATATTGGGAACAACAGACTCTAGTGGCGAGATTTGTTCCTGTCCCTGAAATTTGATCTTCATATTGATAGTAATTCGGAGCGCAGAGCAGCAAACTAAACTTGGGAGAGAATTACAGAGGGAAGGGATACACGTGCAAAAATTTAGATTGCAAGGGTTCGAGCAAAGGATAGCATGGAAGCAGTGTGAAAAATGCATAGGGGGTTCGCTTGTTATATAGCCGATTAGGAGAGAGAAAGATAATGAATGCGCATTTAATACATACCTACCAATTTGAATAAGCAAGATATTCGGGTAGAGCGGGAAAAATAAGCACGAATGACACTTGGATCATTTGGGACATGTGGGACGCGAATGCGCGAAACACACGGCTCGGCCGATTCAGGCGAAGCGGGGAAAAGACGCACAAATGCCTTTTGGGACATGCGGGACGAAAGTGCGCGAAGTACGCGACTCGGCCGGATCGGACGAAAATGTGACAACGGGTCCGGGCGAACTTGGGACATACGGGACGTGAAAGCGCGAAGTACGCGGTTTGGGCGATTCGGCCGAAAATGGAATAACTGGCCCAATTGAACTTGGGACACGCAGGACAAAAATGTCCGACAGGCCCGAAAACACACAAAATGACCCAAAAACGCAGATTTTCTCAATTTCTCGACTTTTAACATTGAGTACAACAGAGAAGACACTTAAACTCAAAATTTTAAAATTTTCACTTCCTTAAGAGCAGGAGAATTTTGAGTGGACAACATACTAGAAATTCAAATTTCCAAAAATAGACATTTACCACATGCCCACTGAAACTGCATAACTGCTGCTAAAACTAGAAAGCGGTATGCCTACCATCCTTTAGAAAGTAAGAAGTTAAATCTAAGCATTTTAAACCTGTCTCCCAGATCCTCTTATAGGTGACCCCATTTCCCAATTTCAAGGTAATTAAAAAACCATGTGAATTAATCCTTCAACAAACACCAGAAATCCACAACTTACCCTGTAGAATTTTGCATGATTTTCAACAAATATTGCATTGCAAAAATAAACCTATCCAAATCACATGAGCCTACATTCTCTGTATCCAAAACTGAACGGACTCATAAGTGGTTTCCAAAAATGGATAGCTTAAAAAGGTTAATTTAAAAATTTTGGTTCAAAACTTCTTTTACTAATAATATTACTAGGGCAGATGTTGATGTGCAACCCTAGGCTTTTACTAAAAATTCTATGTTTGTTGGGCATACTGATTATAAGTACTTGAGGTATCAGGTCATCAATAATCCTAGTATTTTGGATCATCCTTTAGAGGACATGAATACTATTGAGATTCTTAGTATTACTACCTTGGCTAATTTTTAGGCATTTTCTTGATTATTTTTTTATGTTTTCGGGATCATGCAGTTATAACATCGCTCAATAGGTTCCTTTGTTTAATAGCATAAATCCATTGTTGTTAACAAGCATCTTGTTTTAGTGTGCAATGAGATTGATTTGCATCCATTGGAGACACTGCCAAAGGATAGGAAATTGGTGGTAGAGATGAAGGAAGAGGCTGGGAAAATTATGGTTGGATTGTATGAAAATCATAGTGCAGAGGAGGGGGATGATGGTGTCTTGATTTCGATGAGTGCTTTGAAGGAAGAAGGGTGTGATTGCGGTAAATAATGTGGCGTGTGGAAAGTTTGTTGGAGCAGAGGGTGCTGTTTAAGATGAAGTCTATGAAAATCAATAGTTGTTCTAATAGGATTCATGGTGCCATGCAGAAGCTAAGAGATGGAAAGGGGAGTCTTCCTTGTATTCCAAGGTTCAATCTTCTGCTAAACAGTCAATAAATTGGAGAATGGTATTTAATAATGAGAATGGTGGTGTTGGAGTTTACTCTGCAAGCTTGAAGAAGCAATATATTTTAGAAAATGATGAATGGAAGGAAGATGATACTCCAGAAATAATGGATGGGCATAATTTTTCCGACTTTATTGATCTAGATATTTTGTAGAGACTTGAGGAGTTAGAAAGGGAAGAAGGGCTTAGGATGGCAACTCAGGGTGAAAACAATGATGAGATGGGAGAGGTATATTTGAGCTTGGAGGAAAAAGAAGCTCTACATGAATAAGAAGATGCTTGTTGAGGAACACAAATTGAATAAAATCATTGTAGAGAGTAGCCCTATTGTTCCTAGGAAGTTTGACGAAGATAGAAAGTACAACTTAAACAGAATGGGCAGACATCTTTCTTGGTTGGGTCTGTATCCTTTTGCAACGATGCAGAGAGCTTGGAGTAGATTAATGTCTCATCAAGGTCGCAAGCAAAAGAGGTCAAGTGGAGTGGAGGAAAATACTGATGTCTTGGATATTAATAAACCTAACAAGAAGTAGTGTCTACTATCACACTCAATATCCAGGTCTAAGCCTCCCAGTGAAGTTGTTCCAGGAGAAGGCTATAAGGACTCTACTCAGAAATTAAAAGCTATCAAACTTTGTAAGAAGGCATCAACGAAGAGGAAAAATGATGCTCGCAAGGGAGAGGGTGATAGAGTGATAGTGAACCTAAAACAAAAGCATTTGTTTTCTGGAAAGCGATCTATTGGGAAAACTGCTAGACGTTAAAAGGTCAATAGTTTTCTTTGAAAAATTTGCAGTTGTTTTTTATATTTCTGGTTGGATTGAAATACTAACTTTCATTAGATGTAGGGTTTTGTTTTCATGGCTGCATTGGAGTTGATTTTATTGTGTTTGTGTGTTTTAGTTTAGGTGAGTTCATTAGAATATACCTTCCATCATATTCATTTTGTTCAAGAGATTTTATGTTCTATGTATACCAATCGGAGGAATAGATTCCTTAGTTAATGAAGAATATTAATGCTTTTGTCATAAATTTGGCTATTTATCTTCAATGCATTTTTTTGATACGAAAAATTATAGAAAACCATATCATTAGCACTTCATTTGTGAATTCAAACTAGATGCAAATAATAAACAACAAAACTGTTCCACAACTCCATCATCAACAAAAAATAACATTTTGTTTAGAATATTCAAACTTCCACAGAAGAAACATGTTTCATATGGAGGAAACACATGTCAAATCCATCCTTGGTTTCAATGCCATAACTTTATTTGCATAGGTAAAAAGCAAACACATGCCTCCTATTCTTCGTTGTTGGACATCTTAGAGATTGAAAATCACAATATGTCATATAACAAATTACTTTAACACTATGTAACATGGTATATACATCCTCACCATCGTATGTGTATAATTTTCTGTTAGAGATGGCATTAAGGTAGAGTTTGAAAACCCCAATCCATTTTCCTCGGAGGGTGAGGAGGTTGAACCTGTTTCTTATCGGTATAGATAATAGGAATTAGACGCTGATATAACAATGTTATGGATGTAAGGGGCCAAACACAGTTTCTCACTTCGAATGCTCTGAATGAATTTGATCTTAAGTTTTCTAGAGTTGATTGTCATCATAGATTGGAAACTCAACGTGTTTTTGTTGTGATAATTGAACTCAAGAACAATGCAAATAAGGTTACAAAATGGACAGCTCAGACCCTTCTTGGAAGTACAGATGTCATGAAACTAGGTTATGTGTCCAGGATTCACCCTCAGGAGTACTTCAACAAATCCAAAAAAATCTAGGCTAAATTGAGAAGTGGGTTTTTTTGGCAAACGGTCTAAAAAATTGTCAATAGACATAATACTACAATATTAGAAGATCCATGAAAAAAACAAGAGGCAAAATTTAAATACGTACATCTAATGACAATCTTCTTCCTAGAATCATGTGACATCTCGTTTCTCTCATAGTTTAAGAATACTGATAGCAAAGAATAAAAGGAATCATTTTAAACATTTACACTAAAATGATTTGTTTACAATCAAAATGATGGTATAGATTATGCTTAATGAGTAAAAAATAGTAATTTTATTAAAACTTAGAATTTTATTTACGGCAACCCCCACCATGATCTAGAGGCTTTGGATTGCTACTAAAAGAAACACCTGCTAAAGGATTTCCATCTTGATAAACATGATTTCTTAATGATAGAATCTTGAGAGATATTTTGTGTAGACAGTCTTACTGCATAGCATGGACACCCAACATTATACTCCAAAAAGATGAAAAATAAAGAATTCAACGCATCAAATCCATTTACAAACACAGTAATTTCCAAAATGTAATAGCAATTTTCAAATACATACTAGTAAAAAAATGGAAACTGTATGAATTGAAAGGCACCATTGAATGAGATTTGTGAGCTTTTTGTATAAAAGGTGCAATAGCATAGAAATTTAGAAGAAAAATGCCTTTGCTGCATTCTTGAGTTAATGAAACCATATAATTGAAGCAAGATTTTAAAGTTCCCCATAAGGGGAAATGTACAAGAAAACTAGGTGAAACTATCATCGTAAGCTTCAAAATTCTTGCTAGCCTGGATTGTTTCAAAATGTTTAGACTTTGATGCCCTCAACAAGTTTTCCTTGAATTTGGGAATTAACTATTTTAGATAAATTCAAATATATTGGGGTTTGAATGATTACCAAGGAATACCCTACTTTCCAACCCCAGTGCCAACTCTCTTGTCTGCTCCATCGCAAGAAACTCCATGCTCCCGAATGCCACGAAGATCACCAACGTTGGAGAGGTGCTCGGAATGGTAGAGGAAGAGGTGGTAAATGGGGTCGGCTCTGTTCTGCATGGGATCTGAGAAGTACCCACAAAAAATTATCTAAAATTTATCCACAAAAAAATAATTTGAAATGGGATCCATGAAGTACCCTTTCATTTCTTCATTATCTTAAATTTACCCACCAAAAAATGTTCATCTGATTGGGCCAAGGCTCAGGCCGCATCCACCTCCGAAGAGATCCAGGGAATGTTTTTCATGGGAAGAATCCAACAAAAATGAAGCAGAAGCTTCAACATTTCATGGAAGCGCTTGAATGGTCTCAAAGGATCTCTATTGCAAGCATTGGCATGGCTCTGTCCCATTGTTAAGACATCCACTACTCTTGAACTAGGGTTCTAGTGGCCGCTATTTCCCCACGGTGGCCTTACCGCTATTTTCCCTAATGCAATGCAATAGAATTAGATTTATTATTAAAACTAGAGAGGACAAAAAAACTAGAGGCAAAATTAATGTTTTGTCTCTAACTATTGTCTCAAAAGGGGCCACCATGTAGTAGTGATATCACGTATTTTCAACAAGGTCAACATACATTCCTTGTTGCCACAACAATACAATGGTAATGACATTTATCCTAAAATGATGTGCAAAAGGAATACATTCCTTGCTGCGAGAACAATACAATGGTAATGACATTTAGCTTATCAAACAACTACCTTGCCTTAAATCAACATGCAAGACAATGGTAATGCCATTTCAGTTGTTCACGAACTATTGTGCATTAACTTAGTAATCTTGAAGCATATAGCAACTCGCACTTCAATATGAATTTGTATCCCAAATTGTTGTATGAGGAAGTGGACCATTGTGTACTTGATTGATTGATTGATTCAAGACTTAGAAGCTTAAATTAGGCTTAGAAGGTTGTGAAAATTGTAATTTAGAAGTTTGAGGTTATATTGTTACAATCGGTGAAGGGTGAGTGGTAGTGAGCATTAGTGTTTACTGTTGGGTTATGTGATTCTCTACTCTTAATCAACGAAAACCTCCATTAAGTAAGCAAATTGATGTGTGAAAGTACATGAAAGACTTATCTTAGAGAGGTGGTAGAAGACATTTAAATAAATGTGTGTTACTTTCTAGAATTTATCCAAATGGTGGATAAAGTAACCCTTGAATTTAATCGTAAATGTTCTTATGTTCGCCGTGTTGCAATAACACCGTACATAAACAATAAAAATGTTAATGTCATTTGTGTGTCTCGCTCTGAGTCCTAGGTATGTGATATGGCACAAGTAATTCGAAATTTTAAAGCGAAACCCATTTACATAACCTATTCGTATTGCTTAAGATTTAATTATTTGAAAAATAAATGCTTTACCTAGAAGGTTCCGAAATATACGTTGGAAGGACAAGGAGCGGATGAATAGTGGACAGCTGGAAGACAGCTGTAAAGCATAGCATGTGACTGTTGAGAAAAAAGCACAGCACCGTTGCCAAAATCTCTATTAAATCCTTTCTAACCTACTGTTTCTCCTATTCTTTTTTTCTGCTCCGTCCCCATGACAATGCTCATGTTTCGATTTGTTTTCTCTGTAATTTTCTGGTAGATTTTTTATGAGACTTCTTGTTTTGTTTGGATTTGCATCTTGTTTGGATTTGTCTCCGCGGATGTCTTTTGTCCCTGTTCTTTTGTATTTTTACCTTTACTAGTGTGTTTTGAGTTATTTGGTCTGTGTGTTTGGGATTTGAGTACCTTTTTTGTGTGAATATTTGTGTTATTTGGGGTTTGAGTACGTTTTCTGTGTTTTGTTGGAGGGACAAGAGTAATGCAGGGGAACACATCAAACCAGCCACAGACAGGACATGCCAGACAGCAACAGAGGCACCTTCTTCATTAAAGTGGTGAGCTCTTTGACCATTATTTTAGTTTCTTTATTCTTGTTTTTCTATGGATCTATTTTAGGTTGCCTGTGCATGTACAAAGTTAAATGTAAATTAGTCTAGCACTTTTTCATAAGTTTAATTTGCCCCTGAAATGTTAGGGGTTTGGATTCTTCGTTTGGGTAAATCTACAATTTAACCTTACTTCAAATTTAGGTTTAGATTTGAAATGCACAATTAATTTCCTCCGAGTGGTTTACAAATTTTATTCAGGGTTTTTCTAATATGTGGTTCAGAGATGGATAGTTTTACTAGTTAATGAATGGGCTTCATATTACAGATGATTTCTGCATGTAAGCATTATTAGTGCTGTAGTTTTGTTTTCCTAAGCTTTACTTTCTCTGGCTTCAAATATGAGGTTATTTTAAGGGTAATGGCCCATTTAAGATTTATAGATCAGTTTTGAAGGAAAGCGCACATTGGTTTATAACCTATTTAAAGCAATGCACAGGATTTACTTTTATTGTTTAGGGTTGATATTTCATACTGTTTGTTTTTCCGATTGTCGCTTTGTTTTATGGATGAATTTTGCTTCGTCTTTGCAGCTCAAGGCTTATTCCTGCTAGATTTCAGGTATTTTCCAGTTGATACTCTGTAGCAGGGTTATGATGGCCAAGTTAGTGCAGGCGATGGTGCTGTAGAACAATAACTTAATTTGATAATGTTTTCACAAATGCTTTGGCTGATTCCTTGTATCCCATTCCTTCCTTGTTTTAGTTCAATTTTTACAGCTCTCTGGTTGCTGCCATCTTAGAGACGAGTTGCTTATTGATTAAGTTGAGCGTTGTTTTATTTGAACCTGTAACATGTTATTTTTAAATATTGTATGGCATTGGTTCCTCGTATGTTGCTTTTTTCCTTTTAATTCGATTTTCCCCCACTCTGACTGCTCATTTGGCAGTTTAGGTTGTCATAGTTTTTGATTCAAAAGCAGTACAGTTTAGGGAGCCTCTAAATTTGTTGCTCTACTTGTAGTTCTCCATTTATTATTGTTTGAACACATTTGAACAATGATTTTCTCCATGCACATCAGATAAAGTGTGTGCAGGGACTCTGAGTACCAAAAATAAATTAAAAAACAGAGTATCTCTCTCTGTACAAAACCATTCAAGTGACAGGGACTCTGTACAAAAACAAAAACAAAAACAGAGTATCTCTGTCTCTATCTGTTATCTAGCTATTGGGTTGGAAAAGGGGTGCCAAATTATCCGTTTTCAGATGGTAGTGGCAACTGGCACCCACGACCGGTAGTATTATATTTCATAAAAAGTTGGTTTAAGTGCTTACTATTATGTACCCAGGTAAATGGATCATGAAGGCTGCAGTCCAAATATTAAGAGAGAAGTGGTCTTGGAATAGTTAAATCTGCCACATTGTGGTTGGACCAATCGCAGGGTACCCTCTTGGCGGTTTTCTCTCCATCCGGTCATTTCATCCTTCTGCACTTTCCTCACATGGCTTTAATATTTCCCCATGAAATTGCTCTGTCCATTTTCTGCTTACCCAGAGCGCTGAAACCCACAGACCTCCTCCCTATTCATTGTATATATGCATTCATTCTCCTTGGAAAAATAAAAAGGAAATCCTCTTTATCAAGTTTGGAATTGATAATAAATTTGTTTGATTGGGATTGGTGTTAAAATAGGCACTGGGGATGGATTTTGTGAGTGGTAATAAAATCAGTGAGTGGTAATAATGGTGGGTTGTTTCAGAGGGAAGCAGTGGTGGACACCCTGTTGGATATTGTGATGTGTGCGGTGCCTGTTTGGTTAGCTGTTATGATAGGGTTAGTGGTGGGATGGGCCTGGAAACCCAAGTGGGATGGTCTCTTATTTGTGGGGCTCAGGAGTTTGAGGCCACAGTTGTTATTAACTGCCCCTCATGGTTTCGGTGCTGCTCTCACTGCCTTGATGGGATTCCCATTGCTCAGAAAGTTGTGGGCCAATTTCAGGGATTGGGAAAGCATTTGAGCAGCAGCACAAGTCTGAAGAAAGGTAAGGTTCAGGAATAACTCTTTATATATATACAGTTATTAATTTCATGGGACAGATTATTGCTGGCACTGCTTTGTGGGATTCCTTTCTGCTTTTATTTACAATTGGATAGGCAAAGTATGTTCCGCACACTTTACTAATTGGGCCTTGATAAGTATGCGAAACCAATTATAGCCTCTGTTACTATGCCTGTTTGTTTATGTTTGCAGTTACAGGATAAACTATGTCCTCTTCATTACAGGATGAAAAACATGTTTATATGAATATGCAACATTGAATTTATCGTTTAGATGTAAAAAAATGATGCCTGAGACACTGAGTATTGATTATCATAAGTTTCACTTTAACATATGCCAGAGTTCATGTTATTGCTTTATGTCAGATATAGCCAGCACAGAAATAACAAAAAAATTGCCCAACATATGTTAGGCGAATTTTCTCATTATGGATTATATTAAATATTTTGATGATGCCATATTCGAATTACGAAGCATAGTCTGTAAACTGCTATCATTTTCTGGTTTCCATAGCTTTTGCAGTCTTGGTTCCTCTGCTTAGCTTATCAGAGTATAATAGTTGTTTGATATGATGCCATTGAAAATTAACTGATATGAGTAATTAACTGGTTGAAAACTAACTGCTTCTTGTGAAGGAACAGATTGAATCCTTGTCATGAAGTTTAGAGATGTAGACGGTTAATGTATTCGCTTTTTTTTTCAAAATCTTTTGTTATAATGGTTCAATTATGGTGTTGCATAATAGAAAATGATATGTCGCTCAACTTTTCCGTCCAAATTGCAGATTCTTTGAAATATTTTTATGTACAAATAAAAATATTTGTATGGACTTGCAACTATTTATATATATTTGTGGTATATATATATTTTATATGTTAATGTGTTTATAAATATTTTTAAGTGTTTATTTGTATTTAGTGTTAATGTATGTGTTTGAATACAATTATTATAATATTTCTATTCATTTAAGTATAAATAGAAATATTATATATGTATGTGAATAGTTTATGAATATGTTAAATTAAAGTGTTTAGATGATAATAATATGATGGTCTTTTTATAATATAAATATTATAATATATTTTTTTTATTTGTATAGTTTACGAATATTTGAAATTAAAATGTTTGGATCATAATAATATGATTGTATTTTTAGGTATAAATATTATGAAATAATTTAATTTTTAAATATAGGTGCTGTGATTGGAAATTTTGTGTATTTGTATTTTGTTTGGTATGTTTGAATATATATGAATATTATTTGTTTGGTATATATATAATTTGTTTGGTATGTTTGAATATATATAAATATTATATTTTTTTATGTGTATATTTTATGAATATTTCAAATTAAATTGTTTGAAAGATAATAATATAATTGTATTTTTAGGTATAAATATTATAATATGAATATTATAAGTGTTGTATGTTTAAACATGAATATTATAGAAGTAAACGTGTATTATTTGTATTTAGTTTGAAAGTTTATATTTGTATTTTAGGTAATATTTTGATACGAATATTTAAAAATGTGTGTAGGTATTTTGTTTGTTATGTATGAATATTTAGTTTGAAAGTTTATGTTCGTATTTTAGGTAATATTTTGATACAAATATTTAAAAATGTGTGTAGGTATTTTGTTTGTTATTTATGAATGTTTAGATGTTTTTATTTTATGTATGAGATATTTTGGTATGAATCTTTGAAAATGTGTGTTTGTATTTTATTTAGTATTTTTAGACGGTTTGTATGTAGTTTGATTATAAAATTATGTAGTTTCTTTAGAATTAGAATGGAGGTTGGAGGGAAAAGGAGGAAATAGAGTTTGGAAAATGGAAAATGGAGGTTGGATTTGAAGGAGGGTTGGATGGAGGAGGGGTTGGAAAATGGAAAATGGAGATTGAAGCGGGTTGATGGAGGGAAAATGAGGAAATTGAAAAAGAACGGGTTAGAATTGAGGTTTGAGGACAGGAAATGGAGTTTGGATGGAAAATGGAGGTTGACTTTGAAGGAGGCTTGGATGGAGGAAGGGGTTCACATAGAGTTTGTAAGGAGGGGTTAGAATTGGTGGAGGCTGAAGGGAAAAGGAAGAAAGTGGAGTTTGTGGCTGATGGAGGTAGGGGTTGGAAATGAAAATGGAAGGTTGGATTTGAAAGAGGCTTTTGGATGGAGGGAAGGGGTTCACATAGAGGTTTTGGAAGGAGGGGTTAAGAATTGGTGGAGTGTTGAAGGGAAAAGGTAAGAAATGGAGTGTGGAAATGGGAGGAGGTGTTGGAAAATGGAAAATGGTAGGTTGGTATTTGAAAAGAGGCTTGGATGGAGGAAGGGGTTAGACATTGGGTGGGAGGTTGAAGGAGGAAAAGGAGGGAGGAAATGGAGTTTGGGTTTTTGAAGGAGGGTTGGGATGTGGAGGAAAAGGGTGTCACGTAGAGTTTGGAAGTAGGGTTGCATAAGAGGGGTTGTGACTGGATATGAAGTGGGTTTAAGGAGGGGGTAGAAATTGGTGAGGTTGAAGGGAAAAGGAAGAAATGGAGTTTGGGATGGAGTGGTTGGAAAATGGAAATGGAAGTTGGATTTGAAAGAGGCTTGGATGGAGGAAGGTGTTAGAAATTGTGTGGAGTTGAGAGTAGGTACAAGGAGAAATGGATTTTTGGGTTGTTTAATGAATGGTTTGGATGGAGGAGGGTTTCACGTAGACAGTTTGGGAAGGAGGTTGGCAATAGAGGAGTGGTTGGAACTGGATAGTTGAAGCGGTTGAAAGGAGGGAAAGGAGAAATTGAGTTTGTCAAGGTCGGGAAAAGGAGTTTGGGTTTTTGAAGGAGGGAATTGGATGGAGTGTTGGAGGGAACAGAGAATGGAGTTTGTGGTGGAGTGGTTGGTGGAGAATGGAAGGATGGAGTGGTATAGGAAATTGGGTGCTAGGATGTGAGTTTGGGTTTTGAAGGGGGTTTGAATGGGGATGTTGGAGGTAAAATGACGAAATGGAGTTTGGGTTTTGAAGGAGTGGTTGGGTGGAGGTTTGAGGAAAACTTCAGACATGGAGGTTTGGATGAGGGGTTGGGAAAATGGACAATTGAGGGTGGATTTGAAGGAGGCTTGGATGAGAAGGGTTCACATTAGTTTGAAGGAGGGTTTGCATAGAGGATGGGGTTTGACTGGGATATTGAAGTCGGTTTGAAGGAGGAAAAGGAGTGAATAAGAGTGGTTGGGGTTTTAAGGATGGTTGGGATGGAGGTTGGAGGAAAGAGGAAATGAGTTGGGTTTTTGAAGGAGGGTTGGATGGAGTTGGAGGGAAAGGAGGAAGAATGGAGGAGGGGTTGGAAAAAGGGAAAATTGAGGGGGTTTGGACTGGATATGAAGCGGGTTGAAGGCGGGGTTTAGAATTGGGGAGGCTGAAGGAGGGAAAAGGAGGAAATGGAGTTTGGGTTTTGAAGGAGGGTTGGATGGAGGTAGGAGGGAAAAGGAAGAAATGGAGGAGGGGTTGGAAAATGGAAATGGAGTTGGACTGGACATGAAGCGGGTGAAGGAGGGGGTTAGAATTGGTGTGAGGCTGAGGAGGGAAAAGGAGAGGAAGGAAATGGAGTTTGGGTTTTGAAGGAGGGTT
Organism: Taxus chinensis; assembly: GCA_019776745.2. Taxonomy (NCBI): domain Eukaryota; kingdom Viridiplantae; phylum Streptophyta; class Pinopsida; order Cupressales; family Taxaceae; genus Taxus; species Taxus chinensis. The sequence continues at coordinate 672,379,498 of CM034149.1, read as the reverse complement.
GGATGGAGGTTGGAGGGAAAAGGAAGAAATGGAGTTTGGGTTTTGAAGGAGGGTTGGATGGAGGTCGGAGGGAAAAGGAAGAAATGGAGTTTGGATGGAGGAGGGGTTGGAAAATGGAAAATGGAGGTTGGACTTGGATATTGAAGCGGGTTGAAGGAGGGGTTAGAATTGGTGGAGGCTGAAGGAGGGAAAAGGAGGAAATGGAGTTTGGGTTTTAAAGGAGGGTTGGATGGAGGTTGGACGGAAAAGGAAGAAATGGAGTTTGGATGGAGGGGTTGGAAAATGGAAAATGGAGGTTGGATTTGAAGGAGGGTTGGAGGGAAAAGGAAGAAATGGAGTTTGGATGGAGGAGGGGTTGGAAAATGGAGGTTGGATTTGAAAGGAGGGTTGAATAGAGGTTGGACTGGATATTGAAGCGGGTTGAAGGGGGGAAAAGGAGGAAACAGAGTCTGGGTTTTGAAGGAGGGTTGGATGGAGGTTGGAGGGAAAAGGAGGAAATGTAGTTTGGGTGGAGGAGGGGTTGGAAAATGGATGTTGGATTTGAAGGAGGCCTGGATGGAGGAAGGGGTTCACATAGAGTTTGGAAGGAGGGTTGAATAGAGGAGAGGTTGGATTGGATATTGAAGCGGGTTGAAGGAGGGTTGGATGGAGGTTTGAGGGAAAAGGAGGAAATGTAGTTTGGGTGGAGAAGGGGTTGGAAAATGGATGTTGGATTTGAAGGAGGCTTGGATGGAGGAAGGGGTTCACATAGAGTTTGGAAGGAGGGTTGAATAGAGGAGAGGTTGGATTGGATATTGAAGCGGGTTGAAGGAGGGAAAAGGAGGAAACAAAGTTTGGGTTTTGAAGGAGGGTTGGATGGAGGTTGGAGGGAAAAGGAGGAAATGGAGTTTGGGTGGAGGAGGGGTTGGAAAATGGAGGTTGGATTTGAAGGAGGCGTTAGAATTGGTGGAGGTTGAAGGGAAAAGGAGGAAATGGAGTTTGGGTGGAGGAGGGGTTAGAAAATGGAGGTTGGATTTGAAGGAGGGGTTAGAATTGGTGGAGTTTGGAGGGAAAAGGAGGAAATGGAGTTTGGGTGGAGGAGGGGTTGGAAAATGGAGGTTGGATTTGGAGGAGGGGTTAGAATTGGTGGAGGTTGAAGAGAAAAGGAGGAAATGGAGTTTGGGTGGGAGGAGGGGTTGGAAAATGGAGGTTGGATTTGAAGGAGGGGTTAGAATTGGTGGAGGTTGAAGGGAAAAGGAGGAAATGGAGTTTGGATGGAGGGTTGGATATGAAGGCATTTGTGCGTCTTTTCTCCGCTTCGCCTGAATCGGTCGAGCTGCGTGTTTCACGCATTCGTGTCCCACATGTCCCAAAAGAACCAAGTGCCATTCGTGCTTATTTTTCCCGCTCTACCCGAATATCTTGCTTATTCAATTTGGTAGGTATGTATTAAATGTGCATTCATTATCTTTCTCTCTCCTAATCGGCTATATAACGAGTGAACCCCCTATGCATTTTTCACACTGCTTCCATGCTATCCTTTGCTCGAACCCTTGCAATCTAAATTTCTGCGCGTGTATCCCTTCCCTCTGTAATTCCTTCCCGAGTTTAGTTTGCGGCTCTGCCCTCCAAATTACTATTAATATGAAGATCAAATTTCAGGGACAGGAACAAATCTCGCCACTAGAGTCTGTCGTTCCCAATATTGGGGACAGTGAAGCTTGTCATCTTTGACTTTGGCGATTTTTGGGCAAGGATGGCAGATGCAAACCCTACACCAATGGCCCAGATGATTCACGACAGCGGTTTGGATTTCGCTGGAGGTTTCCCAATCTCGGTGCAATGTGCTAATACAGTGCTTTCATGTGGAGCTCACTTCGACCCTGATTCGAGCGAATTAACCAACGTACAAGGAGAACTCATCGCCAAACTGGACGCTGCCGCCATTAGCACTGCATTGAGAATTCTAGAAATGGATAATGCCATAGTTGTTTCCCAGAATCAAGCACACGCCCTGTTCAATCAAGATAACGACAAATACAAGGCGCAGGTGGCGAAGTCCTGGCTAAAGAACCCTAAGAAGGGAGCATCTCGTCTATCTAAGACTCTTTTTCGGGTTGATTTCAATGAAGAATTGTTGGATTTTATAATCCTACTGGCTCGGGTTATGGGATTACCCTCTATTAACGAATTCCATTTCTGGATGTGCCCGCTCATCAGCATGGTGTGCGAGGGAACTCAAAATATCAACTGGGCGGAAATAATCAGTATGAACTTGGCGGAGTAGCTGTCTAATGTACAACAAATGAATAAGTTCTACATGACTTCGTACCTGATGTATACTCTGGTGGCATCAAGGCAATGGTTTGGTTTTTCTTACATTGATGCCCACAAGGATGATCCTGTATATGCCTACTACCCGCAGTTCACCCTAAGGATGTTTCAACACCAAGGAGGGAAGCATCGACTCCCATATCAGACACACCTGTGCAAACCCCTCCTGCCTCATCAACGCAAGGACCTGCAGCTTCCACTCCTTCATCCACTCAAGTATACCAGAAGAAATTCAAAGAGGTTAAGAAGGAGCCTGTGGAAAAAGATCCTCAAAGAAAGCAGGTAGAAGTGCCTTGGGACCAGAGAACATCATTGTTCTCAGTGAAAGTGAAGAAAGTGAAGTGCCATCTCCTACAAATGCTCCTGAAGCTCCAATGGATAAAGATAAGGAAGTCCAGAGCACTGAACTTCCAAGTGCTATTGATTCCTCTGCAACAATTGTCTCAAGTGCCCCACTCACATCTCAACTTGAGACAACAGCTGTGCAAACCTTGAGCGTCATGAGCTCTCTGTCTCTTGGTCCTCTTGCCCCTCCTGTTGCTTTCTCTTCCTCTTTTGCATGGGTTCAACCTTTTGTCGACAGTAGAAAGAGAAAATCTTCCTCTCGGAGCTCAGGGCCAAATTTTGATGCTGTGGCAGCCTTGTTAGGCACTACTCCTTCTCGTGCCAAGAAAGCCAGAATCACCTCCAGGATAGTGTCTGATGCTCAGGGTCAGCAATTCCTGGAGATTGCTAAGCCTACAGTAGATAAATCAGAGCAGGACTTACAGGTTTTTGACCTAGAATTCTCAAGGTTTCCTATGGGAGAGTCTACTCCTGAAGGTGAGATCCACAACCTCCAGGAAACTTTCACAAGAGTCATTGGGAGGGTAGAGAAAGGGCAGCAAACTATTGAACAGTTGGAGGAACAAGCCTAGATTTTCATAGGTTTTATCAAATCTCTTTTGTCTAAGGACAGTTTTGGACCCTACCCCATTGACTACCCTTCCGCCACCTGTAATTTTGAGCCAAGATGAAGTATAAAGTATCAAAGACGTGCACAAGTATTCCATCTATGGCAGAGCTATGGAGGCCATGGTGGAAGATATGCTTGTTGTAAGATTGAATTTCATCGATGAAGCTTTCAAACTCCACGGAAAGGTGACAATTTGCAACAGAGCTCTCCTCCACTATCGGGGGTCATAGATAAAGAGTTCAAACTCTGGAGGCAGTTGCATAGTAGCCCTCCATTTCATGGGACCAAACAGATGAGACATTTTATTGGCGAATAAGGTTTTTGATGATGCAAAGGATAATCTGTCAAAGTCCTGGGGTTACATCGTGGAGTGAAATCAAAGGGGAGGAAAGTTTGAGGAGTGGAGGGGGAGTTATGAGGTAGTTCTGGAGGTCTTGGAGGAGGCTTTGGGAGAGCTGAAGAATAGCTGGCAGAAGGGTGAGGCTTTCAAGACACTGGTTGTATCTGCTTTCAAAGATATACACTGTCATCTTCAGGATGAAACTTCTGGTGTGCCTCTTTCCCTGCAAGAAATCAAAGCTCAATTCAGAGCTTTTGTCAAAGATAATCTATTCAAGGAAAGCTCCATTTCCAAAGAGAAAATGAAGGAGATCTGCTCTCTTCAATCTGCCATTGAAGAAGCAAATAAAGACTATCATACTCATGTCGAGTTTGATAAGGAAATGAAGAAGTGCCTTGGATTTTGGGCTCAGTCTACAGCCAACACGTCAGTCCCTCATGGCAGAGACATAGCCGAGGCATTGAAGAGATTCAGGCAGCGAATTTTGAAGTCAGTGGGTCCCTTCCATTCATAACCACCTGTCTTCTTCTCCTTATTCTTCTCTTCTTTTTCTCAGATTCATTGTAATAAGTTGAGGTATTGCGATTGGCAATCCTTAACTAATCTTTAGTTAAAAGAAGTAGTTACAAAGAGTAACTGATTTGTAAGCTATATAATGGCCTCTCCACGCCATTTTGAAAAGGAGGAAGAACTTGGCTTATTTTCTGAAAGTGTAAATAGATCATAAAGAAATCAATACAGAAGGGCTTTTCATTCTTTGTCTATCTGATCTCTTTTATCCCCAAGCTTTTCATTTAATTTTGTGTAGATCATTTGTCTATGTTATGTCAAGAAACTTTGTGTTCTGGTAGATGTTACTGATAGAACTTTTTGTCTTTAAATTCCATCTTATTTATATGATACAAATGGTCTTGTTTTAATTCACTGTAACTTCGCATACATAAAGAATTACTCTGTTATCTATAATTCTGAGTGTTGCCTTTCTGCTCATTCTCGTATTCTCATTCCTCAGTCCTTTTGTAATTGATGATCTTTATAGAAAACACTTTCATAATATCCAAGTTCAACAAGAAAATCATGTTTTATATATTTGTAAATAGGTTCATTTCTGAATAAGGGAACCTCTCCCATTAAAGAGGAGGGACTTCTTGTCCCCTGACTGTTGCTCTCCATAAAGTCCTATTTGACGACCAACAGTTTTTGGCGACTCCGCTGGGGAAAATCATATTCCAGTTCTGTAATTTTTGATCATCCTTTGATCTGGCGACTCCGCATTTTACTCGAGGGAGAAGGGCCCTTGGTATTGAAGATTCTCAGTTTCAGCTTTCGGAGCAGCAGGGTTTTCCTTTCCCTTCAACAAGAAATAGAAAGACTCGTTCGACAAGCACTCCACCTGTTCAAGATAGAATTCCTATGGGTGGTATTCCTTCAGAGCCAGCTAGTCCTAATCTTCGAGCTTTGATTCTTGCTGGTGTTGCAGTTCCTCTCCTCTCAGGGATTGATTTGGACAAGATCCGCTCTTATTCGATAGATAATGTTCACACTTGATGCTAAAAGAACTCTCGTTTTCTCTCTTACAATCTGTGTCTCTGTGTCACGATCTGTCTCCCTCTATGTTCCTGTGTCCTCCCAGAACTGAGTTATGGGCCTCTATTTATAATCAGCACCGCTTCGAAAAATCGGCGTCGACCGAGTACTGGTCGGTGCCGATCACGGAACAGACTCCCGAGACGGCCAAAATGAACGATTTCTAGAAAGATAAGAGTGATCCCTCCACCTCAAATACGGGAAATATCCCGCTTTGGGAGGAGGAGAAATAGGGGGAATATATGGATAGGATAGATATGGGGTAGATAAGTGGTTAGGATACATGTGAAAAGGTGTAATTAAATAGTTAATATTTAATTACTCACAGGCAAAACATAATGGGGTGAATTAAACTTAGGATAGGTGTTTAAATTACAAATTGAATAATACCCCAAGGGGATAGTGGTGATATAAATGTGCCCCAGGTTACCTGAGAGAGCAAACGCGCACGAGGGACACCAAATTGGATAATCAATTTTAGGTGTCTACATTTTGCCCCTTTTGTCAAGTAACTTGCGATAAGCAAGGTTGTGAGACAAAAACAAGGAGGTGGAAGAAAGGAAGAAAAAGTGATGATGCGATCCCCCTCAAACTAGGGATGGGATGGGTGATAGAACAAACGATCCCAAGTTTGAAAAAGGTAGATGAAAACACGGGATGCCCCAGCTGGATGTCTGGAGTAGATCTGATCATTGATTATGCACAAACATGAATAAAGAGGTAGCCACCTAAGGAACTCATATTGGTAGGGCAGACTAGACGGTCTCCTCATGAGACGACGTTAGTACTTACAGACCCATGAGTGTAAGGAGGGCTGCAAAATAGTCAGCATCTAAAGAGAGACACATTGGTAGGGACAACCAGACGGTCTGCAAAGCAGACGACGTTAGTACCTACAGACCCGTTTAACTCTAAGTTGCCAAAAAGTACGAGTGCCCCACGCAGAGGGAACAAACTCGAAATGGACGGTGATATCGAAAATATGTGCCAAAAGGCAACATTCAGCGCACAATAATGACCAGATAAATAAGCCAAGCATCAACACTATGGCAAAGAGATGGAAAATCGGCAGTGATCACAATAATCAGCGTCGACCTAAATAAACGGCGCCAACCAAAAAAATCGGCGCCGACCGTTCACAGCACATATAAATATGTGAACGGAAAACGTGAACGATTTATTTACACCGTGACGATTGATTCAGAGAGAGTCAAAAATTGGATTTGAGCACCATGGAAGCCTTTGGAAGCAGTCAGAAGTGGAGGAGGACACGACCTGGGGTAAGTGGTTCTTCTTGAACTCTTCATTTTATTTTTGCTTTATTTTATTTTTATTTTTTATTTCTATTTTGCCCGGTGGGAGGCCATGGTGTTTTTTTACATCCGGCCTATCAATCGGCGTCGATTGGTAGAATCGACGTCAATGTGATGTAAGTGGCGCTAATTAATATTAATCAGCGTCGACTATATGGATTTGTGTTACCTGTGTCCTTTTACCTGCCTGCAGGAAGATCGGCGTCGATTATGTAGAATCGGCGTCGACTAGTTAAGATCGGCGTCGACTGATATAGATCGGTGTCGATCCGAGACAAAGTGCGAGAAGATTTGGGAATCGGAAAGCGAAGGCCAAATCGTCAACGTCTGCTTCACGAACTCTTTTACATTGTTGAAGGGAAATTCCACTATAATATGATCCTCGGACACTCCTGGATTCGTGCAATGCATTGTGTCCCATCCACCCTCCATCGATGCTTAAAATATCAATATGAGGGCAAAATCTATACTCATCCAGGAGATCCTTTTCCTTCCGCACAATGCGACATGACCACAGGGTCTGCCCCTCTAAAGGAAAATGCTTGTTCTCCTAACGAGGCCTCATCTTCTTCCATACCTGCAACCAAACTACCGGATGTACAAAATTTAGAAGAGACATTGCAGCGTTTCTCACTAGGAGAGTTTCCTCTCCTTTCTTTTGACAACCATCTCAAACCTAGTGAGTATGATAGACCAGACAAACAACCTGAATATCAGCCACGTCTTGGTCGCATCGTCACCATTGGTTTGCCCAATCAACAGACTAATTTCATTTACGATGGTCTTGACACGCCTCACTATCGCCTGGATTCTCCTCCTAGGACCAAACCTTATCTAACAGGGTTCGATTGTCTACAGAATCCCACATTTGTAAAAACTTATTTATATCGATGTGCGTGGAAGGGCTTTGGCTTGGGTAAATATGAACAAGGTGTGCATGAACTCGCGTCCATTCCAAATCTCAAGCCACATCAAAAATTTGGTTTAGGATTTAAACCTCTTTCAAAAGCCACCGTCACTGTTCTCGATGAGCCTCTTCCTATTGAGGAACCATCTTCTCCCGCTAAGTCAGAAGCATCACTCGATGTGGACGATGCCATTTCCATCCCGTCTAACTTTTTTTTTTAGTCAATACCATTTCCTTAGGGCCACTAGACTATAAGACTAATGACAGGTCCACTTCCATACCGTTAATCTTCCCTGAAATAGTTGGAGACGACTCTCCTACTATCAACACTATCCACTGTGCGGATGATGATTCTGTCCTCACCTATCTGGGGGCAGAGGATTCCGATCTTCCTAAAACCATTCCTTCTGACACGTCTACGCTTCTCAACGAAGCCACTGTCAACCTTAATATAGGGACTTCTAAAGACCCTCGCATCATTAAGGTCGGCCAGTCTCTTAATCCACAGGAATTAGGAGACTTTACCAATTTTAGGAGACAGGAATTAGCTATCCTTGAGATGCCTCCCCCTTCTAACTTAAAACAACTCCGTAGTCTCCAAGAACGTCTTCAATCAGTGCGTCGTTTTATCTCACAATTGTCGAACCGTTGTCAACCTTTTCATCATCTCCTCCGTAAGAATGTTCATTTTGAATGGGATGAACATTGCCAAAATGCCTTCGATGATCTCAAAGCTTATCTTCTTTCTCCACCTGTGCTTACACCTCCACGCGAGGGGGAGCCTTTCTATCTTTATATCTCTGTGACTGACCATGCTCTAGGAGCCATGATCTCGCATCGGGACGCTTGCGGTAAAGAACAAGCTGTCTATTACATCAGTCACACCCTCTATGAGTATGAAACACGTTATTTCGAAGCTGAAAAGCTGTGTTGTGCTCTCTTCTTCATAACTTCTAAGCTTCGTCATTACCTCCTTAATCACAAAACTTACATTGTCACAAGTGTCAATCCACTCAAGACAATTCATGCGAAGCCTTATCACAATGATCGTATCACTCGTTGGCTCATGCTTATGACAGAATTTGATCTCGAGTTTATCCCACAAAAGTCTATCAAGGGTCAGGTCATTGCAGATCAATTAGCTGATGCTCCTCTTCCGGACACTCAAGTCCCCCTTGCTCGATTCCCCGATGAATATATCCAACAACTTGATTTTGGTCTGTCTCCATTTAAAATAAAGCTCTTCTTTGATGGATCCAAATGCCAGCAAGGGGGAGGTGCAGGTTTCATGATGATTCCTCCTTGGGGTACGCCTATCCCAGTCACACACAAATTGAACTTTGAGTGCACCAATAATATGGCTGAATATGAAGCCCTTGTCTTGGGTCTTCAAAATGCCATTAATCTCGGTGCTCGTCATATTGACATCTTTGGTGATTCTAAACTCATCGTTAATCAAGTCATGGGTGTCTATCAATGCAGGAATGATATCCTTCAAAAATATCGTGATATCGTTCTCGTTCAACTCCAATCTTTCAATAAATTCACTATCCAAGCTATTCCTCGCATTGCGAATCGATTCACAGATACAATGGCCTCGTTAGCCTCACTTATCCCGCCTTTTACCGAGGACTCGTGACTTTATGTGGCTGTGCAACGATTAGATCAACCATCTCATCTTAGGCAACTAACTTCAATCCATGCTGTCACAACCCATACTCAGGATGAGTGGTATCAATAGATCATTGATTATCTATCTCATTTGATGCTTCCTCCAGATCTGAATTCCAATGGTAGAAGATCTTTTATCCTACGTGCTAATCGCTATACTATTCTAGGCGGGATCCCTTACAAACGCGGCTTTGATGGCATTTTTCTTCGGTGCCTCAAATACCCTTGAATCATCTAAAGCTATCCAAGAGGTCCATGATGGTATCTGTGGTGGACATTTTAGTGGCTTGGCCATAGCTAAACGCATCTTACATTTGGGATATTATTGGCCTTCTCTTAATCGAGATTTTTGTGAATACACTAAGAAATGCATCAAGTGTCAACAACATTCCAATCTCACACATATCCCTAGTCAAGCTTTACAACCTACAGCAGATTTGTGGCCTTTTTCACAATGGGGTCTTGATCTCATTGGTCTCATCAATCCCCATTCTTCACAGTGTCATCATTCTATCATCACTGCCACTGAATACTTTACTAAGTGGGTGGAAGCTATCCCTCTTTCTTCAGCAAAAGCTAAACCCATAGTTGATTTTGTCTATCAGGCACATCATTTGTCGCTTTGGTGTTCCATACAAACTCATCATAGATAACGTTAAGTATTTCAAGAACGTTGATTTACAGAACCTCTGCGACGCTTTCAATATCAAACTCAACTTTTCTTCTCCATACTATCCTCAAGCTAATGGCCAGGCCGAAGCTTCTAATAAAACTTTACGTAATATCCTCGTAAAGGTAACTAGTCGAGCTGGTCGGGATTGGCATTTACATATCCCTTTTTCTCTCTGGGCTTATCGGACTAGCATCCGTACTCCTACTGGTGCTACTCTCTTCTCTCTCATCTATGGGTCCTGAGGCTGTTCTTCCTTTGGAAGTCCAAATCTCATCTCTCCGTGTTTCTCTTAGAGAATTTGTCTCTTATGAGGACTATCGTCAAAATCATCTAGCACAACTTGAATTATTAGATGAGCATTGTCTCAATGCTCTTGAACATCATCAAGTCTATCTTGAACATGTCAAACGTGCTTATAACAAGCACTTGCAGCACCGTGACTTCAAAATTGGTGATCTTGTTCTTAAAGAAAATCAAAATGTCACTACACTCAAAAGGAGTCAGCGTGGTAAGTTTTCTCCCAACTGGATGGGTCCGTACGTTATCACTCATAAATATGGGTTGGGGGCTTATCATCTATCTTCCATGGATGGTATACCCGAGGTGGAACCCCTTAATGCCTTGCATCTACGGCCCTTCTACTGTTAAAATCTATCTTACACAAATCTAGTCGCAAGACAAATCTTTCATCCATCTAACAACTAGTCATATACTTTCATGATGATTCAAAATTATGTGGTTATCCACCTATTGTCTTTTTTACCTTAAATATGAGTATCACGGCTCTAATCATAGCATTTTTCTTTTGGATATGTTTCTCCTCACGGTAGGAACTCCTTAATCACTGTTTCATTTGTCCCAAGTGCTTATCTTAATCGGATCTACTAGGGGCATGAGTGTATGCTCTTTATGCGTTTTCTTCCCCTCTGTCTGATCTATCTAGGTCTAAACTCAGCTTCTTCCAAAAAAAGTTTTTCAAAAAAAAAAAAAAAGAGGATAGACTGATGCCTTGAAGGACAACTATCCATACAATCAAATAAATCAAAAGATATAGACCATGCCCTCAAAGGATTGCTATCATTTAAAAATCAAAATACAGACCGTCTCCCTTGAAGGATGGCTGTTTCTCAAAGAAATACTCAAGGCTTCTTGCATTGATTAGCCTTTCAGTTAGTTTTTTACACTTTTTTAGCATCACTGAAAGACTTCCCGTCTTGATAAGTCTTTCCATATCGAGCAAAATTTCTGCATTGATCAGTTTGCTTTTCTGCCAGAAATCATGAAGTTGAGATATAATACCTTTTGTCGATCATATGGAGAGAATCCTATTTTCCCAGTATGGACAGGTATTCTGTCCCTTGTAAATTCTGACAAGATACCTACTTACTACTCCTTCCGTTTCCCTCCTAAATCTAGTTTGCGGCTAGTTAGTGTTAGGTTTATTTTAACCTCATATAGGGCCTTGCATGCATGATCTTTTGGTTTCCTATCTAGATTCTATTTATGGTCGGCTAGGAGTCCAGCTTATCATTTTCTTTCTTATCTGGGTATATTTCCTTTATTTCTAATCAAGGTCATTTTCATTACATCCTTGGCTCTTGCAGAGAGTATTCCCCATTATTTTTTGTTATTCATCCAGTTAAATTGACATTCACATGTTAATCAAAATTTATCATCTAGTCTAAATTGATCTTATCTATCAAAGCATGTTAATTGTCAATCAAGATTTGGATCTGTCTATCTAATTTCATCAAAATTAGATTAACATCTCAAACATACCAAATCTATCAATCCATCTATCCATCAAACCATCTAAAAACTTGTGACGCCAATGTTACACTACATGTATCTGTATCCGATTTTTCATCAAAATTAAATCCATACATCAATCAAATCTATCCATCTATCCATCAAAACATCTAAAAATATGTACATCCAAGTTATACTACATCTAAATTATATCCATTTTTCATCAAACATACTGAATCCATACATCAATCCCATCTATCCATCTATTCATCAAACCATCTAAAAACTATGTACATCCAAGTTACACCACATCTATCTATATCCATTTTTCATCAAAATTAAATCCATACGTCAATCACATCTATCCATCTATCATCAAAACATCTGAAAACTTGTACATCCAAGTTACACTACATCTATCTATATCCATTTTTCATCAAAATTAAATCCACACATAAATCACATATATCCATCTATCCATCAAAACATCTAAAAATATGTACATCCAAGTTACACTACATCTATCTATATCTATTTTTCATCAAAATTAAATCCACATATCAATCACATCAAGTTTACATCACATCTATCTATCCTCTATGTCTATGTTCATCCAATCACATCTATTTATCATCTCTCAGCATATGTCTACATCCATCACAATTACGCTACATCTATCCATGTATATCAAAATTAAAAACAGGAGAACAATCATATGACAAAGGAAATAATGAATCTATATATATACATGAGTGTCTGTACAACAAAAAATGGGTGGCTCTCAATCAAGCCATCTATACAATGCCTTCCAATCGAGGCTACATCACTACACTGATACAAAATACATCAATCCCTATATCGTAAAATCTGATGCGTGGAGGACACTATCTCCTCCACCCTCCTCTGGACCAGGCTGTCTCTCCTGGCCGCCACCTATCGAGCTAGACGCACCTGCTGCTGGAGGCCTCTGCCCACCTCGATCTCTCCTGGTGCTCCCTCCCTCTGATGCCCCACTCGCTGTGGCCGTCACTGATCTCCTCCTCGCCCCATACCGAGGCACATCTGGGGCATGCTGCGCTAGGGCATCCTCGTAGTATCTCACCTCAGCGAGGAGAGACTGATATGTGCTCAAGCTCACGGTACCAGGTGCTCATAGTGGTGCTGCTGGTGCTGCTAGGTGGTGCCCCTCCTATGGTCGTGCCCTGTGTCCCAGACTCTGACATGGTACCTGTCTCCCCATATTTGGCCCTGAGGGCCTCCCTATGTCGATGGTAGTGATCCCTCTGCTGGATCGCTGTATCTCACTCCTGGCGAGCGGTGTCTCTCTCCAAAATCAGGGCATCCCTCTCCTCTGTCAGAGCTCTGATCTCCTCGAGAGCCACCTGGTGTGTCTGCGTCAGGGTGGCATGCTCTCCCTCCAGTCTCTCCAGCACTGTAGCCATATCCTCCTCGTCGGCATCTATAGATGCCGGAAGGTGTCGTGGTAGCTCTGTCGCATACCATGTAGCATAACCATCACCTACTCCGGCATCATCATCACTGTCTGTGGAGGGTGGGGCCTCTCTCAATGGATCTGCCGGGATCAAAATCGGCAGATCAGTCTCTCTGCTATCTCGCCTATAAGGCCTGTAAGTAGTCGGCACTATCTGTACTAGGCCGAACTGTCTCAATACCCGCATAAACGGGACACGCTCCCACATATCAGGCCTGCGGCCCCTAACCACCCTGCTCCGTCTCAATCCCACCAGGTGAGCATCCTGACCGGCCCATGTCAGAAATACCCGATATGGTCTCCAGATGACCTGCTCTGGTGTCAGCGTCCTGAAACGCTCGGTATACCAATCTGCAGATCTCCCTGTATCTCCCGAGGCCATATCGGCCCACCATCGCCGGAATCCATAATCAATAGCTCCCACTGCTGCTGGCATCCAAGGAAGCCCGGATGGCCTGATCACTGCTATATGCTCATATGCCCAGCAATGGAGCACAAAACTAACATCGATACCTGTCCTCCGGCCAGTGGTATACATCCATAACTCATGATATATCTGAGCTATCAAAGCATCAGCAAAAGCAAACACCTGTCTGAACTGCAGGATGTCGCAAACGTAATCTAATAATAACAGTGGGAATCTCCCACCTCCTGAATCTGGTAGAGCAAAATAGGATATCGCCATCTGAATCAAAACTATCCGTCTGCTCCTGGGACTATCCTGTCTATACTGCGAGGCTATCCGCACTACCCCGGACACTATCTCTGAATCATCTGCCCTATCTCCATACAATCGAACTAGGGCCCTCTGCTGCTGCTCTCGTGGTGTAATCTCTATCGGGTCCCCAGTGATCGGAAGTCTCAAAATCCTGTATATATCCTCATGGGTGATGGTCATCTCACCCGTCCTGAACCAAAAAGTGCAAGTCTAGCTATCCCATCGTCGCACTAGTGCTCGCATCAACTCTACATCTCGCGGCACTCGTCTGTAGTACCGAAAGCCCCCGAGCCCGGGCTAACTCTAAATGCCACCAATCTGCATCAGTCACATCAGGGAGAATGGTCTCCAGTAGCTCGGGAATCACATCCCTCATATGTAGTACCTCTCGTGCCTGCATCCACGACATCAAGAGCAATATTAGCCTCATATTTACCCAAATCCGAACATCCAAAACAAATTTTTTAATCTATTCAAAGTCTATCTAATCGGCGTCGATTAAATACAATCGGCGTCGTTTATATTTAGTCGACGCCGATTAATATTAATCGGTGCCGCTTACATAAATCGGCGTCGATTATACCAATCGACGCCGATTGCTAGGCCAGATGTTAAACACACCCTGGCCTCCCACCAAGCATAAATAGAAATAAAAAAAATAAAAAAATAAATAAAAAATACGGTGGGTTCAAGAAGAACCACTTACCCCAGGTCGTGTCCTCCTCCGCTTCTGACCGCTTCCAGAGGCTTCCATGGTGCTCAAATCCAATTTTTGACTCTCTCTGAATCAATCGTCACGGTGTAAATAAATCGTTCACGTTTTCCGTTCACATATTTATATGTGCTTGTGAACGGTCAGCGCCGATTTTTTTGGTCGGCGCCGTTTATTTAGGTCGACGCCGATTATTGTGATCGCCGCCGATTTTCCATCTCTTTGCCATAGTGTTGATGCTTGGCTTATTTATCTGGTCATTATTGTGCGCTGAATGTTGCCTTTTGGCACATATTTTCGATATCACCGTCCATTTCGAGTTTGTTCCCTTTGCATGGGGCACTCGTACTTTTTGGCAACTTAGAGTTAAACGGGTCTGTAGGCACTAACGTCATCTACTTTGCAGACCGTCTGGTTGTCCCTACCAATGTGTCTCTCTTTAGATGCTAACTATTTTGCAGCCCTCCTTACACTCATGGGTCTGTAGGTACTAACGTCGTCTCATGAGGAGACCGTCTAGTCTGCCCTACCAATATGAGTTCCTTAGGTGGCTACCTCTTTATTCATGTTTGTGCATCATCAATGATCAGATCTACTCCAGACATCCAGCTGGGGCATCCCGTGTTTTCATCTACCTTTTTCAAACTTGGGATCGTTTGTTCTATCACCCATCCCATCCCTAGTTTGAGGGGGATCACATCATCACTTTTTCTTCCTTTCTTCCACCTCCTTGTTTTTGTCTCACAACCTTGCTTATCGCAAGTTACTTGACAAAAAGGGGCAAAATGTAGACACCTAAAATTGATTATCCAATTTGGTGTCCCTCGTGCGCGTTTGCTCTCTCAGGTAACCTGGGGCACGTTTATATCACCACTATCCCCTTGGGATATTATTCGATTTGTGATTTAAACACCTATCCTAAGTTTAATTCACCCCATTATGTTTTACCCGTGAGTAATTAAATATTAACTATTTAATTACACCTTTTCACATGTATCCTAACCACTTATCTACCCCATATCTATCCTATCCATATATCCCCCCTATTTCTCCTCCTCCCAAAGCGGGATATTTCCCGTATTTGAGGTGGAGGGATCACTCTTATCTTTCCAGAAATCGTTCATTTTGGCCATCTCGGGAGTCTGTTCCGTGATCGGTGCCGACCGGTACTCGGTCGACGCCAATTTTTTGGAGCGGTGCCGATTATAAATAGAAGCCCAGAACTCAGTTCTGGGAGGACACAGGACGACACAGAGGGAGACAGATCGTGACACAGAGACACAAATTGTAAGAGAGAGAACGAGAGATCTTTTAGCATCAAGTGTGAACATTATCTATCGAATGAGAGCGGATCTTGTCCAAATCAATCCCTGAGAGGAGCACCGTTACTCTGCTCTTATCACATCAACATCGCACGTCTCCATTGATTTTCTGGTGACTCTGTTCCTGCATCCAGCACAGGTGGAGCCTTGCCAGTATCTCTCCGGCTTCTGCAGATCCAGCAGACGTTGACGATCTGGCCTTCGCTTTCCGATTTCCAAATCTTCTCGCACTTTGTCTCGGATCGACGCTGATCTATATCAGTCGACGCCGATTTACATCAGTCGACGCCGATTTTAACTAGTCGACGCCGATTCTACATAATCGACGCCGATCTTCCTGCAGACAGGTAAAAAGACACAGGTAACACAAATCCAGCTTTGTTTTCACAGTTCCCTGTTTTCTGTTGCTTTCTGTCCTGCTGTTTAGATTCTGTTTATTACTTTGATCAGAAAATCTAGTCTTGTACGTACATCTTTTATCATGTATACTTCTTTACTTAATTGAAAACGTGGACTGACATCCGCCGAGGGAGCTTATCGCTTCCCGGATCCGCTTCTCGGGCAGTCCACCTAAATATCTTTTAACGTGGTCTTTTTCTGTCAAGCATCGGTGTCTCGCAGGTTACTTGGATCTACTGTGCAGAATTGCTCGTGTGCGCCCGTCTTATCTACATCGGCTCCCTTATCCATCTACATCTTCGGATCTTGTCCATCAGGTATCGATTTCATTGGAGTTTTTCAGGGTTTTTGTGTTTAGTTTGGTGCATTAACTTGGACAGGTAACAAGCGTGAAATTCTTGATCAACATTAATGTAACGCTTAGATCCATGTATCACAAATAACGTCTACAATATAATACCCATAATGTAACTCAACCGCTGTGGTTTTGTGACAAAGACTCCATTCACAGAATCTATGTCAATATCCATGTGACACAAACACATGCCCCCATTGCCACTAGAGAGAAAATGATCGTCCCAGTAATAATGTGTATATGACATACAATAACTCAACAAAATAAAAAAATATCGTCATAAGATGCTTATTCTTGTCCAAATACATGCCCTAAAAGGAGTAATGTTACTCTTCTCTTATTCACATCAACATCGCCATTCGACATTAAGATATATCAATGTAATACTGTTCCTGCATCACAGGCTCAAGTACCAGCCCCCTTATCCAGTATCTCAATCCGAGCTTCCATGCAGAATCCTACCAACGTAGACGATCAAATGATGATGGAAAGGATGCAGACAATGGAACCATAATATTGATCGCACTCGTGTAATGGTGCATCGACCTATGATGAAATAAAAGTAATGAGCACCATTCATACATCCAGTCGACGCCGATTCTTAACCTAGTCGACATTGGGACATAATGCCACGCCGATTTTCAACTGTTTCAATACTAGGTAAGAAGGACACTATAGTAAGACAAATTGCATTTAGATCAACACTCAGGGTGATTACCTGATTGCCCATGGAAGCACCACTTTATCACTATGGCGTCCATTCGTATGTCCATACTAGACCTACATTGGACGTAAGATCACAGACTGGGCTAACAAGAAACACCATAATCTACTTCGTATTAACCATAGGAAATAAGCCTTGACTTAAAGAAAAATGGAATTATTGTTAAATGCAAAGTCATATAAATGAATACTTTATATCCAAGAAGTACTAATACAATCCAGGTCTATCCAACCTTGACTTGCTGACCGCTTCTAAAGGCTTCCATGGAACTGCTCACAACCAAATTTGGACAATCTCTCACATTTGAATCTATTTATATTAACATGTACTCATTACAATCGTTCACAAATACAGGCTTGCGCCGACTATTTATAACATACCCTGATGAACTTCTGTACTGATGTTTACCTTTTCACTCCGTTTCTGACGAAGTCATTCACGCTGAACAGTTTAATTGCATGAAATTCATAGCTATCGATTTTGAATACAAATTTTAGCTTCATAACAAGAACATCACGTTGAATCAAATGTATGCTTTAATTCATCTGTGAAACCCTAATGTTACAACTATTCAATCATCTAACCTTAAACTATCTTACCAACGATTGTCAAGTTCTGTTCACAGGTTTGCGGAGAGAGAAAGATTAAAAAACACTCATCAATACATGAACCAGACTAAACCTCCTTAATCTGGGAAACTCTCATAAAGGTTTCACTAAACGTCGTCAAGGACAAGAACCGTCAATGAAACCATACTTCAACTAGATGAGAACTCTTATGCTGACTATGTTTTGGCAATGAACTTGTCACTCATGTGATCTGCAATTACCCACTTCCACCTCATGAAGCACCACACTCTAGTTTTGACCCTGACCAATATCAATTCCTTACGTGGCTAACACCCACTTGATTCATGAATTTTGCAAGCATCATACTTGTCAAAGGTCATAGCTCATACATCCAGCTGGGGCATCACCTTGAGCTATCATCTAAGAAATTTACACAATGAAGATCGTTTATTGGATCACCCGAATCCCATCCCTTTTTTGACTCACATCCAACATATTGTCAAGAATCCTTTCTTCCTACCTCATTGTTATTTGCACTCTCCAACCAAGCTGGTCGACAAGTTCTTGACAACTTCAATCTGGGGCAAAATGTCCAGGACACCTATTTTTGATGATCAGGTCCAAATTGATTTCCCTCGTGCGCGTCAAGTTCTCTCCTCATGAGATAAAATCTTAGGCACGTTTAGCTCACCACTATCCCCTTGAACCAGTACCTATTCAATTTGTACTTTACAACACCATCCATAAGTCTTCTAATTCCCCATACATTATGTCTCCTTCACACGTGAGAAGATCTAAATTCAACAACCATTTTTACACCTACAATTATTTCACGAATGTATCGTAACCACATGGACTATCATAGGTGATACATGTCCCATTACCTACACCTATCACATAGAGTCAACCTCGTCTGGCCCATTTCTCCTCCTACCCATAGAGGGATATTTCCCGAAATAGCATTTGAGGAATGGACTAATTAACTCATTACTACCTTCAAGAATGATCGTTCTTTGTCCTAGTCTATTTGAGTCTGTTACCCATAGAGTCTGTAGGCTAGCCGATTTCAAGGTATCGGTCGAACATAAGATTTTATCGGATATTGCCTATTATAAATTTCATGACAACTACTATACTCACTTACAATGGGAGATACTCATTTTCACACTTGGAGACACTATCGTGACTTGAGACACATGTTGTCCCAGAGAGCCATATGACCATCATGAAGTTTTTGTCTTTTAGCTTCCTAGTGTCAACATACATATAGTATGTCACTCCAGAGCGGATCCTGTCCAAATCAATCCCTGTTACAAGTATTCGAGCAACCATTAAAAACACAACCTTTATCAACTATCAACACCTTCACACATCACCATGTGATTTTCTTCTTCACTTTGTAGCCCATAACCCAGCAAAAATGGACTACTTGCCAAACACCTACCCACACCTATTTGCATCTCCCTTACCTAGACCTATTGACGATCTAAGTGCTTACCAGTTCCGATTTCCAACATCAGCTATGCACTTTGTCTCGGTATATACGCCGATCAATCATACAGTCGATTTAGATTTACATAGTACGAAAGCTGAAACTAACTAGTTCGATTCAAGCCTTATTCAAATCGACGCCGATACCCATATCCACCAAACCTCAGTACACCAACCTCACAGGTAACACAAATCTCAGCTTCAACTCTTTTTCAAGCAAGTTCCCTAGGGTCTTGACATATTGCCTTCATGCCTAGCAAAGCAGATTTTGGTCTTATTACTGATCAGAAAATCTGAGAGCACAAGTATACCATCTTTGTATCAAAATTTAGACCTCTAATATATCATAAAGTTGACACAACAACTTGAGGACTACATCGCACCGAGTGATCCTTATCTTACCAGACTCGCTTCTCGGGCAGTACCATCTAAAGTATCTTTTCACTACCATGAAACTTTCTTCTATTTCAGGTACATCCTAAAGTCTACCCACTAACCATTATTTCGGATCTACCTCCGCATGCACCTCATTAGCTTCCGTGAAGGTCAACCTATCCTCTTATCTACATCTGGAAACTTCCTTATAAAAGGGAAGATACATCTTACATCTTGTCCAACCTGGTATACCTATCATAAAAACCTTTAAGAAGAAAGGTGACTTAGAATCTGGTACCCTTCAACTTGGACCAGTTAAACAAAGCAAAATTCTTCCATTAGCTCTTCTACCATGCCCGTAAACTGCGAGCAGATTGGCATATCTTCAAGATCATCCTTGACCACTCCAGGCACTCCAAGGTAAGAAAAACCAAACCATTGCCATTGAATGCCACCAGAGCTTATACATAAAGTACGAAGTCATGTAGAACTTCTTCGTTTGTTGTACATTGGACGATGATGATCCGCCAAGTTAATGCTAATGAATTCATGCACCATTTCCATATTTTTAGTTCACTCGCACATGATGCTGATGAGCGGGCATATGACCAAGAATTTGAATTCGTTAGTAGAGGGTAAGCCCAGTAACCTTTAGCCATTAGGATCATAAAATCCGACACATGCTTCAGTCCTCTAAAATCAGGCCCAGTTTGCATGAGACACATTAGATCTTGGAACCAAAAAAGATGCTCCCTTCTGAGAATTCTTTAGCAATGTCAATCGCCACATGATAACACTTGTATTTGTCACTGTCATTAACTGACCTAGGGCATGTGCATGAGAATAGGGAAACATTTATAGGCCTAAATCCATATCTGGAATTCTTGCAGAGCATTGCTAATAGTTAGACTGTGTGTAGTTTGGCGATGAGTAACCCGTGTACCTTACTCAATGTCGCTCGACTCAGGGTCGAAGTGAGATCCACATAAAAAAGGACTATACACAGCTACCTATATGCACCGATGAATGGGATATTTCCAAAGAAGGGACTTACAAGTACAAACTGCAAGTCGTCAATCATGCTTGACAAGAAATTGCTAAAAAGTAGGGTTTAGCATCTGACCATGAACTTTAAGCACCAAATTTCATCACAAAAACATACTGGTGACGAGCTTCATTATCCCCAATAATTGGGAACGGAAAATTCTGGTGGCGAGGAAAATATGATCATCTTCTCTCCTAAAATTTGAGCTTATACACAACAATGATCACTAATACCTAACACCATGAGCTGAGCATACTATAGCTTGCACAGGTTGAGTTGGACTTGTACATGAGGGATATTGTGCTTGAGTAGCACTTAAGTGAAGAATTTTAGACCTTGATAACACTTAGGGTTCAACCCTGAGTAGTTGAAATATCTTATCCAAGTGATTTAGTGACAACCAACCTGCATTTCATGGTTCACTATCGATTCAAGAAAGCCAATTAGGAGAGAGAAAGATAATGAATGCACATTTAATACATACCTACCAATTTGAATAAGCAAGATATTCGAGTAGAGCGGGAAAAATAAGCACGAATGGCACTTGGTTCATTTGGGACATGTGGGACGTGAATGCGCGAAACACGCGGCTCGGCCGATTCGGGCGAAGCGGGGAAAAGATGCACAAATGCCTTTTGGGACATGTGGGACGAAAGTGCGCAAAGTACGCGACTCGGCCAGATTGGACGAAAATGACAACGGGTCCGAGCGAACTTGGGACATGCGGGACGTGAAAGCGCGAAGTACGTGGTTCGGGCGATTCGGCTGAAAATGGAACAACTGGCCCAATTGAACTTGGGACATGCGGGACAAAAATGTCCGACAGGCTCGAAAAACACACAAAATGACCCAAAAACGTAGATTTTCTCAATTTCTTGACTTTTAACATTGAGTACAACAAAGAAGACACTTAAACTCAAAATTTTAAAATTTTCACTTCCTTAAGAGCAGGAGAATTTTGAGTGGACAACAGCTGGCTCCTTCTAGGGATGACTTGACATAAATTCAAGGAATGAGACAAGGTAAGAACTTAGACAAACTCGGGGAAGCAAACCAATACCTTATCCATTAGGCCACGGAGTCAAAAAGTAAACCAATACAGAGGACAACACACCAAAACAAAAAGGAAAGAAAAACAAAACGCTGTACAGAATATACAAAGGACTCCCTAATCACCTATGACTTGAACAATTTAAGGTACTGCCCACTATAAGGAAGTGGGAGAGGAGAACCATCCATGTAATCAAGATAAAAAGAATTCTTACCAGCAAAGTGTCTGATCTTGAAAGGTCTGAGCCAAAGGGAATCAAACTTGCCATGGCTACCACGAGGTTCATGCCTTTTATCCCATAACAAAACAGTGTCTCCAACTTGGAAATCTCTGAACCTGGCTTTCTTATCAAACAGGGCCTTTACCTTCTGCTGGTGAACAGATATCCTATCGGCAACCTCCATTCTGTCCTCATTCAGTTTGTGAAGGTACATAATTCTCTTATCCAAAGCATCACTGAAACTAGTATCTTCAATGGCCTTCATTAGATGCAAGGCAGGCAGCTCCACTGTTACTGGCAATTGAGCTTCTACTCCATATACCACTTGAAAAGGAGACATTCCAATAGCTCTCTTTGGTGTAATCCTGTCTGCCCAAAGAGCATCATAGAGCTTCTTGTGCCAGTTTCGTTGAGACTCATTGACTAATTTCCTTATAATAGTCACCAAATTTTTATTAGTGGATTCTGCTTGCCCATTTCCCTGAGGATAGTAATTTGAGGAGTGAGCCAAAGAGATGCCATACCCATAGCAAAAATCCATTATCTCGATTGAAGAGAAATTCGAAGCATTATCTGTCACAATCTTGTTAGGTACACCATACCTTAACAAGATGTTCTCTTTGATGAAGCTGCACACCACTTCCGAATTAGTACTCTTTACTGGAATAGCTTCTACCCATTTGGTGAAATAATCCATGGCAGTTAATACATGAGTATGACCAGCACTAGAAGCGGGATTAAGTGTTCCAATGAAGTCCAAACCCCACTATTGAAAAGGTTCTTCAATTACAACTGGCTTAAGAGGCAAAGAGGCCAATTTAGGTCTACCCACGAAAGTCTGACAAGCCTCACATTTATCAACCCACTTGGATGCATCTCTGAACAAGGAAGGCCAATAATATCCTCCACGAAGTATCTTATGAGCAGTGACCATTGATGAATAGTGCCCTCCACATGCCTGATCATGAAAAGCTGAGAGTAACTTTTTCTGATGTTCCTTGTCCACACATTTCAAAAATCTTCCATCTAACCCACGTTTGAACAAGGCGTTTTCCCACAACACATATTGCACTGACCTTAGTTTAACAGTCCTCTTTTCTTTGGTGGTCAAATGAGAGGGGCATTCTCCATAGGTGAGAAAATGAGCGATATCAGCATACCATTCATCAACTGAGCTAAGAAAAAGAATGGTAGGAAGGCCAACTTTATCCTCCAGCAACTCATGTTTAGCTCCTTCAATAATGAGCTCACAAAGGCCTTTTCCACAAACGAGCTTGGTCGGTTTGATGTCAATATCGTATTCTTGGACCTTAGCAACCCAGTTCCCTCTCTTGGATCCAAATTCCTGTTGTGTGAGAATTGACTTAACAGTTGTATCTGGAACCAACACCATGGAGTGAGAGTTGAGGATGTAAAAACGAAACTCCTTAACAGCTTTGACCACTGCAAAAGCATGTTTTTCCATCATGGTGTATTTTAACTCGTGATCTTTCAGAATATAGCTCATGAATGCAATTGGGAGTTCGTGCTCATTAGAATCTTCTTGAGTCAAAACAGCAGCCGAGGTATTATCTGTGGCATAGCAATAGATAATGAAATCTTTGCTGAAATCAGGACAGGCTAAAACAGGAGTTTTAGCAATAACTCTTTTAACACCTTCAAAGGATTCCTTTCCTTCAGAAGACCAACCAAACATTTTTTTGCCTTTCATCATTTGAGAAATATTCAAAGTTAACTCTGCAAAATCAGGGATGAACCTTCTTAAAAAATTGATCTTACCAAAGAAAGTGCACGCCCTTTTTGCTGGTTGGGAGAGGAATTTGCTGGATAGCTTGAACTCACTCAGGATCAATCTTAATACCATCTTTGGAGACAATGTGCCCTAATAACTTCCCCTCTGTGACACAAAAGACAGATTTTTTAGGAATCAAAGAAATCCCATGTTCTCTGCATCTTAGCAGAATTGTCTCCAGGTGGTCAAAATGATCCGCCCTTGTTTTAGAAAACACAGTCAAGTCGTCAAGGTATATGACAATACACTTCCCTTTCAAACTTCCAAAGGTCAGATCCATAGCTCTCTGAAAAGTGGCACCAGCATTAATGAGCCCAAAAGGCATTCTCTTGTAAGCAAAGGTACCCCAAGGAGTAGTGAAAGTTGTTTTGTGTTGATCTACAGTATCAATCTCTACCTGATTATATCCCGAGAATCCATCAAGCATAGATAACATTTCAGATCCTGTTACTGCTTGCAAGACCTGATCCATCATAGGCAAAGGATAATTATCTTTCAAGGAAGCCTGATTCAGATTCCTGAAATCAACACAGATGCGGATCTCACCATTTTTCTTCCTAACAGGCACAATATTGGCAATCCATGTTGAATGGTGAATGGGAAAAATGATTTTGGCCTTCAACAACTTCTGTATTTCTTGAAAGATGGTGTCAGCTATTTTGGGGTTGTATTGCCTCTGTTTCTGCTTAAAAGGCTTAATTCTAGGTTTGAGAGGAATAAAATGATGCATATCTTTTGGTTTGAAAGCTTTTAAATTTTCATAAGAGTAAGCAAGAACATCCTTATACCTCTTTAAAAGATCAATTGCTTTTTTCCTCTCATATGCTGTGCAACAATTTCCAATGTTTACGAGCTTAGGATCAGTAGAACTCCCAATATTAATTTTGTCATACTCAGTTGATTGTTGAGGTCCAGTAGAAGCTCTAGACTTTACATACCTGTCATGTTTATCAAATAGTTTCTCTAAACTCACCAATCCATTAGGAATCTTGTTTCCTTTGAGTTTGATGCATCCATCCTGATCCGTTTCTTCTCCTTGGGTGACTGCTTTGTCAAAGGGCACACTTTCACGAGGCAGGTTGTCGCTTCCTTCAAAATACCGCTGTTCAAAATTACCCTTGAGTTCTAAGAAAGAAAGCAAGTGTTGATCATCATTGAAAACTTTCCAGTTATTTGTATTATCAGGTACACTAGGTCGATGGACCATCTCAATGGTGAACTTATCTTGAGAGAAGTTAGGATGAGGAATCAGTAGTGACCCTGAGACTGCTAGTGAATCAGCCCTGCTGTTCTTCTCCCTAGGTATTGCTTCGATGGAGAAAGCATCAAGAAATTCAATGGAATCCCAAACCTGATTCCGATAATGTTTCAACCTTCCATTTTTTACCTGGAAAAGGTTTCTAACTTGCTTTACAATCAATTCCGCATCACCACGAGCCAGAAGATTCTTTACACCTTGTTCTTTGGCCACTTGCAGTCCAAGAATGAGAGCCTCATACTCTGCTGTATTATTAGTATTTTCGAACTGCAACTTGAATGAAAAAGGATGTAGGCTTCCTTCAGGTGACACCAGTAGGACACCAGCTCCAGAACCAGCTGAGGAACAACTTCCATCAAACTCTAAAATCCAAACACCATTAGGATCTTTAGGTGACACTTTGGGGAGTTGAATTTCATCAGGGGACATAATCATGTCGTTACCATGCCCCATATCCTCATAGAGTATTTTTGCTTTAGGATCATCCGTTTTTTGTACAATATACTCAGACTGATTCTCAGGCAGCAACTTCTTCATTTGCCCATTAACAGGTGCGAGTGCATGTGACCAATCCATTTGAATTTCTCCGCCCACATCCTTACAGAAGTTACTACTTAACAACATCCCGTATGAAGGAGGAATATCTGCTACTAAGATGGTAGCCAAAACTCTCTTTTCAGGCAAAGCAGCAAAAGCCACTTGTGCATCTTTAATTCCTCCGACCACGGGCACTTCCTTACTCTCCATAGAGTAACAAGATCCATAAGTGCATGTGAGGGTCAAGCCTAAGGCATGAGCTACTTTAGCAGGCATCACATTGTCTGAGGCTCCTGAGTCTATGACACAATTACTGAGCTTATGGCCAGCTATAAGAAGTGTTACATAAAATGGTTTGATTTTGTCATTAGGTGAGGTGACAGCGACTACCAGACTCGGCTGTGGTGCAGAAGAAGGAGTGGGTAAAAGGCCTTTAGAGGTGGTTTTAGAATGGGAATTGACAAAGTGAATCATTTTAGCGAAAGCCTTGGGATGGGTTTGATAATACTCAGCCTCTGAGATTTGAACCTTAGTCTTTTTCAGGTGATCAATAATATCAAAAGACCCAGAAGTGGATGGGCCATCATCACTTGAGATCCTAGGTTTATCAACTTTAGGGGAAAAAGAAGTAACTTTAATAGCAGAATTGACAGGACTCACCTTTGGTGTAGATGAAACGGGGATAGGAGATCCTCTTTTTGCAATTACGGGGATAGTTGCCGGTTGCTCCTTAGATTTCTTAGGGGGCTGCGTCACTTTCTCTCTCTGATTTGTCTGCTCTCGAGTCATGACAACGAATGATTCGCTATTCATGTCCGCTACTACTTCATCATAATCATCTCCATCATCAATGCCCTCAGTGGTGAAGAAATTAACTCGAGATCCCTCAAGTTCATCTACTTCATCATCAACTTCTTCCACAAACTCCTCGCAAGCGTCATTATCCTCATCATCATCTGGTTCCTCAACTTCACAGGTTGCATTGACAGGAACTTTAACAGGAGGTCCTTCAAGTGCTAATCTTGTTTGAGAAGCAGGCAAACGATTCTTGGGCTGAAAATTCCTCCTTGGAACGTCTGCATAGGGAGCATGCTGAGCCAATTGTTTCTTTATGGCAATGAGATCATTCGCAAGTTTTTGAAGCAATGGATCAATATTAGGTCCAGGAGTGGAAGAGGAGGAAGAAGCAGATTTAGATTTAAAAGGGTCTCTCTTCAACTTCCCTGACATGATTAAATCATCTTCAACACTAACAACAAGAGTTTGATCCTCAACCAATGTTGCGAGATTAGCCCTTCTTAGCGCATAACTAACTTCAGGCGATTGGGCATTTTATTAATCAACCTGTTGAATCGGGCCACAAATTCTCTCATGGGCTCTTGTGAATCTTTCTTTATCTGAGAGATTTGGGCTAGCAAGGCATGCACATCTTCTGCTGGTTTGAAACGGTTTTCAAACCTAGTTCTCATGGTGTCCCAGCTAGTGATAGCACCAGCCAGAAGGTGATAGAACTAATCAGCAGCATTATCTTGTAAAGTCTCAACGAACAGTCTCACGGAGACGTCTTCATGTTCAACTCCCAGAACTCCACATGCAACTATGAAGGCTACGATGTGTTCATCAGGATGCACTTTTCCATCGCCTTTGAATTTAGGGAAGTTCTTCCGGTTACCTCTGGGTAACTCATGTAAAGGCTGAGGAAGAGCAAGGGGCCTGACACGATGACCCCAGGGCAATGGTACCGCCATTCTTAGACAAAATGGCTTGGAGAGGAACTGCAACACCAGCAAGAATCAAAGCTCGAAGATTAGGACTAGCTGGCTCTGAAGGAATACCACCCGTAGGAATTCTATCTTGAACAGGTGGAGTGCTTGTCGAACGAGTCTTTCTATTTCTTGTTGAAGGGAAAGGAAAACCCTGTTGCTCCAAAAGCTGAAATTGAGAATCTTCAATACCAAGGGCCCTTCTCCCTCGAGTAAAACGCGGAGTCGCCAGATCAAAGGATGATCAAAAATTACAGAACTGGAATATGATTTTCCCCAGCGGAGTCGCCAAAAACTGTTGGTCGTCAAATAGGACTTTACGAAGAGCAACAGTCAGGGGACAAGAAGTCCCTCCTCTTTAATGGGAGAGGTTCCCTTATTCAGAAATGAACCTATTTACAAATATACAAAACATGATTTTCTTGTTGAACTTGGATATTACGAAAGTGTTTTCTATAAAGATCATCAATTACAAAAGGACTGAGGAATGAGAATACAAGAATGAGCAGAAAGGCAACACTCAGAATTATAGATAACAGAGTAATTCTTTATGTATGTGAAGTTACAGTGAATTAAAACAAGACCATTTGTATCATATAAATAAGATGGAATTTAAAGACACAAAGTTCTGTCAGTAACATCTACCAGAACACAAAGTTTCTTGACATAACATAGACAAATGATCTACACAAGAAAAGCTTGGGGATAAAAGAGATCAGATAGACAAAGAATGAAAAGCCCTTCTGTATTGATTTCTTTATGATCTATTTACACTTTCAGAAAATAAGCCAAGTTCTTCCTCCTTTTCAAAATGGCATGGAGAGGCCATTATATAGCTTACAAATCAGTTACTCTTTGTAACTACCTCTTTTAACTAAAGATTAGTTAAGGATTGCCAATCGCAATACCTCAACTTATTACAATGAATCTGAGAAAAAGAAGAGAAGAATAAGGAGAAGAAGACAGGTGGTTATGAATGGGAGGGACCCACTGACTTCAAAATTTGCTGCCTGAATCTCTTCAATGCCTCGGCTATGTCTCTGCCATGAGGGACTGACGTGTTGGCTGTAGACTGAGCCCAAAATCCAAGGCACTTCTCCATTTCCTTATCAAACTCGACATGAGTATGATAGTCTTTATTTGCTTCTTCAATGGCAGATTGAAGAGAGCAGATCTCCTTCATTTTCTCTTTGGAAATGGAGCTTTCCTTGAATAGATTATCTTTGATAAAAGCTCTGAATTGAGCTTTGATTTCTTGCAGGGAAAGAGGCACACCAAAAGTTTCATCCTGAAGATGACAGTGTATAACTTTGAAAGCAGATACAACCGGTGTCTTGCAAGCCTCACCCTTCTGCCAGCTATTCTTCAGCTCTCCCAAAGCCTCCTCCAAGACTTTGATCTTCCACTCCATGTTGTAAACCCAGGACTTTGACAGATTATCCTTTGCATCATCAAAAACATTATTCACCAATAAAATGTTCTCATCTGTCTGTCCCATGAGATGGAGGTCTACTATGCAACTGCTCCAGAGTTTGAGCTCTTTATATAGGACCCCGATAGTGGAGGAGAGCTTCTGTTGTAAATTGTTCACCTTTCCGTGGAGTTTGAAAGCTTCATCGATGAAGTTCAATCCTGCAACAAGCATATCTTCCACCATGGCCTCCATAGCTCTGTCATAGATGAAATACTTGTGTACGTCTTTGATACTTTGTACTTCATCTTGGCTCAAAATTATAGGTGGCGGAAGGGTAGTCAATGGGGTAGGGTCCAAAACTTTGTCCTTAGACAAAAGAGATTTGATAAAGCCTGTGAGAATCTGGGATTGTTCCTCCAACTGTTCAATAGTTTGCTGCCCTTTCTCTACCCTCCCAATGACTCTTATGACCGTTTCCTGGAGGTTTTGGATCTCACCTTCAGGAGTAGACTCTCCCATAGGAAACCTTGAGAATTCTAGGTCAGAAACGTGTAAGTCCTGCTCTGATTTATCTACTGTAGGCTTAGCAATCTCCAGGAATTGCTGACCCTGAGCATCAGACACTATCCTGGAGGTGATTCTGGCTTTCTTGGCACAAGAAGGAGTAGTGCCTAACAAGGCTACCACAGCATCAAAATTTGGCCTTGAGCTCCGAGAGGAAGATTTCCTCTTTCTATTGTCGACAAAAGGTTGCACCCATGCAAAAGAGGAAGAGGAAGCAGCAGGAGGGGCAAGAGGACCAAGAGACAGAGAGCTCATGACACTCAAGGTTTGCAAAGCTGTTGTCTCAAGTTGAGATGTGAGTGGGGTGCTTGAGACAATTGCTGCAGAGGAATCAATAGCACTTGGAAGTTCAGTGCTCTGGACTTCCTTATCTTTATCCGTTGGAGCTTTAGGAGCATTTGTAGGAGCTGGCACTTCACTTTCTTTACTTTCACTGAGAACAATGATGTTCTCTAGTCACAAAGGCACTTCTACCTGCTTTCTTTGAGGATCTTTTTCCATAGGCTCCTTCTTAACCTCTTTGAATTTATTCTGGTGTACTTGAGTGGATGAAGAAGGAGTGGAAGCTGCAGGTCCTTGTGTTGATGAGGCAGGAGGGGTTTGCACAGGTGTGTCTGATATGGGAGTCGATGCTTCCCTCCTTGGTGTTGAAACATCCTTAGAGGAGGATTCTCCTGAGTGCCTTCTAAGCTCTCGAACTTTCCTATCAAACCAGACCTTAGTCCTGACTAAGACTGGAGCTAGGATCTCGGCCAGATCATCTTTCTCTTTCTTGTTCTAATCCAAGTCCTCCAAGGGAGTGTGCTTAACCACATTTTCATACTCATATGAGTATAGATCAGAGTTGTCATCCTGGAGTCCTTCAGGAACTTGGTACAAGCCGAGTTCTTGGATCAATTACAGAGAGAACCTGCCATAGTGCCTCCTTCTAGCCTCAAAATCATTTGCACAGTCAGCCCAATAGTCTTCTGTATCTGCCCTTTGATGATAGATTATCTTGATGTTTTGCTCAATGAACTTCTTCAAGTCGAAGCAAGTTCTTGGCTTGAAGAAATGAACAGTGATGGGAACGAGGGCTCTTTCTATATTCTGTGCGTCCAGGGCTGTTTTACAAGTGTAATTTCCCAAAGAGATGGGAAAGTGCAAACCAGTAATCTTCTTGTCTCTGCAGGTTCTGTGTAATTTGTCTAACTGCCTGCATACTTCTATCAAAGCCATCTTATCACTGCAGAACATGGGAAGCCTCAAAGGGGTGCTCTTATAGCCAGTAAGCCTGATATAGGAGAATTTTCTGAATTGGATAAAATAGGCACCGTAGTGCGATATCAGATTCATGGCCCTTCATCAGAAAACCTTCTAGTAGTGTCACCCTCAAGAAGCCTGACCACGTACATGGTGAAAGCATCATTTACCCTTCGGAAATTGCGATTACTGGTCTCTAGGGTGAACTGCGGGCAGTAGGCATATACAGGATCATCCTTGTGGGCATCAATGTAAGAAAAACCAAACCATTGCCTTGATGCCGCCAGAGTATACATCAGGTACGAAGTCATGTAGAACTTCTTTGTTTGATGTACATTGGACAGCTGCTCCGCCAAGTTCATGCTGATGATTTCCGCCCAGTTGATATTTTTAGTTCCCTCGCACACCATGCTGATGAGCGGGCACATCGAGAAATGGAATTCGTTAGTAGAGGGTAAGCCCATAACCCGAGCTAGTAGGATTATAAAATCTGACAATTCTTCATTGAAAGTAGCCCGAAAAACAGTCTTGGATAGACGAGATGCTCCCTTCTTAGGGTTCTTTAGCCAGGACTTCACCACCCGCGTCTTGTATTTGTCGCTGTCTTGATTGAACAGGGCCTGTGCTTGATTCTGGGAAACAACTATGGCGTTATCCATTTCTGGAATTCTCAATGCAGTGCTAATGGCGGCAGCGTCTAGTTTGGCGATGAGTTCCTGTACGTTGGTCAATTCGCTCGAATCAGGGTCGAAGTGAGCTCCGCATGAAAGCACTGTATCAGCACATTACGCCGAGATTGGGAAACCTCCAGCGATATCCAAACCGCTGTCATGAATCATCTGCGCCATTGATGTAGGGTTTGCATCTGCCATCCTTGCCCAAAAATTGCCAAAGTCAAGATGACGAGCTTCACTGTCCCCAATATTGGGAACAACAGACTCTACTGGCGAGATTTGTTCCTGTCCCTGAAATTTGATCTTCATATTGATAGTAATTCGGAGCGCAGAGCAGCAAACTAAACTCGGGAAAGAATTACAGAGGGAAGGGATACACGCGTAAAAATTTAGATTGCAAGGGTTCGAGCAAAGGATAGCATTGAAGCAGTGTGAAAAATGCATAGGGGGTTCGCTCGTTATATAGCCGATTAGGAGAGAGAAAGATAATGAATGCACATTCAATACATACCTACCAATTTGAATAAGCAAGATATTCGGGTAGAGCGGGAAAAATAAGCACGAATGGCACTTGGCTCATTTGGGACATGTGGGACGTGAATGCGCGAAACACGCGCTTCGGCCGATTCAGGCAAAGTGGGGAAAAGACGCACAAATGCCTTTTGGGACATGCGGGACGAAAGTGCGCGAAGTACGCGACTCGGCCAGATCGGACGAAAATGTGACAACGGGTCCGGGCGAACTTGGGACATACGGGACGTGAAAGCGCGAAGTACGCGGTTCGGGCGATTCGGCCGAAAATGGAACAACTGGCCCAATTGAACTTGGGACACGCAGGACAAAAATGTCCGACAGGCCTGAAAAACACACAAAATGACCCAAAAACGCAGATTTTCTCAATTTCTTGACTTTTAACATTGAGTACAACAGAGAAGACACTTAAACTCAAAATTTTAAAATTTTCACTTCCTTAAGAGCAGGAGAATTTTGAGTGGACGACATACTAGAAATTCAAATTTCCAAAAATAGACATTTACCACATGCCCACTGAAACTGCATAACTGCTGCTAAAACTAGAAAGCGGTATACTGCCATCCTTTAGAAAGTAAGAAGTTAAATCTAAGCATTTTAAACCTGTCTCCCAGATCCTCTTATAGGTGACCCCATTTCCCAATTTCAAGGTAATTAAAAAACCATGTGAATTAATCCTTCAACAAACACCAGAAATCCACAACTTACCCTGTAGAATTTTGCATGATTTTCAACAAATATTGCATTGCAAAAATAAACCTATCCAAATCACATGAGCCTACATTCTCTGTATCCAAAACTGAACGGACTCATAAGTGGTTTCCAAAAATGGATAGCTTAAAAAGGTTAATTTAAAAATTTTGGTTCAAAACTTCTTTTACTAATAATATTACTAGGGCAGATGTTGATGTGCAACCCTAGGCTTTTACTAAAAATTCTATGTTTGTTGGGCATACTGATTATAAGTACTCGAGGTATCAGGTCATCAATAATCCTAGTATTTTGGATCATCCTTTAGAGGACATGAATACTATTGAGATTCTTAGTATTACTACCTTGGCTAATTTTTAGGCATTTTCTTGATTATTTTTTAATGTTTCGGGATCATGCAGTTATAACATCGCTCAATAGGTTCCTTTGTTTAATAGCATAAATCCATTGTTGTTAACAAGCATCTTGTTTTAGTGTGCAATGAGATTGATTTGCATCCATTGGAGACACTGCCAAAGGATAGGAAATTGGTGGTAGAGATGAAGGAAGAGGCTGGGAAAATTATGGTTGGATTGTATGAAAATCATAGTGCAGAGGAGGGGGATGATGGTGTCTTGATTTCGATGAGTGCTTTGAAGGAAGAAGGGGTGATTGCGGTAAATAATGTGGCGTGTGAAAGTTTGTTGGAGCAGAGGGTGCTGTTTAAGATGAAGTCTACGAAAATCAATAGTTGTCTTAATAGGATTCATGGTGCCATGCAGAAGCCAAGAGATGGAAAGGGGAGTCTTCCTTGTATTCCAAGGTTCAATCTTCTGCTAAACAGTCAAATAAATTGGAGAATGGTATTAATAATGAGAATGGTGGTGTTGGAGTTTACTCTGCAAGCTTGAAGAAGCAATATATTTTGAAAATGATGAATGGAAGGAAGATGATACTCCAGAAATAATGGATGGGCATAATTTTTCCGACTTTATTGATCTAGATATTTTGTAGAGACTTGAGGAGTTAGAAAAGGAAGAAGGGCTTAGGATGGCAACTCAGGGTGAAAACAATGATGAGATGGGAGAGGTATATTTGAGCTTGGAGGAAAAAGAAGCTCTACATGAATAAGAAGATGCTTGTTGAGGAACACAAATTGAATAAAATCATTGTAGAGAGTAGCCCTATTGTTCCTAGGAAGTTTGACGAAGATACAACTTAAACAGAATGGGCAAACATCTTTCTTGGTTGGGTCTGTATCCTTTTGCAACGATGCAGAGAGCTTGGAGTAGATTAATGTCTCATCAAGGTCGCAAGCAAAAGAGGTCAAGTGGAGTGGAGGAAAATACTAATGTCATGGATATTAATAAACCTAACAAGAAGTAGTGTCTACTATCACACTCAATATCCAGGTCTAAGCCTCCCAGTGAAGTTGTTCCAGGAGAAGGCTATAAGGACTCTACTCAGAAATTAAAAGCTATCAAACTTTGTAAGAAGGCATCAAAGAAGAGGAACAATGATGCTCGCAAGGGAGAGGGTGATAGAGTGATAGTGAACCTAAAACAAAAGCATTTGTTTTCTGGAAAGCGATCTATTGGGAAAACTGCTAGACGTTAAAAGGTCAATAGTTTTCTTTGAAAAATTTGCAGTTGTTTTTTATATTTCTGGTTGGATTGAAATACTAACTTTCATTAGATGTAGGGTTTTGTTTTCATGGCTGCATTGGAGTTGATTTTATTGTGTTTGTGTGTTTTAGTTTAGGTGAGTTCATTAGAATATACCTTCCATCATATTCATTTTGTTCAAGAGATTTTATGTTCTATGTATACCAATCGGAGGAATAGATTCCTTAGTTAATGAAGAATATTAATGCTTTTGTCATAAATTTGGCTATTTATCTTCAATGCATTTTTTTGATACGAAAAATTATAGAAAACCATATCATTAGCACTTAATTTGTGAATTCAAACTAGATGCAAATAATAAACAACAAAACTGTTCCACAACTCCATCATCAACAAAAAATAACATTTTGTTTAGAATATTCAAACTTCCACAGAAGAAACATGTTTCATATGGAGGAAACACATGTCAAATCCATCGATTGAGCCAATTCCATCCTTGGTTTCAATGCCATAACTTTATCTGCATAGGTAAAAAGCAAACACATGCCTCCTATTCTTCGTTGTTGGACATCTTAGAGATTGAAAATCACAATATGTCATATAACAAATTACTTTAACACTATGTAACATGGTATATACATCCTCACCATCGTATGTGTATAATTTTCTGTTAGAGATGGCATTAAGGTAGAGTTTGAAAACCCCAATCCATTTTCCTCGGAGGGTGAGGAGGTTGAACCTGTTTCTTATCGGTATAGATAATAGGAATTAGACGCTGATATAACAATGTTATGGATGTAAGGGGCCAAACACAGTTTCTCACTTCGAATGCTCTGAATGAATTTGATCTTAAGTTTTCTAGAGTTGATTGTCATCATAGATTGGAAACTCAACGTGTTTTTGTTGTGATAATTGAACTCAAGAACAATGCAAATAAGGTTACAAAATGGACAGCTCAGACCCTTCTTGGAAGTACAGATGTCATGAAACTAGGTTATGTGTTCAGGATTCACCCTCAGGAGTACTTCAACAAATCCAAAAAAATCTAGGCTAAATTGAGAAGTGGGTTTTTTGGCAAACGGTCTAAAAAATTGTCAATAGACATAATACTACAATATTAGAAGATCCATGAAAAAAACAAGAGGCAAAATTTAAATACGTACATCTTAATGACAATCTTCTTCCTGGAATCATGTGACATCTCGTTTCTCTCATAGTTTAAGAATACTGATAGCAAAGAATAATAGGAATCATTTTAAACATTTACACTAAAATGATTTGTTTACAATCAAAATGATGGTATAGATTATGCTTAATGAGTAAAAAATAGTAATTTTATTAAAACTTAGATTTTTATTTACGGCAACCCCCACCATGATCTAGAGGCTTTGGATTGCTACTAAAAGAAACACCTGCTAAAGGATTTCCATCTTGATAAACATGATTTCTTAATGATAGAATCGTGAGAGATATTTTGTGTAGACAGTCTTACTGCATAGCATGGACACCCAACATTATACTCCAAAAAGATGAAAAATAAAGAATTCAACGCATCAAATCCATTTACAAACACAGTAATTTCCAAAATGTAATAGCAATTTTCAAATACATACTAGTAAAAAAATGGAAACTGTATGAATTGAAAGGCACCATTGAATGAGATCTGTGAGCTTTTTGTATAAAAGGTGCAATAGCATAGAAATTTAGAAGAAAAATGCCTTTGCTGCATTCTTGAGTTAATGAAACCATATAATTGAAGCAAGATTTTAAAGTTCCCCATAAGGGGAAATGTACAAGAAAACTAGGTGAAACTATCATCGTAAGCTTCAAAATTCTTGCTAGCCTGGATTGTTTCAAAATGTTTAGACTTTGATGCCCTCAACAAGTTTTCCTTGAATTTGGGAATTAACTATTTTAGATAAATTCAAATATATTGGGGTTTGAATGATTACCAAGGAATACCCTACTTTCCAACCCCAGTGCCAACTCTCTTGTCTGCTCCATCGCAAGAAACTCCATGCTCCCGAATGCCACGAAGATCACCAACGTTGGAGAGGTGCTCGGAATGGCAGAGGAAGAGGTGGTAAATGGGGTCGGCTCTGTTCTGCATGGGATCTGAGAAGTACCCACAAAAAATTATCTAAAATTTATCCACAAAAAAATAATTTGAAATGGGATCCATGAAGTACCCTTTCATTTCTTCATTATCTTAAATTTACCCACCAAAAAATGTTCATCTGATTGGGCCAAGGCTCGGGCCGCATCCACCTCCGAAGAGATCCAGGGAATGTTTTTCATGGGAAGAATCCAACAAAAATGAAGCAGAAGCTTCAACATTTCATGGAAGCGCTTGAATGGTCTCAAAGGATCTCTATTGCAAGCATTGGCATGGCTCTGTCCCATTGTTAAGACATCCACTACTCTTGAACTAGGGTTCTAGTGGCCGCTATTTCCCCCCCGGTGGCCTTACCGCTATTTTCCCTAATGCAATGCAATAGAATTCGATTTATTATTAAAACTAGAGAGGACAAAAAAACTAGAGGCAAAATTAATGTTTTGTCTCTAACTATTGTCTCAAAAGGGGCCACCATGTAGTAGTGATATCACGTATTTTCAACAAGGTCAACATACATTCCTTGTTGCCACAACAATACAATGGTAATGACATTTATCCTAAAATGATGTGCAAAAGGAATACATTCCTTGCTGCGAGAACAATACAATGGTAATGACATTTAGCTTGTCAAACAACTACCTTGCCTTAAATCAACATGCAAGACAATGGTAATGCCATTTCAGTTGTTCAAGAACTATTGTGCATTAACTTAGTAATCTTGAAGCATATAGCAACTCGCACTTCAATATGAATTTGTATCCCAAATTGTTGTATGAGGAAGTGGACCATTGTGTACTTGATTGATTGATTGATTCAAGACTTAGAAGCTTAAATTAGGCTTAGAAGGTTGTGAAAATTGTAATTTAGAAGTTTGAGGTTATATTGTTACAATCGGTGAAGGGTGAGTGGTAGTGAGCATTAGTGTTTACTGTTGGGTTATGTGATTCTCTACTCTTAATCAATGAAAACCTCCATTAAGTAAGCAAATTGATGTGTGAAAGTACATGAAAGACTTATCTTAGAGAGGTGGTAGAAGACATTTAAATAAATGTGTGTTACTTTTTAGAATTTATCCAAATGGTGGATAAAGTAACCCTTGAATTTAATCGTAAATGTTCTTATGTTCGCCGTGTTGCAATAACACCGTACATAAACAATAAAAATGTTAATGTCATTTGTGTGTCTCGCTCTGAGTCCTAGGTATGTGATATGGCACAAGTAATTCGAAATTTTAAAGCGAAACCCATTTACATAACCTATTCGTATTGCTTAAGATTTAATTATTTGAAAAATAAATGCTTTACCTAGAAGGTTCCGAAATATACGTTGGAAGGACAAGGAGCGGATGAATAGTGGACAGCTGGAAGACAGCTGTAAAGCATAGCATGTGACTGTTGAGAAAAAAGCACAGCACCGTTGCCAAAATCTCTATTAAATCCTTTCTAACCTACTGTTTCTCCTATTCTTTTTTTCTGCTCCGTCCCCATGACAATGCTCATGTTTCGATTTGTTTTCTCTGTAATTTTCTGGTAGATTTTTTATGAGACTTCTTGTTTTGTTTGGATTTGCATCTTGTTTGGATTTGTCTCCGCGGATGTCTTTTGTCCCTGTTCTTTTGTATTTTTACCTTTACTAGTGTGTTTTGAGTTATTTGGTCTGTGTGTTTGGGATTTGAGTACCTTTTTTGTGTGAATATTTGTGTTATTTGGGGTTTGAGTACGTTTTCTGTGTTTTGTTGGAGGGACAAGAGTAATGCAGGGGAACACATCAAACCAGCCACAGACAGGACATGCCAGACAGCAACAGAGGCACCTTCTTCATTAAAGTGGTGAGCTCTTTGACCATTATTTTAGTTTCTTTATTCTTGTTTTTCTATGGATCTATTTTAGGTTGCCTGTGCATGTACAAAGTTAAATGTAAATCAGTCTAGCACTTTTTCATAAGTTTAATTTGCCCCTGAAATGTTAGGGGTTTGGATTCTTCGTTTGGGTAAATCTACAATTTAACCTTACTTCAAATTTAGGTTTAGATTTGAAATGCACAATTAATTTCCTCCGAGTGGTTTATAAATTTTATTCAGGGTTTTTCTAATATGTGGTTCAGAGATGGATAGTTTTACTAGTTAATGAATGGGCTTCATATTACAGATGATTTCTGCATGTAAGCATTATTAGTGCTGTAGTTTTGTTTTCCTAAGCTTTACTTTCTCTGGCTTCAAATATGAGGTTATTTTAAGGGTAATGGCCCATTTAAGATTTATAGATCAGTTTTGAAGGAAAGCGCACATTGGTTTATAACCTATTTAAAGCAATGCACAGGATTTACTTTTATTGTTTAGGGTTTATATTTCATACTGTTTGTTTTTCCGATTGTCGCTTTGTTTTATGGATGAATTTTGCTTCGTCTTTGCAGCTCAAGGCTTATTCCTGCTAGATTTCAGGTATTTTCCAGTTGATACTCTGTAGCAGGGTTATGATGGCCAAGTTAGTGCAGGCGATGGTGCTGTAGAACAATAACTTAATTTGATAATGTTTTCACAAATGCTTTGGCTGATTCCTTGTATCCCATTCCTTCCTTGTTTTAGTTCAATTTTTACAGCTCTCTGGTTGCTGCCATCTTAGAGACGAGTTGCTTATTGATTAAGTTGAGCGTTGTTTTATTTGAACCTGTAACATGTTATTTTTAAATATTATATGGCATTGGTTCCTCGTATGTTGCTTTTTTCCTTTTTATTCGATTTTTCCCCACTCTGACTGCTCATTTGGCAGTTTAGGTTGTCACAGTTTTTGATTCAAAAGCAGTACAGTTTAGGGAGCCTCTAAATTTGTTGCTCTACTTGTAGTTCTCCATTTATTATTGTTTGAACACATTTGAACAATGATTTTCTCCATGCACATCAGATAAAGTGTGTGCAGGGACTCTGAGTACCAAAAATAAATTAAAAAACAGAGTATCTCTCTCTGTACAAAACCATTCAAGTGACAGGGACTCTGTACAAAAACAAAAACAAAAACAGAGTATCTCTGTCTCTATCTGTTATCTAGCTATTGGGTTGGAAAAGGGGTGCCAAATTATCCGTTTTCAGATGGTAGTGGCAACTGGCACCCACGACCGGTAGTATTATATTTCATAAAAAGTTGGTTTAAGTGCTTACTATTATGTACCCAGGTAAATGGATCATGAAGGCTGCAGTCCAAATATT
The DNA here is from genome assembly GCA_019776745.2 of Taxus chinensis. Lineage (NCBI taxonomy): Eukaryota > Viridiplantae > Streptophyta > Pinopsida > Cupressales > Taxaceae > Taxus > Taxus chinensis. The sequence goes on along the minus strand of CM034149.1, from coordinate 672,340,109 downwards.
AAGAGAGAAGTGGTCTTGGAATAGTTAAATCTGCCACATTGTGGTTGGACCAATCGCAGGGTACCCTCTTGGCGGTTTTCTCTCCATCCGATCATTTCATCCTTCTGCACTTTCCTCACATGGCTTTAATATTTCCGCATGAAATTGCTCTGCCCATTTTCTGCTTACCCAGAGCGCTGAAACCCACAGACCTCCTCCCTATTCATTGTATATATGCATTCATTCTCCTTGGAAAAATAAAAAGGAAATCGTCTTCATCAAGTTTGGGATTGATAATAAATTTGTTTGATTGGGATTGGTGTTAAATTAGGCACTGGGGATGGATTTTGTGAGTGGTAATAATGGTGGGTTGTTTCAGAGGGAAGTAGTGGTGGACACCCTGTTGGATATCGTGATGTGTGCGGTGCCTGTTTGGTTAGCTGTTATGATAGGGTTAGTGGTGGGATGGGCCTGGAAACCCAAGTGGGATGGTCTCTTATTTGTGGGGCTCAGGAGTTTGAGGCCACAGTTGTTATTAACTGCCCCTCATGTTTTCGGTGCTGCTCTCACTGCCTTGATGGGATTCCCATTGCTCAGAAAGTTGTGGGCCAATTTCAGGGATTGGGAAAGCATTTGAGCAGCAGCACAAGTCTGAAGAAAGGTAAGGTTCAGGAATAACTCTTTATATATATACAGTTATTAATTTCATGGGACAGATTATTGCTGGCACTGCTTTGTGGGATTCCTTTCTGCTTTTATTTACAATTGGATAGGCAAAGTATGTTCCGCACACTTTACTAATTGGGCCTTGATAAGTATGCAAAACCAATTATAGCCTCTGCTACTATGCCTGTTTGTTTATGTTTGCAGTTACAGGATAAACTACGTCCTCTTCATTACAGGATGAAAAACATGTTTATATGAATATGCAACATTGAATTTATGGTTTAGATGTAAAAAAAATGATGCCTGAGACACTGAGTATTGATTATCATAAGTTTCACTTTAACATATGCCAGAGTTCATGTTATTGCTTTATGTCAGATATAGCCAGCACAGAAATAACAAAAAAATTGCCCAACATATTTTAGGCGAATTTTCTCATTATGGATTATATTAAATATTTTGATGATGCCATATTCGAATTATGAAGCATAGTCTGTAAACTGCTATCATTTTCTGGTTTCCATAGCTTTTGCAGTCTTGGTTCCTCTGCTTAGCTTATCAGAGTATAATAGTTGTTTGATATGATGCCATTGAAAATTAACTGATATGAGTAATTAACTGGTTGAAAACTAACTGCTTTCTTGTGAAGGAACAGATTGAATCCTTGTCATGAAATTTAGAGATGTAGACGGTTAATGTATTCGCTTTTTTTTTCAAAATCTTTTGTTATAATGGTTCAATTATGGTGTTGCATAATAGAAAATGATATGTCGCTCAACTTTTCCGTCCAAATTGCAGATTCTTTGAAATATTTTTATGTACAAATAAAATATTTGTATGGACTTGCAACTATTTATATATATTTGTGGTATATATATATTTTATATGTTAATGTGTTTATAAATATTTTAAGTGTTTATTTGTATTAGTGTTAATGTATGTGTTTTGAATACAATTATTATAATATTTCTATTCATTTAAGTATAAATAGAAATATTATATATGTATGTGAATAGTTTATGATACTTTAAATTAAAGTGTTTAGATGATATAATATGATGGTCTTTTATAATATAATATTATAATATATATTTTTTATTATAATATATATTTTTATTTGTATAGTTTACGAATATTTGAAATTAAAATGTTGGATCATAATAATATGATTGTATTTTTAAGGTATAAATATTATGAAAATAATTTAATTTTTAAATATAGGTACTCCTTTTGGAAATTAAAAATGTGTATTTGTATTTTGTTTGGTATGTTTGAATATATATAAATATTTTTTTTTTATGTGTATATTTTATGAATATTTCAAATTAAATTGTTTGAAAGATAATAATATAATTGTATTTTTAGGTATAATATTATAATATGAATGTATATAATATTCATATTATATTATAGAAGTAAACGTGTATATTTTGTATTTAGTTTGAAAGTTTATATGTTTGTATTTAGGTAATATTTTGATACGAATAATTAAAAATGTGTATGTATTTTGTTTGTTATGTATGAATGTTTAGGTGTTTTTATTTTATCTCTGAGATATTTGGAATGAATTTTGAAAATGTGTGTTTGTATTTTATTATTATTTTTAGATGGTTTTTATGTAGTTTGATTGTACTATGTTATGTATAGTAATTTATCCTTTAATTTAAGATATTTAATTCGGATGTTAGTTCAAATCTTGATTTTAGGTATAAATATTATAAGGTATAAATATTATAATATGAATATTATCCATGAAAATCTGTAAATTATTTATATATCTAGTTTGAATGTTTATATGTTTGTATTTTAGGTGTATATATTCTATATGAATATTTTAAAAAAGTGTGTTTGTATTTAGCATGAAAATCTATAAATTATTTATATATCTAGTTTGAATGTTTATATTTTAGGTTTTTATAAAAGTGTGTTTGTATTTAGTTTAAATGTTAAGATGTATCTATTTTAGGTATAGGATATTTTGGTATGAATATTTAAAATGTGTTTGTATTTTGTTTGGTATTTTTCAGGGACTTCCTTGTACAATAAAGAAAAACAAAAACAGAGTATCTCTGTCTCTATCTGTTTATCTAGCTAATTGGGGTTGGAAAAAGGGGTGCCAAAATTATCCGTTTTCAGATGTAAGTGGCAACTGGGCACCCACGGACGGTAGTATTATATTCCATTAAAAAGTGTTTTAAGTGCTTACTATTATGTAACCCAGGTAAATGGATCAATGAAGGCTGCAGTCCAAAATATTAAAGAGAGAAAGTGGTCTTGGAATAGTAAATCTGCCAACATTGTTGTTGACCAATCGCAGGGTACCTCTTGCGGATTTTCTCTCCATCCGATCATTTCATCCTTCTGCCACTTTCCTCACATGGCTTTAATATTTCCGCATGAAATTGCTCTGCCCATTTTCTGCTTACCCAGAGCGCTGAAACCCCACAGACCTCCTCCCTATTCATTGTATATATGCATTCATTCTCCTTGGAAAAATAAAAAGGAAATCGTCTTCATCTAAGTTTGGGATTGATAATAAATTTGTTTGATTGGGATTGGTGTTAAATTAGGCACTGGGGATGGATTTTGTGAGTGGTAATAATGGTGGGTTTGTTTCAGAGGGAAGTAGTGGTGGACACCCTGTTGGATATCGTGATGTGTGCGGTGGCCTGTTTGGTTAGCTGTTATGATAGGGTTAGTGGTGGGATGGGCCTGGAAACCCAAGTGGGATGGTCTCTTATTTGTGGGGCTCAGGAGTTTGAGGCCACAGTTGTTATAACTGCCCCTCATGTTTCGGGTGCTGCTCTCACTGCCTTGATGGGATTCCCATTGCTCAGAAAGTTGTGGGCCAATTTCAGGGATTGGGAAAGCATTTGAGCAGCAGCACCAAGTCTGAAGAAAGGTAAGGTTCAGGAATAACCTCTTTATATATATACAGTTATTAATTTCATGGGACAGATTATTGCTGGCACTGCTTTGTGGGATTCCTTTCTGCTTTTATTTACAATTGGATAGGCAAAGTATGTTCCGCACACTTTACTAATTGGGCCTTGATAAGTATGCAAAACCAATTATAGCCTCTGCTACTATGCCTGTTTTGTTTATGTTTGCAGTTACAGGATAAACTACCGTCCCTCTTCATTTACAGGATGAAAAACATGTTTATATGAATATGCAAACATTGAATTTATGGTTTAGATGTAAAAAAATGATTGCCTGAGACACTGAGTATTGATTATCATAAGTTTCACTTTAACATATGCCAGAGTTCATGTTATTGCTTTATGTCAGATATAGCCCAGCACAGAAATAACAAAAAATTGCCCAACATATTTTAGGCGAATTTTCTCATTATGGATTATATTAAATATTTTGATGATGCCATATTCGAATTATGAAGCATAGTCTGTAAACTGCTATCATTTTCTGGTTTCCATAGCTTTTGCAGTCTTGGTTCCTCTGCTTAGCTTATCAGAGTATAATAGTTGTTTGATATGATGCCATTGAAAATTAACTGATATGAGTAATTAACTGGTTGACAACTAACTGCTTTCTGTGAAGGAACAGATTGAATCCTGTCATGAAATTTAGAGATGTAGACGGTTAATGTATTCGCTTTTTTTTTTCAAATCTTTTGTTATAATGGTTTCAATTATGGTGTTGCATAATAGAAAATGATATGTCGCTCAACTTTTCCGTCCAAATTGCAGATTCTTTGAAATATTTTTATGTACAAATAAAAATATTTGTATGGACTTGCAAACTATTTATATATATTTGTGGTATATATATATTTTATATGTTAATGTTGTTTATAAATATTTTTAAGTGTTATTTGTATTAGTGTTAATGTATGTGTTTGAATACAATTATATAATATTTCTATTCATTTAAGTATAAATAGAAATATTATATAGTATGTGAATAGTTTATGAATACTTTAAATTAAAGTGTTTAGATGATAATAATATGATGGTCTTTTTATAATATAAATATTATTAATATATATTTTTTATTATAATATATATTTTTATTTGTATAGTTTACGAATATTTGAAATTAAAATGTTTGGATCATAATAATATGATTGTATTTTTTAGGTATAAATATTATGAAATAATTTAATTTTTAAATATAGGTACTCTTTTGGAAATTTAAAATGTGTATTTGTATTTTGTTTGGTATGTTTGAATATATATAAATATTTTTTTTTTATGTGTATATTTTATGAATATTTCAAATTAAATTGTTTGAAAGATAATAATATAATTGTATTTTTAGGTATAAATATTATAATATGAATGTATATAATATTCATATTATATTATAGAAGTAAACGTGTATTATTTGTATTTAGTTTGAAAGTTTATATGTTTGTATTTTAGGTAATATTTTGATACGAATAATTAAAAATGTGTATGTATTTTGTTTGTTATGTATGAATGTTTAGGTGTTTTTATTTTATCTCTGAGATATTTTGGAATGAATTTTTGAAAATGTGTGTTTGTATTTTATTTATTATTTTTAGATGGTTTTTATGTAGTTTGATTGTACTATGTTATGTATAGTAATTTATCCTTTATTTAAGATATTTAATTCGGATGTTAGTTCAATCCTTGATTTTAGGTATAAATATTATAAGGTATAAATATTATAATATGAATATTATCCATGAAAATCTGTTAAATTATTTATATATCTAGTTTGAATGTTTATATGTTTGTATTTTAGGTGTATATATTCTATATGAATATTTTAAAAAGTGTGTTTGTATTTAGCATGAAATCTATAAATTATTTATATATCTAGTTTGAATGTTATATTTTAGGTTTTTATAAAAGTGTGTTTGTATTTAGTTTAAATGTTAGATGTATCTATTTTAGGTATAGGATATTTTGGTATGAATATTTAAAATGTGTTTGTATTTTGTTTGGTATTTTTGGATTTTTTTTATTTAGATTGATTATAAATTTATGTATAATAATTTTTAATTTATTATAAATATTAAATTGTTTAGAATTAGAATGGAGGTTGGAGGGAAAAAGAGGAAATTGAGTTTGGGTTTTGAGGGAGGGGGAGGGAAAAAGGAGGAAATAGAGTTTGGAAAATGGAAAATGGAGATTGGATTTGAAGGAGGCTTGGATGGAGGGAGGGGTTCATATAGAGTTCGGAAGGAGGGTTGGATAGAGGATGGGTTGGACTGGAGATTGAAGCGGGTTGAAGGAGGGAAAAGGAGGAGAATGGAGTGTTATATAAAGGATGGGCTTAGAATTGAGGTTTGAGGAAAGGAAATGGAATTTGAGGTTTTGACAGGAGGGTTGTAATGGAAGAGGAGTTGGGAAATTAAGTGTTGGAGAGAAAAGATGGTTGGTATTAGGAATATGGACATTGAATGGGGGGTGGAATTTGAAGGAGGATTGGATAGAGGAGGAGGTTCACAGTAGAGTTTGGAAAAAGGCTCAGAAAATGGAGTTTGGGTTTTGAAGGAGGGTTGGGATGGAGGAGCGGGTGAAAAATGGAAAATGGAGGTTGGATTTGAAGGAGGATTGGATGGAGGAAGGAGTTCACATGGAGTTTGGAAGGAGGGTTGGATAGAGGAGCGGTTGGATTAGAGGTTGAATTGGATTGAAGGAGGCTTGAAGTTAGTGTGGAGGTTGGCAGATGGTTGAGGGAGGGGTTAGAATTGGTGGAGTTTGAAGGAGGTTTGGATGGAGGAGGAGGTGGACATAAAGTTTGGAAGGAGGGTTGGAAAAAGGAGAAAATGGAGTTTGGGTTTTGAAGGAGGGTTGGATGGAGGAGGGGTTGAAAAATGAAAAATGGAGGTTAGATTTGAAGGAGGATTGGATGGAGGAAGAAGGGGTTCACATAGAGTTTGGAAGGAGGGTTGGACTGGAGTTAGTGTGGAGGTTGGAGATGATTGAAGGGAAAAGGAGGAAATGAAGTTTGGACGGAACATGGGTGGGTAAATGGAAAATGGAGGTTGCATTTGAAGAGGATTGGATGGAGGAAGATAGGGGTCTCAGATAGAGTTTGGAAGGAGGGTTGGGCTGGAGGTTGGATTGGATTGAAGAAGACTTGGAGTTAGTGTGGAGGTTGGAGATGGTTGGAGTTCACATAGAGTTTGGAAGGAGGGTTGGACTGGAGGTTGGATTGGATTGAAGGAGGCTTGGAGTAAGTGTGGAGGTTGGAGATGGTTGAAGGCTCAAAAAGGAGGAAATGAAGTTTGGACGGAACATGGGTTGGTAAATGGAAAATGGAGGTTGCATTTGAAGGAGGATTGGATGGAGGAAGAAGGGGTTCACATAGAGTTTGGAAGGAGGGTTGGACTGGAGGTTGGATTGGATTGAAGGAGGCTTGAAGTTGAGGGTTAGAGGGAGGAGATGGTTCTAATGGGAAAAGGAGGAAATGGAGGAGCGGGTGAAAAATGGAAAATGGAGGTTGGATTTGAAGGAGGATTGTTATGGAGGGATGAAGGAGTTGACATGGAGTTTGGAATAGACTAGAGGTTGGATAGAGGAGGGAGGGGTTGGATTGGAGGTTGACATAGAGTATGGAAGGAGGGTTGGATAGAGGAGCGGTTGGACTGTGAGGTTGAATTGGATTGAAGGAGGCTTGAAGTTAGTGTGGAGGTTGGAGATGGTTGAAGGAAGGGGTTAGAACTGGTGGAGTTTGAAGGAGGTTTGGATGGAGGAGGAGGTTCATATAGGGATTGGAATAAAGAATGGAAAAAGGAGGAAATGGAGTTTGGGTTTTGAAGGAGGGTTGGGATTGAGGAGCGGGTGAAAAATAGAAAATGGAGGTTGGATTTGAAGCAGGATTGGATGGATGTTTGGGGTTCACATAGAGTTTGGAAGGAGGGTTAGAAAAAGGAGAAAAAGAGAGTTTGGGTTTTGAAGGAGGGTTGGAGGGAGGAGGGGTTGAACAAATGAAAAATGGAGGGGTTAGATTTGAATAAGGAGTTAAAGGGAGGATGAGTAGACGGAGGCTCACATAGAGTTTGGAAGCTGAGGGTTTGACTGGAAAAGGATGGATTGGATATGAGGGATGAGCATTGGAGTTAGTGGAGGTTGGAATAATGGTTGGAGGGAAAAGGAGGAAATGGAGTTTCATGAACATGGGTTAGTAAATGGAAGAATGGAGATTGCATTTGAAGAGGATTGGAGGGAAGAAGGGGTGAGTTAGAATGGAGGTTGGGGTGGAGGTTGGAGATGCAGTTGGAGTTAGTGTGGAGGTTGGATGATGGTTGGAGTTCACACAGAGTTTGGAAGGTTAGAGGATTGAAGAGGCTTGGTTACATAAGAAATTGGAAGGAGGGTAATGATGGATTGGAGGGTTGAAAAATGAAAAATGGAGGATTGAGATTTGAAAATGAGGATTAGAGGGAGGAATGGAGGTTCTACATAGGAGGTCAAAGGGAGCTTGGAGGTTGGACTGGATTGAAGAGGGTTATATGAGGTTGGAGATGGTTGAGGGAAAAGGAGGAAATGAAGTAGGACTAGAGGGTTGGTAAATGAAAATATAGATTGCATGAAGGTTGGATGGAGAAAGAAGGGGTTGAGACAGAGTTTGACAGTGAGGGTTGGAGATTGAAGAGAGGCTATGGAGTTAGTGTGGAGGTTGGAGATGGTTGGAGTTCACATTTAGGAAGGAGGGTCAAACTGGATTGGAATGGAGTTAGTGTGGAGGTAGAAGATGGTTGGAATGAAAAGGAGGAACTTTGGTTTAGACGGAACATGGGTTGGTAAATGGAATTTGGAGGTTGTATTTGAATAGAGGGTTGGAGGTCGGAGGAAGAAGGAGGTTATATCAAGGAGTTTGGAAGGAGGGTTGGAAATTTAGGAGAAGAGATTGAATGGAGGCTGAAAGAAGGAATAGTGTGGAATGGTTTGGAGATGGTTGAAGGAAAAGGAGGAAATGGAGGTTTGGACAGAACATGGGTTAAATTAACAGGAAAATGGAAGTTGCATTTGAATGGAGGTTTGAGGGAAGGAAGGGAGGTTCACAGAATGGAAGTGGGTTGGATAAAGGATGGGGTTGGACTGGAGATTGAAAAGTTGAGGGGGTTATACTTGAGGTTGAAGGAGATTTGAGGTTGAATGGGTTCAGATCGGAGTTGGGAAATTAGATGTTGGAGAGAAGGATGGTTGGTACATTAGGAGGATCATAGATTGAGTGGGGGTTGGAGGGAGGGGTTACGATTAGTTGGTTGGAAGGAGGGAAAAGGGAAAGTGAGGGTTAGAGCTCAAGAACGGGTTAGAATTGTAGGTTTAGAGGGAAAAGGAGGAAACAGTGTTGTGGGTTGAAGAGGGGAGGAATAGGAGATTGAGGTTGAAGGAAAAGGAGGAAGGAAAATGAGGAAGTGGTGTAGAAAATGGGGTTTAGAGAGAAGGATTGAGTTGGAGGAGTTCACATAGAGGGTTAGAGGGAAAAGAGGATGGGGTTTTGGAGATTAAAGTTAGAGGGAAAATGAGGTAGAGGGTGAGAGTGTGGTTGGAGGGAAATGGGAAATGAGGGTTCAGATGGTTTGGATGGAAAATGAGGGATTTAGTGGAGGAGTAATGACAAATTAGAATGGAGGATTGGAGTGAAAGGAGGAGTAGATGGAGTTTGGTAAGGAGGGGTTAGGGGTTAGGGATTGGGGATCAGACGGAGGAAGTTGGAAAGGAGGATTGGAGGGAAATTGAGAACAGGTTAGAGGTTTGAGGAAGGGTGGAATTGGAGTTCAGTTGGTGAAAAGTAAAGGAAGGGTCATTTGGAGGGGAAATTAACAAATGAGGTTAGAATGGAGGAAGTGGTTAGACTGAGGTTGGAGGGAAAGGGGGAATGGAGATTTTGAGGTTAGAGGGAAAAAGAGGAAGTAATGTTAGGGAAAGGAAGGAAAGGTTGAAATAAGGATGGTTTTTGGGGTTGGGGTTAGGGTTTGAAGTGAGGAAAATGGAGATAGATTAAGAGATAAATTGAGGAAGGGTGATTTGGATGTTAAATGGAAAAAGAGGAAGGGGAGGTTATAGGTGAGAGGGAAAAGGGGAAAATAATATTGGGGGTTGGAGGGAAAGGTTGAGGTTGGAGGGAAAAGGATGAAATGGTTGTTAGAATGAAAAATGAGGAAGGGTGGGCTTGAAGGTTGGAGGGGTTCGAATGAGGATGAGTTGGAGTTAGGGTTAGAGGGAAAGGGGGAAGGGGATGAAGGTTGGATGGGAAAGGAGGAAGATGGGTTTGGTGTTTGGGGTTTGGGGTTACGGGAGAAGAAGGAAGTGGATTTAGGATTGGAGGGAAAAGGATGAAGGGTGGCTTAGAGGTTGGAGGGAAAAATAATAATGTGAGGTTAGAGGGGTGCAAACTTAAGGAAGTGGAGTTGGTAGAGGTTGGAGGGAAAAAAGATCAAGGGGTTTGAAAGGTTTGGAATGGGATATTGAGGGAAAAGTAAGAAGTGGGTTAGGGGTTAGAAGTCAAATGAATGTGGTTTAACGGAGGTTGGATGTTGGAGAGAAAAGGAGGGAATTGGAGGAGGGGTGTTTGGAGGGAATGGGATTGGCTAGAGGAAGGAGGGTTGAAATGTTGTTTGGAAGGAAAATGAGGGTTGAGTGATGTTGGTTGGATGGAGAAGAAGGAAGGGGGTTTGAGGAAGGATAGAGGGAAAACGAGGCTCAGTAGTGTTGGTTTAGAGGTTTGAGGAAAATGAGGAAGTGAGTGTTGGAGTGTTATATTTTTGGATGGCTTAAAGCGGTTTGGAGGAGTTAGGGTTTGGGGTTGGAGGGAAAAGGAATGGAAAATGGAGGTTTGACAGGTTGGAGGGAAAAGGAGGATGTGGTGTTGGGGTTGAAGGTTGGAGGAAAAAAGAAAGGAGGTTTTTAGAATGGAGGTTCAGGGGTTAAGGGAATAGGAAGAAGGGGGTTTGGAGGTTGGACTGGAGGTTGGAGGGAAAAGAGGAGTTGAGTGTAAGGAGGTTGGTGTTGATGTTGGAGGGAAATGAGGAAAGCGAAGTTGGGGTTTGGATTGAGAGTTGGAGGGAAAATGGAGGAAATGGATGCAGTTTGAAGATTGGGGTTAGGAATTGAAGGGAAAAGGAGGAAGGATGGTTTGGCATCTGGATGGAAAATGGAGGGAATGGAGGTTTGGTGGTGAGGTTAAAGGAGTTTTTGAATGGTGTTGGTGGTTGGTGGAATTGAGTTTGGGGAGGGAATGGTTTTGAGTTTGACAGGGAAATGATGAAGGGGGTTTAGAGGTTGGTGTTGGGGTTTTAGAGGAAATTTGGAATGGAGTTTAGAGGGGGTGAGGGGTTGAGATGTAAAGGAGGAAGGGATATTTTTAGATTAGAGGTTGGAGGGAAGGAGGTTTAGAAGGAGGTTAGAGGGAAAAGGAGAAAGTCTTGGGATTTGGATGTTGAAGGAGGTTTGGTGGTTTCGAGGTTGGAGGGAAAAAGAGAAGGAATGAGGGGGTTTTGAGTTTGGAAATAGAATAGACATGGTGGAGTTTGGATGAGTAGATGAAGGCTCGGAGGGGTTAGTTGGGTTTGGTATTAGATAATTTGAGGAAATGTAGGTTGGGGTTTGGATTAGAGGTTGGAATGGGAAAAGGAGGAAGTGGGGGGTTTTGAATAGGGTTGGAGGGAGGATGGAGGTAGTGGTTTTAGTGGTGTTGGAGTGAAAATGTGAAGGGATTTTGGAGGTTAGGGGTGACTTGGACATAATGGTTTTGGGAGAGGTTAGAGAGAAGGAAGAGGTTAAATGGGGTTTGGAATGAAAAGTATGAGGGAGGAGTTTAAATTGGAGGTTAGAGGGGAAAATGGAGGAAGTGGTGTTAGAGGGGGGTTGGAGAGAAAGAGGAAGTCGGGGTTGGGGATTGGAGGGAGGGTTGGAGGAAGTGGGTTTGGATAATTGAAGGGGAAAGAGGGTGAGGTTGAGGGGAGGGGTTGGAGATAGAGGTTAGAGTGAGGGTTTGGATGGTTTTTAGAGGTATTGGTAAAATGGAAGGGTTGGAATGGAGGTTGGAGGGAGAAATATGAGGCACTTGAGTTTGAATGGAGGTTCGGAGATAAATGAGGTAGCGGGGTTTGGGTTGGAGGTTAGAAAGAAAACGAGTTGAAATGGATTTTGGAGGGAAAAGGAGGTGGTGAATGGGGGTTGAAGGGATTGAAGAGGATGGGTGTTTGGAGGATAGAGGTTCGAGGGAGGTAGTGGTGTTGGGGATTGGAGGGAGTAGTTAAAGGGTTTTGGATGTTAGGGGTTGGGATGGAGGGATGAAGAGGATGGGGGTTTAGGTTAAATGGTGAAGGGAAAAGGAATAAGTGGTGTTGAGAGTCAAAGGGATTAGCTATAGGAGAAAGTGGTTGAAATCAGGTTGGAGGGAAAAGGAAGAAGTGGCATTATGAGAGTTAAAGTTAAAATAAGGTTGGAGGAGGGTTTAGTAGTTAAGGTTATGGGATGGAGGGAGAAGGAGGAAATGGGAATGGAGGTTGGATGGTAAAAGGAGGCTCATGGGTTAGAATGTTAGAGGGAAAATTAGGAAGGGGTTGAAATAGAGGTTGGAGGGAAAAGGGGGAAGTGGTGTTGGGGATTGGAAGTAAAATGAGGAAGTGGGTTTGGAGGTTATGGGTTGGAGGGAATATGAGGATGGGTTTGATGACGGAAATGGAGAGAAGAGGTGTTTAGAGTATGGAGGGAAAATGAGGTAATGATGTTGGAGATTGGAAGAGGGAGGAGGAAGGGGGTTTGGAGGGTGGGGTTACGGGTGTGAGGGTAAAGGAGGAAGTGAGGTTTGGGGGTTAGAGGGAAAAGGAGGAATTGGTGTGGGGTTGGCATGTTAGAGGGAAAAGGAGGGAAGTGGTCTTGGAGTTTGGATTTTAGAAGGAAAATTAGAGGGAAGAGGGGTTGGAGGATGGAGAAAAAATGAGCAAAGTGGAATTCAATGGTTTGAGGAAGTTGTGAGTCGGTAGGAAAAATGATGATGGGGGTTGGAATGAGGTTGGAGGGAAAATGATGATGTGGCATCAACAGGTTGGAGGGAAAAGGAGGATGTGGTTTGGGTATGGAGTTTAGAAGGATATTCAAAGGTTGGTTTTGGTGTTAGAAGGAAAATAAGGATATAGGTGGATTATAATGGAGGTTTGGGGTTGGAGGAAAAATGAGTAAGGAGGGGTTGACAAATGGAAGGAAAATGAGGTTTGAAGGATGGTTTGGAGTTAGAAGGAAAAGGATTTGTATTAGAGGTTGGAGGTTAGAAGTGGGTTTGAATTTGGAGGTTGGATGGGAGGGTTGGAATTAGAGGATGGAAGGGTTTGGAGGATTGGTGTTGGATTTTTGGCATTTGGAGGGAAAAGGAGTAAGTTGTGTTGAGGTTAGATGGTTTAAGAGGGGGTTGAATGAAGTTTTGAGGTTGGAGCTAGGTAAATAAGGAAGGGGGCTAGAAATGGAGTTTGGACGGGGGTTAAAGAGGCTAATTATGGTGAATAGAGTGTTAGAGGGGAAATGAGGAATGGAGTTAGGAGTTTGGGGCTTGGGAGGGTTGGAGGTAAAATGAGGGAAGAGGGGTTGGCGGTTGGATTGGAAAAGGGAAAAGGGTTGGAATGGAGTTTGGAGGTTAGAGGTTAGAAAAGGATGAGAAGGTAGTGTTAGTGTTGGAGGGAAAAGGATGAAGAGAGATTTTTGTTTGAGGGTGGATTAGAAAAGGAGGAAGAGTTGGTATGGATTTTGGAGAGGAAATGAGGTAGTGGATGTTGTGGGGGGAATGGAGGGAGTGATGGTTGGAAATGAGGGGATTTTGAAGGAAGTTGAAAAGGAGGGTAGTGGTGTGGAATAGGTTGTGGGAAATGGATGAGGGGAGTTTGGAGGTGGGGTTGGATTTGGATAGGAAAATAAGGAAGAGGGTTTATAGAGTTAGGGTTAAGGAGGGTTAGAAAGGATGACGAATGTTTGGAGTTGGGGTTGGAGGTTAGGGGTTGGAAGGGGGTTTGGAGGTTTGAGAGGGAAAATAGGTGGTTGGTTGGGATGTTAGAGGGAAAAGGAGGAATGGGCTTTGGAGGTTGGAATAGAGGGTTAGGGAGGATGAGTAGATGGAAAATGTGGAATGGGGGTTTATTGGAGGGAAGGTTGGTTAAAAATGATACAAAATGTAGGGGTTGGAATGGAGGAGGAAGTGGTGTTGGAGGTTGTAGAGTTAAAATTGGAGGATGGAGGTTTGAAGGAGGTTGAGGGAAAATGAATGGGTTTGGAAGGTTAGAGTGAGGGGAAAATGAGGAATATGGGGTTTGAGAAGGAAAATGAGGTAGATGGAGTGTTAGGGGTTGAGAGGGAGGGAAATGAGGAAGTGATTTTGGATTTGGAGGGGAAAAGAGGGTTAATATGGATTGGATGAGACAGAAAATGAGGGAATAGGTATTTGGAGGTTGGGGACAGACTGTGAGGTTGGAGGGAAAATAAAGGAGGTTATGAAGTTGGAATTGAAGTTGGAAAGGGGAAGGAATAGAATTTGGAGTTGGAGGAAAAATGATGCAAAATGTTGGGGTTGGAGGGAAAATGAGGAAGTGGTGTTGGGTTTGGAGGGTTGGGCTGGAGGGGAAAAGGGACTAAGGAGGTTTGGAGGTTGGAGGTTTGGGTTTTGAGGGGAAAATAAGATGGGGGTTGGGGTTATAATGTTGGAGGGATGGACTGAGTAAGGGTTTTTGGAATTTTGGAGGGAAAATGAGGTAGTTATATTGGGGGTCAAAGGAATTGAAGCTCAAAGGGGATTTGGAGGTTAGAAGAAGGGTTAGTGATGTGAGTAGGGATTAGAAGGAATGGAATGGTTGGGGTTTGGGAGGTTAGAGAGAAAATGAGGAATGAGGGGCTAGAAGAAAAAAATGAATGGGGTTTTGGATTGGGAGGGGGGTTAGAGAGAAAATGGATGAAGTAATGATTAGGGTTGGAAGGGAAGGGAGAGGAGGAAGGGTTGGGGGTTGGAGGCTGGATGGAATGGTTGGACAAGCAGGAGCTTTGGATTTGGAGATAAAATGAGGATGAGGAGGGGTTTAGATTTTGGAGGGAAAATGGAGATAGAGGTGTTGAAGGTTGGTGGAAAAAAGCTGGAAGTGGGGTTGAATTAGAGGGAGGTAAAGGAGGAATTTGAGGTTGGGTTTTGAGGGGAAAGGCGGAAGGGGGATGACCATGGAGGTTAGGGTTGGGGAATGAAGGTAAAAATAGGATTGAGGGAGTTGGATGGATGGTTGGAATGGAGGTTGGAGGGAAAAGGAGGTAAATGAGTTTGGGGGTTTAAAGGAGTTTGGACATGGATGGTTAAAGTTGGAAAATGGAGGTTGGAGGGAGGATGAGTAGATGAGAGGTTGGAGGGAAAATGAGGAAGTGATGTTGGGGTTTAAGTTTGTAGGGAAATAGAGGACTGATTATTTATGGAGGTTGGAGAGAAAAGGAGGAATCAAGGTTGGAAGGAGTAGGAGGAAAATGAGTTTGGGGTTTAAAGGAGAGTTAAACGTAGGAGCAGTTGGTATGAAGGTTGGAAGGAGTATAGAAAAGAGGAGTGGTTAGAATAAAAGTTGGGGGTTGAAGAAGGGTTAGATTGGGGTTGGATAGAAAATGGAGGAATATTGGAGTAAAAGGAAGGAAATTGACTTTGCGGTTTGGAGGGATTGACAGAGGAGGGGTTGAAATGGAAGTTGTGGGTTGAAGGAGGGTTGTATGGAGGATGGCTTTAAAGGAGGTTTATAGCTAAAATGGAGGTTGGAAGGGTTTAAAGGACACTTAAGAGTTAAAATGGAGGATGGATGGGTTAGAATGGAGGTTGGAGAGAAAAGGAGGAATGAACGAGTTTTGAGGAAAACGAGTTTTGGGTTTAAAGGGGGGTTAGACGTTGGAGGGGTTGTTATCAAGGTTGGAAGGAGTGTAGGAAAGAGGAGTGGTTGAAATAAAATTTGTGGGTTGAAGAAGGGTTGGATGGAGGTTGAATAGAAACAGGAGGAATATTGGAGGAAAAAGAAGGAAATTGAGTTTGTGGTTGCAAGGAGGGATAAACTAGAGGAGGGGTTGCGATGAAGGTTGGAAGGAGTATAGGACAAAGGAGTAGTCGGAATGGAAGTTATGTGTTGAAGGAGGGTTGTATGGAGGATGGGTGTATCAGAGAGTTTTTACTTTCCAACTTTAACTTAATGAAGTGAAACAACAAAAACAAGTCGACCTCGGAAGATAACGGGGTTTACTAATACCCTCGAGATGGTTGATGTTGATCTTGAAGGATGATTGAAGTTGTCGAGTCTAAATGAATGCACAAGTACTCTTGTTCCTAAAAAGCACTTTACAATCAAAGACACTGGATAGAAAATATTAGATAAATGGATAAACGAGGTTCTCGACAATATCAGCTCGCTTTAAAACAATTAAGTAGATTGACAAATATAATGATAAAGATATGGGATAAACAATAATCGATAGATAATATATGAGTTCTAGTTTTCAAGGTTAAAAGGTAATTCATGTGTGGCTTCAAAGGTGGCCCAAGCGAAGGTGGATGTGATCTGAACATACTTGAAGTAGTCGTACAAAAATTCTTCAGTCTCTTGTTGAATGTAATGTAGGCATTGGATTTGTTTGTTGATGTCTTTAATGTCGATGGCAAATTGTATTGCACATAGATTCAATTCGTGAAGGATGTATTTTTTCCCAAAGAAAGGGTGTTGGACTATATGAAGGTTGTAAATACTTGTAATTGGATAAGAACGGTCAGGAAATGTTATCTAAGAGAAATCCATGCTTGCAAAGAACAAGTTAAATGTAAAGAATTTGATAAAAATAATAATATGACAAATTGAGAAAAAGATGTGTTTTGACAAGGATCGCCATCAGTTCAGGTCTATTGCTGATAATTCAAGTAATCGCCAACGATTACTGTTAAAATAGACATTTTTGCTAAAAATGATAAACAAAGTTCGAAATTGATATTTTTGATTTTTTTTAAATGTTTGGTTGAAATGTAGATGATAAAAAAAGACTAGAGGAATAACTTTGGATTTGAGAAGGAGCTAAAAGATGCCTCAAATCGTTGAATGGAACTGATTGAGATCAATGTCCTATTATCAGGGTTCTCGAGGGTTGACAGATGGAAAAGACTATCAAAATGATGGGTTGATAATTGTTGGTGAATGATGCAGGCTATTGATGATCTATGAAATGTATTAAATTTACTGTGGAGTAATAAATAAAGGATAAGCATGAGAAAAAGGTTTTTGAAGATCCTTGGGAAATGAGGAAAACTCCTATTTATAATGGCTAGCGATCGGTTAGGATCACCAACGATCTGTCTTTTTGGGTAAAAACGTTTAGAAAGTGATTAAAACATCTTCTAAATGCGGGGTTCAGGTATTTGACAAGGGGATATGGTTACGAGGAGGTTATGGATGACTTGTGATGGTTGGGATGTGGTAATAAAATAGATTTAAGTTATAAAATGTTTAAAGTAGATTTAAAGTGGTTAGGTGGTTTAGGATGAGTAAATAGTAATTTTATGGGGGTTATAATTATTTTAATGGAGATGTGGATGAAGTGACTTAAGATAATGAATTTTAGATATCTTTTGCATTAAATAATGAGTGACTAATATGAGGTAGGCCGGTTGGCAAAAATTTGATGTCTAACTTTTCCCTTTTTGTCAAGTAGTTTGTGACGAGCGAACAACTAGACAAAATTAGTGTGAGATAAAGATTGATTTGGATGGGTGATCCCCCCATCAAACAAGAGGTGATTATAGCACAACGCAACACAAGAATCACTGGTATGATTAAGTTTAATAAGTTTGACATGACGTATATTGAAGTTTCCCCAAGATGAGGTATCAAAACAAAGTCGCTAGCACCGTATGATCAAGTGATACATGGGAGCCAAAGGGTTTGTGTCCTATGGACATATGATTTGTAGAAAAGGGGTTACGTAGCTAAATGATAGGAGAACATAAGGGTTTATGGCCTTATTGGCACATTGGCTTACCAATGTTTGTGAAGGAAAATTTATCTTTTAGGGTCTCCTTGAGATGAGGAATATTTTATTGAAGGATGAAATGACATAGTTGAAAATGCTTGTAATCTTTGAGAAAAGATGATTTGGGATCAAACTGGATAGATGGCTAGCGATTAGGGTGGATTTTGGCGATTAGGGTAAATCATCGAATGATTATAGCAATCATCAGCAATTTATGCGAGTGACCAAATTATATACCTCGAAGGATGATTATGGCATATAGGTGGCACAAAAGTGACACTATATAGTATCACTTTTTGCATCACAATTGCGCCACAATATTCATGTCATAATTGCGTCAAAATTGACATCGAAAATGAAAATAAATGAAAGAAGAAATAATGTGAATTCAACACAAATTTCAGCCTTTTCTAAGTATATGTAGTAGTGTGTTGAAATTTTGCATCAACTTAAGGTATTTAAGAAATTTTATGGGAAACACATAGGTGATTTGTATTGATTTTTTCTCTGAAATAATATGGTTCTATATTTATGATTAATAAAATCAACTACACAACTTCACACATCTTGGAATGAAGTTATACTTACTATTATATAGAAAGGAAAAACAATCTACCCAACACATACCATGTAAGAGGTGGTTATTTTCCTTGTAATCCAATCCAACATATGAAATCAATTTTTTTAAGATAGTATGTTTGTTAACAAATTACTCTAGAAGTGTATGCTAACAAGATGAATTGTTTATAGAACAAAAGTTTCAAGTGATGATTTATAAAAGAGTTGTAATAGCTTTTAAAAGAGTAGTGCTTTAATATTCTTTAAATAAAGTGACACTTCAATAGTGAAGATTTATATGTAAAATTATATTGATAAATATGTAATTTGACCACACCATTGCCATGACAGAAGAGTCACAATCATATATATTGTAATGTCCACCAACGACAAATAAGAGCATATAATAGTTTTTACTTTAATTACAAGCTTAAAACATAACATAAAAAAATTTCTTAAATACAAATCACGAAAATGCAACTTTCAAGAAGTATAAAACATCCACCACAATGTGTCAAACAATAATTTTTACTTATTCAAATAAGAGCAATAAATTTTAGAAAGTAAAGTACGAAAAAATTGTACCAATTTAGGGCTCCAAAATGATTGAATTTATTTATTAAAATCAACAACCCCTTTCTTGTAGATACAGTTGAGAAAAGAAGGGTTTTGGACCCAAGCAATACTCCAAAAATATCTAAAATAGATAATTGAAAATCATGTTTTGTAGCAACAATCAGATCTGATTTTTATACCCTTCTATCATGTCAGAACTGTCCTCCAGATGGGTTGTTTCAGCTGGAAAAATAAAGTTACTTCACCAAACTAATTTCTCCTTGAATGTTCAATGTACTACTAGATAAATCCCAAGAGGAGTTTTCGTTTCTCTTTTCAATCTCATGAGGGTTTTCATCCTGAGAGAATTTTAGTTACAAGAACTAGGCTAACAAGTAATAATCATTTTTTTGGTTAGAATCGAATTATCCTCCCAAAAGCAAGTCGACTTGTTTTACAAGAGAAGGACCCAAATGGCCACCTACCATAACCAATCAACATTTTATAATTTTCTAATGTCTCCTTCACATGCTTTCATCCCCAACGATGGTCACATTTCCCCCCTAGAATAAATGCATTTTTTAGGTCCCTTTTTCACCTTTTCTATTTTCACTTTGTCATTAAGTCATAATAATTAATTATAAGTTTTTAATAAAAAAAATTTTCTTTTTTGGCACTTTATAATAATTTATTATGACTTAAGTCACCTTTATATTCACCTTTTACCCGTTGGGTAGACAAAATAGGCCAAGAGTCTTCAACATTGTTATTTTAGAAAGAGGGACATTTCAATCCTCCCTTCCTCGACTTGTTTGTCCACAAACAATTTTAGATTTAGATGCTCTAATATTTATGTAGCTTCCCATGTTACATCCTCAAGGGGTAGACCCTTCCACTGTATTAAATATTCCTTGATAACTTTATTCCTCAACCTTCTTTAATGCACATCCAAAATAGATTCGGGTTCTAATATCAATTTTCCCTCGTCATCAAGATAGGCCACTCCATGGAAGGAGAGATATGTTGTCCCAATGCCCTTTTGAGGCATGACATATGGAGCACATTATGAATTTTGCTTTGAACCTGAAGTTCAAGCTCATAGGCAACTTTCCCTACCTTTCTTATTATATTGTAAGGGCCATAGAACCTTGGATTCAATTTTTCAGAACCGTTCTCTTTCAGGGAATATTTAACTATAAGATTGCAACCTTAGAAAAACAGTGCCCCTTACCTTAAATGACCTATCAATTCTTCACTAGTCTACATACAATTTCTACAAAAAAATTTGCATGTGAGGTTATCCTTGAGTGCTTTCAAAATATCTGGGATTTAGTACATTAAATCTCTATCTCCCAGCACTCTACTATCTAGAATAACAACATCCACAAAGGAAAATGCATCATAACTATATAAATATTTGAAGGGAGACATACCAATAGACATATGTTAAGATGTGGTGTGGAAAAACTCTCCCAGTTTAACTGTTTTTATCCATGTTGTCTATTGTCTTGTAACATAACTCTTTAACTACCCCACTATCCATTTATTGATAATCTAAGTTTGCCTATCCATTTGTGTATGATAACTTATGTTAGGGGTTAACTCTGTACCTAAAAGATGGAAGAGTTATTGTCAAAAGGAACTCATAAATCTATTGTCCCTATCACTTATAATGTTTTTTGGCAGCCCATGAAGTTTGAAAACTTCCTTAAAAAAATATTCCAACCACCAATGGTCAATCATAATTAGTTGGTAGTGGAAACAAATGTGCATACTTAGTCAATTTGTCCACTACAACATAAAGGTAACTCTTACCTTACACTGAAGGTAAGCCAGTGATGAAATCCATGGAAATACTCTCCCACTTTTGATTCAGAATGGGTAGAGGCTACAAAATACCCGTTAAAAACTCATGTTCTGTTTTACATTGTTGACATGTGAGACACTCCCTTATGTGTTGGAGTACCTCCCCTTTGAGACCTTTCCATACAAACTTCTATCTAATATGTTTGTATGTTTTCAAGTAACCTGAATGACCTTCCAAAGGTGAATCATGCATATCGTCTAGAATCATATGTTTCACCTTGGATTTAAGTACCAAAAAGACCCTATTTTTGTAGAGTATAAGGCCATCCATCACTGTATGTTTTTCATCTTCAATTCCACCTTCTAGGACAGTACTAGTAAATTGATTTTTACATACTCTGCTGTTATAACAGCTCTCCAATCCATTGTAATTTTAGACATAGAACAACAATATGGCTTCCTAGATAAAGCATCTGCTAGAACATTATTTTTTTCCTTTTACAAACTCAATTTCAAAGTCAATGGAATGGATTTTACTCACCCATTTGTGTTGTCTATCATTTAAATTAGATTGGATGAGAAAGTACCTCAAACTGAACATGATTTGTTTTTGCCACAAATCTGCCACAAACTAGATATTGCATGTTCACTTAACCAAGGCATGTATGATTGCCAACATTTCCTTGTCATAAATAAAATATATTTTTCTCAATCTCTTTGATCTTCCTACTTTAAAATGTGATGGGGTGTTTGGTGTGCATCAAAAAAACCCCAATACCATCACTAGATGCATCACATTCAACAATAAAGGGAATGGAAAAATCTAGAACAATGAGTACAGGGCATGTACTCAATACATTTTTTAAGTTGTCAATTGCATCTCGGGTTGTCCTAGACCAGCTGAAAGCTTCCTTCTTTGTTAAATCAGTCAAAGGAGCAACAAGTTGAGAGAAACCTTTGAAAAACCTCCTTTAATAACTATGTAAGCCCAAGAATCCTCTCAAATGTTTCATGGTGGTGGGTGGAGGCCCATCTAAGATAGCCATGATCTTTGGTTGATCCACGTGAGCACATTTGGCATGGTGGAGGCCCATCTAAGATACCCATGATCTTTTGTTGATCCACGTGAGCACATTTGGCATTGATAATATGCCCCAAGTATAAAATTTCAATCACACCAAGTTCACATTTTGATTCCTTGGCATAAAGTGACTACTGCTCCAAAATTCCCAACACAATATTCAAGTGTTGAAGATGTTATTCCCATGTTTTGCTATAGAACAATATGTCATCAAAACAACCAATACAAACTTCCTCAAATGCTCTCTAAAAACATGATTCATGCATGATTGATATGTAGCAGGGGCATTGGTTAACCCAAAAGGCATCACAAAAAATTCAAAAATGGCCAAAATGACATCTAAATACAGTTTTGTAAACATTTTCCTTTCTTACCTGGATTTGATGGTACTTGGATTTCATGTCTATCTTGGAGAAGTAAATAGCTCCATGTATCTCATCAATAAGCTCATCAGTTCTAGGAATGGGGTACCTATTTTTGATGGTCTTATTCAACAAATGGTAGTCAATGCACATTCTCATAGTCTCATCCTTCTTTTTCACAAGAACCACTGATGATGCAAAAGGACTAGAGCTAGGCCTTATATGCCCCATTTCAAACAACTCCTTAATGGCCTTCTCAATTTTTTCTTTGTAGACTCTATGATGATAATATGAAGTAGTAATCACAGCCTTAGTACCTAGATCTAATTCAATGGTATGATCAAAAGCTCTATCTGGAGGTAACCCATGGGGAGTTTTATATATTTTATGTTGTTATCACGGATAGTTTGAATATATATTTTATGTTGTTGTCCCAAAATTTGATATGTTGATGTTATTAGACGCTCACCTCCCCAATTAATCTGCCCTCTTTGAAAGGCTCTTTCCATCCGTTTTGCTGTCACTGCCATAGGAGCTCCATTTGTCATTCCATGGTACAACACTATTTCTTTATATGTTGATTTGAATATCAATTCCATTTTCTGATAATTTTGGGTGAATTCTCCAAGAGAATGCAACCATTGTACACCCAAAACTAAATCAATTTCACCAATACCCACCACCTAGAAGTCATTTGTTACTATATGTTTACCAAGTGTGATTCTCAGCTGTGATATCTTCTTGGTGCAAGGGATGGTAAAGCCATTTGCAACTGTCACATTAAATCCTTTGAAATCCTCTAATGACAGTGCCAATCTTGCAACTAAATTAGTGGCAATGCAATTATGAGGTGCACCATTATCAATTAAAATAATGACTCTCTTACCTTTTAGTTCCCCTTTAACACAAAAAAGGTGGTACCTTGGAGCTCCAGATAGTGTGGTAAGAGTACTATCCAATTGATCAATTTCTTCTTTTTCTTTCTTGCTCTTCATCCTCATGGTTTTCTTCCTTGTCTATTTCTTCTTCCTCCCCATCACAAATGCTTTCAATGTAATGTACTTGGCCCTTGCTTAGGAAAAGGTTCCCTGGAGTCCACGGATCTTTACATGTGAAGTAAAGATTCTTCATCCTTAATTCATTTCTTGTGTTCTCAACATATTTGTTCCTTAGAAGATCTCTTTGGGGTTTTTTTCCTTGTTTAAAAGGCCTTCTTTCTTGATTAATGGGGGCTTTTCTTGATTGCCCTTGAAATTTGTGTTTTGGCTGCCCCAAATAATTTGGTTTGGACTGTCTAAAGGGCGGAATTTTACCCTAACTTTTGTAGATTCTAGATTTAACGACCTCTTTATTGTATCTTAGAGAGAGGGAGACTCAAAAAGCCTTTAACACCCCCTTAAGAGGTTTGGCTAATCCTTTTATGAATAATTGTACTAATCTTCTCTCACTTACATCTGAAACCATGACTGTTAATTTATGAAAATCGACAAATACCTCTCCATGGTTGTCTCTTGTTTGAGTTGTGTTAACTCTCTGAAATGTACTTCTTCATCCTTCATGTTAAATCTTTTTGTTAGCCTTTGACTAAACTCTTCAAGAGTAGTAATGGAGCAATGTATTTGTGTCACAAGACCATGATACCACCATTTAAGAGATATACCTTCCAAGTGTAAGGTAACAAATTTGAGTTTCTATTCTTCATACATAGGATTTAGTGATAGGTAGGTGTCTACTTACTGCATCCAAACCCTTGCAGGACATTTATCTGAACCATCATATGTAGGGAAAGTGATCTTACCCAATCGATGTTGGATATCTTTCCTTGGCTCTTGTGGTTAATTCACCTTCTTTCTTGGCCCTTTGTTCCTCCCTAGTTGGAAAGTCTCTGAATGAAATAAAATTCCTTGTGTGGGGATTTAATGATGCATATACATCTCTTATAGGTTTATTTCTTCAGCAAACCCATGAGTGTGTGGTTGCTCTCTCTCTCTCTCCTGTTTTGGATCATCTCTATGAAGGAAACTTACACGATGGATGAATGCTTGTTTGAAACCCTATCTGCATGATGAGTAGAATAGTTTCCCTCACCTTGAATTCCTTGATTCCCTTTCGGGTTTTTCCTATTATTACTTATACCTTGTAGGGATCTACCCAAACCAGTGATGGCTGCTATAAAAGAGTCTTTTAGATCTTTGTGTGACTCCATCAAACAGTTCTACATCTCTAAGTTTCCCCTAGAAAACATCTCATTCATGTAACTTAACTCATTATTGGGAGGAGGTATTTATCTATCATCCATCTCTCCCCTTCGTGGGGTTCTTCTTGAGTAATAATATCTCAAACCTTCGTAATCTTTGTCCATGCAAGTCTAATTTACCCTTAACAGGCTAGGAGAATCACTTCTCTGATACCACTGTAATGTCCCTTTAGGACATATAATAGCATTTAACAATTTTTCCCCAATTACCAGTTTAAAAAATACCATAAAATGTTTCTTAAATGCAAATCTAGAAAAAAAATCAGAAAATGTGACTTGAACCAACTGTAGAAAATCCATCACTGTGTGTCAAACAATACTTTTTACTTATTCAAATGAGAGCGATAATTTTTAGAAGGTAAAGTAGTTAAAAGTGCACCAATTTAGGGCTCCAAAATGACTAAATTTATTTATTAAAATCTTCAAAACCTTTCCTGTAGATACAATTGGAAAAGAAGGGTTTTGGACCCAAAAAATACTCCGAAAATATCTAAAATAGATAACTGAAAATCGGGTTTTATAGCAACACTCAGATATGATTTTTATACCCTTCTATTATGCCGAAACAATCCTCTAGAAGGGTCACTCCAGCTGGAAAGATAAATATACTTCAGCAAACTAATTTCTCCTTTAATATTCAATACATTGCTAGATAAATCCCAAGAATTTTTTTTTCATTCCTCTCTTTAATCTCACGAGGATTTTCATCCTCAGAGAATTTTAGTTGCAAGCACTAGGCAAACAAATCAATTTTCAAAATTTTGTTTGCCTAGAATGATTCTCCAAAAAGTAATTCGACTTGCGTTTCAAGAGAAGAAAGGACCCAAATAGCCACCTATCATAACCAATCAACATTTTCTAAATTTTTAATGTCTCCTTCATGTGATTTCATCCCCAAGGGTGGTTGCATTTTCCCCCTAGAATAAATATAATATTTGCTAGGTCCCTTTTTCACCTTTTCTATTTTCACTTTGTCATTAATTCATAATGCGTAATTATAAGTGTTTCATAATTTTATTGTTATTTTTTGGTACTTTATAATAATTTACTATGACTTAAGTCACCCTTATGTTCACCCCTTAACCATCGGGTAGACAAAATAGGCCAAAGGTCTTCAACATTGTTATTTTAGAAAGATGGACATTTCAGTGCTCCCTTTCTCAAATTGCTTTCCCACAAGAAATTTCAAATTTGGACGCTCTAAAATTCATGCACCTTCCCATGTTGCATCCTCAAGGTGTAGACCCTTCCATTGTATCAAATATTCCTTGATAACTCTACCTTCTTTCATGAACCTCCATAATAGATTTGGGTTCTAATACCAATTTTCCCTTGTCGTCCAGATGGGATAGCTCTATGGAATGAGAGATATGTTGTCCCAATTCCCTTTTGAGGAATGACACGTGGAACACATTATGAATTTTTCTTTGAGCCTGAAGTTCAATCTCATAGGCAACTTTCCCTACCTTTCTTATGATCTTTGTAGGGGCCATAGAACCTTGGCTTCAATTTTTTAGAACCTTTCCCTTTGAGGGAAGATTGTCTATAAGGTTACAACCTTATAAAAACCATGTCCCCTACCTTAAATGACCTTTCAATTCTTCACTGGTCTGCATATAATTTCTATTGATTTTGTGCATGTAAGAGGTTATCCTTGAGTGCTTTCAAAATATCTTGGTTCTGTTACGTTAAATCTCTAGCTCTCAACACTCTATTATGTGGAATAACAATATCGACAGAGGAAAATGCATTATAACCGTATAAAGGTTTGAAGGGAGACATACCAATAAACATATGGTAATATGTGTTGTGGAAAAACTCACCCAAATATAACCATTTTATCCATGTTGTTTGTAGCTCTATAACATAACTCCTTAGGTACCCCTATATCCATTCATTGACAATCTCAGTTTGCCCATGCGTTTGTGGATGGTAACTTGTACTAGGGGTCAACTCTATACCTGCAAAACGACAAAGTTTTCACCAAAATGAACTCATAAATCTATTCTCCCTAGCACTCACAATGTTTTTTGGCAGTGCATGAAGTTTGAAAACTTCCTTAAAAAATATTCCAATCACCAATGGTCAATCATATTTAGTTGGTAGTGGGAAAAAATGTGCATACTTGGTCAATTTATCCACTAAAACATAAAGGACACTCTTACCTTACACCGAAAGAAGTCCATTGATGAAATCCATGGAAATACTCTTCCACTTTTGATTCTAAATGGATAGAGACTGCAAAATATGCATTGGAAACTAATGTTTTGATTTACATTGTTGATATGTAAGACACTCCCTTATGTTTTGAAGTATCTCTCCTTTGATACCTTTCCATACAAACTTCTCTGTAATATTTTTGTATGTTTTTAAGTAACTTAGATGACCTGCTAAAGGTGAATCATGTATAACTTGCATAATCTTACATTTCACTGTGGATCTAGGTACAAAAAAGACCCTGTTTTTGTAGAGTATAAGTTCATCCATCACCTTATATTGTTCATCTTCAATTCCACCTTCTAGGACAATAATAAAAAACTAATTTTTTACATACTCTACTACTATAACAACCCTCTAATCTGTTGTAATTTCAGACATAGAACAATAGTATGGCTTCCTAGATAACACATCCACTACAACATTATTTTTCCCTTTTACAAACTCAATTTCAAAGTCAAAGGAATGGATTTTACCAACCCATTTTTTGTTTTCTATCATTCAAATCAGATAGATTGAGAAATTACCTCGACTATTGTGATCTGTTATCACCACAAATATTCCACAAAGTAGACATTGCCTGAACTTAACCAAGGCATCTATGATTACCAACATTTCCTTGTCATAAATAGAGTACTTTTTTCTCAATCTCTTTGAGCTTCCTAATTTCAAATGCAATGGTGTGCTTGGTTTGCATCAAAACAACCCCAATACCATCATTAGATGCATCACATTCAACAATAAAGAGAATGGAAAAATCTAGAACAACGAGTACAAAGCATGTACTCATTACCTTTTTTAAGTTGTTAAATGTAGCTTGGGCTATCCTAGACCAGCTGGAAGCTCCCTTCTTTCTTAAGTCAGTCAAAAGAGCAACAAGTTGAGAGAAATATTTGACAAACCTCTTGTAATAATTGCATAAACCCAAGAATCCTCTCAAATGTGCCATGGTGGTGGGTGGAGGAAAATCTAAGATAGACATGATCTTTTTTTGATCCACGTGAGCACCTTTGGCATTGATAATATGCCCCAAATAAAAAATTTCAATCATACCAAGTTCACATTCTGATTCCTTTCTATAAAGTGTTTTTTCTCCACAATGCTCTACATAGTATCCAAGTGTTGAGGATGTTCCTCCCATGTTTTTCTATAGACCAATATGTCATGAAAAAAAAATACAAACTTCCTCAAATTCTCTCTAAAAACATGACTCATGCATGATTGAAATATAACAACGGCATTGGTTAACTTAAAAGGCATCACAAGAAATTCAAAATTGCCAAAATGACATCTAAAAACAATTTTATAAACATTTTCCTTTCTTACCTAAATTTAATGGTACTTGAATCTCAAGTCTATCTTGGAGAAGCAGATAGCTCATCAATTCTAAGTACGGGGTACCTATTTTTGATGGTCCTTCTATTCAACAAACAATAGTCACTGCACATTCTCATAGTCTCGTCCTTTTTTTCACAAGAACCATTGATGATGCAAAAGGACTAGATCTAAGCCTTATATGCCCTATTGCCAACAACTCTTTAATGGCCTTCTCAATTTCTTCTTTGTAGGCTCTAAGATGATGGTATGGAGTAGTAATCACAACCTTAGTACCTAGATCTAATTCAATGGTATGCTCAAAACCTCTATTTGGAGGTAACCCATGAGGAAGGTAATCAAATACCTTGGATAGCGTAAATGTCATTTTTATACTTTTTTTTCCTAAAATATGATCTACTGATGTTATCAGACATGCATCTGCCTAAATAATTTGTCGTCTTTGAAAGGATATTTCCATATGTTTTGTGGTCACCACCATATGAGTTTCATTTTCCATTCCATGTTACAACACTATTTCAAGATAGGTTGGTTTGAATTTCAACTCCATTGTCTGATAATATTGGGTGAATTCTCCAAGAGAATGCATCCATTGTACACCCAAAACTAAATCAATTTCACCAATACCCACCACATAGAATTCATCTGTTACCATATGCTTACCTAGTGTGATTTTTAGTTGAGATATCTTCTTGGTGAAAGGGATGGTAAAGTGATTTGCCACTGTCACATTAAATCATTTGAAATCCTCTAATAGAAGCCCCAATCTTGTAACTAAATTAGTATCAATGAAATTATGAGGTGCACCACTATCAATTAAAACAATGACTCTCTTACCTTTTAGTTCCCCTCTAACACAAAAATGGTGGTACCTTGGACCTCCATATAGTGTGGCAAGATTACTATCCAAATAATCAACTTCTTCTTTTCTTTCTTGCTCTTCATCCTCATGGTTTTCTTCCTTGTCTATTTCTTCTTCCTCTCCATCACAAATGACTTAAATGTAATGTACGTGTCCCTTTCCTACGAAACGGTGCCCTTGAATCCATGGATCTTTGCATGTGAAGAAAAGACTTCCTCATTAATTCATTTCTTGTGTTCCCATCATCTTTGTTCCTTGGAAGATCTCTTTGTGGGGGTGTTCCTTATTGAAATGGCCTTCTTTCTTGAGTAATGGGGATTATTCTTGAATGCCCTTAAAATGTGTGTCTTGGCTGCTCCAAATAATTTGGTTTTGGACCGTCCAAAGGGCAGAATTTTACCCTTAACTTTTGTAGATTCCAAATTTAATGACCTCATTATTGTATCTTGGAGAGAGGTAGGCTCAATAGCCTTTATCAACCCCTTAAGATTTTTGGTTAAGCCTTCCATGAATAATACCACTAATCTGATCTCACTTACATCTGAAACCATGACTCTTAATTTTTGAAAATCTGCAACATACCTCTCCACAATTGTCTCTTGTTTGATTTGTGTTAACTCTCTTAAATACACTTTTGGATCCTTCATGAAAACTTTATGTTAGCCTTTGAATAAAGTATTTAAGAGTAGTAATGGAGCCATGTCCTTGTGTCACAAGACCATGATACCACCATTCATGAGCTATACCTTCCAAGTGTAAGGTAACAAATTTGAGGTCCACTTCTTCATACATAGGATTTAGTGATAGGTAGGTGTCTAATTTTTGTAGCCAAGCCCTTGTAGAACATTTATCTGAACCATCATGCGTAAGGAGAGTGATCTTACTCAATCGATGTTGGATATCCTTCCTTGGATCTTGTGACGTATTCACCTTCTTCCTTGGCCCTTCTTTCCTCCTTAGCTGAAAAAAGTCTCTGAATGAAAGCAAATCCCTTGTATGGGGATTTAGTGATGCATACTCATCTCCATATAGGTTTTTCTATTCAGAAAACCTATGAGTGGGTGGCTTCTCTCTCCCCTCGTTTGGCTCATATCTTTAAAGGAAATGTTGGCAATTTTTTCCTCCATGCAAAATTGGCCAACCTAGGTCCACATCCGATCAGACAAGAAAAAATGGGTAAAAATATGACAAGTCCAAAAATCCCCATACTCAGCCCCTATCAGGCCTTGGACACAATAAAAATTGAAAAATTTCTCAAAGGAATAGGTTTCGGGATAAAATTTACGTTTCAAATCTCAAAGGGTCACCGCGCTAAGAAGTTTCATTAGTAGGGCGAGCTAGGAACGAATCACTAAGTAGCTCAGCGAGCCAAGTTGTGGTGAGGCTCAGACGATCCAGGTCGAACAACGAGAGCTTGGAGGTGAGGGCTCAAACAAGGATGGAACTCGCTCAGGCGAGTCAAGGTGGATGAGGAGGCAGAGGAGATAGCCGAGTTAGGGCTCATTTCAATCAAACAAGCCAACTCGGCCAAAGAACGTCAGCCATGGAAATGTTAGGGGCTAGCCCGACATAGAAGTATTAATGTCAATTGGTGGGGGAAGTTCTCAACTGAGGACAAGATGCAACAGAATACCTAGGCTTGAGATCAATCCATACCAGTCGAGGGGTCAACAGTGGAAGCCAAACGAGTTCCAGTGGGGTGTTTTGGTCGAGCGACAGGGAAAGCCGAACAGACAAATCAAAGCGATTTTCATGCCCAAGAGAAAAGGATTGGATACATCAGTGGGCCGACTCAACAAAGGAGCTCGGTGATGCAAGGTTTTCAGTGAACAGAGGAGCATGTGGTTCGCACAAAAAGGCTAAGCTCACGGCATTGGTGGGCGAGCTCCACAACAACAAATGACGGACTGAGTTGAATGAATTTGGCCAAGAGCAGATTCAACTTGGCCACAGAAAGCTTGATGAGGTGCAAGTCGGCATTCTCGGCAAGCACATGACAAGATGAGTGGAGCTCAGGCTGGTTCTAGAAGTTGCGATGAAGTAGGTTATGAAAGGACGATTCCAAGATGTCTGAAACGAAGAAACCCGAAGTCTGAAAATTTTGGACTTTGGGAATCGAGGATTTCAAAGAATGTTTCATGAATGGGGGCGAGCTAACTCCAAAATGACGAACGCCAGGTGTGTGAAAAGCAAAGCCCCAAAAACCCGAAAGGAGAATGATACGTGTCAAGTCAAGACGAATTCAAGAGTTGAGTAGTTCAGGTTTTGGGGAGAATCGAGTGTAGGGGTTTGATTCGAGGTTGGGAGTGTTGACAGACCGAATCAGACGTAGTGAGAAGTTTGAAGGGGCCGAGCCCGACACTCCAAAGCAAATACAAACTCCTGCCCAAAATGTTTGAAATCCCACCGAGCCATCCCTTGGAGACCGAGCCATGTTGACCTATTGAAGGCGGTGGGTGGTAATATGTTGGTGCTGAGTTGATAGGTAAATGGCAAGTTGATGTGCAAGCAAGTCATTGCATTCAATGCATAGCTCGGTTGGTGCAAAAGGGGAGCTTGGTGGTTGAAGTGCAGAGCTTGATGCATTGGAGGAAGACCAAAACTCATGCCAAAGTTCAATAACCCCTGCATTTTTTATCCATTTAAAAAAAATATTGTCATTGCAAAGCTATTTTCGAGCTCTACAACATGGAGTAGTTGGCAATAGGAAATTAATGGGTATGGTGGGTTAAAATAAATCATGAAGCTACATGAGCTAGGAGCTACACTTAGATGCAATCACAACTAGTTTCTTCAAGCACAAGGCAACACCATTAATGGAACAAAAATTTTATAGATCCTCCACTATCATGGCAGGGATCTAATGATGATTATGGAAGGATTTGGAGTAATTTCAAGTTTTGTTTTCTCTCCCCTCTCTTGCAAATTTCTACTATAAATTGTAAAGAGGGTCTCAGTTCTAAAGGTTGGATTTTTTGCATTTTCCCCTCCCTTCTTTTCTTGTCTATGGTAAAATCTGTGGAGCTCAAGCCTCACATTGGAATTTTAATGTATTTTATGCCTCTTGGACCCTTATAAATGCACTGTATCAATATTTGGAACAATAAAACAGAAATTGTGGATAATTATCAACCATTTTATGTTTGTTGTGTTCTTCTGATCTCTCATTACAGTCAAGTTATTTGTGCATCTTCAATTGTTATTGTAAGTTTCAATGGATTGTGTTTGTTTGGTGAATGCATTATGACATTATTTTGATCTATGGTGTGTATTCATCCTCTTCGATTTTGTTTGTTTCATTCCCATGAGAGTGCAAATATCCAACATTCCTTGTTAGTGCATCACCTCCAGTTAGATTATGTTTACTTGTCACGCAATCCTCATATCTCTGTCTCCCTGGAAAAAATTAGGGTAGGATTCAAATAATTCTCTTTGTGTGGTGATAGATTTAGGAATAGGAATCCAACCTTTCTTTGGAAAGCTTTCCCGATCATAAAGTCCCACACTTTGGGAAAAGCTCCATGTTGTGCAATCACACTAAATGCCCCATTCAAACTCGGGCCATTCGGGGGGTACTGTGATTCTGCATCAATAGTTTTGGCACACCCGGTGGGATAGGAAGTCTTTCCACAAGCTTCGAAGATATTTTCAATAAATTCATACTTAATTTGCACATTTCCAATTTTAGACTTTTCACCTCACAGGAAGAGTTCCAAAATCCGTTTTCAGGGGCTTAACATGTGCAAAACAAGTCCAAATTTCATCAGTAGATAAATCAGGGGGTAATATTCAAAAGGGTATTCTCATATTTTTGAAATTTTATTTTTCAAAATTTCTGAGTTTTTCCAATTTCAGGATTTCATACCTTTTTCCATTTTGGAATTTCGGACCTTCCTAGATTTTAGGTTTCTCTCATTTTTCAGAGTTTTGGTAGTCTTGCATTTTCAAACTTTTAGGTTTCAGAGAGTCAGAGGTTTTCACTGTGCATTGTTTCGGTATTTCAGAGTTTCAGAACTTTCGGTTGTTTCGGAAGTTCCAATAAACAATCATTTTGGAGTTTTGAAGATCTCTGTATTTCAGGATTTCAAGACTAACAACTGCAGGACAAGGTTAAATTCCCAAAAATCAACTTTCAAGCCCTTCAAGTTTGTTTTCTTTAGTTATCAAGAATTGGTGTGTGTTTTGGTAAGATCCTAGCCTTTAGAGGCTCATTTACAACACATCTGGTGACTCCAAAGGTTAGAACTTAGTGGTGGTATAGAATCACAGGTTTCCCAAGTACATGAGAAGAATTCAAACTAGGTCTGAAACTAGAAAATATGGAATATTTGTATACCTAAAATTATCTCCGGGCAGAGGAAGGAGAGGAAGAAGACCACAACGATCACCATCTCCACCTAATAGGACTTTGACTACACCTCCACCTGGTAGACCCTTTCTTCAGTCCACTAGGTTTCTAAGGCCAATCATAATGGTACACCAACAACCACCTCAAGGACCACCAAATCCCTTTATCAACTTCACGGGTAGTAGTCCACTTGCCCTAAATGCCAAAAATAAAATCTCGATTACAACATTGAAAAACATCCCTTACTTCATAAGAGAAAACTATACAACTTCATTGACCACATCTAGGACATTGCAAATGTCTGTGCAATCCACGAAATCAACAAAATGGATGCTGTAGTAAAATTTCTAGCTTCCTCTTTCAAGGGTAAGGCTTTACAATGGTTTAGGAGCTTGGTTGTGGGGTCTATTCAGAATTGGAATTAGTTGTGTTTAGCTCTTTCCAATCAGTTCGGAGAGAGAGAAGATAATATGGCTTTATTGGAATAATTGACAACAATCAAGATAGCTCTAAATGAGCAAATGAAATATTTTAACTTCCGTTTCCAAAGGACATGAGCCAAGATTCTGATAACCGTCAGGCCAGCTACCGAAGGAGCATTCCTCTACTTTTTGAAAGACCTTAATTCCAACATTGCTATTATGATCCAATCAATGGGAGGAACCATGCTGTTAGGGGCCTATGACATAGCTATCAGAGTAGAAAACTATTTGATCCAAGCAGACAAGCTTGCACCTAGGCCACTAATGCCTCTCTATCCGGAATTGGGAACTCCTACAACTATTCAAACACCTGAGTTGAATCCTATTCCAGCCCCTAGGAATCAAAGAAATGGTGAAGCTTTAACTTCTTCAACCACTTCTAGAGAGCTTCAAGAGGTTATGAAACATCTGCAGAACCTAGGGAATGAATTGGTGACTAATGGGTGTCGTTATTCCCTTCATTTAATCAATTCATGGTTGATGTCATATTCAAACCAGGGGTCTGTCTGAAGTTATATGCAACAAGAGGAATCTCAGTGAACTAGCAATTGATTATAGATATTTATTATTTTTATTTTCTCGGGGGGTTTTAAAGTGTCTTAAGATTTCTAGGCCAAAGCCTTATTAAAGCTAAACTATAAGAAACTTGCTGAAAGAAACACACATTGCTGAAATGAACAAATCTTGCATAATTGAACACACTGTTGGAAATAAACACCCTTTGTAGAATTAAACACACTTTGAAGATGTTGTTTAAAATGTTGTTGGGGAAATAAGAACATATACTAGAACACCTTCAGGGACAATAGATAACTTATGTAACAGATTTTAATTGAAGAATCAAAAGTACATACAAAACTGCTAAATAATAGGTTTATACATACTGCTTGAAAATATAAATACCAATAGAATAAAAGATATTTTTTCTTGGAGGAGTGTGCCCTTGTTCATATTATTTTTGATTCAGATTCAAATGTAGAAACAATAAAATATAAGACAAAAAAAACTTTGATTTTTATTCATACGGAATGTTTTTCATTATGAAGATATTACATATAAATAGGTAAATGACATCCTTAGAATAAGGATTCAAACCATATCAATTACCCAATCCCCACTTATCTCTCCAACATGATTCTCTCCACCTTTATTTTCTCATAGCTATTTAATAGTGAGTTGTTCTCACAACTCACGTACACCCAAAATATAATAATAATATCTCACACTCACGTAACTATTACAATATTATATTATCATCTAGATAATATAATTCTACAAACATTATTAATGTTCACAATAACTAAATATTAATTTTGTATCATTCAGACCAAAAATGTCAGGATTGGTAAGTTTTGTCTTGTCACCTTGCTGATGTATCTTAAAAAATTATGAATATGTAAAGAATGTACTATCAACTCTGTAACAAGTAATGTTAGTGGAACCATTAACCATTAAAAATCCGAATTTACATTGAGTAGTTACCATAACAACTCAAATTGAATATCTAAACATACATAATTGTTGTGTTTTCTTAGACCAATTAATCATATGAATTGTACATGGTTCCCCACTTTATATTAACTGGTTGAATATACAATGGAATATACTAAACATATATTCCTAACTATGGACATTGGAATTACTGAACACCTATTCTTATATACTACCATATATAGTTTGTCATTTTGTACTCTGCAAACACAACTTTGAATAAACATGGCGACTGAAATTACATAATATGGCCTCATACTATGTTAACCGACAATACATCCCACCCTAAAATGAAAAATTTTGTTGCAATCCAGCCTGCTACGTAATCAACAACATTAGTTCCTACTAAAAAATACACTGAAATACTTGAAGCTACATATGAAATTCCCCCCTCACTTTGAACTATACTTGTCGCGTTCAAGCGAAAATGTGAGCTAGATACTTACTAGTAAAAATTCCTTTTTTTTAGCCATAATTCCTACTTAATGACCTAACATGACACAAGCAATGACCATGATTACACATATTTTCAATATGTACTTGATGCTATTTTAGTACATGTTACTATTTAAATCTCCCAACTTCTTTTACCAACTCAACTAAATTACAACTTAGTACTTCAATGTAACTAAATAAGGAATAAGACTTGTTCCCTAATGCATGCACACTGAGACTATTGCATACAAATACCATGTGTCTTTTCCTTCTTAATATATGAATATATAGTGATATTACACGTGGATGGTATACTTTGAATTTTAGACTACCATAACAAGTAATGACCCAATGTTTGGAAGGATAGGTACATGCAAATAATATTATATTACATTGGTTTGCAATATGCCACTAGAATTGACCGTGAACGTACATTGAATATGTTTCTCTAGAAACTTTTTCATTTACATTCACAGACTTGAATAATACAGGCTTGAATGATATTGATGCATTATTTCTCAATTACCATCAGTTAGGTCATCATGGCTGACCCCATATTTCGTCTAAATGTTGTATTACCCATCTTGCGTTGTAACCCAATAAGTTTTCATGCACTGAGTACCCAGATCTATAAAACAATACCATGATTACAATCTATGTCTTTCAGACGTATATTGAGTTATTTAAGTGTATATCTACCCAATTACATAATATGAATATGTCATGGTTTGCATACCTACTCTGATACCAACTGGTTGTATATACATTAGACTTCATATGAATAAACATTGAAATATAGTGACAAGTAAAACTGATCTCTGGTACTCATGACGTATGTTATCTATTTGGGAGGCATTATGAAGTTTTTACTTATGAATAGGATCAATTGACATCATGAGTTACTCATGTGAGTCAAATGTTATGTATTACCCATGTCCCCAGGCTTGATCTCTCCAACATTGATGACATGATCCACCTTTGATCCTATCTCATAGACTATCTGTGTGGATGCAGTCATGGTTTTTAGCCACTGGGATACACCCGTTGTATAATATATATTGTCTGGGACTCACCTAATTACTAAAATAATATGTTAGGCATGTGTTGCATAATATTACCCATGTCAGAGGCATTATGTGTTGAGTCACTATGTTGACAAGACTATACTTTCCTAACAGCTCCACCTGGAATTAGGAGTTGACATAGTCTTGTGTTGGGTCTACAGTCATGAAAATGTGTTATAGGGTATCTATGTGAATTGTTCTGTCTTACAAAACTTAATTGTAGATATTTTATGCCCCGTGTAGTATAAGTATGTATGTGTGTGTCATGTATGTGTATATGTTACCCCATGTAAAGATGCATTTATGGAATTATGACTTGTTAAAAAGTTGTCTATAGATTATAAGCATTGAGAACCAAATAAATGCCCATTAAGGGAGAGACTGAACTGAGTAATAAAGTAAATGGACATACAATTGTTGGTCACAGAACATGTGTTAATTAGAGTGTGAAGAACCATAAATAATTTTTGGTTTATTCCTGATTGTGATCGAGCCTCTTCAATGCTCCATAACCGATTTCTTTTCCTAGCAATATGAGGATTCCCAGTGATTCCGAAATTTCTGAGAAGTTCTGAAACGCTTATGTGAAAACCTTCTAGAACTAACTGCTCAATGTTGCGTCGCTAAGTGAGGATGATGCTCTGGAGCTAAGGGACCGAGTTCCAAGCTAAGATGATAGCAGTTCAGCCCCTGCACACCGCAGTTCGATGCCATTTTTTTCAAAAAGGTTGTCAATTTGTTAACAGTTCCTTCTTCAAACATGTTTGCACAAAATAAGCATATCGAATCTATTGTAGAGAACTATCACCAAACTTTAATTTCCAAATTTTATATGCTTCGTTTAGGAACCAACTAGTATCGTGGTTAGTCGTCTTGCACACTTTGGGTTTCAGACCCTTATAAGCTGTACAATGGCAAACGCTATGGTAAACATAGATCATGCAAAATGTAGGACATGCAGACAAACTTGATTGCAAGATTTGTAAAAAAAGGGTTTATTCCACATTAATGAGACAGACTTTAGAAACTCATCAAGAAAATGCAATTAGTAGAGCGTAACACCGAATTCCACATCCTTTGCCAGCCCCTCCCATCCTCACAGCTCAATTTGAGGATTGGGTCTACACCATGTTGGAGTTGAAACATGGGGATGGTGTGTTAGTTTCTGTGCAAACATAACTTCATACTTTCACATGATCTAAGCCATCCTTGAGCCGTATAATGGGTGAATGAGAACATGCGACATAACCATGCCTATGGATCCAACCTTCAAAGCATAATTGCAATCATGAAATTTATTGTCAAATGTGTTAGTTACAGCATCCCTATGATAGTACATCACAACCACATAATATGGAAGCATATGAAATGGATGTAAAATGAATCATGATTTAAATGCCTCGAAGTACCGTGTGGTATGTCATAAGGACCAAGTGAGGAGGAAAATTGGATGTAATCCTTGACAAAAATGCAGATTTTTGGTGTAAAACTGGCAACCAAAATTGTCAATTCTGCCATGCACATATGTTTTAGTTACAAGGATATGTTGGCCACACTTTATTACCTTGTTGGAAGTTATGTTTGGCCAAATGAATAGAAGATATGTGGTCTTCTATGGAGACAATGTTTGCAGGAGGTCTTCTACATGTGAGTAATTTTTCACTCATCATACAAACCGTCTGTGTTTTTGCGAAACATTTAAATTTTTCTTCCTCAATCTTATAGAATATTTTTTCCCATTCTTTCCTTGCCTTCTTCTCTTCTTCCAATTGGATTTTTAGTTCTTGATTTGCTATTTTGAATTCATTAAGCTTCCTATAGGTATCATCTCATATTTGTTTGAGTGGCAAGTAAGATAGTTTTGTTTGTACAATTTGATTCATTGAATATAATTTTGTCATAGTACTCTGTTAGGCAACCAATTGCAATTCCTTTTCTTTTTCAGCCATTTGTTGTTTTACTAATGTCAATTCTTCATTCTTATATGTGAGTTGATTTTTCAAATTTTCAATAATCATTTATCTATGCTCCAATTTGTGTTTGAGGAAGTTCAATTCCTTATCTTTCTCCTTAATTATAAGTTATGCCCTAGGTAAGAATAGAGTCTGCTTCAACTATTGTTTTTCTTCTTTTTCTAGGAGTTCCTCAGAGGATGAACATTGTTCCTCCACCAAAGGGAATTTTCCTTTCAATCTCTAAGATGCCAATTGTTCTTCCTCCTGTGATAGTATTGATGAGTCGTCCATCTCTTGAAAAGCTTGCTCTTTCATTATTTCAGCTTCTCTCTCCAACTCCTCAGTTTGACTTTGTAGAGAAGGAGAAGTTGCCATGCTGCGAAGAATATCAACAACTTCTTTATGTAAATCCTCATGTACTTCAATATTTCCTTGAGTTTCCCTAGACATTTTATGAATTCTTTTCCTTTTAGGAGCTTCAACATTTTCGTAAGTGGACTTTCCTCTTGAACTTCTAATTTTTGCTCCAAAGTCTAGCTTGGGTGAATTATCACTATCAGAGACATGTATTGGTTCTTTTGGTATTATTAAAGGGGAAGGAGTTTATTTTAAAGAAACGATAGATTTTGCAGCTTTGATCATCCTCTCAGACCTCCTCTTTGTTATTTTAACCCCACTTATTTCCTTTTTCTTCAGATCAGGGGGATTAATTTCTAAGTTACTTTTAGGAAAGAAAGGGGTTGGTATTCCCCTTCTAATAACATCAAGAGTTTTCTTGAATTTGTGGAGGAATTTTTCCCATGCTTCTTCCCCATTTTTCTTAGAGAGAAAATGATGTTGACATACCAGATGAATTAAGTCCTTATACCCCAAGAATATCTCTGAGCCGTTGTATGGATGGAATCAAAGAGGAAACCAGAAAGGTTTACTATATACTCCTGTTTTGTTGCCCCATACCTAAGATATATATGCATTTTAAGGACTTCCCTTCCAACAGTCCCATATTGACCATCACATGTCAGGTATTTTAGTACCCAAAATGCTACTATGTTGAAGGGTTTGGGTAGGCTAGCTCTTTTGACCCCTTTTATGATTTTCTTAGAGGTATAAATGTATTGAGGCTCAAGTTCACCTTCTTGTCTTAAGGTTTCTACCAATTCCTTTAGAGTCCCCCTTACAGAGATTGGAACATTTACAATTGGTACACTAGATACATTGCTCATTATATTAACAATAAAGGGAATTACAATTCCTTTAACCTTAGTTCTAGACTTCTCTAAATTCACAACAAATTCTCTTACTAGTTCATCATTGTATTTTGAGAATTTTTTCAGAAACTCTAGCCAACTGGCCTATTCAAAATTGGTTATTACTTCTCTACCTACAAGGTTTTTTGTATCGTCTTCTGGCGTTGACTTCTTTTTTATACCCATGGCTAAGAGGATGATTCAAATTCTTTCTTCTTTCAAACCCTTTCTCTGCCAGGAGATAGCTGTGGAACTACTGGATTTAGCTACAGAACTCCAAATATGCCTTCATTGTTACCTCCTTGAATTTCTCTGCAACTATTCACAATTCTCTTTTATTCTGCCTTAATGAAAGTTTGTTACTAATATACCGCCACTTTCATTTATTTGGTCGGCATCACCTCTATGATTATTCCCCGTTAATCATGATGTGCAATAAATGACTCATTATACTGCCGACTTAAATCAAGTCTAATCACACATGTAAACTTTAAATTTAACATTTAATAAGATCAAGACATAATTACCGTCCTTGTTGATGTAATCAATTCACCTTGATGACTCATCATTCCTAAAAAAATAGAAAGAGAAAAAGGGTCAGAAAAGACAACCAAAATTCTAAAGAAGTACCTTTTATTTGAATTTGCCACTTATTGATGAGACCAACCGCCATTTCTAGTTTTTAATTGGCCTTTTGAGATAAATTTTTTTGAAGAGAACGCCATTAACGATTTTCATTCCCTTCCTTTTTTCTTTTATTTTTTTAATTTTTTTGCAAAAATAATGTTATTTGTTGGTTTTCATTCCCTTCCCTTTATATTAGATCCTTACATCTGATTACTTGATCATTTTAGAAGAACTAGGTTCTTCCATATGATCAAATTCCTTGTCTGCTTCAATTTTCTTCAAGAATGCATCCCTAGTAGGAGGTTTCCTATAAAGTTTTAACATGTGTCTATTGACCAAAAGTGTCCTTCTGATGTCATCAATGAGAAGTAGTTGAATAGAGTCATTGTCATATATCCGGTCAATCTGATAAGATTATAACCACCTAGTTCTCAACTTGTCTTGAATTTCTGGTACTTGGAATCAAACAGTAATGCTCAATCTCCTATCTTGAATTGACTTTCCTTTATGTGTATCATGCCACTACTTCTTTTGGTCTTGGATTATCTATGTTTGTTGAAGTGATTTCAATCTCAACTCATCCAATTCATTGAATTGTAGAATTCTTTCCTTTTGTGTTGTATCTAATTCAATACCCAATTTAGTTGTTGTCATCAATGTTTGTAGTTCAAATTAAATGGCTAACAAGAACTTCTCATAGATTAACTCATATGGTGAGAACCTTGTTGTAGTTTTCCAAGTTGTGTTATAAGCCCGGATAGCCTCAGGTAGGCTTTTCACCCAATCTCTTCTACTTGCTTCAACTATTTTGGTGAGAATGTTTTCTAATTTCCTATTTGTCACTTTTGTTTGTTCATTTGATTATGGGTGATGGGGAGATGACTTCCTATGATTGATCTAAGAGTACATTGTGAAAATTTGGATCATATTAGACATGAACTGTGGACCTTGGTCTGAAACTATACTTCTTGGTGCATCAAACTTCATCATAATTATGTGCCAAAGGAATTCAACAACTGCATCTTCATTAGCATTTGTTAAAGCTTGCACCTCTACCCATTTTGTTACATAATCAATACATACAAGAATGTTCTCATTTCCTTGTGAATGAGGACTAAAATGGCCAACAAAATCTAGCCTCCACCTTTCAAATGGTTCAATCACCACTTGAGGTTGCAGAGACATTTCTTTAGTAAAAGTTGGTTGTCTCATCCTTTGATAGGGATCACACTACTTAAAATAATTATTCACATCTTTATACATAGATGGCCAATAATAGTCAGTGACGAGAATTTTGTGGGTTGTTCTTTTCACTGAAAAGTGTCCTCCACTTGGTTCATCATAACATACTCTAAATATGTCAAAAATTTCATCTTTTCTCACACACCAACGTAAAATGAAATCAGGACCACATTTAAATAACATTTCATTTAACCATTTAAATTGTGCACTGGTTTTGATTATCCTTTTCATTTGTTTCTTAGTAAAAGAATGAGAAAATTTCCATTTTGCAAGATAATTTTTCATGTCAGCAAATCATGGTGTATCAGCTGAAATAACAAATAATTTTTCATCTAGAAAGTTGTCATTAACTGGATCTTGTTCCCTTATAGCGGTTAATCTTGACAAGAAATCAACTACCACATTAGATTTTCCTATATTATCCACAATAGTAATATCAAATTCTCGTAATTAAGTAATAATTATCTAATTATCCT
The DNA here is from genome assembly GCA_019776745.2 of Taxus chinensis. Taxonomy (NCBI): domain Eukaryota; kingdom Viridiplantae; phylum Streptophyta; class Pinopsida; order Cupressales; family Taxaceae; genus Taxus; species Taxus chinensis. Next base: position 672,298,106 of record CM034149.1, on the reverse strand, counting down.
ACCTCCATCCATTGGTTTGTTCATTAGATATCTGATTGTTGAGTGATCTATATGTACAAATATTTTGTACCCTCTAATATAATGTCTGAACTTATTAATTGAATAGATCATAGCAAGAATTTTTTTTTCAGTGGTGGTGTAATTTTTTCAGTGGGAGTAAGATTTTTACTAAGGTAGTAAATAGCCATTTTCCCTTCTTCATCTTTATGTCCCAAAAATGCACCAATTGAGTTATTTGAGGCATCTGTTTGGATGTGAAAAGGTTTCTCCCAATTAGGTCCTCTTAATATTGGGGAAGTGATTAATTTTTATTTAATCTCTTCAAAAGCATGTTGACATTTTTCATCCCAAAGAAACTAACAATCATTGGTAAGCAAACCAAACATGGGGGCATAAATTTTACTACAATCTTTGATAAAACACCTATAGTACCCAGTATGTCCTAAGAATGAATTGATATCCGTGGGGGTTTGAGGAACATGTAAGTTTGAAATAATCCTTATTTTTTCTTGGTCAACTTGAATTCCTTTTTTTGAAATTTGGTGTCCCAGTACAATTCCCTCATCAACCATCATCAAATATTTCTCATAACTAAGATACAAATGGTGTTGCTCACATCTTGTTAATACTTTGTCTAAATTTTTCAATGCATCATCAAAGTGTCTCCATTCACAGTAAACTCATCCATGTATACCTCTACATAATCATTAGTTAGATCTGCAAACATTGCTAGTACATCCCTTTGGAAGGTTGTTGGAACATTACATAGTCCAAATGGTAATACCCTGTAGGTAAAGGTACCCCATGGACAAGTAAAGGTAGTTTTTTCCTGATCCTCAGAAGCCACCCTGATTTGATTATATCCACTAAAGTCATCCAGGAAGGAAAAGTATTGTTTACCTGAGAGGTTGTCTAAAACTTAATCTATAAATGGTAAGGGAAAATAATTTCTAAGTGTAGCTTTATTCAATTCCCTATAATCAACATAAATTCTCCATTTTCCATTCTTTTTAGTCATAATTATAAGAGGAGACACCCACTGGCTATCTGAGATGGGGTAGATAAAGTCTACTTGTAATATCTTTTCAATTTCCTACTTGACTATGTCCCTTAAGGTTGGATTGATCCTTCTCTAAGGTTGCCTAACTAGTAAACATTTTTAGTATAAATTTGATGGGTGCAAATACTTGGGTGGATTCCTTTCATGTGTTTTTAGTGTCAAGCAAAAGCTCTAGTATGACCTTTCAGAACATCAAACAATTTAGCTTCTTATTCATTTTTCAACCAGTTAATGTTCAAAATTTTACCTGGTTGAATCTCAGTTTGTTTGGTTCCAGTATGCGATGAACTCATTTGTTGAAAAGTTTTCATTAGGGTGTTTAGTGGATATGAATGAGGTAACAACATATGATATACAGTAATGTCTCTAAAGTTCCCTTGAGAAAGAATACTGGATAAAGGACAGTAAGCAGAGTTATGATACTTATCTTGTTGCTGGTCAAACTCCTCATTGTTGATGTTTTCAAAAAATTCCTTACTATTCCCTAATATCTTTAAGAATAAGGCTATTGATTCCGTAGCTATTTCTTCCCCTCCCAAAGAGAAATTACGTTCCTCCGAAGCGAAATTATTTACATCTGCATGGAATTGTTGTGGTTCGGGAGATAAGTATAAATGTTCTAGATTTAAGTCTAAAGGTTCCAGAACTATCTCCGATTGTTTCACGGGTAATTGGTGATCAGTCAATAGGTGATTAATAATATTCTCTACCTCATGTACATGATCCTGCAATGTTATCATAGCCAAAGAAGACAAGTTTTATTTATTAGTATCGCGATCATCAACTCATAATTGTTCCTGATTATTAATAAAAAGTTGTGCAGAAGAATATAGGGAATTTTTTTTAGAACTTTTACAAATGGAGATAGGCATATCACCTGATCTGCAATCAATTAAGGCAGCAACTGTAGCTGACCATGGTCTACCCAAAATAATGGGGTAACCAAGTGTTTTACCTTTTGGTCGTAATATAAGGAAGTCCACTGGATACTCTCATGACTCCACCATGACTGCAACATCTTCAATGATCCCTTTTGGTTTAGCTGTTGATTGATCTGTCATCTGTAATATGGTGCTAGTAGGTTGTATACCTCTCAATGGTAATGTTTCCAAAGTCTCTATTGTCATCACATTTATAGCTGCTCCAAAATCAACCAAAACATTGTGTATATTTTGTTCCCTATAGAGATAGAAATAACAGGGCTTCCAGGATCCCATATTTGGAAAGTAAGAGTTTTCCTGCTAATAAATCAACAAGTTTCCCATCTACCTTATAAGTCGTAGGGTACTGCTTCTTCCTTCCAGGCCTTTTTCAAGCATAATAATTTGATTAATTTGTTTAATTATGGAATGTCCTTAATTGCTTGCAACAATGGTATTTCAATATTTAATTTCCTTAACTCCTGCACCAGTTAGATTCCTTAGTCTCAATAACTTTCTTAAGTCTTTCTAGAAATGGATTTTCTGTAGAATTGTTATCTGGTTGTTTCTCTTTTTCTTTTTCATCAACCTTAAGAATGACTGAACTAGGAGTTTCAGTTTCATCTGAAATTTTGGTAATTATAACTGGTGGACTATTAGTTATTTTGCTATATTTGGTTTGAATATATTTACAATCAATGACATTAAGATCAACTGGTTTTTTTTTCTCTGTTCCATAGACAGGGGTTGTTCTTTTGTTTTTGGGATGAGCCACTGGTTGTGTCGATATTTATGTTTGAAACACATTTTTAATTTGTGAACCTTGAGCTAGGGAACCCATTATGGCTTGTTGATGTTGGTTACAATATGTCTTCCCTTGACCAAGCATAAGGGTTACCTTGACCAGACCATGGTTGTTGGTGTCCTTGAGCATACCAAGCTTGTCCTGCCCAAATCTTGGGGATTCCATGTTGGTTGAAGGGCCCAAGGGTGTTGTCCCCAATTTTTTGGTACTGTCTGAGCTGCCAATAACATCATCTAGGGATTAGGAATAGATCTTTGTATGAACTACCCCTGGCTAGGTTATATCTGGGCAAAGTTTACTTCTTCTGTAGTGGATGAAGTGTTGGTTTATTTAAACTGATTTTTTATGAATGGAAGAAGAGAACAAACATTAACTTCATGTTCCCTAGATTCACAAATAAGACATATTTCTATTTTATCCAAAGGACAATCTCTTATTGCATGTTTCTTTCTACATCTAGGATAGTACATAGCTAATGGTTCAGTATTAGCATTTTCTTTTGCTTGTAATCCATTCATGGTGGAAGTTAATTGAACTAGGATATATTTTTTTAAATTGTCTAGTTCATCCATAAGTTTGTTCATGTTTGGATTCATACCTTTCACAGTTTTTCCTTTCCTAGTTCCACTCCTTGTTCTTGAATAACTTCTAAAAAGGTCTTTAATATCGTTCATTCTCAATTGATTGACGTTTCCACCTCCCATTAAATTAAGGGTTTCCCTAGATTCATCATCTAGACCTTTAAGAAAAATGGTTTTTATTAGCTTTTCTTGGAGTACAAATCCACACATTTTACATATGAAGAGGAATCTATCTAAATAATCTTCCAAATTTTCATCATCTTCCTATTTAATCCTATAAAATTCTTCCTTCATGTTTCTCCCTCTACATGACTCCTAATATTTGTCTAAGAAGGTAGATTCAATTTTCCCACAAGTGGTAATGGAATTGGATGTTAACCCCATAAACCACCTCATTGTTGCATCTTTTAGGGTAGATGGGAACAACTTGAGTTTTTGATTATTTATTTTGTAGTCATAGGTTTGACAAAATACTTTAAATTCAAAAAAAATTGGTCATGATCCTCAGATGACATTCCTCTAAATGTAGGCAAGTGTGTAGGGGAAATATTCTTCATGGGTGTATCATCATCCTCCAACTGTATTGGATAAGTAAAAGTTCTATCAGGTTCTCTTTCAACTTCTCGATCTATATCTACAATATATTCTGAATCTTTTTCCCAATCAATGTGGTATGTGATCCTCTTTGGAGAAGGTGAGAAGTCAGAGGTAGAAGGTTGACTGCTTAATTGAGAATCGATATTTTCTCTAAACGGGTCTTGGGATACAATCCTTCTTTAAAAGTTTCACCCCCTCTGGTGATTGATCCAGAAATTTCAAAGGTGGGAGTTCTACTTCCTATGTAACATGAGACAATGGTGCTTCTAATTCTTTTGCAACTTCCTTATTTGAACTAGGGGATGCTGATAATTCTTGTTAAGATATTTTTGGGAGAAATCTACCCTTTGAGTCTCTTGGTCTTCTCATAAATTTTATGATAACGTAGGGAAGATTTTTCAATTACTAGATGTGTGATTGTTTTTCTTGTTGAAACCTAATTAGAAAATTATAACTAGTGTAATTCCCTAGCAATGGCGCCAAAAATGATGGGTGTCGTTATTCCCTTCATTTAATCAACTCATGGTTGATGTCATATTCAAACCAAGGGTGTGTCTGAAGCTATATGCAACAAGAGGAATCTTAGTGAACTAGTAATTGATTATAGATATTTTTTATTTTTATTTTGTCGGAGTTTTTTTAAGTGTCTTAAGATTTCCCAACCAAAGCCTTATTAAAGCTAAACTATAAGAAACTTGCTGAAATAAACACACATTGCTGAAATGAACAAATCTTGCAGAATTGAACACACTGCTGGAAATAAACACACTTTGAAGATGTTTAAAATGTTGTTGAGGACATAAGAACATATACTAGAACACATGCAGGGACAATAGATAACTTATGTAACAAATTTTAATTGAAGAATCAAAAGTACTTGCAGAACTGCTAAATAGTAGGTTTATATAAACTGCTTGAAAATATAAATACCAATAGAATAAAATATCATTTTTCTTGGAGGAGTGGGCCCTTGCTCAACCTTGAATCAAGAGTTAACACAACATGTTGCTCTCAAAATTAAATGGCTATCTTACTATTGAATTGTCTTGTCTTACAAAACTTAACTGTAGATATTCAATCCCCCGTGTATATGTGTATATGTATATGTGTGTGTGTACTTCCCCCATCCGAAGATGCATTTACAATTATGATTTTTCAATAGCCATCTACAAATTCTAGTGGATCTGAATAGTGCCCAAAGTAGATATGAAATTTAGAAAACTAGTTGGACATACAATTGTTGGTCTCACATATGTATTTTTGAAGTGTGAAAAACTAGAAAATTGTTGATCTATTTCTGATTGGAAGGCCTCTTCTTTGCTCCATAACCGAATTTTTATGGAATAATGAGATTCCCATCGATTCCAGAACTGTGGAAAAGTTCTGAAATGAAAGGAAAACCTTCTGGAACTAACTGTTAAAGTTCTGGAGCTAAGTTATAAAGTTTCGGAGCTAACTGACAGAGTTTCGGTTCTAAGCCGCATTTTGGCCATCTTCCTCAAAAAGGTGTTGGTTACTTCATACTTCACTTATTAGACCAAATGTGACCTATTTATTTCAAAATAACTAAATTTCCACGCAATTTGTTAGGAATTATAGAGTTTTAGACATTTTAACTAAATCAAACAAAAGATGGACAATTACATCCTAACTTATATTTAGATCAAACAAAATTTAGGAAATGCAGACAAACTTGATTAAAAGGGGAGTAAAAAGAGTATTTATTCCACATTAATGAGACATATTTTAGCCTCATCAGTGACTCTTAACAGACAACAAACACATAGTTCTAGGTCATACCAACCTCAAGCTCAACCTAATTGGTCTCCTTTTCAATGAAATAGGCGACCAACTCAAGCTGCAAACCAAAATTATAACCAAGAACCAACTCAAGTTGTTAGGCCATTCTAGCCGTATAATCCAAATGAAGCCTCGAAATCATGAGCCTTAGTTCCAACTCAAAACAAAATTTCTCAGAAATATGAATGGTGTTACCCCTATAATGTACCTCACAACCAATCAATGTACTTTAATGGGACATTGAATCAGGCTTTGATGGTGAAGACCGGTGGTATGTCCTAAGAACCAAGTGAGGAGGAAACTTGGCAGGAAATTCAACAAGAGGCTCTATCATCACCAATCCGGCACTATGATAAAAATTTTATTCCCAGACCTCCTCGTGCTATGATTATGTATTTACTGTTCTTTGCTCCATAACCGAATTTTTATGGAATAATGAGATTCCCATCGATTCCAGAACTGTGGAAAAGTTCTGAAATGAAAGGAAAACCTTCTGGAACTAACTGTTAAAGTTCTGGAGCTAAGTTATAAAGTTTCGGAGCTAACTGACAGAGTTTCGGTTCTAAGCCGCATTTTGGCCATCTTCCTCAAAAAGGTGTTGGTTACTTCATACTTCACTTATTAGACCAAATGTGACCTATTTATTTCAAAATAACTAAATTTCCACGCAATTTGTTAGGAATTATAGAGTTTTAGACATTTAACTAAATCAAACAAAAGATGGACAATTACATCCTAACTTATATTTAGATCAAACAAAATTTAGGAAATGCAGACAAACTTGATTAAAAGGGGAGTAAAAAGAGTATTTATTCCACATTAATGAGACATATTTTAGCCTCATCAGTGACTCTTAACAGACAACAAACACATAGTTCTAGGTCATACCAACCTCAAGCTCAACCTAATTGGTCTCCTTTTCAATGAAATAGGCGACCAACTCAAGCTGCAAACCAAAATTATAACCAAGAACCAACTCAAGTTGTTAGGCCATTCTAGCCGTATAATCCAAATGAAGCCTCGAAATCATGAGCCTTAGTTCCAACTCAAAACAAAATTTCTCAGAAATATGAATGGTGTTACCCCTATAATGTACCTCACAACCAATCAATGTACTTTAATGGGACATTTGAATCAGGCTTTGATGGTGAAGACCGGTGGTATGTCCTAAGAACCAAGTGAGGAGGAAACTTGGCAGGAAATTCAACAAGAGGCTCTATCATCACCAATCCGGCACTATGATAATTATTCACCAGGAACTCCTCGTGCTATGATTATTTATTAATGCACAGCCTTTAGTTTGGTGGATGTAATCTAGAAACAAAACAACATAACACAAGAATACCATCGACTATGATAAGACGGAATGATGACAAATCTGAAATATCAAAGTAAATTATAATATTAACATGAAATTGTTACAATCTCACCCATGAGGTACTTCAAGTGTTATTGACTTCACTTGCCTTTCACCAAGACTATGGGAGAAACTTTACAATTACACCTCTTAATGGCTTCTTCAACACACATTTAAACTGATGGCTTCCTTTGCACACTTCCTACAATATTTCTCACTACTTCCTTCTATGCTAAATGAGGGGGGTGGCCTCTCTATTTATAGAACTTCCAGGCTTATCCATCTTATCTCTAAGATAGGATAAGAAATCCACTCTGACGAATCATATTCCATACCTTAACTCTTATATGTACATGTAAGCTTATCTTTTAAGATACAATAAACCTTATCATTTTACATGGGTTCCACATTTTTAGACTTTTTACAAATAAAATACACAAAATATTTATGACCTCACTCCTTGTCCTTATTACCAATATAATATTTCTAATTCCTAATCATGTAGACCCTACTTCTCTATTACCCAAACTTTGACATTTTAACATTACCGGACCACTTACGACAAATATTTACTTTTTACAACATTCCTATTGTACTTTGACTGTTACCGTACTCCACATTATCGGCAGCACTGTACTGACGGCGTCGTTATCTTCTATCAGACGCTACTACTAATTATACTTAACAACATCCTATTCTTAATACATACATTAATGAAATAGAAATTACGGAGAAAAATTTTAGTGTCGACATCTTCCCCCTTCTTAGCTTCTACTCCGTCATCGGAGTAGACTATTTTGGTGCTTGGAAAATCTTCAACTTGTCGTGGTTGACCCATTTCGTAATGGGAGTGCCATCCAATTCCTCCAGTCGGTACGTACCATTTTCATGTACAGCTGTTATTTTGTAGGGCCCCATTCATTTTGGAAGAAATTTTCTCTGTCTTCTTTTTTTGTATCTGGAATCATATATTAGAACCAAGTCATTCACATGAAATGGAGACCAACGGATCTTTTGATCAAATTATTTCTTCTGCTTCATTTTCTTCTTATGGCTTGTATCCTTTGCTATTTCCCTCATTTCCTCTAGCAAATGAAGATGTACCAACCTTTCTTTTACTGAATCACTTTCATCCATCCTTTCATTTTTCATAACTCTCACAGTGGGAATATCAAACTCAATAGGAAGAACTGGATCAATGTCATAGGCTAACTGAAATGGAGAGTATTCTGTTGCTGACTTTGATGTTGCCCTATATGCCCACAATGCTGCATGAATCCTTTTATCCCATTTATGTACCTGCAAGGCTGCATCTTTTGCTAGAATTTGACAACACAAAATTTGTTCGTTCCACCTGTCCATTTGTGCTTGGCTTATATGTTGTTGTCTTCCTGTGCTTAATAGAAAAATTATTGACTAGGGCTTCTACCACCTCATTAATGAAGTAGCTTCCTTGATCTGTTACAATTTCTAATGGACAACCAAATCTGGTGACAATGCGTTCATATATGAACCTTGCCACGTCATCCATGGAAGTTGTTTTCAATGGCCTAGCTTCAACCCACTTGGTTAAATAATCTGTGGCAACTACAATATATTTATTTTGGCGTGAGGTAGTTGGAAGTGAACCTACAATGTCTATTCCCCACTTTTCAAAGGGACCGAGTGGAAGAATAGGGCATAATGGAGCTAATGAAGTCTTACGGTTACCATGTGTTTGACAAATATCACATGTCTTACAATAATTATAACAATCTTTAAAAAGAGTGGGCCAGTGATAAGCTGCATCCAAGATCCTTCTTATTGTAAGTTGTCCAGAGAAGTGCCCTCCACATGTACCATTGTGGAATTCTTCTAGCAGTTCCTTCCCTTGATCACGTCCAACTGCCCTCTTGTACTGTCCATCAAGTCCTATTCGAAATAATACTCCATGCATAATAGAATATGGGCGACTGACTTGAGTAATCTTTCTCTTAGTCTTTGCATTGGCACCATCAGGAAACTTGAATTCATTCAGATAATTCTAAATATCTATGTATTCATTAGGGATTGTGTCAAGGGATAACAATGCTGCATCGGGGAAATCATCATTATCACAAGATGATCCTAAACCATCATAGGCTCGAGAGAGTGCATCTGCATTGACATGCTTCTTTCCTGGCCTATCTATAATATCAAATTCAAATTCTTGTAGCAAAATTATCCATCTTGCTATCCTCCCTGATGGGTTAGGCTTATTTACAATATATTTTAGAGTCTGATGATCTGTTACAACTAGAAATTTTTTCCCTAGCAAGTAATTTCTAAACTTCTTTACAACAAAAATGATATCTAGAGCCTCTTTTTCAATTACAATATAATTTACCTCAGCACTGCTCATTTGTCTGCTCCCAAAGTAAATTAGATGTTCATTCACATTTTCATCCTTTTGGCTCAAAGTACTTCCTAGTGTTGCATCTGAGGCATCAATGTACACAATGAATGGCTTGCTCTAATCTGGATTCTTCAAAATAGGTGAAGACACCAAGGCTTCATTCAGCTGTCTAAAAGCTTCATGCGCCTTATTTCCTGGTTCATAAGTAACATCCTTCTGCAAAAACTGGGTTAGTGGCTGTGCAATCTTTGAGAAATTCTTGATGAACCTTCTATAGTAACCCACATGGCCTAAAAATGATCTCAACTTACTTCTATTAATAGGAAATGGTAACTCTTTGATTTTTGAAACTTTATCAGGATCAGTACCAATACCATCTCTAGATACAACATGCCATAACAAAAAACCTTTAGAACATCCAAAGACACACTTTGAAGGGTTTAGTGAGGCTTGTGCTTCATTTAACCTTTGAAATGTTGTCTCCATCTGGTGCAGGTGGTCCATCTTACTCCCATAGATGTAAAAATCATCCATAAATACTTTGATGAAGTTCCCAATGTAGGGTTCGAACACCCTATTCATTAAACGATGGAATGTTGCTCAGGAGCATTACACAACCCAAAAGGCATAACTTTATAAGAAAATGTTCCCCAAGGAGTGGTGAATGTGGTCTTCAGCTGATCTTTCTCCGCTATACGAACTTAGTTGTATCTGCTATATCTATCAGCAAAACTATAACACTCCTGGCCAGCTACTTTGTTCAAGATCTGATTTGAGAATGGAAGAGGGTAATGATCATTCTTTGTTGCCTTATTGAGCTTCTTGTAATCAACACAAATGCGTAGCTTCCCATTCTTTTTTATTGAGATTACAATGGGAGAAACCCATTCTGAATTCTCCACAACAAATATGAATCCTGCATCAATCAACTTATCTATTTCTTCTTTTACAGTCTTAGAAAAATTAGGATTCATTCTATATGGCATTTGCTTTATGGGCTTAGCACCATCTACCAGCTCAATAGAATGTTCTACCTAAATTACTTGATGGAGTTCCTTGTAATCAAAAGTGAATATGGTGTATGTACCTTCGAAAGAGCTGGAGGTAGGATTCATTCTCACTCTCCATCACAACATCACCAATCTTTATTTGTTGGAGGATGATCATCAATTTCTTCTTTAGATAGTTTTATGGGTTCATGAGTCGGTGTGACTGGAAGGATATCCATGACCGAAACATCAACATCACTTTTTTCATCTTCTAGTGTCCACTTCACAGGTACTAGAGTAATCAGAGGATGCCCAATCATCAGTTTCATCACTTGAATTCATAGGTTCCGCCTTATGATGCCGAGGGATCACATTTTTCTTAACCCTCTCTCTGTCACATCATCCAAGTGTCATGAAGTCTTCATTCCAGTAGTTTCTTGCATGAACTCTCCTTAGCCATGGTCTTCCCAACAACATTGGGTACACAACAATACCATTTTTCATCACCTAAAAGTCTACCACACATACAACACCCATAATAGATATTGCCACATTTGAAACAAAACTTTCTGGTTTAGTTTTTCCCTTATTTAATGACCTTAACATAAGTGTTGAGGGGCGATCAATTTTTAAACCTAACATATTCATTAGAGACTTGGTCATTACATTAATTGTAGCACCTCCATCAACTAATACATCATGAAGTGAAATACCATTACATAATACATCAGCTTTTGGAGCGTAGGGATCCGCCTCTGCCTCCAAAATAGGGACCTCAACCTCCTTCCTTCATCGAACATTGAGTCCACTTCGCAGCTCCCGCCTCTTCTCAGAAGACATAGCCAAGAGTTGACCATATATAATATTTGCACGCCTTTTGGATAGATCTCTCTAAGATGGAGTATGGTTATTGTCCCTGTGAAATTAGAAAATCCTGTACACCCAACTTTCTTCTCCTATGTTTCTTACCAGTTTCTCCTTTCATCTTCTTAGGATCATTTCCATCTTGGTTATCTTTTCCTTTCTTTCTTTTTGGTACAAACACATCTACTTCATTATTTATGTTCTTATCTACTACATCAAAATAATTCACAAGTGTTTTTCCTTTATCATTATCTCCTTGTACCGGATGTAGAAGTTCTATTTGGATAATTATACTTATAATGACCCTTTTTATGACAACCATAACATACAACTTAAGAAATATTTCTTTTTAGACCTCTATCTCCTCCCTGAGAACTAAATTCTTTTCCTTGAAGAAGATTAATAGTTAACTGACCCATCTCCTTGAGCAGATCTTCATACTCAGTAGATGTACTAGGAGAAATATTTGTGCTCACCGAGGAGTGGTTGTGAATTCTGGACCAAAGGTACTGGTGTATGGCTCTACTTTAGCAATAATTTCTTTGGGCCCCTCTTCCATGCTTTCTTCTTGCCTTCTTGCAATCTCCTTTGCTTGTTCAATGGTAGCTGAGCGATCATACTTCACTCGTTGTCTGATCTCTGGCTTCATCCCAAGAATGAAGTGCTTACAGAGGAGATTATCCATACCATTCATCAACCCATCTGCTAATCCTTCCTTCCAGATTTAGGCATCGAGCTTCCTCCTTAGCTCTAGAACACAAACATGATAATACCTTATTTTCTCCTTCTCTCCTTGGGATAGATTTGTGATATTGATCATGAGATCTGCATATTTCTGTTGTTGACCAAGTTCTTCAAGAAAACTTTCAGTTTATAAATCCCATGAATTTTTCACATTATCACCTAGTATTTCAAACCACTTAAGGGTTGAACCATCCAAAAAGGAAGGAAAAAATTAAATTCCATTGTTCCCTTATTATAAGGCCATTACAAATACAATATCGTTTAAACTCTTGAATGAAAGAGGAAACATCTTCATTAGATTGGGCTGATAAAAAATAGGAATCTTTCCCATTTTCAAAAGTAACCACAATGAAATACCAACCCACAAATACAATCAACAAGACTTATGTGTACAAATAATTGGAATCACTATACTAGAAAGTGACTTTACAACTTTCTATAATAAAATAGAAATGACCACCGGTAAACTATGGTAAAACTTGACTTACTGCGGTAAAAATTGACTTTACTGTGGTAAACACTATTCACGGTAAAAAGTGAAGTTACTGCAGTAAATATTATTTATGGTAAAAAGTGACTTTACTATGGAAAATACTATTCACAGCAAAAATGATTTTACCATGGTAACTACTATTCACGGTAAAAATGACTTTACCATGGTAACTACTATGCACAGTAAAAATAAGGTTACCCTCCAATTGATTACCGCGGTAAAAATTGACTTTACTGTGGTAAACACTATTCACGGTAAAAAGTGAAGTTACTGCAATAAATATTATTCATGGTAAAAAGTGACTTTACTGTGGAAAATATTATTCACAGCAAAAATGACTTTACCATGGTAACTACTATTCATGGTAAAAATGACTTTACCATGGTAACTACTATGCACAGTAAAAATAAGGTTACCCTCCAAATGATTTTCTGATTAAGTGGGAATATCTCTCCAGAAAATCCACCAACGAGGAATGGTCCTGGCAACAGAACCAAAATGTCATCACCAATCTGACACTATGATAACTCTTCACCGGGAACTCCTCGTGCTATGATTATTTACTAATGCACAACTTTTAGTTTGGTTGATGTAATCTGGAAACATAACAATAAACATAACACAAGAATACCATCGACTATGATAAGAAGGAATGATGACAAATATGAAATATCAAAGTATAAATTATAATATCAACATGAAATTGTTACAATCTTACCCATGAGGTACTTCAAGTGTTACTGACTTCACTTGCCTTCCAACAATAACTATAGGAGAAACTTCACAATTACACTTCTTAATGGCTTTTTTAACACACCTTCAAAATGATGACTTCCTTTACACACTTACTCATACAATATTTCTCACTACTTCTTTCTATGTTAAATGAGGGGGGTGGTCTCTCTATTTATAGAACTTCCAGGTTTATCCATGTTATCTCTAAGATAGGATAAGAAATCTACTCTGACGAATCATATTCCATACCTTAACTCTTATCTGTACATGTAAGCTTATCTTGTAAGATAAGATAAACCTTATCATTTCACATGGGTTCCACATTTTTAGACTTTTTACAAATAAAATACATAAAATATTTATGACCTCACTCCTTGTCCTTATTACCAATATAATATTTCTAATTCCTAATCATGTAGACCCTACTTCTCTACTTACCCTAACTTTGACATTTTAACATTACCAGACCACTTACGACAAATATTTAATTTTTACCACAACATTCCTATTGTACTTTTGACTATTACCGTACTATATATTATTGGCGGCGCCATACCGGCAGCACCGTTATCTTCTATCAGACTCTACTACTAATTATTCTTAACAACATCCTATTCATAATACATACATTAATGAAATAGAAATTACAGAGGACAATTTTAGTGTCGACAGCTGCCCTCATCCCCTCTAGGAACCCTTAACCCCTTTTGTCACTTTGTTTACATTTTTTAGGTCCTTTCTACGCTATTTGCACATCTTATCTCTTTTGGTAGTCGGCCTTTTCAGGGTTATTAATTACAAAATTCAAGCAAGAGAAATCATATAAGAGGGGTAACCATTTATGTGATCATAATATAGCTTCTCAACCTACTAAGCACAAGCTATCACCACTTAAGGAGTTACATAAGCCAACTGCAGCATTTAAAAGCTCCATTGCAAAGTCCATCTAAAGCACCATCCACAGGGACATCACAGGGATAGTTCATTCTGCATACACAGGTTGTTCCAAGTAGGAGGGAAACAAAAGGATCATTCTATTCCCCTGCAACATCATATATCAAATTTTTTTTTCACATCTAAGCTTATTTGCTTGCTATGAAGTGTGGTATGCACTAACAACCACCTAGGGCACAATGGGTCTTGTTGCAAACAACACATAACTATATTGGGTCTGCCTCATATAGATACAAGCACTTAGTCATAGGAGATCAGGTATTGTGACAGTCCAACCCCTGCATTCTACATCTTTTTTTAGGATTTGGGTCATCCAATTTGAGGTTTTGCAGGTCATTACCATTCATTGCATGTTTCCAGTGAGCTTAACGATCTTGGTGCAACCTCATAGCGACCAAAGGTTAACAACAATGAACACTTAGTGACCAATCAACAGAGGTTTTCTAACCATTTCTACAGTACATGAAGCTCCTAGATAGCAGGCCTAGTTGGGCCTAAAGTATGATCTAATCTTGAGAGGAGTGGTACAATTAGACGGGATAATGGTTGGAACAATTGGAGTCATCAAAGGACTTAATCCTAACATTACATGCATGTCCCAATGTCACATTTTACAATATGTATATGTAATTGACTTGTCTACCACTCTTTGCATTATGTCATATTAAGGGATTTCACTTGCCTTGCTTAATTGGTGGGTACTTATCTATAGATTGGTCACACATGTTTTCAGGAAATGAGGTATGGAGCTAAGGCTACCATCAGGTTAGAGCCAATTGGGAACTTTCACATTGAGCCCCATGTGCCAAATGAGCTATCAATGAAAATTACTCTATCCTTTGATCAGGAAGAACATGTTCAAATGATCTTGAAATAGGTACTAGAGTTTAAGGTATTTAGATTTGACTCTGGATGAATGGGCAAATAAAAAAGGACATGCTTTTGATCCATACAAGGAAATGGAAGAAGTTGAATTAGGTGTATATTGTGTTCATGAAGAGAATCCACCTCTCCCTAACATCACCAAACTAGAATAACAAGGAATGAAAACGAAGTATGGAAACTAATTGATTTTGAATGGTTTGAGAAGAAGGACAAGGTGTTGGAGGAGGTGTCAATGTTGGTATCGTCTGCAAAACATCAAGTACTATTCAGCCTTCTGATTTCAGTTCACATGCTCAAACAACACAACTAAATATGAAGCTCTAATCCATGGACTTCATTGGGCTAGGAAAAGAGGTATAATGAATTTTTAGGTATTTGGGAATAGTGAGCTAATTGTTAACCAAGTCAAAGGACAACATGCCACAAAGAATGACCTATTTTGAAGAGTTACAAAAACAGTGTATGGGACCTTATTGAAGACTTTGAAGCATTTCAACATTGAGTCCATACCTAGAAAGAAGAATGAAGCTGCAGTCATAGGCTTGCAGCAATTGGAGCAACATTTGATGTGGTTGATAGCATCAAGAGGAGATAAAACACAGCCCCATATCAAGGTAGTTGTGATGTCTAGCAGTTCCAGATAATAACACAAGTTGACAGGTGTTCAAGAGTGATCAACAGATCATCAATTTCTTACAAGAAGAGGTGGATTTCTCAGCTAGGAATCAGGATAAATTAGAGCAGCAGTACGGGGATCAAGTAGTGCAGCTGTGGAAAAACAAGATCCTAAAAGGTTTAGTAACATTGGAGTCAATCTTCAATCCCAATGACCAATTCTGAAAAGAGAAATCCAAATACAAGTTAAAGGGGAAGATTCAGAACCAATTTCAGTTGGGGAAGGTAAGACACTCCAAATTGGAAAAGTGGCCACTGAAGCAGGAAAGATATGAGTTCATACAACTTTTCCAAGAGTTTTCTAGATGTCTTTGATTGGAGCTATGAGGATTTGAAGGTTTCAATCCTAAGTTGGCACAACATACAATTGAAATAGATCTAGATGCTAAGCCTATCAGGAATAAAATAAAGACCAGTCAACCCACACATTGAGCCTCTCATGAAGAAAGAGCTGAATAAGTTGATAGAGGAAAATATCATATTTCCAATCAAACACTCAAGTTGGGTTGCAAACCTGGTACCAGTTAGGAAAAAAATGGAGAAATCAGGTTGTGTGTGGACTTTCAGGACCTAAACAGGGCATCTCTCAAAGACCACTATCCGCTTCCCATCAATGGAGAAAATATTGCAGGTAGTAGCCGGTTCAGAAATATTCTTCTCTCCTAGATGGCTATACTGGGCTACAATCAAATAATGGTGAAATATGATCAATTCAAAATGGATTTCACCACCAAATGGGGCACCTATGCCTATAAGAAAATGCCATTCAGATTGTCAAATGACTGGAGCAACATTTCAACGAGAAATGGACATGGCATTCAAGGGATTGATAAACAAGATAGTTTTGATATACTTAGATGACATCACAGTATTTTCAAAGAATGCAGAAAGCCACCTTGAACATCTTAGGAAAGGTGTTCCAAAGGTGCAGGAGATTTGGAGTTTCCCTAAACCTGAAAAAAATGTATATTCCTGGCTCACGAAGGAAAGCTCTAGGTCACATTGTATCAAAGGAAGGATTGAAAATTGATCCATAAAGGGTTGAAGCAATTTGAGCATTGTCCATTTCCAAGTCATAAGAAGGATCTCCAGAGCTTCTTAGGGAGAATCAATTTTTCGCAGGTTTGTACCAGATTTTGCCGCTCTTTTCAAGCCCATAATGTTGATGTTGAAAAAGAGCATGGAATTTAAGTGGACAACAGAAGGGAAAGGCAAATTTTTGAAGCTATCAAGGATGCTATATCTCAAGCTCCAACTCTCATCAATCCAGACTTTTCCAAGGACTTCATGCTCTATGCTTTCAGTGGTTCGACATAATTTCCACAATCTTGGTAGAACAAAACAAAGAGGGATCCAAACAACCGGTTTCCTTCTTCAGTCAAGGCTTGGAGGACTATGAAGTTAGGTACTCCTTCATTGAGAAACATTTCTCGCAGTCATCAGGAGTTTAAAGAAATTCAAGCACCTAGTTTCAAACAACAAAATTCAACTACTAGTATCCCATGCAGGAGTCAAGGACTTCCTTTTGAACAAGGATTTGAACGAGAAATGGCAGGATGGATCACTTGTGTCATGGAATATGACATTGAGATCAAGTCACTAAATTGGTCCATGGAAAGGGATTGTGTGAAAAACTGGCTTCAAGTCAGCAGGTTGAAGACAAGTGATGAAAAGGAAGTTGTTTTGGTGCTACGGGATAATCAGGAACAAGTAGATGATAATGTTCCTACTCCTTGTTGGACTCAAAACATGATACATTTCCTACAAAAAGGTCTATGCCCTCCAGAAATGAGAAAGATAAAGAGAGATATTTCATACTTCAAGCCATTCCATATGTGCTTATTGATGGTGTTTGTTCAAGAAGGACATCAATGGAGTTATATTGAGGTGCATTGGAACCAAGTCAAATTGAGAAGGTGCTACAAGAATTTCATGATGGAGAGGTCAGAGGTCATTTTTCCCCATGGGTAACAACTCTCAAGATAATGAAGGCGGGTTATTATTGGTCACAGTGTTCAATGACTGCTACACTTGGATCAAGAAGTGTAAAAATGTGTGTTCTTCACAAGAAAGGAAAGGCTAGCAACACTTCCATTGCATCCAATTTCAGTTGATCAACCATTCATGCAATGGGGATTAGACTTCATTGGGGTCATCAATCTAAATTTAGCCAAGGTCATAAGTGGATTCTAACAACAAACATGTTATTTCACCAAGTGGACCGAGGCAGTGGCTCTCAAGGAAGCAAACAAGTCTAGCATACTAGACTTCTATGAAGGGATAGTGACAAGGTTCAGTGTACCAACCACTATCATATCAAAAATGATCTCTAGTTCCTAGGTTCCAAGATCACATAATGGGTTGTTAGGAATGGGATCTATTTGAGCACCTCATCTAACTATTACCCCTAGGGTAACGGACAAGCAGAGTCCACAAACAATAATTTGCTAAAGATCATCAGGAGGAATCTGGATGAAAACCAGAGGACATGGCATACCAAGCTCAAATCAGCCTTGTGGGCTAATAGGATAACCAAAGAGGTCAACAAGGTAGATCTCCATACAAGCTAGGTCTACGGTAAAGAAGCAGTGTTACCCATATCACTTAGAGTTGTCCGCATTGGAGCTCATGAAGCAACTAGAGTTGTCAGAATTTGAACCTATGGAAGCTAGGTATGTGGAGCTGATGGAATTGGAAGAAATAAGAGAGCATGCAATGCAAACCATAGAGAGAAGAGATCATGCCTTAGTCAAGAGGTCATTTGATAAGAAAGCTAAAGCAAGGACCTTCCAGGAGGGGGACCTAGTTCTGAAATGGGATGCAGATCGGGAAAAACCGGGTAGGCATTCCAAGTTTGATGCCATTTTGAGTGGTCCCTACATGGTCATAGGATGTAAGAGTAGCAATTCTTTCCAATTGTCTACTTTGGATGGAGAAGAACTTCTGATTCCAGTTAACACGGAATCTATCTTAAACATTGCTACTGAAAGGAAAATTCTCACCCTTTGTACATATTAGATTAGGATTTTAAATTCCTCTAAGTGCGTATGCACATTGTCTTGTTGTAGATTAGGTTTCAATTTCCCTAAGTGCCTTTGGCACAGGTTCTATTTCTCCTATGTTGTATCATTGTGCATTTGGTGTGCCTCCCAAGTGAATGTTGTAACAGGAAAAAGTTCATACTTGTAAGGAACAGTTGTAGATTTCAAAGGAAAATAAATGTAGAGCAACTAAAATCAAGGATTAAGGATAGGTTTATTAAGTTTTCATTCTTTGATTCCTTCAAGATCAATCACAAGTGAACTTCTAAGCATCCCTGTACGCCAGATCAGAAAGCAGCCCCACCAGCGTATGTCGCAAGTGGAACCTTCAAAAGAAAGAGAAAAATAAAATTTAATAGAGTTTCATGATGTAAAAACTTGAGAATTGTCTTATTCAAAACTCTGTAGCGTACAATACATGCCAAGAAATCATCAGTTGTGTACTTCAACTTGGTAGAACCAGGTTTTGGGATAGGCAATTTCAGTCGCACAGAACAAGGTTGAGAGGAATAGGTGAAGATCCCAAGTCAAGGACAATTTTCCACTCTCACAAAACTTATCTGTAAGATTTTCTTATGAAAATTGAGAGTGCAAGCAGAGGAATAGGTCCAAGGACAGTGAATTTGCAGGCGATCTTCTAGGTTTCAATTACAACAGTTCTAGGGATCAATTTACAGGTACATAGTGACTCCACACACAATGGAAAAGCTTCAGGATACTGGTAGAGAACATCTAGCAGGCAGATGTCCTTGCATGAGTCACCAAATTATTGGCAAATTTTATCCCACTAGGAAAAATTGTCCAACCTAGGTCCACATCCATTCAGACAAGCAAAAATGGGTAAAAATATAACGAGTCCAAAAATCACTATACTCAGCCCTTATCAGGCCTCGGACATTTCAGAAAATTTGAAAAATCCATTCTCCTGGTTTTCTTTCAAAAGGAATATTTCGGGATAAAATGTGCATTCCACACCTCAAAGGGTCCCAAGTTGAGAGGTTGATTAGTGGGGTGAGCTAGGAAACTCGCCAAACATAGCTCAACAAGCCAAGTTATGGTGAAAATGGGGACAAGCTAGGTCGAATAGTGGGAGCCTCGCGGGGGAGGGCTCAAACGCGGATGGAACTCGCTTGGGTGAGTCAAGGTGGATGGCGACACAGAGGAGATAGCCTGAGCTAGGGCTCATTTCAATCAAACAGGCCAGACATGTCTCGGGACTAAAATAACTAGGCCAAGCTGGAAATGCTAGGGGTAATAGGCTGTACAACATAAAAGTATCAATGTCAATGAGGCATGGTGGGATCTCACTCCAAGATGCAACAGAAGACCCAGGCTCGAGATTGAGGTCACCTATTGAGGGGTCAACAATGGAAGCTCAAGTGCGATACAGGGGGGCTGTGTTGATCGAGTGATCAGGGAAAGCCAAACAAACGGCTTGAAGAAGGTTTCAAGCCCAAAAGTAAAGGGTTGGATGCATTGGTGGACTGACTCGACCAAGGAGCTCGGGCATGGAATGGGGGTCAACAGAGGTGCATGTGGGTCACGCAAAAAGGCCGAGCTCAACATTGGTAACGGAAAGCTAGGTGGATGAAAATGAATGAAGGGCTCAATTTGAAGGTGAATTCGGCCAAGATCTAACCAAATCGGCCACGAAAAACTCAGTGGGGTGCAAGTAGGGTTCTCGGTGAGCAATTTTCAAGATGAGTGGAGCTCAAGGTGGTTTCAAAAGTTGTGGCGAAGTAGGTTCTGAAAGGGCGAGTCCAAGATGCCCAAAAAATGAAGAAACTTAAAGTCCAAAAATTTTAATGACTTCAGGAGTAAGGATTTCGGAGGTGTTTCTTGAATGGGGGTGAGCTAACTCCAAAATAACGAATTCCAGGTGTCTAAAAAGTAAAGCCCCGAAAACCTGAAAGGTCTAATACGTGTCGAGTCGAGCTGAATTCAGGAGTCAAGCATTTTGGGTTTCAGGTAGAATCAGAGTTCAGGGGTTTGATTCGAGGTTGGGAGTGCATGGAGAAAGCCTGAAGCGGGCATAGGCCCATAAGTCTAAAGGGGTGGAGCTCTGAAACTCCAAAGAAAATACAAACTTCCGCCCAAATGTTTGAAAGCCCGCCCAACCATTTGGAACCGAGCCATGTTGAATATTGAAGGTGGTGGGAATGGTAATGCATTTAGTGCCGAATTGATAGGATAAAATGGTGAGTTAGGATGTGTAAGAAAGTCGTTGAATTCAATGCAAGCTCGGTGGTGGAAAAGGGGAGCTTCGATGGTGGAAGTGGGAATGTAGCTCAATGCATTGGAGGAAGACCAAAACTCATGCCAAAATTTACAAACTGTCATACTCCTTGCATTTTTTATCTTTTTTTAAGAACTTGTTGTTGGAAAGCTATTTTGGGCTCTACAACATGAAGTAGCTGGAAATAGGAAATTAATGGGTTGGTGGGTTAAAAATAATCATGAAGCTATAGGAGTTAGGAGCTACACCCAAATGCAATTACAGCTAGTTTCTTCAAGCACAAGGAAACACCATTAATGGAGGCAAAGATTTTTGTAGATCCTCCAGCACTCATTGCAAGGGGTTAATGAATGATTCTTTATGGATTTGGAGTAATTTTGGGTTTTTTCTCTCTCTCTCTCTTGCAAATTTCTACTATAAATTGTAAGGAGGGGCTCATTTCAAAAGGTTGGATGTTTTTACCTTTGCCCCTCCCTTATTTTCTTGTCTATGAGAAAATCTGTGGAGCTCAAGCCTCCCATTGGAATTGTAATGCAGTTTTATGCATTTGGCCCCTTGTAAATGCATTGTATCAATCTTTGGAGCAATAAAACAAAATTGTGGATGATTATCAACCCTCAAATTTTTATTGTGATCTTTTTCTGATCTCTCATTACAGTCAGGTTATTTGTGCATGTTCAATTGTTATTGCAAGTTTCAATGGATTGTGTTTATTTGGTGAATGGATTTGTGACATTGTTTTGATCTGTGGTGTGTATTCATCCTCTTCAATCTCTTTTGTTTCATTCCCATGCAATTTCATATATCCATCATTTCTTATTGGTGCATCACCTCTAGTTACATTAGGTTTACATTTCACGCAATCCTCGTATCCATGTCTCCTTGGAAAAAAATTAGAGTAGAATTCAGATAATTCTCTCTGCAAATTGGGTGTGTGGTGATAGATTTAGGAATAGGAAGTTGACCTTTCTCTGGAGATATTTCCTGATCATAAAGTCCCACACTTTGGGAAAAGTTCCATGTTGTGCAATCACGTTGAATTCCCCATTCAAATTCAGGCCATTCGGGGGGTGTTGTGGTTTTGCATCGACATGAAACTTGCACGAAAGAAATTGGAGGGAGTATTGTTTGAAACCTTATTTGCATGAAGATTAGAAGAGCTTCCCTCACCTTTAATGTCTTCATTCCCCCCTTGAGGGTTTTTCATGTTATTACTTATCCCTTATAGGGATCTACCCAAATCAGCAATGGCTCCTATAAAGGAGTTTGTTAGATCTCTATGTAATTCCATCAAATGGTTTTGCAGCTCTCTGTTACCCTAGAAAACATCTCATTCATGTAAGTCAACTCATCATTGGGATGTGGTCTTTCTCTATCATTCATCTCTCCCCTTCTTGGAGTTCTTCTTGAGTAATAATATATGAAACCCTTGTCCTCTTTGTCCATGCAAGTTTGATTTACCCTTCACATGCTAGGAGAATCACTTCTCTGATACCATTACAATGTCCCCTAAGGACATATAAGAGCGTATAATAGTTTTTTCCCAATTACCAGTATAAAACATACCATAAAATGTTTCTTAAATGAAGATCTGGAATAAAAATAAAAAAATGTGACTTGCATCAAGTATAGAAAATCCACCACAATGTGTCAAACAATAATTTTTTCTTATTCAAATGAGAGCAATAATTTTTAGAAGGTAAAGCAAGAAAATGCGTACCAATTTAGGGCTCCAAAATGACTAAATTTATTTATTAAAATCTGCTAATTCTTTCCTATAGATACATTTGGAAAAGAATGGTTTTGGACCCAAGAAATACTCCAAAAATATCTAAAATAGATAATTGAAACTCAGGTTTTGCAGCAACACTCGAATCTAATTTTTATACCCTTCTATCATGCAAAAATATTCCTTCAGATGAGTCGCTCTATCTGGAAAAAAAAAGATACCTAAGAAAACTAACTTCTCCTTGAATGTTCAATACACTACTAAATAAATCCCAAGAGAATATTTTTAGTTCCTCTCTTCAATCTCATGAGGGTTTTCATCCTCAGATAATTTCAGTTTTAAGCACTAGGCCAGCGAGCAATTTTCATAATTTTGTAAGAATGGAATGATCCTCCCAAAAGCAAGTTGACTTGATTTTCAAGAGAAGAAAGGACCCAAATGGCTACCTACCACAACCAATCAACATTTTTTAATTTCTAATGTATCCTTCACATGTTTTCATCCCCAAGGATGGTCCCATTTTTCCCCTGGAATAAATACATTTGATAACTCCCTTTTTTACCTTTTTTATTTTCACTTTGTCATTAAGTCATAATAATTAATTATAAGTTCTTTATAATTTTCTTTTTCTTGTTTGAAACTTTATAATAATTTATTGTGACTTAAGTCAACTTATGTTCACCCCTTAGCCGTCATGTAGACAAAATAGGCCAAGGTTCTTCAACATTTTTATTTTAGAATGTATTTGTTTTTTTTTTTGAGAAATTAATATCCATATCATAATAAAACATGTATATGTAACATCGAAATATTTTCATATAACTAATTGAATTGATAAAACAAATTTATTAGTTAATTAAATTAAAAATATGTTATCAAATATTAGATAAATAAAAAGATGCATAAAAATTTGAAATGTGATTAAATTAAGAAATGATTGTTGATTTGCTTTATTGGCCAATATATAATGAACATTGGAGATCATTGATTGTTGCTTGATTTTCGTCGTTCAATTAGTTCTCTTGATTGTAATTTTTTATTATTTATATAGTTTTTCTATAGTTAAAGTTAATATTATTTAATGTTTTGCATAATTTTTGTAAGAATATGGCATAATGAAAAAATAATGGCCAATTGTATTTTCTCTAAAAACTTGTTTAAATAATTAAATTGTCTTTTTAATACATATTAATAAGTTTCATAAAAACAATTTATAAATACCACTTATAATTTGTTTTCATCTTTCAGTAATTGATGCATGAGATGAATATCAATAGTTAGAGTAGTAGTAGACTATAATGGAGGGTGAAACTTTTTACACAAATAATGAAGTGAAAATATTGTTTTTCATAACGACTCATTTTTCTGAAAAAAGTAATTTTTACTCCAAGAATTATTCCACAATTTAAGGAGCATGGGAAGGCCTAAAATTATTTTTTGATTTAGTGTTGTCAATGTATTTAGTGAGGAATATTATGAAGGCGAAGCGACAATTTATCAAGTAGCAAATATTTCCTCCTAAGGAAACCAAATTCTCAAATCCTTGGAACAATTAAACAACCCAAGTTGTGTTAGGGCATTTATTATGTACACAAGTGTGGAAATGGCTCTCAACATGTTCTCCGTGGAAGGAGGGTTGGGATGATAATAGAAAGTTGTGTTTGGTTTTTGATGTATTATATTATATCCTCTATAAATTATCTTAATTCTTCATCTCTTAATATAATGTAACAAGTTGTGAAAGTAAAATTATTGTAATGCCCCAATAAACAATGTTTTCATAAATGTTGTAGCTTAACTTTTCAAAATATGGCTTCAAAATTTTTGGGATGAAAACATACAACTCCCTTACTCTCATTGCAGAACCTCTTGCCTCCTTGATTTCACAAAATAATTTTTTGTATATAGAGGAGAGATTCTTAACAATGACTTCCCTGCTTCAGTGAAGTTTTGACAAGAGGCGAGTTCCTTATTAAAGAGATTAACAATTTAAAATCTATATAGAAATCAATGATTAATAGATCATTAATGTAGTAGGATATGGGGCTATTTCAATCTAGAGTATGCAAGGAAGAGGATAATGTAACAACATTATATAGGGGACATGCATCATCAAGTGAACATGCACAAATAAATGAGAACCTTTTTGTGAGGGTGGGGTCCACTAAGTGGACTAATCTTTCCAAATTAATAAAGTTGAGGGGACCCAATGAATATGCATATTTGCACAAATTTGATATCTTAAAAAAACTTTATTAAACTTGTACAATTAGTAAATCCTTTAATTCAAAACATGTCTGAAGTGACACATGGGGAACATTAACCTTCAAATAATAGTGTTTGAGGCTTCAATGTAAAAGCCATCTTACAAAATTAAAATGTCAACATTAATAACAAAATTACTGCATTGTACATAATCACAAGTGCACCACTTTATGTATAGGGACAATGTTGTTCACATTTACCAAATTTCACATCTATTCAAGTACCATAAGTTCACATTTATGTATATAAATGCACAACCTCTCAAGTTGTCAAGATAAAATTAAAAGTAATTTTGATTTAAATGCAAACAAATTTCTCTAGCTTTTTGGTCATAACTGCCCTTTCTTTTTCCACCTTCACCTCGTTAAATGAGCACCTGCAAGATATTTGAATTAGACTCACCATTTTTCCAAAATAATGTAGAATTAACGTCAAGTAATAAATACATATCCCTCCAGAATCTTAGAATTTGAATTTAAATGGGATATAGTATTATATATTGGATGAATAAGGTTTGCAAGCCTTTTGTGGAAACAATTGATAGCACATAACTGACAAATAATAGAGTAGACATATACTAAATTTAGATTTGCAGGTAGCCCATATATACATGAGGTAAATGACAATTACCTTTTTAATAGTATTCAAAGAATTTTTAAATATGTGAGGAATGTCATAAAATAGACGAAATGTTAAATAAGTGAAGAATGTCTGCATATGCAATGAATATGTGAATCATTTACCTTAACATCTGAGGAATATATGAATATAAATAAGTGTTGTCTTTATTTATGTAGTTAATATTTGAATATCCATTGTTAAATTTATATTGACTGACTTAAAATACATTAGAATTATTGTTGAGTTCAGTTACCAAAACAATTAACAAACATGTTTTATTTTAAAATAATGTTTTTTCAAACATGCATGTTGAATTATTTTTCAATGTATATTCACTTAGTTAATAGTATTTTTTAATCCTCCATTCATCACAAACTCTTCTAATATGGTTTAGTTAATATCCAAAAAATAGGGTTTTTTCACGCATGCATCTTACAGGTTTAAACTACAGTGATGTTATTTAATACATAGTCCTATTATTGAATATACACTTACATTTTTTGATATAATTTTCAATTTAATTACTGTATCAATTGACTAATTGGGTTTCTTCTAAATAAAATGTGGATATTCATTGAATATATGAGAATACATTGAGTCTCAATCAACATAACAAATGAAAAATATAGGAATATATAAAAAGTGTTGTCCTTTTTTTTTCAAGTTGTTAAAATATGAATATACCCTCAATATGGTAACTAAATACATAATTTGAATACACCCCAACCTAACATAAATTAGTTCAACAACTACTCCATGTTCACCAACTGGTCCATGCTCACCAACTGTTATCTCAACTGTAAGCACTTAAATTTATGAATATACAATAAATATGTCTATTCAAATTTCAAACTTTGTAAATTCATTGAAATAAATAAATATGCATTAAAAGGATAATGATTATATTTATGTTCTTATGTTTATGAGAACATTTGCAAGCAAGACAGATATTACAAACATATATTTGAAATCTACATTGAGTTACTTTTGTGCATGTTCTTATTTCAGTCTACATATGCAAGTAATACCAGGATTGTATTTTAGTATTATGTTTATTGCCAATATATATATGGGAACTAATAAAAATATATTGAATATACGACAATAATTTTGTAATTTCAAACAATGCATTAAATCACAAAACTACATGCGTATAGTCAATGTATATTCAGTAATTTGGTGTGTATGTGTATGCAAGGTTCATATCGTCACAAACTCTATAAATTCAACGTATTTACCGTTAATATTTAAATTGTATATTCAGTAATTTCATTGTTGGCTAAATTTTATGCACATCATAAAACCTATGTGTAGACACCTATAATTACGCCCAAGCAATTTAAATACTTAAATTGTGCTAATTATCCCCTTTCTCACAAATCAACGAAATATCGTCAAAAGCACTCATTTTCCCTCATATCATCATTAATTAATTACACTAAGCTAATTAATTAAGTTTCATATCCAACAAATACCCTAATTAACGACCTTCTGTTAATAAATCACCCCTTCTACCTAGACTAATTAATTATTATTAATTAATTAGCTTTCCCTTCCATTTAACCAATAAATCAATATTTAATTGATTTAATCCCCTTATAATAGCCTAAATCGCACTAATATTCCTCTAATTGGCTTTTATAAGCTTACACCTACCTATTAATTAATCACCTTTGATTAATTAAAATACCTCCAACTCCCATGACTTGCTAAACATGTATTAAACCCTTATAAAGTAAGGTAACCTTTAATAAAGCAACCTTATCCATTCATAATCATGTTTTACCTTTATCCCACATTCATGAGAATGTGTTGAATCCTTTATCATTTGGGCTATATAAAGAGCCATCCACCTACCTTTTTACTTACACCTAAACTTTATAAGAGAGCAAATGCAAAGCATATAGCAAAGAGACTAAGAGCTTGCACCTTGCTCTTTTGAGAGTTCATCATCTTGAAGAGTTAAGCCTCTTACTTAAAGTGCTTGGGTCATATGGGAGGTGTCAAAAGGGTTTTGTAGCCCAACTTTGATTAGCCCCCATTCCTAGGTTCTTGGAACATTAAGGACAACTATTTTGATAGCCATGAAGCTTATTTAGGTCCATTCATTTATTTGTTAGAGAATAGAGGAGTTTAGATATTTAGCATTGTTAGTTTCAAAGTTTGTATTGATGAATGCTAGCATCTAACCCTTGTTTAATTCTTATTATGATGGTATTTATGCTTTGTTTTAGCTAAATTGTATAACTATTTTAGGTGGTAGTTCTTGTTTCATTTGATTTAGCATTAAGCAAAGTATACATGCACACACTATGCAATCATGAGATAAATCTCCCTCATTTAAAAGCGAGGCTCCCGTGTAAGATGTTTATCTAATTTGTGCAAGGGTGAAACCTGATATCTATTTTCAGGGGTTTTACTTTGATTCCTCTCAACTCGTGAGCCACAGTCTAGACAATTTTGCAGCAAGCAAGCAGCTGTGATGGGAATATTTGCAGAAGGGGGAAAAACAGAAGTAAGGAAAATAAGGAAGTAAGATGTGCTGAATCAACCAATAGTTAATTAGAGTTGGTCTCATCCACACAAATTAAATAAATAGATAAAAATCACAACATTCAGACAGTAATGAGAAAGAAATAACTTCTAACCTAGATCTGAGATAACACAAATTTTATCTAAAACCTCTGAAAAGCAACAACTCAACAAAACAATGTAGACAAAAAGTTCTCCAGAAATCTGCCTTTTATTCAATCCCAAGCCTTTCACAGCGATCACATCAAGGGTTCTAGCACAAAGTCTGAAAGACTCAAGAATGCTCTAATTACAAAAGCTCATGCTAAAAACAAGTTTTGATTAAAACCAGTTGTGATCCTATTAACCCATAGGTTATTCCTCTATTTATAGTGTATAGAGGGCAATTACACATAAGAAACTCTTCAATGAACTTTCTGTATGTTGAAGCTATGAAAAGGGGAAGAAACTAGCAACAATCTTTCTCTTGGAATTCCTCTTTACATGAGATGCATCTAAAGACTAAATCAAAGTTTTGCATGTCTATCACCTATTCTTACTTAAAGGACCTTTTCAAATAACTTAAAGTAGTGGCTTTCAACCAATTACTTTAGTTTTACAATTTTGTCTCGAGAAAATAAGAAAGAAAAGGAAGAGAAGAAGAAAGAAGTAATTCCGGCTGCAACACTTCATAACTGCCCTTTGTTCTCATTCCGAATGTATTTATTCCAGCATGTAATTCATTGTCTTTCCATCTTTCTTCCCTGTTGCATCCCTAATTGTTCTGGATAAAGGATGGTATAACTTTGCACACTCTAGAACAAATTCCGGCAACTGGGCTGCAGCTGGAAATGTTGTTGCTTGGATAATTTCAACTATTTCTCATAGCCCACATGAGAGGTGTCTTGCCAGGTTTCCTTGGATCTGTCAATCAAGTCATTGATAGATTTGTGGCCCATGTCTGTATCACTAATCTTTGTAAGCCTGGATGCTATGCATGGCTCTGCTGGATCGACTTTATCATCACCCTTCAACATATTCAAATCTGCTGTTTGCCTTCTTTGCTCCACCGGTACCTGAATCTTTAGCAATTGTGATAGATGGACTTATTTGTGCAGAGGTTGCCATGATTGCCCTTGTATTTGACATAAACACTTAGCTTAATTCACGATAAATATGAGCATCAGTTCAATTATTCCTGCAAAAAATTCAGACAGACAATGAAATTACATGGCATGAATGTCCAATTTCTTCACCAAAATCTTATTATAAAGCCTGCTGCCCTATATTTTTAGACTTTTGCTTTGCATGCCAAACAGGCTGAAAATATTATTTTATTCACATGTGGACTCACATCAACATGCAAATATTCTAAAATAATAAAAAGAAAGCCTCTTCCAACCTTAGGCGCTAAAACTGGATGCTTCCCGGCAATTAAAAATACATTTATAATGCTCACAACTTCAACCTATGGCGCCAAAAATCCTCCAGGGCAGCATCCTCCACAAAAAAAAATTAATTTGTCCTCTCACTTATGGCGTCCACTGTTTATATAGGCAACTGCATGCTAATTTTACCAATTGTTTCTTCTTACTTTTAGCAACTCTTTTAATAATAGCTTGTGCTTTTTTCTCTTATCTTTGGGCGCCCAGAATTTGCTGAAATTTAATTAAAAGAAATCGACTTTTAAAGCATGCAGTCTATGCCAACAGTGGGTAACACTTTTTATCTAATGAATTGTGTGAAAAACATGAGGGCAAAGCACTGTGTGAAAATTACACCCTTCCAGGCAGCCCCAAAATCTCCCACGTTTTTCACTAAAGTAGTTTGCGATGTTAAACTGCTAACCTGTCGAGGCGGCCCCAAAAAGTGTGACTTGCTTAAGTGAATTGATTTTCTTTTGTGTGAAAAACATGAAGGGCAGGGAAGTGTGAATTTTCAGCCTGTCCAAGAAGCCCCAAAATTCCCACGTTTTTCACTTAAGTGTACTTGTGTTATATTGTGTCCACCTCATGACGAAAGGGCAGCGTCCAAAATACAACCTACTGGGAAGCTCCAAATTTCACGTTAAATACACTTGTGTGAATTCCTCACCCTCCATTTTGTTGGGCAGCCCCAAAAAGTGCACGACTTGCATGGGTGAATGATTACTCTCTATGTGTTGCAAGGAAATTCAAGTGGAGGGTCGATTTGGAAGTGTGAAATTTGCATGACTTCTAGGCTTTTAAAGCCCCGTGAAATTCCCACTAAGTGAAGGTCCAGCTTGTAAAATTCACGATTCGATGCTTATCATTTGCGTGTAAAGTGCAAAGGAAGGGAACCATGCCAAATAGAAAGCTGTCCAAAGCTTCCACCTTTACAGGAAGCCCTAAGAAGCATTCCTACTTTCCACTTTTTGTGATTTTCGTGTTAATTTCCAACCTTCCAAGCAGCTCCAAAATAAAGCGACTTTTCATCTTTAGAATTGGTCTTCCCAAGATGTAGGGGCAAAAACTTGCAAGTGCCATGACTTTCACTCTGCAGCTTTGTTTTAGAAATCATCCACTTCCAGAAAGTGTATATTTTCTTGAGCTCTCCGAAGTTGGGGGCAATATTTTTCGTATTTTCATAACCAATCCATTATTGCACAATAGATTTTGGACCAAACAATGTCATGAAGGAATCCATGGGCTCTAATCACCTTCTAGACAAATTAATCAAGCAATTGAAAACATTGGATAGATCTTCGAAACCCTAGGCCTAAGAAAAGACCAGGAAGGAAGATTGAATAGCCATATAGGGATTGCCGGAGAAAAACCAGAGAAAAACCAAAACACAAGACAAGAAATAAATAGAAGCAAAAACACGCCAGAAGCTCGCAGACAATCGCTCGAAAATAAATCTTGTGATTTAACTGAGTGTGTAAAAACTCATCCCTGCGCGTGAATGCTCTATTCAGAGATGAAAGTAATGATTGGCGTGGAAATCCTTTATATAACGGGGTTCCTCCAATTTGAACACAAACTATTTTTAAAAGAACTTTATTTATTTAATATAATAATTAAATAAAACGTTTTCAGGACAAAACTTGAGCGAAGGGATAGAGTGAGTTTTAACATGCGGGTATTTGGTCGAATTTGGCTTTTATGATTCTTTGGGGATACCTTAGAGCAATTTAAGACAACTGCAGGTAAAACAAAACACACAAACATGACCCGTTACTTTGAAAAGAATGAAAACTTTTAAAAAAGGGGTGGCCCTAGATTTCAGGGTGAAATCTTGAGGGACACCAGTTGGCTCCGTCTGTGAACATTTTTATAACTTCTGCCAGCATGAAAGAAGTGAAGATGAGATCCCATCATCTCTGGTTTCGTATCTTGTCCATTGGGTTCGGGGTTAGGCCACAAAAATGAAACAAAGCAAAAAGAAAAGAAAACAAAAGGAAACAACAAAAGTTTCTATTTATGTACAAACATTGGTTTTACCCTGTATCTCACTTCTTGAACAGCTTCAATATGTCTGCCTGTTAAAGGGCAGTGGTAACTCAATTCCATCCTGGTAGGCAATGATGAAAGCTATCCATTCCGGTAAGTTCTCTTTGATTATGAAGGGCCCTTTCCAGAGTGAATTAGATTTTCCGTGCATGCCCTTCGGTTTCTTGCCTCTTGTCCCATAAGAGTACCCAGTCTCTGATTTCAAACTTCTTTTCGAATACCTTGGGCAAGTCCTCATCAACTTCATCTTGTGGTGGCTCATTATTTCTTCTCTCTGTGGTAGGTAAGTCTTCATCAAATTCCTTCATACTCAAATTGACTGGATGCATTCCTGAGGAAAAACTATCACCGTATTCTTTGTTCTTCTTCAGGTACTGATCATGCTTTTCAAAAGTCTCCTCTAAGGAAACTAAACCCTTGGATATTTTGTTACATTTCAGTTGGATTACTCCATTACTATCATCATAATTTTGATTAGTTTTGCCTGTGGTTATCTGTCGTGGTGGTGATTTACTCCCTTCGACATTTAACTTGTCAAAGTTGTCTTGTTTGTGAAATGTTGATATTTATTTATCGTCATCAGGGACTTTGGGATGGTGGACTATCTCCACTTTATAGTTTTCTTGTCTGAATATGGACGGTGGTCTATCCGTATTTAATAGTGCAGTTGTGATTGCCAAAGAGTCTACCTTGGAATTCTAATTTGTTGGAATGAAGTCGATAGAGAAGGCTACAAAATTGAGTGTGGCAGAAAGCACTCTATCTTTGTAATCCTTCAATTTATCTATGTTGACTTGATTTTTTCCCTTAAACCTTCTTTACTATAAGTTCAACATCTCTTTGGTCTTTGAGGAGCTTTAATCCTTTCTTTCTAGCTTGTTCCATTCTTAGCAGCAAGGCTTCATACTCCGTCGTTTTGTTGGTGTTCTCAAACATCAGCTTATGAGAGTATGGGAATATCTCATGATCTGGAGATATTAATAGAACACCAGCTCTTGATCCAAAAGAGCAACAACACCTTTAAACTCTAACGTCCAAAATATTTCTTCTTCTTCTAGTTTTGGCTCGGGTTGAAGTTCTAGTTCTAGAACATCTTTATCCATTTCCAAGAATTATACACCGTGGTCAGACCCCTAAAAAAGAATCTAAGATATAGGATCATCAAAATTTTTAACAGTGTACTTGGTCTTCTTTTGTGGCTCCATCTTTGGGCTTATTCCCTTCATAGGAATATGGGCACAAGACCAATCCATCTTTAGTTCTCCTCCCAACTCTTTGCAGAAGTTTTTGCTTAGCAACATCCCATATGAGACATGAATATCTGTAACTAAGATTGTCATATTTAATCTTTTATCAGGAAAAGCTGGCAGAACATCTTGTGTGTCTTTGATTTTTCCAATTAAAGGGACTTATCTCTCCATGGAGTAGCACATTATTATTGTCTTCGTCAAGTTAAGCCCAAGAACATCTACAACTTTAGTTGGCATGACATTTTCAGAAGCACCTGAATATAAAATGTAGTTGCTTAACTTGAAACCATTAAGCAATAGGAAAATATAGAATGGATCTACTCTTTCAAAAGATGTTGGGGAGTTAATTGCTCTATTGTTTTGGGAAGGATTATCTTTGGGTTTAGTCAAAAGGCCTTTTGCCACATTGGATTACCCTGGTGATTACACATACTTAACTAGCCTATTTAGCTACTCAAGAAAGGCTCACAAGTATTCATCTTCTGACATTTGAATCCTAGTTTTCTTGGCATGATCAATAATGTCAAAAGAAGGTATAGATTCAGATACCTGAGTTGTTTTTTTGTGGGTAAAAATAAGAACTCGCATTCTTATCTCTAGGAGCTAAGGAAGAAGGATAAGGGTTGCCCCTTCTTTGTTCATCAATTAATGCCTTAGCTTGGCAAGTTTGTGATCTTGTAAGTATTGCATATGTATGACCTATGATCGTCTTCCAGAAGCTCTTCATAGTCATGTTCAGATTTGTAGTTTAGGTAATTAATGTTGGGAGTTGCCAATGGGACCTACAAAATCATCATTCTCAAACTGATCAGTAACAACTTCGTGATCTTCTTCGTTCATCTCCACGTTGATTCCATGAGAGGCTTCAATTTCTAATCTTTGGGAACCAATAAATGCGGTTCCGGTTGTTGAAATTTTGAGCAGGGGCCAGTGTTGTTGCCTTGAGCCATTTGTTTCTTCATCTGCAATATCTCATTTTCTAACTTTTGCAATAATGAATCGGAAGTAGTAGTAGAGGATGAACTTTTAGCTCTAGAAGTGTTGTTTTTTTATCTTTCCAGTCGTGATGATGTCATCTTTAATTTCAACCACCATGTTTTTGAGTTGCTAACAAGTCAACAGGATGTGTTCTTCATAGTTGATAGCTTACTTGAGGAATTAAAGCATTGATGAATAATACCTTTTGATTCACATCACTCAGAGAAGTAGAAGTCAAAATTTTGTTTAGTAATCTTTGGAATTTTTGCAATAAAATACCAGCATGTGCTCAAGTGGATCCTTCTTCAGCTGAGTCAATTGAGTTATCAATGTACTGGAAATCTTTGGCTGGTTTGATTCTTTTTAGGAATGCATCTCGCATAGTAGCCCAATTGGTTATGGTACCAGAAGCTAACCGGTAGAACAATTCTCCAGCCAAGTCATGCAGAGTTTCTAATGAAGAGTCTGATAGATACATCTTCACGTTTGACTGCAAGCACTCCATAGGATATAAAAAATGCAGCCAAGTGGTCATATAGATTATGCTTGCCATCTCCAAAGAATTTTGAAAAATTCTTCCCCGTCCCTTTAGGTAGATCATCCATAGGAGGATTCAAATTTAGAGGTCCAAAGGTTGCACCCCATAGAATAGGTGTTGCAGGGGCAAGTGGTTGATTCTGCATCATGAAAGGAACACGTATTATTCGAGAATAGACTTGGTGAATAATCTAGTTACTGGATTTTACAAGACATGATCCAAATCTAGAGGAGTTTGCACTCTTCTTCCTGGTGAAGAGACTAAATCTACGGCTTCTAACTTGAGGAGGATGATTGAAATTTAATTGCTCTTGCAATCTATAAAAATGATTAGTCCTTCCTTGAGCTCTGCTAGACTACGTGAATGGACGTTCAATAGGTTAAGGTTTCAATATAAAGGGAACTAGAAAAAAAAAAGCTTGGGTATACTAATTTATGTTGTTCCCCAGTGGAGTCACCAAAAATTGACTTCCTAGGTTTTACATTGTGCATAAAATCTAGCCAACAATTGTATATGCAATATGTTAATGAAATAAGATTTTGTGACGATTGTGAACATTGAATACCCCAGAAAATACCCCATACAAAGGTCAAAATTTCACAACAAACTGAAAAATAAATCTTCCCATGTAAAAAGCTACATGCAACCATGTGGCACATAGATAAAGTTCCCTATAATCCAAAAAACACATTCAATTCACTTCACATCACCACTACAACTCCTCCAGCCTCCAGCATCATTCTGCACTGTGTACCAATACCACATTCAATGCAACCATTTACTACTTGTGTTTGCATTTAGAAGCACACAATAGTGGATGGGAAAGATGAACATTCCCAACTGTTTCCACCATACAATGAAGCTGAAAACCTGTGAAAACTAGTCATGGTAAAATGAATCATGGCATATTCCTAATCTATCTCGCACTTTGCTTCAAATCACCAAGTGGGTCATTGGATGAGATAACCCACTAACTTTAAACAAAGATCCTTATCAAAATTCATTCCTGTAAAATCCATCATTTCAAAAAAAAATACAAATTCTAGATCCAAATGGAAATAAATTACCAAAGATTATGTTGTAATTCTAAATATTGATAATCTGGATAGTCTTATTCCATAGTTGTTTGGATCTTTTCTTTATAGGTTTCATGTAATGAGCATATTAGCAAGCAATACCAGGATTACAAACATATATTTGTTCTATATTGAGTTGTTTTAGTGCATGTTCTTGTTTAATCTTTCATTCGTCATGAATTTTGCTAATTCATCTTATTTTGGAAATTTGTACACATTTCTACCTAGGGTTATTTATTTTACTTTGTTTGAAATAATTGTAGGCCAACATTTTATTTAAGAGGAGAGCGAGAATGAGGAAGTCACAAATGGAACTTGAAAAAGGGGGTGTCAAACTTGATTATATACCTGATTAGGAGGAAGAGTTAGTTGAATCCAATCAAAAATAAAAATTTCAAACCAATCCAAATCACAAAATAGAGCTAAAACCAACAGCACAACTGGAGGTAATTGATGATGTCAGCAGAAGCGCACAACAACATCCAAAAATAATAGTTTCCCGACTAAGATAATATCATTAAAATTTAAGTCAACTCAAGCCGACGTTTCATGTTTATCATCAATATATTTTGTAAAGATTAATTTCCATTACATACACTTGAGTGTAGCCACTCATCAATTTATTATGTCCCTAATAAGCATTAGGAAAAGAGAAGGAAATGAATATATATCTCTCAACTAATCACTCTATCATTTCATTCAGATTGATACAACCGAACTAAAATATGCTTACCCAGGAATAACATAATGAAAAAATGAATGAGAGGAAAGAGGACAACTAATAACTTCCTTAAGACATCAAATAAAACAACATTGCATTCCACAACTCATAAAGGAGAGAAGGTAGAATATAATTTCCTTCTGATTTCAAGAACTCAACAATGAATACTTTAACTTCGAAAGGAGAGAGGAAGGAGAAACATAGTCAAAATCTAAAAGGACTGAACTAATTCTTGCTGAGGCCTAATCATAGTTTTTACATTTTATGACAACCATTGTAATACAAATATCATAAAACTAAGAATTAAATCGATCACAAAGGATATGACAACTGAAACCAGCAAGGCAGTAGCCTGAATTTTTGGATGAAGGCTTCTCATCCACTAAAGAGAACAACCATTGTAGTAAGAAAACCCCACATACAAGTTTTCAAGAGTAGACAGTGGATCCATAATCGATTCCTTAGTTTTATTGTCAATTAAGATAGCAGTCTACCCATGACGTTCTCTTATCTCCCAAATAGAGAGCAGAGAGAGAGACACTAGCTAACTGTATTTACAATAGTGCATCCAAGGTGAAACGAATACAAGATTACAGCCAAGCCAACCATGCGTGGACTTTACAAGAATCAAGGAAATAGTTTTGAATAGGTAAGTACCATTTTGAAAGAACTCCATTTCCAGATTCAAATAAAATAAAGGCAAATCAAAGATACTATATACCCATAAGTCATGTGCTCAAAATAGACATCTAAAAGGCAGAAGAGTAAAATCCTAGAAACATTTCAACTCATTTCCTTCAAGACCTAACCGTTGTAAGACTGAAACTAATCCAAAGCTGTCTCACTAAGGATAATGTCATTCTGTACAACAACCATCTATCAGATGTCAATCAAAAGGTTATCTCGTTCTTTCATTTGGTCAAACATGTCTTTTATGTGTTGTTAGATGTCCACACAAGCCTCCTTAAGATCTCTCATCTCTTCTCCTCAAGTGAGAAGTCAAACTCATAATATAGCAACTAATATGCATTTCACACACCGTAGCACCTGTTCAACACATGTTTTCCCACACACGGCTCCACCAGAAAACTTCACGCAGCTAGACAATAAGACCAGGATATTTTACAGCCAACACCAAGGTATATGCGCCATCTATCACCGTGAAATCCTGAAAAAACATCGGAAGAGGGGGCTGGTCAATGCTGCAACCAAACGTGCCCAAGGAGGAGGAAGAGTAAGACAAGAGGAAAGCAACCAAGTTTCAGGAGAAGGAAATTAAAAAACAAATAAAGTCCAGCAGATGGAAAACATTAAGAGAGCCACGAGCCAGGGAGGGAGAAGGAAACACGATCCAAAAAAAATAGTGGTCAGTGCATTAGTAGATACATCTCAGTCTGCACAAAGTGAGGCACCAATCCAAATGCGCACATCCTCCAGAGCAGTCCTTCACCCAAAGCACCATGCAACCAGGGAAAAGTGCGTACCCAGCCACTAAAAGAAAAGTTGCAGAGCAGATATATTTAAAGTTTCATGAGGTAAACAACTAGAGGCAAAATTAAAGTGCGTGAATTATTGTGAAAGGGAATGACTAGGTTTCCAAAAAAAATCCTATGAGGATGAGTCTCTTCACTTGTTGCGCACTGACACAAAACTACCCTATCAGTTCACACTCTTCTAAAAAAATAAATAGCATTCCATTTTCTTAATAATAAATGGAGGCATTACATTCTCCTCCCCTTAAGAAAGCATCGTCCTCGATGCGACATACAATGAAGAAAGAGAAATGGTAAGCAACAAGGAACAAATATGGGTTGAAGGTACGCTCTAAGGTTAAGATTTCAGACACAAAATCATGGCCACGGGGTGGCCCTAGGAACATCTGGTAGAAATTTTAACTTTCAAGGTTCTGTGAAGATTGGTAGTCCCATTTTACCTTATTACTTAGTTAGCATTTTCTTTTATAGTATTTCTTATCTCAAGATTATAATATTCATTGTTTAGAACTTTTCAGTTGTCTTAAGTTCGTGGGTGCCCAACCATAACTAACATCAAGATGTCACACAAAACTTAACACAACACAAACAACCCACGAGACATCTTGCCACCTACTTTCAATGACTGTATCATAACACAAGGTCTTCAATTCCTCCATGGGATGACAAACAAGTAGTCTACATAGCAAAGAATTTCCACAATTATGTCCTAGACATAGATCCAGTACACACATGTGACTGACAAACCATAATCATCGCACTGATACATATACAATGAGTATCACAAGACCCTAAGTAAAATCCATGACTGTACCAACATAGTGCCAAGACAATATCCAATAGTCCATACCAAATGGGAATAGTCAAGCCTCAATCATAACAAGGTGTCAAAAAGACTCACAAGGGTACACATAACTCACTATACCAACTCCACACATCTCCAAATATCAAGAAATAACTCCATATATCTCCTGAAGCATCATAAAACAACTCCATATACCTCCAAACTCATCATGAAGCATCATAAAACATGTAGCCGGGTCTTTAATCTCCATATACCTCTCCATAGGAGAAATAATCATAGTGCCAAAACCAAGTCGGGTCACTCAACCATAGAGCCACATCAATGCAGGTCACTCCATCATAGAGTAAGTATAAAGAATAACAAGTCACTCAACCATAGAGGCATCGTCTCCTTTCTCCTTTTAATGAGGTTGGTCACCCTATGGCCCTCTAAACATAGAGCCCCGTCACCCCCAACCCAAATGACATAATAACTCGTGGTTCAACAACCCGCTAGTTATATGTAACTCCTTGGGGCGTACCCCCATACAACGAAGTGGGTCCATAGGTTCAACCACTCCATGGTTAATCCCATGACCCTATTCCAACACATTACGACATTAGAACCAGCATAACAATCCAAATAAAATGCCAAGTGGCAAAATCAAAAGCCTTGGGCTAGGCTACAAAACTTTTAAATATGAAAAGAAAGTTTTAAAACTAAGAAAAACAAATGGCTAATTAGCCATGGTTAGTGCAAAATCCAAATGTTAATGCAACAATCAAATAAATGCCCAAAATATAAGAACATGTCAATCAAGAAAATGTTGGTTCTAGCATTAAAAGAGATAATGATCAATTTACGAATAAAATATGTATTGAGAAAATAGCACATTACAATCACTATGTGGCCTCATACTGCCACCAAAGGGGTACTCATCGAGTTGCTGAACTCGGACATCGAGCCTCAGCTCGTAGAAATATACATGTAACCAGAAATGAGTATATCAAATAATGTAACTGTCATCATCTCTACCTGAATCATTCCTCCATACTCCCACAAGGATCAACATAGTCAAAATTACATAGGATTTTCAATGAACAATCCAATAAGAAAGAGCAGGGAACTCTAGTTGCATAAGTTGAGCCTAAGGTGGTGCGCACCCACAATATACTGAGCAAGCTCGAAGTATACTAAACAGATAGAAGTGGGTTTTCAGTCTATATAAGACTCCACTTCCTCACTCATACTCGGCTCAAGATTATGAAAACATGGTCCACGCCTCCTCTCTCCACACATACACTCTTGACAGTTTATCCCCTTAGGGTTGTCTAGTGTAAGGTTCACAACATACACATAACTACATCACTAACACAATGGTGATTCACACACATTAACCATAACGTCTTATGCATGGTATATAGATATATATAGGGTATAACACAATCATTACTTTCATGGGTTATGATACATCACATTACCACATCCTGCACCCAAAGTGCAATCACTGTACACTAGGGATCATACTCACCATATGCCCCTAAATCACGACATGAACCATCACATATTACATGAATTATACGCGTATGAGGAACACAATGTCTAACCTTACAACATATAGTCAATTGCAAAACAACACGACGATGCACACAACTAATACAATACGGTGAAGACATCACGATAAAATGTGATTTCACTTTACATCAATTTTGTCATGCAATACATCAATACACCTTCACATCACATAATGTCAAAATGTTTCAACACTCTGCAATTCACAATATCATTCCTTTCACACACAACAAGGTCGTACATCACACATGGATTCCTCATTGGATCAACAACAAGGAGAGTCAATACTCTCATCACAAGCACATCAACATGACCACAAATATGCACTAAGTGACATGCACCACATGTGCTTCCATAATTTCACAATTACACCATTGTTCACATTACAACATATATCACATTACTCTTCCAATATCCACCACCATCATGTAAAATCATCACAACTCCAATCCATCCCAGAGGTTTGAGAGCATGAACCTCCGCTCTGATACCATATGTAGTGCCCACATTTTACACACCCAATTACAATAGTAAAATAACAGGTAATTTTTTTTTTTGACTTACATTGCTCACCACACACACGACACAACAAGGACTCCAAGTACAGAAACTCAACTCACATACGACAATCACATAAGTCATCGACTCACACAGACACATGAAAACAACATAAGCATGTCGATGCCACACTTTTCCCAATGAGTGGTTACTAGTAAGGACCCAACCACAAGAAAAATGACTTCAGGAATGGCGAACCCACAACACATATTTCTTTAATTGTATTTTAGTTACGATTAACATTCTAAGAACATTATTGAGCAAGGATAACTTTCTCCTTTTTCCATCTACAAAAACTTTAAGTTCATTCCACATTTAATTTACAGCTCGACCATTTTAAGTTGACTTCTTATTCTTTACAAAATTTTCCATAACTTGCATTCTTATTTGTCATAATTCAAAAAGCATATAAAGTACTTAATTATCTTGACCTTATGTTAAGAATATTCTTCTCAAACATATATTCAATGTCTACCTTTTTACTCTTACATCTCAAGTGAATGTGACTTGGTGTCCATATAGCGATATTAGGATTTAACGGAGATTTAAAATACAAGATAGCTTTTTACCACAAAACATTCCTCGATCACGGTAAGGTTATTTCCCTACCCTAGTTATTCCAATTCAATGACTTAAGGAATTCAACTTTGATTTATATAAGTATTTTTCTTTCTCGAAGGTTGATCACACCAAGGCAATTCATATTCTTTGAAACAAAAGAATATATTTAATTGAGTTATAAGGTCTTCAAGGGTGGCATTACTCCGAACCTCAAATCTCATTTTATACTCTTGTATGCTTTATTTTCTATGTCACATTATGGTCTTATCATTAGCATTGTCTTGTAAAAGGAGTTACGAAATGTTTGCCTAACCTCTTGAAGACATACATGATTAGGAGACTTGAAGCTACACATGAACCTTAAGCAAACATCCAAAATCAACTGAGGTTTAGAT
The DNA here is from genome assembly GCA_019776745.2 of Taxus chinensis. NCBI lineage: Eukaryota > Viridiplantae > Streptophyta > Pinopsida > Cupressales > Taxaceae > Taxus > Taxus chinensis. The sequence goes on along the minus strand of CM034149.1, from coordinate 672,256,471 downwards.
TAATTCCAACTTCACCTAAGGGTCTACCCCTCAACTAAATATGAGTTTTAAGCGAGAGGACCAATTTACACTAAACCACCTTCCAGAAAGGACCAAGGTGTTATGTTGAGAGAAATCGAGGTAACACATTTAGCTGAGCGGGGCGAAGGGGTTCATTAACAAGGGTGTAAGACCTAGAACAACTAAGTCACAACCTCCATCTATGCCATCTGGATCCAACAGGGATTTCACTCGATGAAGAACTTTAAATTTAAATCTATCTTCGGATGACAAGGTAATCCACTAGGGTACGAAGGAGGAGTTAGCTCTACTTACTCCAAATGACGTTTGACTGTGTCGCTCTTATCAGACAGGTTAAAGACAATGTCATTAAACCTACTGACTAAGATGATAAGCCCAAATCTTGGGTCCTTGTTTACTCAAACTAGGAGGTTCCATCGAGTGCTGAGTTTAATTTCCTTCTACGGTTTTCAATGTCTTCTAGGGAAAAAGTATCACACATGAAACCAAGTTGTGCTCCGATATTGAACAAGGGTAGAGTGTTTCGATTAAATCTCTTTATTACATTTACAAAGTATGAATGCACAAGATGACTCATTAATCATTTATTGAACACTAAATATGCACTACAAGATATTACTTCAGATTCATTTACCTTATATAAATATCAAACCTTTTTACCAGGTGTACTATAAATCAAAAATTGAACTAGGATTAAATGCACATTTCCTAGATGTCCTTGAAACTAGCATTTCATACATATCAACAAATTATCAATTATAACCCTCTGTAACATGAGACTACATTATACATTTATTCATTTAACAATGAACTATCTAAATTACAATGATAATTAATAATTTACACATCACCTTTTTTGTCGTCATTCTTTCATCCTGCAAAACCACGTGAGCATGATATCAGCGATAATTCGCTGGCATGGCATCCACCCTAATCTAACATAATTATCATTTTTCAGTTTCCCATTTACATATAATAATAATTACAATTTGCAAGCGAGAGAAAAAGTTTAGAGACATGTATTCAATGCATTTCATTTCACTTCATTTTGTAACCCAGGAGAGAGAAAGAGAAGGGAAGAGAGAGAAAACACCATTTTGTCAAAAGTTCTATTTCACACAACAAGTTACACTATAGAGTTTTAAACAATTATTTACATGTGTCAAAAGTATCCACGGTGGTTTGGCAACCCGACGAGGGTCCCGCAGCTTCCTATTTTTACATTTTCTTACTAGCTACAAAACATTCAAAATGGGCTCGGAGGCTAAGAAACCACTTCCAAAAGTTATCTTCCGATGAGAATGCACACCACGTTTAACTTTCTACATGTCCCCAGATATACCAAGAGTTCATAGCAACTGACGGAATTGGGAAAAAGCGAACGGCTTGCGTTTGGCGGCTAGTTTTCCAGGGCCACTGGTCGTAGTTGGCCCAGTGCAAATTGAACAAAAGTTAGCTCGAGGGCTCAGAAAACCACGTCCAAAACTGACGTTCGATGGATGAGCATGCAACGAGACACTTCCTACTAGTTCCCCTATATAAGGAGAATTCATCAGAGTCGACGGGACTGAGAACTAGAAAACCATTTTCAAACGGCGACAAGTTTTCTGGAGCGACAAGTTGAAATTGGTCCAGTTTGACCTCGTCAAACTGTGAACCAGAGGCCTACAAAATGTCATTGCCAAAATATCCAGAAAAGTGTTTTTCCCTAAACTGAAAGTTCCATGCAATTGTCTAGTAAGAACACTAGAGGTTTGCGAAGACGGGGAATAATTTCTCTATCCAGGTTTCAAATGGCAGTTCAAAACGAAATCCAACTTTCTAGTTTTAACAGCTTTCTACTGATGTAAACCAGTGTAACAAGGCTCCTATAAGAGCGTCAAAAAGATCACATATGTTTGTTCGGGGTCAATCCAGAGGTCAAGGTGACTCCTCACATAACAAGGTACACGAATGAAGCTTAACATCTCATTTTCAGAGTTACGAAGGGTACTTAATGAGTCTCCAAAAATGCAAAAATTAACTATTTATCAGGGAGATGATCAACATTATTACTGGGAAGTCAATTTCGTCTAGTTGATAAAACAATGTTGTAGCGATCCCGTTGGGTAGGAAGTTTTCTACATCACCTCATAATGAGGGTGGAAGTTCATGTTTTAATGCAAATGGGTTATTTTGACTTCGTGAGTTTCGACTCAACATTTCATTGTTTTTGCAACGAGTTGAAATAAACATTTAACGGTGTTAAAATCCTAATATTTTAAAATTCTATTAAGTTGCAAAAGAGAACTAAAACACGAGAATTATGAGAGGCAAGGGAAGATGAACCATGCCTGGGAATGAACTGGCGAGCGTTTACAGTAGGGTTGGTGATACGTGGACGAGTTCCAATTACCGACCTGTTTCCAAGGCCTTTTCAGAAATCCAGTTTGAGCATGATTTGCAACCAATTTATGAGCTCGCTACAGCTCCATGATTATGCAACCAGAGTGCAAATACACTAACAGTTCAATCTCTTAAAATTTGTTGCCCATTTGCTTTTATTGTTTCCAAAGTTTCTCAACAAATCCATTTGTGCATATCCTGCAACCATGACACTCCATCTGACCAAATTTATGAAATAGTTTGACATATGATTCATATGCTTATTAAAAACTTGCACAAACTACAAGCACCGATCAACCAAAACCTCATAACCACCACAGGTTTAAATGGTAGAATGCCCAAATCTCCACATTTGTACCAATTTCAAAAGAGCGATTGAACATACACATCTGAATATTTCCTTTGGTGTGCAACCTGCTACCAAAACCATAAGACCCCAAATGCTTAAATGGCATGCATAAAGGATTAAGTTCAGAGTTGTTCTCACATAGCCAATGATAAGAAGGAGACCATGCAAACGTGAAGATCAAAAGTAGGTGAAAACAAATAAGGATTCCCCTTTTGACGCAGGTTGGAAGGATGTTGGCACAGGCCAGGAGTGCGCTTGGTAAGAAAACTCATCAGGTTGGAGACCTATTCATTGCAGGAATGAAATAGTATGGCTGTCTCCTGAGGAAACCCCTGTCTTCTATACATGGCCGTGATCACATCCATGAGAAGTTGTCTCCTTCTTTCATTTGGTCAAACATGTCTTTTATGTGTTGTTAGATGTCCACACAACCCTCCTTAAGATCTCTCATGTCTTCTCCTCAGTAGAAGTCGAACTCACAATATAGCAACTAATATGCATTTCACATACCATAGCACCTGTTCAACACATGTTGTCCCACACACGGCCCCACCAGAATACTTCACGCAGCAAGAAAATAAGACCAGGACAGTTTACAGCCAACACCAAGGTATATGTGCCATCTATCACCGTGAAATCCTGAGCATCGAAAGAGGGGGCTGGTCAATGCTGCAACCACACGTGCCCAAGGAGGAGGAAGAGTAAGACAAGAGGAAAGTGACCAAGTAGGAGAAGGAAATAAAAAATAAAAAATAAAGTCCAGCAGATGGCCAGCATTAAGAGAGCCACGAGCCAGGGAGGGAGAAGGAAACATGATCCAAAAAAAATAGTGGTCAGTGCATTAGCAGATACATCTCAGTCTGCACAAAGTGAGGCACCAATCCAAATGCGCACATCCTCCAGAGCAGTCCTTCACCCAAAGCACCACGCAACCAGGGAAAAGTGCGTACCCAGCCACCAAAAGAAAATTTGCAGAGCAGACAAATTTAAAGTTTCATGAGGTAAACAGTTGGAGGCAAAATTAAAGTGCATGAATTATTGTGAAAGGGAATGACAGGTTTCCAAAAAAAATGAGGATGAGTCTCTTCACTTGCTGCGCACTGACACAAAACTGCCCTGTCAGTTCACACTCTTCTTAAAAAAAAAAAACAAATAGCATTCCATTTTCTTAATAATAAATGGAGGCATTACAACATCCCCTCCTCCTAACATGTCAAGTGGAATAGTTCACTACTATGCAGAATGTAACACATGGAAAAATGAAGATAATAGTCAATTGGATGCAACAGATTTGGGTTGCTCACAAAAAATTGTACAAGACACAACAGAAATAACATGCAATGCAAAATCAAAAAATCAAGTTGGTAGGTCACTACAGAACTTTCTTAAGCTTCCAATTGAAAGTGTTAAGGAGATATCAGAACATACAAATAGAGGTACTCTTAGTTTGAACAGGTAGTCACAAATTCTCAAATCAATCGAATACTTGAAAAAATGATTGATAAAAAAACACGCATAGGAAGGAACTATAGGATTTAAAAGTGAGGAATAAAGAGTAGATCAAATAGATAAGGGAAAACAAAATCATTTCATAAGAAAAAAGGGAATCAAACAAACAAGAAAGTAAACTTAAAAAGTAGAGGATGGAATGAGATAAGATAAAATGATTAACTAAATTTAACTAATAAGTGTAGTTAATCTAACCTAGAATGACATGTAAATACACTAAATGAATATGATAAATAAGTATAAAAAATAACCCAAACAACTATGAAGATGAAGTGCTAAACCCTAAAGTGAAAGGAGAGTCAGAATGAACTCAACTAATTAAAGGAGCTCGCTAGACTGCGTCACAAAAGTGGATGGAGAAACTGGAATCAGGAACGACTAAGCAGAGGTCCTAAAAGGACAGATTAGAGATATCTAGGCCGACTGGAGCACCTGGAGATGGACTGGGGTGCCTACGGGCACTCTAGTCTTCAGAATGGGTGCCTTGGTTTGTGAAAAAGGTCTGGAGCTAAGTTTCACAGGTTCAACAGGTGGTCTAAAACCCTCAATGTGTGTTACATCAAAGTCGTTGCACTCCTCCAAGCATTGTTGATAATTCAAGATGAATAAAAGACCTACAAGAAACCAAAATAAGTATCAAAACCCTAAAAAAATAATACAAATGAATGGGTCGGACCAACCTTATTTACCACAATAGTGGGCTTACTAACTGAGCGATGCACTACAATTCAAACCTAAATGTAGTTTTGGTGTGTGTTTGCATCATGTGCCCTAGGTGCTCTTGTATCAGTCATACTCTATGAAGTATTGAGCAATAACTAGATATAGAATGTAATATAATGGTGCATGAAATAAAATAGAATCCCTCCCCTTGTGTTTGTGTGATGCAAATGAACTCACCTTTTCCTTGTTGATAGAGCTAAATGTATGCAAACGATCTCCAAATTCCTTAGATGAATGCAACCCTAGGTGGATGATAGTAGTGACTAGTGCTTGGTCCCTTATCATGGTTTCATAACTTTATATTTATAGGGTTTTCTTGATATGATTTCGTAATTAACCTCGATATGGCTGACCATAAAAAAGATAAGAAGATGAAACAACTATAAAGTGCCCAAAAAGTGGTGGGAAAGTTTAAAAGGGATCAGGTTACCCTTGGTAGGACTAGGATGCCCATGGGTGCCCCAATACTAGTCTGGGTACCACAGTCAAGGCTAAAATAATGTCAAATGACAACATATGATTGGCATGCAAGTGAAAGAGATTGGGAATGAATAAATAAAATAAAGTAATATGGCCAAAAGACAGGGGTTAATTAGTACTTTCTTCACTCAAAAACCTTCTCAATATTAGTATGAGACTGGGACTAAATAATGTCTAAAGTGCATTATTTTGTCACTACATTTTCCCCCACTCTATTTTGGTGAGTGGAAATCTTGGTAACATAAAGTAGATAGAGATGCGTACTTGATGTCCATGAAGATTGTAGTAGAAAACGCACCTAAGGACTAGACAAAGCGTGGAATGACAAAAAGATGAAAAAATACAAAAAAGTGATGAGAGTGAACTTAGGGCAGAAACACGTGTAGATGCTGACATGTGTGATGTTCATGCATGATTATTATGTGTGTTTTTTTTTTCAAAGTTTCTTTGACGTCGTTGTTGTTGTTGTTTTTTCCCCCATTTGACTGTTTATTTCTAATATGGACGAACCTACAAGGAGAAAATGATCAAGTAGTCAAATATGTATGTATGTATGTGTAAAAACACAATGTAAGAGATGCATGTATATGAATGTAAAGAGCATGTGAATGTAAAATGTGCAAATAAAAAAGTGTAAATGGAACATGTGCACCTGATCCATATCGAGAAAGAGAGTGTAGAAGGATATCATGTACTGTCGGGGTTTTTTTGGGTGATCCAATGCCATAGGCCAAAGAAGTGTAGGGAGGAATTTTGTCATATCCTCCAATCTTTAACTGCTTCCCTGAATATATGTGAAGATATATCTGTACGTCCTAGTTTTTAGGCGATCCGATGCCACTGGCTAAATAAGTATAGGGAGGAATTCGGCTATATCCTCCAACCTTTAACTGCTTCCTAGAATGTTAAGGATTACCATGTCCTGTAAAACTTGTTGTGTAGGAGGCTCGTAGAATGGTCTGAACCCACTCACTTTATGTAACCCTTAATGCCAAGGGTAGAAAGTGCACTAAACTGAACCGGTGTAGATGCGTTGTGTTAGTATGTAAAATATCAAATGATTCCCCCTCTTTGGGGGTGCATGTGAATTCCTTGATAGGAGAATGTGGCCCCAAAAGAGGACTAACCACATGTACGATATAACTCTAGAAAGTGCTTTATAGAAACCAAGGCACACAAAAACAAAAAGGCTAACCAAAGACAAGTGTAAGTACAAACAAGAATGCATGTTGAAAACGTGTATGAGCTACCACAAAAATGTTGTAATGTAGATACGTAAGAAAACAAAGTAAGTTGCACAAACAGGACTACAAACATAGGACATCACTCATGATGTTGCAAGACACGTAAGGCCATCATGGTTACAAACAACAAACAAGTTTGCACACCAAACATAGGGAAAGGCCTACTAACAAGAACAAAAAATAACAGACAATGTAACAAACAAGTCTGGAAGAAAATATCCATGTACAAAAAATGTTGCACATGAAGCACCTGTTAGCATGTTAGAAAGGTAACTAGTACATAAAAATCATGTATAACCAAGTAATGTAAAGTGCTAAATACAAAATGAAACAATAACACATCTGAGAGACGGATGTGGATGCCCCCAACAACCAGTGTAGGTGATTAACTAAAATTAACTAAACTAAGAGAAGTATAATGATATTTAATCTAATCTAGGAGGACATAAACATTGTAAATAAACGCACTAAAACAATATGAAGTAATTAAATAATTAAACTAATAGAAATTAAACCCTAATGCGTAAGGATAAAATGAGGAAAGAACTCAGCTGACTATATATGACTGTCGCAGGTCTGACTATAAATTATAGAATTAGGAATGACTACACAAAGGTCTCGAAAAGGGTCGATCTAGAAGATCTGATCAGACTGGAGCGTCAATGAGGTTACTGGGGCACCCTGATCTCTAAAAAATCTTAGAACTAGATTCTTTCAGCGTCGGAAGATGACTTGTGACCTTCATTGTCTATCGCACTGGATTTGTTGAATGGTTCTGAATGTACCAAATGAAGCAAGATGATGTTAAAGAACTGTAAAAGACAAAAGAAGTAAAAAATCCCTAAAAATAAAAGATGCAAATGAATGGGTCGTACTGACCTCAGCGGCCACAACAATGGGCTTACTAAACTGAGTGTTGCACTAAATTTCAAACCCAAATGTAATTATGGTGTCTGTGTGCATGTCGTGCCCTAGGTTCTCTTGTGCCAGTCGCATTATGTGAAGTAGCAAGAAACAACTAAATGTCAAAAATGTAATAGCATGTGTGCATGAAATAGAATAGAATCCCTCCCCCTATGAAGTGTGTGTTGATGCATATCTCTTAGTCTCGATGCATGGAACTATGTGGATGCAAGTCATGTAATGGATGCAACTCTATATGGAGTGATTGTATTAAGTGATGTTAGGACCCTCATTATGGTCTCATAACTTTATAATTATAGGGTTCTCTTGATCTAATTTTGTGATTAAACCTGACATGGCTGACTAAGAAAAAGATAAGGATGAAAAAATGCTAGAAAGAGCCCATAGAGTGGCGAGAAAGTAGAGAAAGGATTGGGGCATCCTAGGTGGGACCGGGGCACCCCAAGGCGCCCCAGTACAGGGCTGGGTGCCCTAGTTTAGGTTAAAATGACAGTAAATGGCCAAAACATGCTAGGCATGTATATAAAAATGTGCGAGAGTGAAGAAATAAAAGGTAAAATAAGATGGCCAAAAAGATGGGATTAATTAGTACTTTCTTCACTCAAGAACCTTTTAAATAGTAGTATGAGACCGGGTTAAATAATGCCTAAAGTGCATGATTTTGTGACTATATTTATCCCACACTTTATGTTGGTGATCTGAAATCTCGGTAACATAAAATCGATAGAAGTGTGTACATGATATCCATGGAGAGTGTAGTACAAATGTGTCGAAGGACTAGACTCAAGCGTGGAATGAAAAAAGATGGAGGAACATGAAATCTAAAGATGAAAAATGTGCAGCTAAAAAGTGATGAGAGTGAACCTAGGGCAGAACATGTGTGTAGCTACTTCAGTGTGTAGTGTACCTACATGGTTAGTAAAGCATGGGTTGTCACGGAATGTTATTGTCGATGTTCTCATCACCGTCGTCATTGTTGTTGCCCCCAATTTTACTGTTTGTTTCTCATACGACTGGACCTTCGTGTATAAAATGATCAAATAGTCAAATATGTATGTATGTAAAAATGTTGTGTAAAATACACATGTGCATATAAATGTGTAAAATATGAAATTGTAAAATATGCTAAATGAAAATGTGGATGCCCCCAATGACCAGTATAGGAAGGGTAGAAGGTGATCATCCATGCTACATGTAGGATTCATGTATCTGCAATCATACTAAACAAATGCGTGAACATGCATGTGTGAATGATATAGAGAAATAAATCAATCTAACATGTGTACTAAACTGATCATGCAAAACACTAGCAAACAAGAGTAAATGCCCCCAAGACAATGCAGTATGTTGTGGATGGATGGAATGATAAGAACCATGTGCCCCCCGAATGGATGGAAGTGTATGCAATGAGGTTCATATTTTTTTTCCCTCATCAGTAAAGAAATAACCATAAATGAGAATGTGTCATCAGGAAATGTCGTTTGTTGTGTCTAGCACATTGTGATGAAGGCGTATGTGTATTGATGAAATGCAACATGTATAAAGGATGTGCATGAATCCTATATCAAAAGTGTATATCATGAATTTTTGAATGGATGAGTGATGATTTGGCCTAATTATATATCACTATATTATTAATAGATGGGTGATGATTTAACACTAAGCATATATCACTAGAAGATGAACAGATGGGTGATGATTTAGCTTTGAGTGTATATCACTATATGATGAAAGGATGCGTGATGATTTAGCCCTAAGAGTATATCACTATAAGATGAATGTATGAGTGGTGATGTAACCTAAGGTTTATACCACTACAATATTATATAATGAGGGTGGTTATCTAGCTGAAATCGTATACCACTACGAGATATAAAAAGTGGGTGAAGATTTAGCCTAAAGCATATGTCACTATCCTATGAATGTCGTAGGATGAAATGTCGCAATGTGAATGTAAGGTCCATTTGATTGGTAAACCATCAAAATTAGAGCATGGACCGAGGAAATAAAGTGTGTCATAGGGTGGTGAGTGCAGTGCATTGAAGACAATGCAGTATAAATGATCAAGTGATGAATAGGGTATGTAAATGCGCAGTATGTATAATGGAATGTAAGAGATGTAAGGTTTGTAGGATGTGTAACATGTAATATGTATAATATGTAATGTAATGTGTGATAATGTAGAATGCATGGATGAAATGTAAAGCTAGGCTCATATATAATGTATACTAGCATAGTATGTAGAATATAGATGATTTATAAATGTGTCGTGTGAAATAGCCTAATGGCATAAGTAATACGTAGAATGACTAATATGTGCATGATGAGAATTTAGTGTAATGTATAATGTAGATTAAGTATAGAATGGATAGTGTATGATGCGAAATGTGGTGCCTATAGTGCAGTGTGTGGGGTTCAGTGTAATGGTAATCCCTCAATAGTCAAGTGTGAACCAAAGCACAAGAGTACGTCATTGGGTAAGGAGGATGCCAAAACATGTCATGAAAATTTAGATAGAAAGATGTGAAGATAACAGAGCTATGATGGCTTTGATGAATGAGAGGGGGAATGTGTTAGGTGTTATGACCCCCTCGGTAGTGTGCCAATAGACTATGTAAACTCATCAAGGAGATTGTCATCCTCTGGTTCAAAATCAAATGGATACGTATTACTAACCTGGTAAGTTATAGTATTAGGTTTATAATGTAATGAGCCATTGAGACGTAAGTGATACATGCCCATAGCATACTCTTCATCGATGAATGGAGGGAGTGGGAAACCATGTGCATACCAATGAGTGAGATTCTGTGTATACCCTAGGAAAGAACTATTATAGATGATAATACGTCGAAAAGGCATAGGAAAGAATATATTTATATGATCTGGATCTAGGGTGCCCCAAATATAATTATGTTAAGATTTTCCTAATGTGAGTGGGGTAGTAGTAGGAGTGCGTACAAGAAAAAAATCAAGATGAAATACATGAAGCCCATATGTAGTTGTAACATGGACCAACCCATGATATAAGTGAGGGTGATATGGTGTTGGGCGAATATTGGAAATAGAAAAACCTAAGCGAGCTAAACCATCATGCATAGATATGGTTTTAGGTGAAGTAGGATCTAACGGAATGTGTTCCCAATATAAATCATGTATGAAAATTTTTCAAGGGAATGATTGGTGAATAGATAATGAGGATGTAGATGGTAGAGCAATGTCCATGGATGAGACATGCTGTTAATATGGGATAATATCAACATCAGTAATTGGCGTAGAAGGGACAGCATCTAACAAACAAATAACACCAATAAGTGATGGTAAATGTGGTGGTTCATCCATATGTTGGGGGTCATTTGTAGTATTAATGCGTGGAATAGGAAGACTAGTGTTTGAAGCCTAGTCACAATACTGAAATGGATCATAGTCACACAAAATAATATACCCCATGCCCTCATGTAAGAACTTAACATAGTTATGGATAGTAGACGCGACATCTCACATGGCATGAAGTCATGGTCGGCCAAGTAAACAGCTATAAGAAAGTAGGAAATCAATGATGAAAAATATTGTGTGGATAGTCTTAGGACCAACAGTGATGGGTAATGTGACGTGACCGAAACATGGATGAGTGGAACCATCATAAGCACGTAGTGAAATACTAGAGGGACTAATTTCATGAGCAGTGAGACCTAAAACTTCGAGAAATGGCATGGTACAAAAATTAAGCTCAGATTCATTGTCAATTAAAGTTTGCTTAACAACGACATTTATGAATGTGAGAGATAATATGCAAGGGTGGAACATTGTCAATAACACAGCCATTATGAGTAGCAAATGGGAAAGTAATATGCTGAGAGAATGTGTGCACAAAAGTATTATAGACTTGTGTGCACAAAAGTATTATAGACTATGTTTGGATGAGTGTTGTCAGGAATATGAGTAGTGAGTAAAAGATTAATAAATTTAGCTCGTAATTTAGGGTGAAGAAGTAAAAGTTCAAGAATGGAGATAGCCATGATGAAGGAAGCCTAAAGAGAATGTGGAGTTGGGCTCACCAAAATGATTAACTAAAATTAACTAAACTAAGATAAGTATAATGATAGTTAATCTAATCTAGGAGGACATAAACGTTGTAAATAAATGCACTAAAATAGTATGAAGTAATTAAATAATTAAACTAATAGAAATGAAACCCTAATGTGCAAGGATAAAGTGAGGAAAGAACTAAGATGATTATAAATGACTGCCGCAGAGTGTCGCAAGTCTGACTGGAAATTCTAGAAGTAGGAACAACTGAATAGAGGTCCTGAAAAGGGTGGATCTGGAAGATATGAGCAAACTAGAGCGCTCAGGAGGGTATTGGGGCACCCTGGGGTGTCATGGTATGCAGGAATAGGCACCCTGGTCTCTAAAAAATCTCAGAACTTGATTCTTTCAGGGCCGAAAGATGACTTGTGAGCTTCTCTGTCTGTCTCACTAGATTTTTTGAACAGCATCGAATGAACCAAATGAAGCAAGATGATGTTGGAGACCTATAAAAGATAAAATAAGTATCAAATCCCTAAAAATAAAAGATGTAGATGAATGGTTTAGACTGACCTCAGCTGCTACAACAACGGGCTTACTAAACTGAGTGTTGCACTACATTTTAGACCCAAATGTAGTTCTAGTGTGTGTGTGTGTGTGTGTGTGTACATTTCGTGCCATATGTTCTCTTGTGCTAGTTGCACAATGTGAAGTAGTGAGCAATAACTAAATGTATAAAATGTAATAGCATGTGTGCATAGAATAGAATAGAATCCCTCCCCCTATGAAGTGTGTGTTGATGCAAATATCTTATTCTTGATGCATGGAACTATGTGGATGCAAGTGATGTAATAGATGCAACTCTAGATGGATTGATAGTAGTAAGTGACGGTAGGACCCTCATTATGGTCTCATAACTTTATATTTATAGGGTTCTCTTGATCTAATTATGTGATTAACCCCAACATGTCCGACTAGGAAAATGATAAGGATGAAAAACGGCTAGAAAGAGAGCCAAAAAGTGGCAATAAGGTAGAAAAATGATCAGAGCACCCATGGTGGGACCGGGGAACCCCAATACAGGCTTGGGTGACCCGTCTTAGGCTAAAATGACGGGTAAGTGCTGAAACAGGACTAGACATGTATATAAAAATGTGCAGGGAATGATGAAATAAAAGGTAAATAAAGATGGCCAAAAATATGGGATTAATTATTACTTTCTTCTCACTCAAGAACCTTCTAAATAGTAGTATGAGACCGAGATAAATAATGCCTAAATTACATGATTTTATGACTACAGTAGGAAGGGTAGAAGGCGAGCATCTGTGTTACGTGAAAGAGACTTGTATCTATGATCAAAACTAGAAAAAGACGTGAACACGTATGTGTGTATGATATAGATAAATGACATACAAGTAATCTAACTAGAATGTGTAATAAAATGAGCATGAACAAGCAAAATTAAGAAAGAGTAAAGGAAACTATAATATGCAGTATGTATTGGATGCATGGAATGGAATGCAAGATGGAATGATAGGAGTCACATGCCCCCCGAGTGAATGGAAATGTATGCAGTTATGTTCATTTGGTTTTCCCCCTCGGCAATCAAAAATGAACCTTAAACGAGAGTGCATCATCAGGAAATGGTCGAATGGTGTTTGTTATGTATAGTGTAATGTGATAAGTGTGTATATGTGTAGTGATGATGATATGCACTATATAGAAGAGATATGTGTGAACCTTCTAGCCTAAACGTATATCACGACAAAATGAATGTATGAGTGATGATTTGGCCCTAAAGCGTGTATCACTACAAGATGAATAGTAGGGAGTGGTGATGTAGCCTAAAGTGTATACCACTACAAAATGAAGGAATAGATGACCATTTAGCTAAGAGTGTATATCACTAACCTAGTAATGTCACATTATGGGAGGTCGAATTATGAACGTGTAAGTATGATAGGGTCCAATTTGTTTATAAACCCTCGGCAGTTGAGTATGGACTGAGGAACTAAAGTTCTTCATCAAGTAGTGAGTGTAGTGTGTAGAAGACAACGTAGTATATGTAAGGATCAAATAAAACCATGTGATGAGTGGGATATGTAATGTACGATGTAGATTGATAAGTGTAAGATGTGCAATGTAGACTAAGTGTAGTATGTATGATGCAAGATATGTGGTGTCTATAATGCATTGTGTGGGGTTCCTATGTATTAAACCCTCAACATTCAAGTGTGAATTGAAGCACAAAAGTGTGTCATCAGGTAATGACTACGTTAACGCCTTTGATGATTATGTCGAAGCTAGGATATTGATATATGATAATTCAAAGATGAGCGATGCACTAATGCTGATATGGGGAAGGGGATGTGTGAGTGTTATGCCCTCCAAGTGTTCTATGATGATGGATATCTATGCACCAACGCAAAATGTTTCGTGCCATTATGGGAGAGAATTTTTTGTGTCATGATAAGAGTGAGGTCCAACACAATGGTAGGTCGAAGCAATAGTAGGGACCGTGCAATGGTGGTGGAATTTTAAATGTGTCTTGACCATCAATAGGCTTAGTTGCTTTGACAAAATTGATTGAATGTGAAAGTTGGAGTAGGATGGGGAGGAATCTTAAATGGTGGTAGCTTTGGTGTTGAAGAAGAATTGATAGGAGAATAAAGTTGATTGATTGTGGGAGGTGGTGGCATGGTTTGACTTGGTGAGACCGCAGACGACTTAGTAGGAGGCAGTGTTGAATTGATTTTGAGAGATGGTTTCTTATGAGGTGTTTGACTTATTGTAGAAGGATCCCGAGTAATGTTGACTTGATGCTCATTAGTTATAGATGGATCAGATTTAGGAACCCAATGGTATTTATCATGTGTATTAGAATTTTTTACAACAAATGAGAGAAATGTCAACTTGATGCTCATTAGATATTGTTGGATCAGATTTAGGAACCCAATGGTATTTATCATGTGTATTAGAAAACCATGACGCACAAGGTATTTGATACTTCGTTTTAAAGCATAACAATCATTATCATTATGTTCATTGATTCAGTGATAGTTACAATATGGAAGACCTTGATACTTGGCAAGCCAATAAGGAGGGGTAACCATGAGTAGATAGCAAGATAATGAATCTATGAGTGATGAGTTGTGGAAGAATATATTTTTTCTTAGCATTGAGATTAAAGTTGAGAGGCGTAGGGAGTGGTATGAATTCGGGTTCACTAATATGAGCACATGTAGAAGACATATGATGAATATGACAAGAAAAACAATCATGAGCTTGAGAAGCATCTTTTAGCTATTTAATTTCAGATTTAAGAGATGTGATTGTGGATTTCATATCCAAAAAATTATCTTGAAATAAATAATAAATACCTTGAATTGATTTTCAAATAGATTGATTATATTTGGAATCAAGAGAGTCATTGAAAAGATGGTCAAAAATAGCATTTGACTTGAGTAGGTGTATCCATGTATTAATTATCTAAGCTAAGAGAGTTGAAACTTACAACTAATAGTTCTAAAACTTAGCTAAATTAAACACAGATCATCATGTTAAGATCTTAAAGAGACTAACTATCAACAACATGTATTAGAACTTTGAAGGAAATCAAACTAACATTGTTAAGCATTATTCTCTACTCTTTTAAAGCTAAACTATAAATAGACCTATGTAGATCCTTAGTAATCAAATGTGATTGTTTGCTTGATCCCAAAGGTTTGAGAGTGAAATCTCATCAAGACATGGCTACAAGACCATCTTGATTACCTCCATATGACTCAAAAGTTTGGATGGATGAATGCAAGATGAAGATACCTAACTCAACACTAATAGAGGATCCTCAAAGATGAAAATGCCTATAGTTTATGTTATATGCATGCAAAGGTGTAAGAAGAAAGGTAGGAGGAGGGTTATTTATATAACCCATTGGTTTGGAGAAGCTTTGCATCTTATTGTATGTGGGATAATAACAAAGCTAGGTTAGTTAGCGATAAGCATACTTTAATTTTTCTTTAGGGGAGATTAATATATCATTAGTGGTTCATGGGAATTGAGGGGGGTGTATTAATTAATCAAGAGCAATTAACTAATAGGTAGGTGTAGCTTATAGAATATTTTTAGAGGAAATTTAGCATGATCTAGGTTATAAAGGGATTTTAATCCAATAAATGATAACTTATTGATTAACAAGAAGGGAAAGTTAAATAATTAAGAATAATTAAATCTAGATAGAAAGGAATACTAATTAACAGAAGGTCGTTAATCGGCATCCTGAGCGATAGAAGATTTAATTAATTAGCGTAATGTAATTAATCAGTGGTGATAGAAGAGAAAATGTGTGTTATTGACAATATGTCATCAATTTGCGGGAAAGGGGATAATTAGCGCAATTTAAGTATTTAAATTGCTCGATCCAAATTATAGGTGTCTACATTTGCCCCTCTTTGGGGTGGCGTAAGTGACACCACTTCAAAGATAGTAAACAAATATAAACACGTGAATTTTGAAGAGATAGAAGAAAAATTAGTGGAGTGAAGGATGCCCCCTCGAGTTTCAATGGGGTGATGAAAGAGGTTGATCGACGATCAAAAAGAAGAAGGAAATGAAAAGAAGAATGTGGAGGGGCATGATGCCCCAAGTGAATTAGAAGAATAAAGTTGGTAGGAGAAAAATATAGAAGAAAAATGAAGACGACAAGAAAAGATCTACCTTTCATCCACTGTATTAAAACAAATTTTTGTCATCATATTGTCAGTGATCTACGTCATCGGTCTTTATTAAAAATATAGGCATACGACAAAAGTGTAGAAAGAATTGAAGAGCCATAATACAAACAAATGTGCATTGTTGAAAACACCAACTCAATGCAACATACAGAATGTGTTGTAATACGAGAAGGAAATAAGCTCATTTAATAGGGAAACAAGTACAAACACACATACTCAAGCCAATCAACAGTCAAGATGGTTGCACAAATGTTTTGTTATCAAGATGAAGATCCTAAATGTTCTTGATTAACGAAAAGTGTTAAAAATAATGCCCCAAGAAAGGACACATGCAAGGGGAATTGATGAAGAACGCAAGGTCCAATGATAACGCCTTGTGTGCTACGAAATAGTACTAGGCAACTTGATGTGCCCCAAAGTAGAGATGAAGCAAGCAGTCTAGCTTTGTGAATGGTTGTAGGTCCAGGTGATCAACGAGTTGTTTGGTTCAAGAACATGTAAAAATGCAAGTAGGATATGGGATTAATACCATGTGTGTGACACAAATTTCAGCCGTGTATGAGCTTTTTACCAATTTTTGAAAAAAATTTGAATTTTGAGTTTTTGATTGATTTTTTAATAATTATTTTTTAAAAAATTTAATTTTTATAATTTTTAGTGATTTTTGATTTTTTAGAAGAAATGAGAAGATGGAGGATCATCCGAAATCAAGAAAAATTCCCTTGGGAGAATAAACGGGTGTCAAGTAGCAAAAATATGCCCCGACGTAGCGAAAACGAGTTAAAATAATTATTTAATAAAAATAATTATCACGACGGGTAGAAAAAAATTTAGAATGACCACGGCGGTGAAAACATGCCCCAAGGGCAGCATGGTGGGTTAAAACAGCAAAATATACCCCTCCATCGAGGGCGTAAATCATCACAAATAGTTCTTTTTTTACCACAACCCTACCGATTTTTATCGTGAGACACCGTAAGCTACAAGTAAGATGGCGAGAGTGCAGACCCGTAGGAGGAATGATGACACCATTCAGGAGTATGTATGGGAGGAGGACAATGGACCCTTCATGAGCGCCCCATCCCTCTTCGTCAATTTTCACATTCAATTGCATTTATTAGGTTAATTAAGAGGTAAAAAAATGTGTACACACGCCCTAGGGGCACACAGGCATCTACAGGAATGCGCAGGAATCAAAAATGTATGTGCACGCATGAGCACATATCAAAAAATGTGTGCGTGCATGTGCAGGAATAGAAATGGGTGCACATGCATCTAGGGTGGGAAAGTGTGTATGCGCAGGTGCACACGTGAGAATGTTCGCATAGGCATCCTAAAGGGCACGCACGTGCAAGTCGGGTGGGGGTAATTATGTTGCATGTGAACATGAAAACATGAGTGCATAGGTGCCATAGACGGCACGTAGATGCGCTAGGCACACACATGCCAGAAAGGGTGTGCACTTTCCCAAAAGGGCACGCAAGTGCTGTAGAAGGGAAATTCAAGACTTAGAAGGAAAATAGGAAAGTTTTCAGAGGAATGTTAGTTAATGATTAGGATAGTGTAGATGAAATACAAGTCAATACTTAGAATAATAGAAGAAGATGGAAGAAAAGAAAGTGTTAACATGTGTCGTGTTATTTTACAGAGACGACTATCATCATTACAGACTAGAGAGCAACACAATCATCTTTCTACCTTAGACACTAGCTTCCATTAGCGAGACCGATGGATGATGGACATCCTATTAGAGGTCACAGGGTTAGTTCACATGGCACAGATATCGTTGATTACCTTAGACCATGGTTTACTCATAGCCTTAGCTAGGAGATGGCGCAGTGAGAGCCAGTGCTTCCAGCTCCTTGCTGAAGAGATGACTATGACTTTGGAGGACGTCTGGCGTATATTGCGAGTTCTGATCGTTGGGTAGTTGATTGAGTACATTACCGACATAGATCATATTACTAATTTCTTGATCAAGGTTTTCGGTTGTGATGAGATACTTCGTCGAGGTATGACTGTGCACCTACACCGATGTATTGCAGATCCAGGGCTACATCACATGCCTATGTACTTGATGGCTTTTATTAGTGGTTTTTTGCTTACTGACAAGACAGGTACTTCTTTTCCACTCGACCTCATTGGTGTTATACGAGGATTGTTACGAGGCAAGAGATATTGTTGGGGCTAGTGTATACTGGCACATCTATATTGGGACTTGCACCTAATTATATACCACAATCAGAAGACCATGGGTCCTTCCATGTTACTACAAATATGGGCGTGGGATCATAGCCGTTAATCACCCTACAGGCATTCTATGAGTTCAAGCTCTAGATGAGCCATCAATGATGGAATGGATTCTAGCTGGAGATGATGTTCGGGGGCACATGGGGGATACCTACCATTACCGTAGAGTGTTTGATGATAATTAGCAACATATGATGGTATGGAGGCCTTACCACAAGTATTAGTGGGATGAGGACGCATATGAGATGAGTGTAACCATGGTTGAGCACTTCTTGATTAGCAGTCGGGGATACATTATAGATTTTTACAAAGTAGATCGGTGTCAGCAATAGTTTGACATAGTGTAGGATGTACCTTGTTCTGATATGTGGTATGCCTACCGAGTTGCAGAGAGATTTAACATGGGGCCGCTGATCCAAACAACTAGGGTCTGAGAGAGTTTTGATCATATGGTGCCACAAGCTTGGGTTCCATTGAGACAGATTAGGGATCCTAGAGTTACAATAGAGTATGCACCCTGGTACCTAACACTTTTACCTCATCATTTCACCATTCCGTAGGCCACATGGGATGCGGGGGTTGGGCCACCTCCTGAGGATTTCAGTGACAGTGATGATGATGATGATGATGATGATGGTGATGGTGATGATGGTGAGGGCCACGATGGTGGTGGTGGATAGGGTCCTCCACCCTTATAGCGATAGGAATAGAGGCAAATCCCTAGACAAAGGTAGATACAGATTACTCGAGTGGGCATACTAGTTGGTATCCAAGATCCTATACAACAAGTTCTGCCTCAAAGAGTAGCACCACATGGTTAGCCACAAAGAGCAACACAGCAGGGGCCAATTCCAAGCCCGCCACATAGTCCGTTGAGATGTAGAGGGGGCGGTGGTGATGGAGGTGGAGGAGATGGGGGTGATGGTGTCACTTAGTTCCAATAGATCCAGTAGCTGGTGGCTCATATGGCACATATTATGAGCCTATTAGAGCAGTGTACGGCCGAGGTTCAGCAATTGACTATGTAGAGAGACCAAGCCTAGGCTCAGCTTCAAATAGTCGCTACAGAGAGGGACCAGTTAGGTGCCACAAGGACACAAGTACATGCCATCATTGCAGAGTGAGATCATCTAAGAGCTAAGCGGATAGTGGGCCAGGATGAGATTTCTAGGCTTTCTATAAAGGTGGCCTCATTCTGACGTACTAATGGAGCCGCGGTGACACTGCACATGCACATATACTTGGTGACAACTAATGGGATGGCATCTTATTATAGATTTTATACTACGATGTTGTTCTATAGGGCCAAAGAACACCTAGCTTTAGTCAAGCATTGATGTTTATGAGATCTCAGAGACCATCGACATTGTTAGGGAAACGAGGGACAAGATATGTGGAACAATTCCTCACAAAATCACAACACTAGGAACTAATATGTAGAAAATATAACAGATCTAAAATAAAAGTGCATAGTAAAATAATACAACACAAAGAGACGGTATTTAACATGGTTCGCCCAATGTGGGCTATGTCCACCAAGAACTTGCTCAGATTTATTACAATCCACCGCTCTCTCAATACAATACCCAAATCTGTTTTGGAGCTATGCTCAACAAAACTCTCCCGAATTCACACACCTCTTCAATGCCATACACAAATATGTTTTGGAGCTATGTTCAACAAAAATCTCTAGAATTCATATCTGAATGAATTATAGAATTCACTCCACCAAATGAATTACATCTCCATATGTATTACAATATCTCCTACATCAAAGATATATATAGGCAATTAGAGAAGTAGTTTTACAGATAAAACCATGGACCAAAACCATGGGCCAAAACCATGAATAGTAAAACCGTGAATAGTAAAATTGATGAATAGTAAACTGGTGAATAGTAAACTGGTGAATAGTAACACCGTAAATAGTAAACTGGTGAATAGTAACACTGTGAATAGTAAACCGATGAATAGTAACCATGAATAGTAAACTATGAATAGTAAATTATTTTTTCTCGTGTATAGTCTTCAACTCTTCCACACATGAAAATAGGTTCCAAAACCCAACAATCTGCCACTTGGAGACTAGTTTTCCTTTGAGCAAGCTTATCAACCCTTCACTAGTTTCCGTGAAGACCAACCAAAGTTGAACACAACTTCAGTTTTTTCCCTTGTGACCACCAATACAACAAGTCATCATGACTAACACACCTGCAAGAGCTCCCACTCAAACCAAAATATTTGAGCCTCAATCGCATCCGTAGCCATACCTTTAAAACTAACCATGTTCTTCATCCATCTATCCATGTCTACATGCAACCACCAATGCAACTGACCAAGACAAGTCAAACTGGAATATGTGAAAGAAAAATAAGATCCTGGGTAAAGACAACCCAAATGAGTTCTACCTGCAACAGTGGGTGATCAATTCACAAACCTGTATAACTCAAAGAATCCGAACACTGCAATCCCCAAATCCAACCCTGCATAAACAACTAGCATGTCCAAGATAATCATCTGTAGATAACATCTCCCGGAGTAACATAGGAACAAGAGGAAATAAAAACATCCCCTACCCATGCTCAAAGCATCCATGTGCAAATCAAAACATTTGCATCATCATAGACTCAAAACACTGAATGTAAACCACATGTACAAACTCACCATGTACATCCATCCATATCGCCAGCTCTCCAGAAGCTCCAAGTCTACCCCCGACTAACTCCAAAGCCGAATACGAATAATGTGCTCATTAATGTCAATAACAAATAACCATGCTAAACCATGCAACTAATACTAAGTGCAAATACCAACATACATGTCATCAACATACTACACAAACCAACCAAAATGAAAGCAAAATAAGGGAACCATTTAGAAAATGGTAAATAAACACTGTTATCAAACCTGTGACCAAACCAACCATGGTTTTCTAACTGACTCGATCACTGCCTAACCGACCACAGTTACCAAATGACCAACCATGGTTAATCCTAACTAACACTAGTCTTTGTAACTAGCAGATTTTCTCATTTTTCACCCTTCAAACTCTGAAAATTTATCTATCATCTAAAACCAGCTAAATCAACCATCAACTGCCTTCCCTAAGGAATATCCAGGCACCACAAAATAAACCAGAAGTGACATCACAAAGCAATAAAATCAATATACCTGCATAATCTGTGACTGCCCTTCAAAACCAGCTAGTGCCTCTGCCACTCTGTATAGTAGCATTCTCCTCTCACTCTGCATGTGCATCATGTATCAAATCCTGCAATGCCAACAACCATGACTTGCTCCCACTAAACACGAAATTCTCTGCACTGCCTCTAACATGAAGATCAAAAGCTAATATGTCTATGAGAAATAAAACCAGATGAAAGAAAATATAAAATGAATCCCATCTTATCAAAGAATACTTCTACATCACAGAAGTTTAGACTTCTTGTGAAGTAGGTGAATCAACTTCTTTTCATCATGTGTACTCAACATCATTCATTATCTACACTTATGTCTAACCATGACTTTTCATTTGAGGATCTCATCCTTAGACTAGATATCCTTGTCCTCAAGATTCCACACAACCGGGAAATAAAAGTCAAACAACACCCAAAACACGGTGTAAATATGTGCACACTATCCAAACATAATATCAGTTGCTCCAAACGAAAGAAATAAAACATGAACCATATAGACATATCTAACTCAAAATCTCAATGGACTAACCGAGCCAACTCCGTCCTCTTTCTGATCCAAACCATTGAAGTGATCAACATTGTTTCTGCCTGTACACACTGTGCCAAAAACTAGATCCTCAAAACAGGACACATAACCAACTGCCCTCTCTTGCTGCAAAAAAAAAACCTTGTACAGATAAGTTGCCACAAGGACCAACCACGGTCAGCTAACCAGTACCAGTTCCTCTGTGACCGACCTCGGTTCTCAAACCGATGTCAATGCTGCTGGAACGAACCCAACGCCACACAATTTGGCATAGCACACCACACCAGGTGCCTACTTCGACCGAAGCTAATAGTTGGACTGAGCCAGTCATTTCAAGAAGCATCGAAATCTCGTACAAAAAACTTAACAGCAAGTCCATACATTAAATTGCATCAAGATGAAACACATCACCTTATCAACACCAAGACACTCAACCACATCTTCAACTAAAGTACATGCTTCTCTGATGGAAGCTCTGTCTTAATTCTATGTTACTGCCTCTCTACCGAAGCCTGTGCATCTAACTGCACAAAAGGATGCATAACTGCTCCTCTATCTGATTCTTAGATCTAGATCTGCAATCTAAAACCATGCATGTGCAATAAAACCATACACTGCAAAACCAAGATAAAACCATACCTCATTAACCGGATCTGCAATCTGACCAACATGCTTGTGCCTCCAAGAACCAGGGACACCTCAGCAAACAAGATACATTCCATGCATCTCTCAACTCTTTAGATATGTTTATAACGAGGCTACCCAATAACCAACCACGGTCACCCTGTAACCGACCACGGTTACCCTGTAACTGGCCACAATTACTCTGTAATTTCAAGCAACCTTACTCTTCCAGCTCCCACTTGAAATTGAATCTCTTCCTATGATTTTCACATCAGACAAAACAAACCCTACTCTCATACATGTCAGTAGGACCACTAACAAAACCATGAAGCAAACCCTTGCTCTGAAAATAACGAAGCTAACCAAGCTCTGATACCAATTGTTAGGGAAACGAGGGACAAGATATGCGGAACAATCCCTCACAAAATAGCAGCAGTAGGAACTAATATGCAGAAAATATTACAGATCTGAAATAAAATTGCATAATAAAATAACACAACACAAAGAGACAGTATTTAACGTGGTTCACCCAATGTGGGCTACGTCCACCAAGAACTTGCTCAGATTTATTATAATCCACCGCTCTCTCAATACAATACCTAGATTTGTTTTGGAGCTATGCTCAACAAAACTCTCCCGAATTCACACATGAATTCACACACCTCTTCAATGTCATACAAAGATATGTTTTGGAGCTATGCTCAACAAAACTCTCCAGAATTCACATCTAAATGAATTATAGAATTCACTCCACCAAATGAATTACATCTCCATATGTACTATAATATCTCCTACATCAAAGATATATATAGGCAATTAGAGAAGTAGTTTTACACATAAAATCATGGACCAAAACCGTGAATAGTAAACTGGTGAATAGTAACACAGTAAATAGTAAACTGGTGAATCGTAACACCGTGAATAGTAACACAGTAAATAGTAAACTGGTGAATCGTAACATCGTGAATAGTAACCATGAATAGTAAACTGTGAATAGTAAACTATTTTTTTCTCATGTATAGTCTTCAACTCTTCCACACATGAAAATAGGCTCCAAAACCCAATAGGCATCAACCTGATCAGTTAAGCAGCGGACAGGGCAGGAACCAGGCCAACATAGTTCCCATGAGAGATCGAGTCAAACATGACTCGTTTTTTATTGTATACACATATGTATGTACTTTAGATGTACACCTCTTATAAAGGCTCGATTTTCATCGACATATATGATGTGTAATTTTTTATTACACCTCACGATGAAGGTTCATTTTGATTCATGCTTATAATGGAAGATTGTGTATTCAGATGATGTATACTTTGAGACACATATGTATATGGATATTTGATTTTGATATGTATGATGACTATGATGATTGGACTCTATATTATTCATGTTGTTGTATATGTTATCACATGTTTTTTATTTATGATATATCCTTAGATCATATCATTTGTATTGTACATGAGATTTTTTGATTTAGTCCACTTGATGATATTATGATATTGGTGTAGGGGGTAGATTTTGATATTTGTGACCCCTCTTACCCCACTGATAATACAGTATGTGATGATTAGCTTAGCATACATGTATGATGTAGACTTAGATTTTTATTTGATATATGATGTATATATGATGTTAGATGTGATGATATAGATGATGATGTGATAACAAACAATGTACAAGTATCGAACAAACAAGCACAAACAAAAGTTAACAAATCTAACAAATATACACACTATAACAACATAACTATGTATAATCATAACAAATCATGCAAAACACACTAAAATGAGAATGAATCTAATCTAAGCAAGAAAAGATCAATCTAAAAGGTATGTTTAAGCAAACACACTATACAAAATGTACAAGCAAGCAAAAACTATACAAACAATGTACACATAAACAAACAAAGCGAGAAACAAACAAGGAAACAAATCGAGTAAACTATTATCATGTTTTTATAAGACTGATTGCAAAGTGTTTTGTTTTGTTTTTGGGAGTTTTACAAAACAATTTTCTATTGTTTTTTTATTTTCTGGTATTCTAATGTTTTGGGGTTTTCAATCCTATTAGATTTTTTTGTGATTTTCAACATATTTGAATGTTTTTGTGATTTTCAACATATTTGAATGTTTTTGTGAATTCTAATAGTTTTTCAAAGCTATGTAAAGGGAAACCAAGAAACATGGATGCCCCCAACGTTAGATGGGAATATACAACGGAAAATGCCACGTGTTATCTACAAGAAGATGAGGATGTGAAGATGCCCCTAGCATTAGATGGGAATATACAAAGGCAATCTCTTCACAGACAAACAAGGGGAGAACCATTTGGATCAAGACTTTAACAGGATGGGATCACCAAAAATTTCATATGCAGGTGCGAAACTAGCTCAAGGCTAAGTAAAGGTACCCCCTAGATGCAAGATGCTTGTGAAAAACGAATCCTCCCAAGGCACCCAAAACTAGTTTTCACCAAGCGAACTATCCAAAGTGCCACAATTGTGTGGTTTTCACATTTGGATGACTTTTTTTCTCTTTTTCTCTTTTTAATTTTTTTTTTAATAATATTTTGCTTTTTTGGTTTTTCTTTTTATTTTTGCGCTATGTTTAAGCATAAAAATGCTTGAGGTACATGGCATACATGGGTTCACGGATCTCATCTCCGTTAGGATAGACAAGTTTGTATGCTTCTGACCCAAATTTAGCCACAATAACATAGGGGTCCCAACCAATGAGGTTCAAACTTACCTTTCTTTTCTCTCCACTTCACTGTGTTGAATTGGTTTTCCTTCAATACCAAATCTCCTACCTCAAACTGATGCGGTATGATTCTTTTGTTGTAGCTCAGTGAAACTTTGTTCTGACACACTTTGAAATCGTTGAGTACGTGGATGCACGTTTCATCTAGTAGGTCCATTTCTGCCAATATGGCCACTTTGTAAACCTCATCTTTATCTAGATAGTTCCTAAGAGATATTCTCGAGGAGGGAAGCTCTATTTCCAGGGGGTGATGGATTCAAGTCCAAACACTAGGGAATAAGGTGTTAGACTAGTAGGGGTGTGAATGGAGGTCCTATAAGCTTAGAGGGTAGGGTGAATATGCAAATGCCAATTGTGACATGTTTTACTCACCATATTCTCCATGATTAGAACAAGTGTTTTATTAGTGGCCTCTTCTTTCCCATTACCTTGAGATTAATATGGCATGGACTAATTTAAGCGTATCTGAAAGCGCCGTCATAGAGCTTTCACCGTCTTGTTCTTGAAATATTTTCCATTGTCAGTGATAATGGCAGCAGGAATGTCATAATGGCAGATGAGGTGGTTCATGTTAAACTTTGATATTTGATCACCTGTAACATAGGTTAATGGAATAACATCCACCCACATGGTGAAGTATTTTGTGGCCTTTATAATGTGTGTATGGCCTTTGGAACAAGTAGGGGTAAGCTTCCCTATTAGGTCCAATCCCCATTTAGAGAATGGCCATGGTGTTTTGATTGGTTGTAAAGGTTGTGATGGTGCATGGATGAAGTTCCCGTACTTCTAGCATAACACACACTTCTTTATAAAATTGTAGCAGTTTTTCTCCGAGGTAGGCCAATAATAGCCTACCCTTAATAACTTCTTAGCTAAAACCATCTTGTTTGTATGTGATCTGCACACTCCTTCGTGTACCTCCTTGATTGCTCATACTGACTCTACTACATCTAAACAATGCAATAGATTCCCATCATATCCATGAAGGTAGAGGGTTACTCCTAGGAGGGTGTAATGATATATTTTATGGATAAGGCTTTGTTTCTCAAAATGGGTGATGTTGGGAGGAAAGGTATCTCTTTAGAGATAATTAAAGATGGGTTCATACAATGGGGAGAAGGGACCAAAAAATTCACATGTCAAGCACGATTTCAGCATGTCATATGTATTTTGACGGATATTTTCAGCAAAAAACGGTATATCATTGTTCTCCAGTGGAATCCATAGCACAAAACCCACTATTGTCATTGCATCCACAGACCTGTTTTGTGCCCTTGGAATTTTTTCAAAACTGATGCGCATAAAATATTCTTTTAGATTTTCTACCAACCTTTTATATGGGATGAGTTTTTCATCCTTGACTTCATACTCATTGTTGACTTGCTTGATAATCAGTTATGAGTCACCAACAACCTTAAGGTGGTGGATATTCCATTATATAGCCAACTTCATCCCAGTGATGATTGCTTCATATTCTTCAATTTTATTTGTGCAGGGAAGTATGAGACAAAACGCTTGAGGTATGAGGTCTCCTGTAGGAGTGATTAGCACTACAACTGCCCCTAAGCCATGGAAAGTAAATGATCCATCAAAATGTACTTGTTATATGATAGATTCCTCAATGTACATTAATGATGCTTCTGGTAGGTCCAAACACATAGGCCTTGTTCCAGGTAAGGGTGCCTCTACTAGCTGGTCCACGAGAACTTGTCCTTTTACTGACTTTTGGTTTACATACTCAATGTCAAATTCACTGAGTAGGATGATCCAATTAGCCATCCTACCAATAAGGGCATGTTTTGACAACATGGATTTGAGCGGGTAAACTTTGGATATAAGCTTGGTTTTGGTATTCAATAGATAATGGAAAAAAAATTAGAATGTAAAAACAATGGCCAAACAAGATTTTTTGATTTGGGGATAGTTGAGCTCATATGCAATTAGGGTACGATCGAGATAGAATACTGCTTTTTATTTTTGGTTTAGGTCATGCTACGCCCTTAACCTATTGCTTGTATTAGGATATGAGTAGCCGACTTGTGGCTTACCATATCATTTTATTATATCATTTATACTTTCTCATGCTTAATAGGTCGGCCTTGGTGATGGCCATAACATATGAATATTATATATAGGGGATTATAGGTAGTATTTCATTATCATTCGAGCATTTGAGTCTTATTATATGGTTTGGAGGTTTACCCCTCGAAGTGGTGAAGCTATTCTAATTGCATATTCAGATCATTATTCTGAAATATTGTGTTATTTGGTGTTCTATTGTTGCTCTTAATCTGAATTATACAAGTAATTTCATTACAAGTGGTATTAGAGCTGCGATTTGGGCCGAAATTACGGCAAAAACCCTAATTTTTTGTTTCCGCCACATATTGAGAACCAGAGCGAATTGGTGGAGATATTTTTACTAGAGTTGTGAAGCATTTCAAGTAAGGTTCCCTGAATAATTTAGACTTTTTTGATTTATTTTACAAAAGGTATTACAAATTTAGGGTTTTTCATAAAATCACTTCCTAGGGTGCAAATTGTGGAAAATTTCCAAGTTCTTTACATTTTCGGAAATCTCTCAAAAAAAGTATTAGTATCGTCTCTGTATTTTTTCCTGTTTGGCCGAAATTGTAAACCCTAAGGTTTGACATCATGGCGGGGCCTTCCACAAGAGTAAAAAAGAATCCAGTTACTCCGAGTAAAACCCCAGATAAAGATGGAGTAGTGATTGAAGAGATGGAGTCAGAAGGGGTAAATACAGATTCCTCAGCACTAGGGTTTACCTCAGTTGATAATAAGGTGAGCCAGCTTGAGTATGAGTTGCGAAATGTATAATCTGAGATGGCCTCTAAAGGAGACATAGCCAAAATCAATCATCAGTTGGATGATATCATGCAACATGTAAAGGGTAACCAGTATGGCCCAAATCCAGCCCATATCAACCAAGGAGGAACTTTAGTTCAAAATCATGGACAAACTAACCATATTGGATCACTTTTCAAGTCCCATCAGAATCAAACTTATTCACAACCACGGAACATGATGCCGAAAGTGGATATGCATAAATTTGATGGTAAGGATCCCCTGAATTGGATAAATCAAATGGAGAACTTCTTTGAGTTACATCAAACACCATCAGGACAAAAGGTGGCATTGGCATCCCTATATCTTGAACCCGACCAATTTGTTTGATATCATTAGTTATGTGTTCAAAGGCAGAAGAATGGTCTATGTGTCACTTGGACAGTTTTTACCGAGGAGTTGCAAATAGCACTATAGTTCTAGTGTTTTAGAGAACTACTTTAGTCAATTAGCAAAGTTATGGCAAACAGGATCAGTCAAAGATTATGTGCATCAATTCCAAAACTTATCCTTAAGGGTGGAGAATATTCCAGAAGAGAATCTAAATGACCTATTTCTTGGGGGTCTTAAGGACCACATCGAGCATGAGGTATGTATGTTTAATCCAATCAAGGTTTCTGATTCTATTATCATGGCACGTCATGCAGAGGAAAAATTTCTTTGCAGTAGGAGGCCACCTTTCATTAACACCAGAGGACCGTAGTATCTCTTCCCCTTCATTTGCTAGGCCAATTAGATTGACTCCTCAACAAATGGAAGAAAAGAGAGCAAAAGAATTATGTTTTAACTGTGATAGCAAATATGGACTGGGACATAAATGTGCTGAGAAGAAATTGTTCTATATTGACGGAGGTAATGAGGATGATGAGGAAGCTAAAATTATAGGAGAGGCTGAGGAACCAATAGAAGATGAAGTAGAGGATCACCAACCTACAATTTCTTTCCATGCATTGTCAGGTATTAGTACTCCTCAAACACTTAAGGTTATTGGCTATCTCAAAAAATAGAAGGTGATGGTGTTGATTGACTCAGGGAGTACTCTTAACTTCATAAATAGTTAGCTGCCCTCCTCAATTGTTTTATTTACTCAGCTCCAGAAATGCAAGTTATGATTGCAGATGGTGGGACAGTCAAGTGCACAAGAAAGTGCCATAGTATCAAGCTTTCCATGGGAGACTACATGTTAGACTCACCTATGTTTTCTATTTATATGGGAGGGGCGGATATTGTTTTGGGGGTCCAATGGCTCACAACCTTAGGTACTATAGAGATGAATTTTCAAGAATTGTTCATGTGATTTCGTTCAGATGGAAGGACAATACAATTAAATGGGATGGTAGCTAAGTCTCCACAGATTATTAGCTCTCATCAGATGCAAAAGGTTCTCAAAAAAGGAGTGGATGGCTTTATAGAAAGGCTATTTTCCATAGAAGTACAAAATACAGAGTCTTCAATGCCACCTGATCTTCAAAAGATTTTGGATGCTCACTCATCTGTTTTTGATGCAATTCCAAAGGGACTACCACCAGTTAGGGATCATGATCATGCCATTCAGCTGATTCCAGGGAGCCAAACACCTAACATCAGACCATACAAATACCCATATTCCCAGAAAAGTGAGATCAAGAAAATGGTGGAGAAAATGTTGAAGGCAGGTATCATCAGGCATAGCCAGAGTGCATATTCTTCACCAGTGGTCATGGTACGTAAGAAGGATGAAACATGGAGGATGTGTCTAGATTACTGAGAACTCAACAAGTACACCATCAAAGATAAGTTTCCTATTCCAGTAATTGATGATTGACTTGATGAATTACATGGTGTTGTTTATTTCACAAAATTAGATCTTCGTTCGGGGTACCATCAAATTAGGATAAAAGAGGAAGATGTTCATAAAAAGGCTTTCAGGATCCATGAGGGCCATTATGAGTTTTTGGTAATGCCTTTTGGTCTTATAAATGCACCCTCAACCTTTCAAAGCTTGATGAACATTATTTTTAGGCCGTTTCTAAGGAAATTTGTATTAGTTTTCTTTGATGATATATTGATTTACAGTAAGACATGGGAAGAACACTTACAACATGTAAATAACGTGTTGGAAGTTTTGGAGAAACATACTCTATATGCAAAGCCATCCAAATGTTATTTTGGTGTACAAAAGGTAGAGTACTTGGATCATATTGTATCCCATGAAGGCGTCAAAGTTGATCCTCAGAAGATCAAAGCTATGGTGGAATGGCCAAGGCCCAAAATTTTTTGTGGGTTCCTAGGACTAACAGGGTACTACAGAAGATTTGTGCGGGGATATGGTAGAATAGCAACCCCACTCACTATATTGCTAAAGAAGGATGCCTTCCATTGGACAGACATAGCCACTAAATCCTTTGAGTAGCTAAAGGAAGCCATGTGCAGCACCCCAGTTTTGGCTACTCCCAACTTCTCAAAAACCTTCATTGTTGAATCTGACGCTTCAGGATTATGATTGGGAGTAGTTCTAATGCAGGAAGGAAGACCAATTACATTTGAGAGTCACCAATTCAAAGGAAAAGATGTGCTCAAACATGTCTATGAGAAAGAAATGATGGTTATTCTTCATGCGGTCAAGCAATGGAGGCCCCATCTCATGGGTAGACACTTCAAGGTAAAAATTGATCATGATAGTCTCAAATACTTTTTGGAGCAAAGGTTATCATCTGAGGAACAACAAAAGTGGATAACAAAAATGTTGGGTTATGATTTTGAAATCATATACAAAAACGGTAAAGAAAATGTAGTAACTGACGCGTTGTCCAAAAGGGATACATCCGTAGATGCCTTACTATGTGGAATGTCCATGTTGACGGCCGATTGGGTGGATGAAGCAAGTTTAGAATGGAATCAAGATAAGGATACACAATCTCTAATACATAATATCAAACAAGGATCTATGACATCTAACAAATTTAAGTGGAAAGGTAATTCTCTATGGTACAATGATAGGTTATACTTGAGTAAAGATTTTGAGTTGAAGCATAAGATTCTTGTAAAGCTACATGCCTCACCTATTGGAGGACACTCTGGGTTTTTGAAGACATATCATAGAATAAAAAGAGAATTCTTTTGGGAAGGACTCAAGGGGGATGTACAAAAGTTTGTATCATAGTGTTTAGTGTGCCAACAGAATAAAGGGGAAACAATTAAGACACCAGGTCTGTTGCAACCCTTACCAATTCCTAGCCAGAGATGGGAGGAGGTCTCCATGGATTTCATCACCGAATTACCTTGTTCAAAGGGTAAGAATGTTATTTTCGTGATTGTGGATAAGCTCACAAAATATTCCCATTTTTGTGCCCTATCACATCCATTTGCAGCCAGTACAGTCTCAACTATTTTTTTGGAGACAATTCAAAGACTACATGGAAGCCCAAAGATAATTATAAGTGATCGTGATCCTATTTTCACAAGTAATTTTTGGATGGAATTATTTTCATGTTTGGGCACTTAGCTAGCTCACAGTTCATCTTATCATCCTCAAACTGATGGGCAAACATAAGTGGTCAACAAATTCTTAGAGGGGTATTTACGTTGTTTTGTATCAGATAAGCAAGAATGGTGGATTAAATGGCTACCACTGGCAGAATGGTGGTATAACACATCTTTTCATACCTCTTCTCAAATGACCCCATTTTTAGCATTATATGGTTACCATCCACATTCTATCACTTCCTCCTTGAGGGTGCAAACTAAGGTCAGAGATGTTGAGGAACACATTCAACATCAACAATAGGTTTTGGTTAGTTTGAAGGAGAATTTAGCATTAGCACAAAACAGGATGAAACAACAAGCAGATCAACACCGTAGTGAAAGACATTTTGAAATTGGTGATTGGGTTTTTATACGTCTCCAGCCTTACAAACAGGTGTCCCTAAAGCAACAGAAAAAGAAAAAAAAACTTGCTCCTAAATATTATGGCCCTTATTAGGTTCTACAGAAAATTGGTAGTGTTGCTTATAAACTAGAGTTGCCTCCATCTTCACACATACACCCAATATTACATGTTTCATGCCTGAAGAAGGTTATTGGACAAAAATTTGAAGCCCAGATAGAGTTACCAGAACTTTATGAGGAAGGAAGAATCATTTTGGAGCCAAAGAAGATTCTGCAAACATGTACTAAGAGGCTGAGAACTAGAGACATTAAGGAATATCTGATCAAGTGGAAGAATCTGAGCATAGAAGACACCACCTGGGAGGATGAAGGTTTTTTGCAGCAACATCCAGGATTATTCAACATTGAGGACAACGTTGGTTTGAAGGGGAAGGGCATGCTACGCCCTTAACCTATTGCTTGTATTAGGATATGAGTAGCCGACTTGTGGCTTACCATATCATTTTATTATATCATTTATACTTTCTCATGCTTAATAGGTCAACTTTGGTGATGACCATAGCATGTGAATGGTATATATAGGGGATTATAGGTAGTATATCATTATCATTTGAGCATTTGAGTCTTATTATATGGTTTGGAGGTTGCCCCCTCGAAGTGGCGAAGCTATTCTAATTATATATTCAGATCATTATTCTGAAATATTGTGTTATTTGGTGTTCTATTGTTGCTCTTAATCTGAATTATACAAGTAATTTCATTACAGTTCATACTAAGCAAGTAAGGTGCCAACAGAAAATTGGGTTGTAGATATATATAATAATAGTGGCTTGCCTAAGGTTGGTGGCATAAGGACTGGCAGATTTTCCAAGTATTTCTTGAGCAAGGAAAAGGCTTGATGTTGCTTGGATCCCCAAATAAATTCAATGCCCTTTTTAAGGAAATAGGTGAAGGAATGACATTTGTCGATAAGCTGCGAGATAAATCAGTAAATGGCTTGTATTTTTCCTTGCAAGTTGTGTAACTATTTGATGTTCTTGGGAGGATGCATTTCAGTGATAGCAGTCTCTTTTGCATGGTCTACCTCGATCCCTCTTCATGATATAATGAATCCCAGTAGCTTTCCTAATAATACACCAAAGACACACTTCCTCGGATTTAACCTAACGTTATATTCCTATAGACGTTCAAAAATATGCCTCAAGACCTCAAGATGGTATTTTCTTATCTTTGATTTTCCTAAGATATCATCCACATAGTCCTACATGATGTCATTAAGCATGTCATGGAATATTACGGTCATCGCCATTTAATAAGTTGCGTCGGCATTTTTAAGGCTGAAGGGCATTA
Source organism: Taxus chinensis (assembly GCA_019776745.2). Classification (NCBI taxonomy): domain Eukaryota; kingdom Viridiplantae; phylum Streptophyta; class Pinopsida; order Cupressales; family Taxaceae; genus Taxus; species Taxus chinensis. The sequence goes on along the minus strand of CM034149.1, from coordinate 672,222,635 downwards.
CCTGCTAATAGAATGTCTTATGTTGATATTCCTATGCTATTTTGATTTAGTTATATCCATAAAATCCATCCATAAGAGATTTCATTTCATAGCTTGCAATCAAATTGACAATCATGTCAATGTTTGGTAGGGAAAAATCATTTTTAGGAAATGCCTTATTAATGTCTCGAAAGTCAGTGCATATTCTGATTCCAATAGGTTTCTTTTGAATTGGAACTATGTTAGATATCCACTTTGAGTAGTCAATGGGTCTGATAAACCTTGTTTCTAACAGTGTTTTTAACTCTTCTTTGACCAGAAGGGCCACTTGTTGATGCATTTTTCATAGTTTCTATTTAACGGGCTTTGCTTCTGCATGCATAACTAAGTTATGCACCACTAAAGATGGATCTAAGCCCAGCATATTCACATAAGACCATGTGAATATGTCCATAAATTCTCTGAGAAACATAGTGAAAATTTTGTATTCCTATTCTAAAAGTGAAGCTCCCAGCTTGACTATCTTTAGTTGCTCTTCCATTCTAATATTAACGTTAATAGTTTCTTCCACAAGCATCTTTGACATATCCTCCATACGCATAGGATCAATAGGGAGGTTGAGATCTTATTCTAAGGGCATCTCAATGAGATTTTCACCCTTAGCTTGGTTACTTATTTTGTCCATTGATTTATTTATTTGTTGCTCGGTCAGTGCCTCAAAAAAAATTTCACTGTGTAACTTGGACTTATATTTTTTCCAAGGCTTTGTAGAGGAAGTTTTTTCCTTTCTTCTTATTAGATTTTTCTAACCATGAAGCTCTTCTTCCTCCCTGAATTATGCACAGGTATCTAGGTCAATAGAGAAACCCTTCTTATGGTCTTCAATAGGAATAGTGTCATGTATTCCCATAAATTCTGTAATAGCGTCATCGTTCTCAAAGAGGTCTAGCGGCATGTGACGTTGTTGGTCCCAATCAACAAGGGTAGGGTATACAAGGTCAATTTTTTGGATTGGTGGGGGTTATGGTAAGGATAATGGTATCCATAAAAATGTTCGTAGAGGCAAGATCCTCATATTGGCTATGGTGGTAATTTATGTCATTATCGAATAAATAAAGTTATCCTCATGTTTAGAGTAGCTAGCATCTTGGTCCATGGGGTGTGCAACCCATAGGGCTGAATACTAATACCATATCTTTATGTTTTGAAATGTGGAAGTGGGACTAGTTCCCTTATCCCTTGTTCAAAATTTCCACATCCAAGTGCCATTTGTAACCCATGGAATACATCATTCTACTAGATTTTGTGTATTTTGGAGATTTCATAGTAGATAGGCTTAGTGTCCTTGGGGACCCAAATTGTAGGAGGGTCTAGTAATTTCTCTTCTGTAAGTAGACCACTAGGTAAGAATGTCCAATTTTTTGTTCATCTCAAGGCCTTTTGAAGCGGTAGTTGGGTTTGCCTCTTGTTTTAGGTGACAAGGATAGATATGAGACTAGGAGATCCTGTTGAATATTATATTCTCCATAACCGTACTCAAGAATCTTCATCTCCATGAATCAAAGGGAGAGGCATGTGTAGAAGCACCATGAGCACAAGAAATTAGAGATTCTAAATCTACCCATGACTCAAGAGCTTCAAACTAAAGGGGGACAACAATATCAGTGGAGGGACAGTCGTATGCATTCCTACGCACAAATATATTGAGATCTCTATAGTGGGTGAAGGGTTATGTATCTCCTTGAATAGTAATAGTGTGTCCCTCATGTTTCAACTTGATACATTGGTGAAATTTTGATGGTATGGCCTACATGGCATGAATCCATGGGTGACCAAGAAGCATATTGTATGGAAGCTCCAAGTCTAAGACATGAAACTTCGTGTTGTGACAAGTGGGCCCTACTTCCATTGGCAATGTTATTACTACCAATTGATTCCCACTCTGACATTGTCATATGTGGTTATGGTGATAATGTGGGACTCTAGATCTTCTTCTGTGCATCCCAACTGTTTAATTAGCTTCAACGTGCATATGTTTAACCCTTGACCCATTGTCCACAAGCACCCTCTTTATCTTTTGGTGAGTAACAAATACTTCTATGTAAAGAGGAAGGTTATGCATATGATCTTCATTAGGGATTTCATTGTGGTTAAATGCAATGTGTTCACTTGGTGCAATATTTTCCACCACAGTGTGTAGGTGAGAAGGATCTACTTCATTGACACTCCTGACCCTTGGAGATTTTTATAAAGGATGTCCTTATGTACGTTTGATATTTTAAGAAGATCTAAGATTGAAATCTTAGTAGACATCTTCTCAAGTTGGTCTAGGATATTATACTGACTATCCTAAGGGGTAGACAGAGGAGGTTCTGGGATTGTGAGATGAGTGCACCTTGTTACCAATGTAATATCTTCCCTTGATCCTAATGGTATTGACACGCTCGTCAGAAGAGAGAACACATCCAATAAGTGAGTCATATTGATTGTTATCAGTTTTGGTATAAACATAGTTTGTGGATTTATAGCTTTGGGAAGACTCTCCCTGATCCGGATTTTTCTCACCCAGTTTTACCATGTTTTGGGAAAGGCTCCTTGAATATTCCCATCTTTTGATTTGGCATTTGATTTGATTATGGTGAATCAACTTCTATCTCCCCACTATCAATAAGATCTTGGATGAAGTGGCGTAGTCTTAAGAATTTGTCCATCTTATGTCCTTTTACATGGTGGAAATCACAATACTCATGTTCTTTATACCATGAAGGTTTAGGTGCATTATCATCAAAAGGTATCATTGTAGGATATGTCACTAGGTTCACTACATCTAGTTGTTTTAAGATTGTGGACAAGGAGTCTAACAAGGGGAGTGAATGCTCTTTATTTAACTGGTGGTTGGATTGGCCCTTTGGTCAGTTTAAAAGGTGGACCAACTTGGACTACTTGTATGCATTTAGAATCCGTGATTCCATCTCCTATGACATTCTTGTTTTTATTAAATATTTTGGGCTTGTCCGTAGGTTTTGAAGACTGATTATCTTTTGAAAAGGGTTTGAGTGTCCCTTTTGCGATTAGATCCTTTTCTATTTGGTTCCTTTCTCAATTACCTCTTCAAAGTTTCTAACACAATGCATTTGTAGATGAAAGGCAATGTCTGGATTTAATTTTGGTACAAATATGCTAACAAGTTGTTTTTCAGGATTGAGCAAGGGAAGTGACTAGCTAGCCCCCACCATCTTTGTAGGAAACTTGTAAAGGTTTCATTTGGTCATTGTTTGGCATTACATAGGTCTGACATGGTTATGTCACTTTCCACATTAAATGAGAAATTTCACACAAATATTTTCTACTAGTTCTGGCCATGTGAAGATAGACCCATGAGGTAAGTGAAGGAACCACTCTAAGTGCTTGTCCCCCTAGACTTCTTGGAAATAGTCATATGAGGTAATTGTCATTGTACACCACTTCTTGGCATGCCATGTAAAAATATTTTACATGATCCCGTGGATCACCTTTCCCTTTATATTTATCAAATTTTGGGAATCAAATTTCTTAGGAAAAGGATGGACGCAACATAGCTTTATCAAATGGATAAGGGCATAGCTCTTCATATTGATACTTCTTGTTATGTCCTACATTGCTTTCTTGAAGGCTTGTGAGTGTTGCTTTCATAGATTGTAACTCTTGTGAAAGAAGTTTTCCTTAGTGGGGGAAGCTGGCATATACACGCTACTATTTTTTGACATTTCTCCCTCTTGGTTTTCTGTGTGAAGCTCACTATTTCTAACCTTAGGTTTCTCCTGATGTACATTTTTTTTGTCTCTTTTTGTACATGGGATGCTAGAAAAGCTAATTGTTGACTAAGGTGTTGAATTTTTTGTTGTATAGTGACTTCTTCATCATGAGGTTCCTCTTCATTTTCATGGAGAGGGGGTTGTTCTGTGTTTTCATGTTCCACTCTTACCCTACGTGGCATTCTGATGAGTGGCATTTTAAAACCACCCATGTTGTCATTTCCAGTGTTTGAGGTGGAAGTTGTCCATGTCCTAAAATGTCATCCATATTAATGAGGGGGTGTTCTTCCTCATTAGCATTATTTGTAGGTGGAATAGTTTCATGTTCAGTTGGCATTCTAGCACCTAATTCCAAAACTCTTGCAAGCACTCTATCTTTTTTTAGAAAGAGGAACTCATCTAATTGGGTGGGTCAAATTCAAAATCCACGTGTGGTGATCCCAACTCATCACCACTATGGTCTACCATCTCATCCTCTTCCTTTGTTGCAGAAAATAAAGGTCCTAAATCATGACCGATAAAGGGATTTTACCCTTGTTTTTTTGATGTTTCCCATGCTTATCTCTTGGATCCCATTCTTGTTATGGGGGCCATAGCAAATGAGAATTTCACTAAGGTGTTTTTGTTGAATTTTTCCAAGGGTATAATCAAACCTAAGTGAAAACCTAGAATGAGATGTTTACTAAGGACACACAAAGAATGTCAATAGTCTAAAGAATAATGAATGTCAATGAATCAAGGGATCAAAGTGATTGTCCTAAATGGATAAGTCAAAATGAAAAATAATCACAAGACACAATCACGTAAGGTTTGTTTTTAAACCAATCAATCAATGAAGTACTTCCTAAGTGTTTCCAAATGGTAGTTTGACATTTTAAAATGATCAATGAAATGTCACCACTTATGTCAAGTTCAAAAATGAACAAGGCGTAAGTAATAACAAGAGGTTGATATGATTTCCAAACAAAGTATACTTAAAGCAAGTTTAAGTCCAAGCAAGACCTAAATCTCAAAAAGTGGGGTTACGAATATGAACAATGTAACAATACCACTAAGATACGTTAACCAAAATTTATGGAAAAGTAAGGTATTAGTATCAAAATAATATTAGTATGATGCACACAAAGGTAACAACAACACCTTTCAAAATTGAGGTAATGTTTGAAAGAAAACCAAGGCTAAAGTATACCAAGGAATTGTTAAGGTGCACGTAGCGTAACGTTACAATCTAGACACTTAGGTCAAGTTTACAAGAAACAAGATGTAAGTATCAAAATTGTTGTGATACGATACAAGCAACGTAACACTTCAAAGGAGAATCGAGTGAAGAATCAATCCTAACTACAATGACGATCTTGACTTGGGTATCAAGATCAAATGGCTATCAAGATATGAAAATGTACCAACACACTTTCAACATTTACCATCCAGTCTCAAGCAAGGATGAATGTAAACGGGTGCAAAATTGGTGGACATGATCGATTGATAACACATGTATGGTTTCTCTTCTTTTGATCAACAAAGTGTCAAAAGAAAGCAAAGGAAGTAGATCAAGTGAGGTTGAAAAGTGTTTGGCCTCACTTCGGTAGAGTTTCACCTCGCCTTATGGCGAGTGAAAAACTAAGAAAAAGTAATGCTTCACAAATTTCATGGTGAATGACACATAGTTTGAACTTTAATGGACTCTCCCTTTGTTCAATAAACAAAGTTTCAACTCTGAGAAAGTTCTCCTTTTGTGAAGGCTCTTTACAACAATGATTGGCTTGATATGGTCAAGTTGGCTCCAAGACAAAATGGCTTTCCTAGGTGGTTCCCTCAACTAGGTGTCACAAGTTATCTAATGTGAGCTCGATTTACCAAGAAAGTTGCACTAACTAGTCTTGGAGTATCTCATCTTTACTTTACCCCCTTCAAATACAATGAGCAATTAATGTGTTCATCATTGTATTCTCACTAGAGTCGCAATACAGATAACTTTGACGCTAAATCTCACATGTAAACTAGTCAAGTAGGTGTGCGGAGCACTTCCTGTTTCATCCACAAGGTTCCCTCTTACGTGGACTACTTTGGGGTTCCTAGGACCACCCCCATTGTTGTAGCTTAAGGCTTATGCCAAAGGGGTTATGTCCTAGTTTTAAGCGGATGGGGCATACCCTTATCCGAACCTGCATATACAGTGTGATGAATGTGGTGTGTTTTTTATCTTTTAGACTTAATGTGGTTTAGTCATTCACTGTTTGGAAACCTACAACACACGTGTAGTTAGAAAGTTTTTTTCGATTCTCCTTTCTTTGGCAAGAATTTTTAGGTCCTGCATGAAGATTTTAGTAGTTTTCCACAAAAAAAAGAGGATAAGATGTCATTTCTGATTCTCAAGATCATCCTAAGATGCAAGAGAAGAGCATACGTGACGTAGAATCCAACTATTTAACTAACAATGGAAAAACACTTAACTTAAACACAATTTGTTCATTTTAGCCAATTTGACATTCATTCCCTTAGCAATAAGTGTAATGAGATGTTTTCAAAAGCATAGAAAAGATGTAGAAATCATTTCTGATTCCCAAGATCACCTAAAAGGTGTGAGGGAAGAGCATACATGATTCTAATCTCATAGACAAGCATGCAACATTCATTAATCTTAAACAAACCAAATTAGCAAAAAACATGAAGATATACCCTGCAAAACAGAAGTTAATCTCAAATAAACCTGCAAGGAGTTAGCACATCAAGAACACAAGCTTTTGTAAATTTTAAAATAACATTCAAATTTGTATTGTGATGCTTGCACCCCTCAGAAATGTATGTTTGCCCTTATCAACATGTGTGTGTGGATAACATCATGTGCATGCCTCTGTTAAAAATGACAGTGAGCCAAGCATGTGCGTGAAAGGGAAGAGAGTTGTGTGCATGCGGGAAAGTTAGCATGTGCACGCCCCTATCAAACAGAGGGTAAAAATAAAATCCTAGAAAATGTGTGCATGCACCTAGAGAGATGCATGTGTGTGAGTTTAAGCATATGCTGTGGACAAGAATACTACAGGAAAACACAGAGGGTGAAATTTCATGTGCGCGGGAAGAATGATGTATGTGTGACCTTTTCAATGCATGTGTGGGTCTGACCGAAACTGACACATGGTACAACTAGCATAAAAATGTGTGCACAGAAAAGAGTGTGTGTGCATGTTCTTTTGAACACCTGCACGTGCAATTTTAATGTGTGTGCGCCCTACAAAATTTACATGCATGTGTACCTGTAGATGACGTCAAAATATGGAGCTCTAACGTATGCAACTTCAAAAAGGTCAAATTTTTCCTAATTTAACTCAAATCTAATGACAACCCATCACAATAAACCCCATAAGAGAGACTCAATGCATATAAAGTTAGTGAAATAACCTAAGGATTTTAACTTATTTCACATGTGCATGATTTGGGTTAGAAAAACTTGAGAAAAACTAGTAAAACTTCATTAAAATCAAAGAGACTATGAATCCATCCCACCGGGCGTGCCAAATGTATCCATGTATTAATTAGCTAAGCTAAGAGAATTGAAACTAACACCTAATAGTTCCAAAACAAATCTAACTAAACATAGATCATCATGCTAAGAGCTTAAAGAGACTAAATATCAACAACATGCATTATAACTTTGAAGGAAATCAAACTAACATGTTAAGCATTATTCTCTACTCTTTGAAAGCTAAACTAGAAATGGACCTATGTAGATCCTTAGCAATCAAAATGTGATTGTTTGTTTGATCCCAAGGGTTTGAGAATGGAGTCTCATCAAGACATGGCTACAAGACCATTTTGATTATCTCCATATGACTCAAAATCTTGGATGGATGAATGCAAGATGAAGATACCTAGCTCAACACTAATGGAGGATGCTCAAAGATGAAAATGCCTATAGTTTATGCTATATGCATGCAAAGGTGTAAGAAGAAAGGTAGGAGGAGGGTTCTTTATATAACCCATTGGTTTGAAGAAGCTTTTGCATCCTATTGTATGTGGGATAATAGCAAAGCTAGGTTAGTTAGGGATAAGCATACTTTAAGTTTGTTTTAGAAGAGATTAATATATCATTAGTGATTCATGGGAGTTGAGGGGTGTGTATTAATTAATCAAGAGTGATTAACTAATAGGTAGGTGTAGCTTATAGAAGCTTTTTAGAGGAAAGTTAGCATGATCTGGGCTATGAGGGGATTTTAATCCAATAAATGATGACTTATTGATTAAACAGAAGGGGAAGTTAATTAATTAAGAATAATTAATTAATCTAGATAGAAAGGAATACTAATTAATGGAAGGTTGTTAATCAGCATCTTGAGTGATAGAAGAGTTAATTAATTAGTGTAATGTAATTAATTAATGGTGATAGAAGAGAAAAGGTGTGTTATTGACGATATGTCGTTCAATTTACGGGAAAGGGGATAATTAGCGCAATTTAAGTATTTAAATTGCTCAATCCAAATTATAGGTGTCTATAGTAGGCAACATGTTGATAGGTAAATATATAGTCTCTAGGGTGTTTTGGAGAGTGTCTTTACAAGATGGGTGAATTTGAATCAATTAAAGCAAAGAGACTTGGCAAACCTTAGAAGTCATGAAAGAGGGAAAATTAGGATCTTAAGCATGAAAGTAGTCAGGTTCACTAAAATGATTAACTAAAATTAACTAATATGTGTAGTTAATATAATCTAGAACGATATGTAAATACAGTAAATGAATACAATAAATATGTATAGAAAACAACCCAAACAACTATGAAGATGAAGTGCTAAACCCTAGAATGCAAGGAAAGTTAGAATGAACTCAGCTGATTAAAGGATCTCACTATATTATGTCACAGAAGTGACTGGAGAAACTGGAAGCAAGAACAACTAAGCAGAGTTTCTAAAAAGGACATATTAGAGATATTTGGGCAGACAGGAGCACCTGGAGAGGGACTGGGGCACCTGCGGGTGCTCTTGTCTATAGAATTGGTGCCCTTGTCTATGCAAAAGGTCCAGAGTTGAGTTTCATAGGTTTTTCAGGTGGTCAGAAACCCTCGTTTTCTATTACATTAGAGTCGTTTCACTCCTCTAGGTGTCTCTCATAAACCAAGATGATAAAAAGACCTGCAAGAAACAACAAGAAGTATCAAAACCCTAAAAAATAAGAATGCAAATTAATGGGTCGGACTAACCTCAGCTACCACAACAGTGGGATTACTAACTGAGCACTGCACTACATTTTGGACCCAAATGTAGTTATAGCGTGTGTGTTCATCATGTTCCCTAGGTGCTCTTGTGTTAGTCATCCTTTGTGAAGTAGCAAGCAATAACTAGATGTATAATGTAATAGAATGGTTCATGAAATAGAATAGAATCCCTCCCCTTATGCTTTTGTGATGCAGATAAACCAACCTTTTCCTTTGTGATGGATCTAAATGTATGCAAATGATCTCCAAATTCCTTAGATGAATGTAACCGTAGGTGGATGATAGTAGTGACTAGTGCTTGGTCCCTTATTATGGTTTCATAACTTTATATTTATAGGGTTCTCTTGATCTTATTTCGTAATTAACCCTGAGATGGTCGGCCATAAAAAATATAATAATTTGAAATGGATATAAGGTTCCCAAAAAGTGGCGGAAAAGTTTAAAAAGGATCGGGGGGCTGGTGGGACTAGGCTACCCATGGGCACCCCAGTCAAGGCTAAAATAACGTGAAATGACAACAGCTAACAAGGAATGTGGGTGTAAGAGGTCAGGAATGATGAGAGAAAAGAAAGTAAGATGGACAAAAGACAGGGGTTAATTAGTACTTTCTTCACTCAAAAACCTTCTAAATAGTAGTATGAGGCTGAGACTAAATAATATCTAAAGTGCATTTTTTTTACTACATAAAATAACAATAGGAAAATGACAAAAAAAGGAACATGAGAAGCTACAACGGGAGAAAGAGGGGATAGAAAAATAAATCCAAAGGAAAAGATGATTAACCAGTCTAAAAAATCCTATTACTTCACAACATCCAATTATGATGGATTTCTACAACATTTACACTCCGTATTTTCCAAATGTGGCCAATTACGAAGTCAAAAACATGTATACTTGTAAAAATAAAATGAAAGTTCCTTCAACAACAGTAAAGCAATTTTTGACAACACAAATGCAGTTTTCTCACACATGTAATATGTAATTTTCTCTAACAAGAAACATGCAATTTCATACTTCCAGTCACATGCATGTCAATTTTAATATCCAAATGCAATTAGGCCATGCAAGGAATCTACAAATTCCATCACCAAACACTACTAACATGTCAATAACACCCCAAATTGAGAATGGAACAATATTAAAAAAAACATAAGAAGTGAAATTGTTGACGAGAATGAAGAAGAATTCAGCTTCAAGGTATAATTTGGATGCATGAAATATGCAGAATTGAATTATGTTACCTTATTATGTTATTGGTATCCATAAATATAACCTTATTGGAATATAATAAGTTATAACCTTCATGTAAAATATATGAATTTAGTTGCATAGTTTTTCTGGAAAAACATGCCAACAGTATTCATTTTTTTACATCCTATCATTACACATAAATATTTGTAGCTTATTCCATTCTAGCGATATAAAAGCAAAAATTTTGGTAATGTGTTGATTAACTAAAATTGACTAAACTAATGTAGTAAAAGATAGTTAATCTAATCTAGGAGGACATATAACGCAATAAGTAGATGCACTAAAATAGTATATAAATGAGGTAAGTAAATAAACTAATGAAATTTAAAAAAATTAATGTGTAAGAAGGGAAAGGAAATAACTCATTTAATAACAGATGATTGTCAGACTATGTCACAATGATGCACAAAAAATGAGAAAGCGGGAACAACTATATAGGAGTGCCGAAAAGGAGAGATCTGAATGACGTGTCTGGACTAGGGCACCTGGAAGAGAACTGGGGCGCCCACTGGCGCTCTGGTAAGGAATTTGGGCGCCTTGGTCTGGGAAAAGTGTCTGGAACTGGTGCTCACATGGTCAGAAGATGATTTGAAACTCTAACTACCTATCATATATATATATATATATATATATATATATATGTATGTATGTATATGTATGTATGTATGTATGTATGTATGTATTTATTGCGCCGAATGCTTCAAGTATTCCAAGAGGAAGAAATAACATGCTAAATACCAAAAGGAAGTATCAAAACCCTAAAAAAAGAAAGATGCAGAATGAATGGGGTGGACTGACCTCATCTACCATAATAGTAGGCTTACTAACTTAGTGGTGTACTACATTTCTTACCCAGATGTAGTTCTGGTGTATGTGTGGATGTCGTTCCCTAGGTTCTCTTGTGTTAGTCGCACTTTATGAAGTAGCGAGCAAAAACTAAATGTAGAAAATGTAGTAGAATGTGTGCATGGAATAGAATAGAATCCCTCCCCCTATGAAGTGTGATGCAGATGTCCTAACTTGTGCCTTGATGATGGAGCTATGTGGGTTCCAATGCAATAGATGGATGCAACTCTAGATGGAGTGATAATAGTGTATGATGTTAGGTCCCTCATTATGGTCTCATAACTTTATATTTATAGGGTTCTCTTGCTCTGATTTCGTAATTAACCCCGAAAAGGCCAACCATAAGAAAGATAAAGATTAAAAACAGCTAGAAGGGCCCAAAAAGTGGCAGGAAAGTGTGAAAGGGACCGGGGTGCCCCCAGGTGGGACCAAGGCACCCATGGGCACCCCAGTACTAAATCTGGGTGCCCCAGTTGAGGTTAAGATAACGTAGGATGTCTGGAAATGGTTGGGCATGTGGGTGCAATATGTCATAAATTACGAAATAGAATAAAAAATATGGCAAGACGATGGGGGTTAATTAAGTATTTTCTTCACTCAAGAACCTCCTAAATAGTAGTATGAGATCGGGATAAATAAATTGTCTAAAGTGCATGATTTTTTGACTACATGTGTACACACATGAATTATATTCCTATAAGTGTTTCTATTTTTTGTACATTTTTTAAAATAATGACGACAAAAGAAAACAATTTATCTCCTACTAAGTAAGGTCATAAACGACCTCACCTATAGAAAGAAGCATTATGATTTTCTGTAGATTAATGGTGTCAAAAGACACATTTATGACATTCACTTCTATCATCCCAATAGAAAAATCCTTTGTAAACCTTATTTTGGAAAGGTTTCTGCAAAAAATGAACCCAAGAGCAATGAGCACACTTATAGGCAACACCAATATCAACATTTGGAGTAGAAAAAATGTAAAATTTCACCCATATATTCAATCTATGTTCAGTAATTCCACTGTATATTCAAAAATATACTAAAATAATAACCATGTTCACCTTATGTTAAATGATACTTAATGTAAAAAATGGACATTCTTTACATATATGCAATGTATAGACAAACATTGTTTACATGTTCAAACTTTTTTTCTTTGCATACTAACAAACTGAAATTATTGAATACACATTGAAAATACAGATGGAATCCTTGAGCCACCTTTGAATTTGCTCAGTGCATGAATAACATAAAGAATAAACAAAAAAACCAATTATATATGGGTCAACCTCATGTTTCACTTGGAATTTTGAAACATAGAGCAAAATGGGACAAGAAACAATGATGAAAACCTTTGAGACACATTGGTTTTGTTTCCCAATGGTGTTATTACAGGTTGGAAGGCTCAACAAGTGCTATGAATGGGTGGCGTCAGCTAATAAAAGCTTTGAATGGGGCATTGATGCACAGTTAGAAATGATGAAAGAGGAATGAAAATTGACAGGAGTATAATGATAGCAAATTTTAAATGTGTTTAGGTGAAACTACAAACTATCAACATACACTGAAAATACATAATGTACACTAAATAAACATGTGTAATTTTTTCCTTTGAACACATACATTTCATTGACATAATTACAACTATATATTTAATGTATATTCAGGAATTCATGTGTTTAGGGGAGAGGCAATAGTTGGTGAGCATAGAGCAGTCGATGAACTAGTTTATGTCAAGGTGGGTTATATTCAGTTACTGCATAAACAAAGACAACACTTATTTATATTCATATATTCCTCATATGTTAAGGTAATTGATTCACATATCCATTGCATATGCATACATTATTCACGTATTTAACATCCTGTATATTTTCTAACATTCTTCATATGTTCAGACATTCTTTGAATACTTTGAATATTAAAAAGATAATTGTCATTTACCTCATAAATATGTGAGCTCTCTGAAAATATAATTATTTATTCAAGAATAATAGTGTAATAAGAACATGCATTGAACTAACTCTAACATATTCAATAATTTTAGTGCACATTAAAATTTTGGATGCATAGTAGAAAATGAAAAATTTACAACCATATATTTAGTGTATGTTCACTAGTTCCAGTGTATATTATACTAGTCAATATAAATTTAACTGTGGGTATTTAAATATTAACTCCATAAACAAACACAACACTTATTTATATTCATGTTTTAAATGCTTGAAAAAACACAACACTTATGTATATTCAGATATTCTTCAGTTGTTATAGTCAATAACAACACTATATATTCAATAACACCATTGTATATTCAATAACAACATTGTAAATTCAATAACAACATTCTATATTCTATAGCAACATTGTAATTTGAAATTGTAAGATGAATACATGCAAAAACCTATTTTTTAGACATTTACTACTCTATATTAGCATAGTTCGTGGTGAAATGGAGGATTAAAAATGCACTGAAATACATGAATATACACTAAAAACAATAGTTCAACGTGCATGATTGAAAAAACATTAAGCCAGAACATAACCTGTTAGTTAATTGATACAATAATTGAATTGAAAAGTATATCAAAATGTTAAGTGTATATTCAATAATAACACGATATTCCTAATAACACTATATTGTTTAAAAAGTCAACCTAGCAGTGGGAGATTTGACAATATTGTGTAACCAGTTCTTCAATGTGGCTTCCATCCATCTGTACATCCAAACAAGCATGGTGGCATGATGATCTTAATAACCAAAGTGCAAGGGAAAGTTTGGTTATTTTCCCATTCGCTACATGGTTATAGCTTGTCTTTGGAATTTTTTTCTTCTTTTCCTTTTTTGTGTGCCTCATGGAATTCAGTGGAAAATTTATCCAAATGATAGTAACTTCAATGAAATTGTATTATCATGTTCTGACCACACTTTACGTTTTTTCAACTTTGTGCTCAAATTACTCCATATGGTTTATAAGTTTCTAGGTGCAAGGGAAAGTGTGGTTATTTGTCCATTCGCTACATAGTTATAGCTTGTCATTGGATTTTTTTCTTTTGCCTTTTTTGTGTGCCTTATGGAATTTAGTGGAAAATTAATCCAAAAGATATTAACTTTATCAATGAAAGTGTATTATTGTGTTCTCTCCACACTTTCCCCTTTTTTCAACTTTTTTCTCAAATTACTCCATATGGTCTATAAATTCTAGCATTCTCATTAAAAGAGAAATAATTATGATTTCTTGTATTTAAAATAGGTTTTCCTCCTTTGTCTAAGTATATGTACAAAGTGACTATTATCATCCTCGCACCTTTTTTATTATTTCTTATGGACGGTGGGTTACCAAAAGTAATTAGGGATGATTTTCAATAAAATTAGGGGTTGTTTGAAGTTTTATTGCATACAATTTTTATGGTAATTTTTAAAAAAAAATCTAGAAGATAATGCAAAGACTACTATTAGGACTAGCAATCACATGTGTACAATGTAATGTGAACGCCGAATGGTATATGTTATTTTTTTAAAGGGATAGTTATTACTTTTGTAGTTGATGTTGATAAGTGGTGTGATTGATTTTGTAAGTGTAGGAATGTAGATTAAACATTACATTTAAAAAATTTATCTCTACATTTCAAATTTGTTACAAATTCGTAGATATACATTTGCAAATCTTATATCATGAGTGGTAGCCTTTTGCTGACTATTTTATTTGAACCAAACATGAATACATAAAGACTTCCATACATTTGTAGATTTTATATCATGATTGGATACATTGATACCCTTTGAACAACATTTAAAGAGAGCACAAACTCAATAAATATCTGCAATTAAGTTTTTCTTGGGCAAGTGAAAAAGGAACAAAATGCCAAAAAGCCAATTTTGCCCCTTCAAAAAGAAATTCAAGAACACTTTTATATATTTTAAGGGTTCCGAGTGGACTGAATTAATAAAATAAAAATCTAGGCTATTAAAGGAAAAAATGGTCATTATTTACTTGAAAATCAGCTCATCCGTTGAGAAAAGAAGACCCCGGATAGAGAGGACTCGTGGGGAGAATTTTTTCCTAACACAACAGTGTCCCACTCTAATTTTACTACAGCAATATTCTACATAGCTCAAATAGGTTTACTCTCATCCTACATCAACCAAAGCTAGATGATTTGTTGACCTTTTTCATAATGGTCTGACCAAACTTTCACATAAAATCTACTAAAGGTAAATATTCAATGAAAAATGCATAGATTCCATTATCCCACTCTCAACAAAAACCTGTGGAAAAGGAACAAAATGCCAAAAAAAACTAATTTTTTCCCCCTTCAACAAGAAATTTGGGCACACTTTTATTTGTTTTAAGGGTTCCTAGTGCACTTAATTAATATGAAAAAATTTGGGTTGTTAAAGGAAAAATTGGTTATCGTTTACCAAAATACACAAGCACAAAAACCTACACCTCCTTTCTCAGTGTTGCAATATTAGTAGAAAATAATACGTGTTTACCCATTAAGTGTTATTATAGGTGTTATACATGATTAAAAATTCAGTGGCAAATTATAGGAAAGAATCGGCATAATTCAATTCCAGTTGACATACTTGGTTTCCAATCTAACATAAATGTCTATCTTTTTTTCTCCTTTGCATGAAGATAATGTATTAAATAGTACTAATCTAAATTTCCCCCACTCAATCTATTCCGTGTGACAAAGGTTGGGTGTCATTATGTGTGTTTAAGTGAGGAAAATAAATCCATTTTTCCATTTTTAAACAACTGAACCATGGAGCAGAGGGCTATATGCCTATTCCTCAATTATAATAAGGACCTAAAAGGGAGTGTGCATATCCTGCAATCATAACATTCCATGAGACCACATTTCTTTGATTCATTTTTTCAATTAGTTCATGTGTTTCTTGTATTTTTCCACATTTTGCATACATGTCTACTAGGGCACTTGCTACTACTACATCTAATGAAAATCTATTTGTAATTATGCTTTGATGGATGTCCATGCCATGTTCCAAAGCTCCCATTTTGGCACAGGCTAGTAAGATGCTAGAAAAAGTTGTCGAGTTTGGGTTTAAAACTGCCAATTTCATTTTCTTAAATGTCATCAAAGCCTTTTCAACAAACCCATTTTGTGCATATCCTGCAACCATTGCAATCCATGAGACCACATTTTTTGAGGTATTTGTTTGAAAAGCCTTAAATCCTCGTCAAGAACACCATTTTGTGCATATCCTGCAATCATTGCATTCCAAGAAACCACATTTCTTTGAGGCATTTTGTCAAACAATTCATGTGCTTGGTGTATGCTTCCACATTTTGCATACATGTCTACCAGGGCACTTACAATTACTACATCTAACAAAAATCCCCTTTCTATTAAGTTTTTATGGATGTGAATACCCTATTCCAAACCTCTTATTTTGGCACAAGCTAGGAGTGTCAGTGGAAAAGGTGAATTGATCAGGCTATAAGATCATTGCTTCTGGAAAAACAACAACACGACCTCATTTGACCCCTATGTTGAGCATATCTGCAATCATTGTAGTCCATGATACCACACTTCATTTAGGCATCCTATTAAAAAGATGTCAAGCTTCTGATATGGAGCTTCTGATATGGATTACAGGTGTGTGTTTTTCATGATCTAAAAATGCAAGAAAACGATCTAGGAGAAGCATATACACACGGAATCCATGTTGAAATAATTGAGATTCATGTTTACATGTATATTTTTGATCGAAAAGCGTACTTAACATATTCCAAGATGTCATATACTCATTGGTATTTGTGGAAGGGCATAACAATCATGGCATCTCTCTTTTCTTCTGCAATATTGCATATATCTTCATGCATGTCTTGGAATGCAGAGATTTCAGTCATGGGTTTCACCACTATCTTTCTCAGTTGTTCATATGCATCGAAATCATGCAATTGCCATTGTTTCCATTTAACAAATAAAAACAATAAAAACTGGTAAATGGCCATCAAATTTAATCGCCTATCAAAAACGTCCACATGAGCATCAAATTTAACATAGTTGGAGAAACGTCTGGAAGGGCCTTTCCCATAGGGGAAAACACCTTCGGTTGTAAATATAAGAGTATCTATATGGCTCTTCATCACACTAAGATTGAGAAATATTTTTAAGATGTGTTTAATATGAAATATTTATATATTCTGATCATCCCCTAAAGTTGTTTACAAATGATTGATATTTATAGGTTTATTAGTTTAATCCCTCCACATAAATATGCATATTTAGGCTAATAAGGTTTCTTCTGAGCCATTTGCAATTGCCACATGACACATTAAAAAAATCTTTCATCATTTATAGATTTTTCATTTACTTGTATACTTTCATTCATTCAATCTTACAACGATTTAAAAAAAAGGCTATAGATGCTCAACATATATATAGTGTGTGTGTGTGTGTGTGTGTGTGTGTGTGTGTGTGTGTTGTGTGTGTGTGTGTGTGTGTGTGTGTGTGTGTGTGTGTGTGTGTGTGTGTGTGTGTGTGTGTGTGTGTGTGTGTGTGTGTGTGTGTGTGTGTGTGTGTGTGTGTGTGTGTGTGTGTATATATATATATATATAATATATATATATATATATATATATATATATATATATATATATCAATCATAGATTTGAATACATTTATCGATAGATTGTTATATCATTTCATATCAAATACAAAGACATTTATGGAAATTGTGTGGATGTGAAATCTTGTATGCAAAAGTGTACACATTAACTCAATGAATTAAATGGATGCTTTTTCGAGAGGTAAGGAATGTATGATATATTTTAAACTAGGAGACTAGTTATAAGATGATACTTGTGTAGTATTTATTATTTTTACACAATGTTATGTGCATTGACACTTCATTCAATAGGTCTGAATGCTCGCCTAAAGCGTGCATAGCTGATAGTTCCCTCTTTTGTTGTGTCTACCATAATGTTAGCAAATGCAGCCATAATGATAATTGACTAAGTAATCAACCAAATATTCTTAACCATTACACATACTCATCTTGGAAACAAATGTAATAAGGAAACAACATCAATTATAGTTAAATGATAACCAGAATCAATTACACATACACATTTCTATACTCAGTCACATCAATGATCATAATCTAGCCATAATTGTCCATTAATCATCACAACACACTACATGGAAAAAAGATGATACATAATGTCCAGTAAAGAGTCATGCGCGTAGACATGACAAAGCAGCATAACCCTAACATACATGAAAACATGAATAAGCTTGAAAAATACTGTCATAATGAATCCTAATCCAAGTATTTATAGGGTTGGGGACTTTCCCTTCACCACCCATGCACTTCCTAAAAATAGGTGTGTCCAATAATAGCCATGCGTATTTATATGCATACTTTACAAAAAACTTGCTAATAATAGATTTTCTAATAATATTTTTTCCTTAATCCTGTTAATATTTAAACTCATGAATATGCTTTAATCCTCAATCTACATGTGCTTTCTCCCAAAATAACCATTGTTTGGCCGCCAAGTCACCATGCTTTTATCTTTTTCTTGCTCGGCACTCCATCTTTACTTTTCCTAAGGTTTTTTTAGCTCATCCTGGAAAATTGACTAAGTCCCTAATTAATATTTGTATGTGCATTCCCGTGCAAAACCATGTTTCTATCTGCATGCGCCCTTCAGCACATCACCTAAACTCCTCATGTGCATGTTTGTTCCTGCGCGTTAATCTTCATTCTTCCTGGTACTTAATTAATTTTGGCCACCAACATTACCCCACACTAGGTATGTTGTCCATCCTCGGTAACACCAATGAACAAATGCTTTCAAAGAATTTAAATAATATTCGTCATGAATGAAAGAATAAATAATATGGCTTTTACCAAAGAATTAGGAAATATGCATATGTTCCCTTCTAGGAAGAAATTCTAGGAATTCTCTTTCCAAATTTTTCTCTAGCTCTCTCTATCCATCTAATTCCCTTTTTTCTTTAATAGGCGCAACATACACAATATCAGGCACTTGATCGGGTGCCATCTCATCAATTTTTCCATTAATCTCTACATTTAATGTTTCCAATGGCGCGCTCACATCTTCTAACACATCCATCCTATGTGTCACCTGAGGAAAGAGTTCCTTCAGTCTCTCCCTGAATGTGACCTTCATGTGGGTAATCAAGTCCATCTTCAGTTCTACTTCTACCAACATTCTTTCCCTCTTGGCCCTTTTATTCTTCATTTTGGCATGTATTTCTTTCAACTCGACCTCATCATTGATCACCAGCGTGCTCGCCACTTGATCAAAATCTTGGAAACTATCAAATATAAATTTTACCCTACGTGCCACTTCTTTCGCTTTAACCTCTAGCACCTAATATTGTGCCAGATTTTCCTCTATCTTTTCTTTATCTTCCTTATTCTATTTGGCTAGTACTTCTTCCGCAGATTCTATTGTAATGTTTTTCTTTTCCTGCATGATCATGTGTTCCCAAGTCCTCTAGACAATGAACTGTAGTTTCATATGAAGTTTGGACAATGAAGTGCCCAATTCCTTTTTCTTCTTATACATCACATGCGTTCATCCCTTTTCTTCCCTTATTTCTTGCTTTAATTGCACAATGATTTTATCTTTCTCCTCAATCTCTTTATTCTTCTTCTTTATCTCCTCATCTTTTTCCCCCATCTCTTTGCACAAATTCTTGATGTGATAGTCCTTGTCAAAAAAATTGACCCCTACTTCTACTAACAATTTGTTAAGCACTTTACATGCTTGTTCATCTGTTAATATCTAAGATTCAACTATCGGGTATGTTTCTCCTGGTGTAGATTTAATTCGGGTCTCAGTTATCGATTGCTCACTAGCCTCAAACTTCGACTCTTCTATGTGTGATTTAAATGCCCAAGAGAGCATCTTTCTAATGTGTGGAAAAGCTTCTTCTGTCTTAAATAATTACCAACAGATTAGATACTTAAACGATCTTTAACGTGCCTGCATCCAAAATGAAGACTACAAATTGAACGTGGAGAAGATTTGCAATGTGCAAGAAAAAAAAGTTTTGTTGGAAGAAGGAAGAACCAGCTTCCTCCAAGCAACAAAACACCCGCATACAAAGAGAAACAATAAAAGTAAACTGCAGCCAAGGGTTATTATAACGCATAGGCAAAGCAGTTGAACTGGAGTTGTGCCCTAAAACGCACTACACATGCACGTAAGTCATTATCTGCTTTCAGTTTTAAAACATTTAGTTTTTTTTTTTAAAATCCATTTTTGGACATCATGGAAAAAATTAGAAGTGCAAAAAAAATTCTTTTTTGGAAAGGGGTCCAGAAAGATATTGAAAGCGTAACTTAAAAGAGCCATAACTTTTAACTGGTACCTTGGATTGAGGTGTCATTTTTTTTTAAAGTGTGTGTTTTTGAGAGCTCTACGTCTTGGTCCATCTTTTAATAAGATTTGTTTTGTAAAAATTGAACAAATTAGAGATTTTTTTAATTTCAAAAGAGGCTAAAGAGTCCGAAAACAAATCGGCCAAGAGAGCCATTTTTTTACAAATTGGCCACAAAGACAAATTTTTAACAGGGCCAATAGGACCAAAAATTCATTGTACATGGCCAAAAAGGAGCCCAAAAAAAATAAAATAATATTTTTTTTGGGGGGGTTGTGCATGTTTTAAGGGGGGAAAAGTGTTCAATTTTGTCTTCTATTGTTTATCACTTTTCACAATGGCCGCAATTACGACACCAAAATTATTTTTGCTAGATTCTCAACTTTTATGTTCTAATAATTATCCAGCATGGAAAACAACAATTCACACACAACTTGATTTTGAAAATCTATGGTTCGTTGTTTCTGGTACATTAACAAGATCTATAACAAATGTTACACAACAAGCTACATTTGATCGTGCAAATCAAAAAGTAAAGTTAATAATATTGTTTAGTGTTTCAGATGATGTAAAACCTCATATTCCTAAGACCACAATAGCAAAATAATCTTGGGATAAGTTGAAAATAGTACATGAGTCAAAAAAATAAGAAGACAATACTTCATCTCCAGAGTCAACTATTGAACTTGAAAATGCAACCAATTAAAAAAGTTGAAATGT
Organism: Taxus chinensis; assembly: GCA_019776745.2. Taxonomy (NCBI): domain Eukaryota; kingdom Viridiplantae; phylum Streptophyta; class Pinopsida; order Cupressales; family Taxaceae; genus Taxus; species Taxus chinensis. Next base: position 672,201,440 of record CM034149.1, on the reverse strand, counting down.
TTTTTAGAAGAGTAGCAACTTTGTGTACATCACTTTAAGCTTTGGAAGAAGAAGTAACTGACACATCACTCATGCCTATAGTATTGATAGCTCTTCCTCCTTCTTATAGGATTTTTGTGACCACGTTAAACATAACTGGTCAAACAACAACTTTTGAAGAGTTAGTGAATATGCTACAACAAGAGGAAGCTATTCACTCAACTACTGAAACTGAAGAGCAGACACTTGCTTCTAATCAAAAAGGAAAAAAATAGGATAAGTCTAGTAAACAACCTCAGAAGCAAGGTAATACTCAACAAGGCCAAAAGGACAAAAAAAATGTCTTATTTATGGTCGAAAAGGACATGAGTTAAAAAATTGTTAGTACAACACATTCCAACAAGGATCATCAAATGGTAAAAATATTAATTACCAACAAACAAAATCTGGTCAACAACAGAGTAAACATGGACAAAATAATAACAAGTGGAAGAAGAAACCAACTCAACAAGGAAATGTAGTCAAATAGGAAGATCAATTTGATGATGATGACTTCCTATATTCTGCATATTCAAATGAAGTATCTAATTCTACAAATCAAATTTGGTATGTCAACTCGGGTGCAACTTGATACATGATAGGAAAGAAAGATTGTTTCTTCACAATGAGTAAAACAGCCACCAAAAATCATGTCTCTTTGGGTGATGATACATCATACAGTGTTGAAGGCATTGGTTCCATTTCACTACCACTTGGGCATCATAATTGTAAAATTACATATGTTCTTTATGTCCCTGGTTTAACAAAAAATTTGTTATCTATGATTCAATTATTATATCACAATCTCAAAATTGACTTTGATTGTAAAGACGGTAAAAAGATGTGCCTAATTCGAGACAAGTCATGAAGCTCCAAAATTGTTGCAAAAGCTTCAAATGTGAGAATAATGTTTCAGTTGGATTTTGTTCAACAAAATGATCAAGCACTTGTAGCCAAGGATACATCATCAGCTCAACTATGGCATCCAAGATGACATGTGAGTTTTGGCTATCTTGACACGCTTCATTGATATGACATGGTTAGGGGTTTACCACCTCTAAAAAAGGGTGCAGATAAATGTCAGCATTGTTTGGCAGGAAAACAAAATAGAGCACCATTAGAAGAGATACAACGGCAGTTCAACCGCTTTGCCTATATGTTATAATAACCCTTTGCCATAGTTTTCTTTTATTGTTTCTCTTTGTACGCAGGTGTTTTATTTCTTGGAGGTAGCTTGTTCTTCCTTCTTCCAACGCATATTTTTTTCTTGCGCGTTGTAAATCTTCTCCACATTCAATTTGTCGTCTTTGTTTCTGATGCAGGCACGTTGAAGATCGTTCGAATATCCTATCTTCTACTCCTCTGGCAAGTGAAGGTTCACAGAGAAACTGCCACGTTTGATTGGATTTCCTTTTTTTAAATGCTCAAATCCAGAGAAGAGGAAGAAGAAGAAAAAGTAAAGAGAAGAGGAAGAAGAAGTAATGTGGGGAGCTTGAAAAAATTGGGTCCCCACAGCTCAAAAATATTGTATATATATATTTTTAAATGCTTCCACTTTTAAAAAAATTACACATACAGGTATTTTAAAAAAAAGAGAATGAAACAATGTCACCTTTTGCAAGAGAGTTACATCTAGGTCTGCAAGGGCTTTTGATTACACTCTAGGTGTTCTTCAACTATAAATCAATCTGTGAACTGGGGTGTGTATTCATGTAGGGGCTATGAAATGGCTGGGGGCATCTATGGCTCCTACTAGCTCTATAATTTCTCCATATCTCCCAAAACTTCCCTAAAACTTCCTTCACTCCTCTCTGGATCAAAAAGCTACTCTGATACCGAATCTTGTCTACAACCCAGATTTAATTACAGAAAACAAGATGGTGCTTGCATAATTTTATTAATATGAAATCAAGCATTACAAACAAATGAGAGAGTTGTAATATTTATAGATATCGGACAACTTCTATCTCATCCAAAATATATGGAATCAAATCACCTAATATGAGAAAATATGCAAAAATAGCATATTGCCCCTAACTTCCCCTATTGCCTCTCATGGAAATCATCTGAGAACAAAATATGAAAGATAGAACATGATCCCACAAACAGTGGGATGAGAACATTATCACTTAGTTAAGTAATAACTAAGGATAACTAATACCTATTAACATAAGTTTAAAATATTTAAATTAAATATTTTAACTTATTACATTTATTCAAATATCAACTAATGATGAATTAAGCTAATTTTTATTCCTAACAATTATTATACAATCTATTTATAGCAAGTGTTTTATAAAGCATGCATGTAAGTGTACATGGTTATTTTTGGCACGCCTATTATTAGGAAGTATGTGGGCGGTGAAGGGCAAGACCCCACCGCTATAAATACTTGGCTTAGGATTGAGAGGGTGTTCTCAGGAGGAATTTTATTAATTTTTATGCTTCTCTAAGATAGTTGCACGCATGAATCTGTATTCACATGTATTGGACATGATGTATAAAATTTGGCTATGTAGTGTGTTTTGATGATTAATGGATAACTATGGTTGGGTTATGATCATTGATGTGAATGAATATGGAGATGTGCATGTGTAATTGGTGTTATTACATGTGTTTCCAATAGATTTTATGCAATGGTTTAGTATAATTAAATGATTACTTGGTTAGATATCATCATGTATATACAAGATAACATCTTGACAAGAAAACACAAAGGAGGGGCCCAGTAGCTTTGTGTGCTTCGGGTGAGCATTCAGCTCTGTTGAATGAGGGTGACAACATGCTTTAAAACTATGTGGAAAATAAAAGAATACATTTTGGTTCAGTTACCATGACCTCTTTTCAAAAAAAATTCCCAGATGTTGCTTGCAGATGTCGTATCAGTTATCTTTGGAGAGCATTGAAAGTTAGGTAGAAGACGGACAAGATAAGTTTACACATCGGTATAGTATTGGACCCAATTTCAATGCCCCAGAAGTGGGTGGAAGATAATATTTATCATGAGATATATGAGACAATATTCAGTTTCTTTCCACTAGAGTTGTACCATTGGTTAACAGCATATGCATCGCAGAAACCTCGTTGCAGTCCTAAAATGAGACTTTGAACATAAGAGGATTATCAGAAACTTGCTAATGCAGATGAGGAGTGGACTAGAGCTGTAGATTACTGGTGGGATAGTGTGTTGCACACTTATACATTGGAGTATGCTATTTTTACTTATTTGTGTCTAGAGGAAGCTGAGTTTTAGTTTTTGTGTGAGCCCAGAGGATCTTATTTGCATGTTATCCCTTTGGAAATAAATATTTTGATGATAGAACTGGATTTATAGAAACTTCCTGTGGATATCTAAACCTTCACCATGCGTAGGGGCAGGATTAGGTATGGAGAGGATGGCGACGGCCCAGGCAGGAGATACGTAGAGAGATGAAAGACGACTCAAGTTTAATGAAGTGCGAGAGATGGACATGGCGTGTGCTAGGGATATTAAAGCATCAAAGGATTTAAGGTGAGTGATGTCTCATGAATGTTTCAAAGCTCTCATGGAAGATGAGGAGCCGTAGCATTAGGTCTTCCCAACCTTGTGCAAGTGCAGTAGAAAGTCCCCATTGGTTTCGGATGCAAGCACGTTAGAGGAGAGATTGAGAACTGTGGGCGTGTATCTGACTTCACCTAACTACCTAGCCCTTGAGCAAGGTGATCCAAATCCGTAGTTAGTTATTGAGAAGTAGAATATTGAATGTTGATAGATAAATATGGGTAAATATCATTTTCCATTGAATTCAAAAGGGAATCAAGTTAGTAGCACACCCATGGAAACTCAGCAGGCATTAGTGTTTGGTAGTTCTATTGTGGGGTTGTTTTGAGGAATGTCATCAGGATAGAGTGTTGATGTGCAGAACATTGGGAGCACTTTAGTAGGAGTTGTGACTGTGTAGACCATTTATGTATAGTTTTGTACTATAATTGGGACACAATGGATTTCATTAACTGAACCGCAGCCCACAGCAGAGGGCACAGAAGGATCAAGAGGATCGGGTCAGAAGCCACCCGGAGGGAATACTGGTGGAATTTTAGGGTATGGATCTGATGGGAAAGGGCTACCACCACAACATACACCATTGAATCAACCACCACCCTAGCAACCTGCACACCCATCACCTCAAGTTTTCTTTGAAATATCTCTTCATTTACCAAAGGATATAGGAATAGAGGATGCAACAGAGCATGTGCACAAGTGTGAACTACTATGGCACGCTAAGGGAATTAAAACTTTAGATAGGAAGGCAAGTCAATTTTCCACTACTCTTCAAGGGCGCGCGTATAGTTGGTATAGGAAGTATGATTCACATGAGACTATGGTGAACTATAATGCTTTACGCACTATGTTTCTAGTTGAGTTCCACATCCTACGGTTTGAACAATAGAACATCAGTGCACTCAAATATATTAATTAAGGATTTTCAGAAAGTGCTCAAGAATATAACACGCATTTTAAGACATTGTTGTCTAAATTATCTTATGACATTCATCCAAATCAGCATGCGCAGTGGTTTGTTGGAGGATTGTTAACTCTGTTCTAAAGACCCTTACCCTATAAGATGTATATAGACCCAACGAGGCCTTAGAAACATCTCTACACGATGAGGCGGTTAGAAGTGTTGATACTGGAGTGAGCCCATTCTTAGAGTCACAGATCACATCCATGGTGAATTAATTAGAGAATCTCTCCCAACTCAATACATGAGACACACAACGGTATATGGTGCATTGATCGTGAGGTTGAGGGACATACTAAGGATAATTTCCCACACAAGTCATTTTCCACATTATTACTACATTGTGCAATCTTCCAAAAATACCATGATGTCCATAGATTTTACTCTCTTGCAATGTGTGATTCAGATCAACATGTCCATATATTGTAAGATTTCCCATACTTAGACCCACGACACTACTGATTATAGACTTATTAATCATATCCATGAATCCATTTGAGACATGGAGTACACCATACTATTATGGCGAGTGGATATAAGGAAAAAGAAGGAAAACATAATGAAGGGCATGGAAATAGGGATAACCGGAATGGAAGTTTCTAAGGGGGATATCGAGGTCGAGGTTACAGTGGTAGTAGAGGCAGGTTTTCTATAGGAACTTGTTATGAGTGCAGGTACCCTAATCATTATCAGTGTGATTTTTATGGTTTGGGAAGCAACATAAGCTAGTAGATTGTCTGAACCTATATGAGTACATGAGTAAAAATAAAAAGAAAGCCAAGGGCATAGGGATGATCAAGGTAAAATGCATGAATGATGATTAGTGGATGCCTAAGAAGATGTGATGTAGGGGTATCATTACGTAAAGCATAAAGTATAAATTTCTTCCTTCTTGTCATAATTCTAATCCATGCAAGTGTCCTAAAGGAGGTCTTGAACAGTCATAAGATTCATTCAGGGTTCATGAAAAACTTAGGAAATTTGAATTTTCTTCATACTATGTTTTCCTTCATCTGATGAGTTTAGAGTAATGTATGTTTTGATTTCTTGGGTTTGAGAGGTAATTTGCAAATTGTGATAGTGTTAATGTTCTCTTGCACTAATTATTTGGTCTCTTGAAAACTATGACTTTGATTACAAATCTTTATTTTGAGGCTTGATACTTACATAGGTACTCTTACTTGGTTGAAAGAATAAATATTTTCCTTCTGGTTTGGAAGACATTCATTGACCCGTGTATGGTAACACATGTGTTGGTTTGGAAGAATTCATTGACTGTGTATGTAAAATGTGTGTGCAATGAACAATGTTGACTATGAGTGTAATGAAAAAAAGGACTGAGGTCCTTGAGATACATTTTTATGTTTCGAGGAAGAAATAAGAAATATGTCTCATTGTAGTAGAACCCTTGATATTGGATTGCATGTACACTTACTCTCATTTTGAGTATCTAATACATAGATTCTCATATTGTATACCTTGTTAGAACATAGGTGTGTGTTGGATAGGATCATTACAAATCATTGTCATGGATATTGTTAATTTAGGACTCATGAAGATGTGTTAATTTGCAATCTTGATAGCAAGAAACCTTCATTTTATGAAGGTCTTAGAAGCCTCTAGGGTTCACATGCAATCACCATCATGGTTTACCAAGTAAAACATGAAGGAAAAAACCTCATTGAAATATATCACTTGTTCTAATAAACGGGTAGAAATAATCTCACAAATTAGGGTTACTAAAATGAATTGGAAATGGAACATGAAGGAAAAAACCTATTGAAATATATTCTTGTTCTGAAAACTAGTAGAAATAATCCAAGATGAAATTCAGACTTCCATTGGATGTCATTTCCTATTTTCTCGATAGTTCCTTCTAGGACACTGTTCACAGTGGGAAAGCCTAGTTGCAAAGGGAATTTTGTGAAGTAACTCAAGTTTATATTTGGAAACACTACCTAAAACGTGGAATATATTAATAAATCCCTAATGGGTGCTCAAAAATTCTTATCCATTTCTTTGGAACATCAAATGAACAAATATATACCTGAGAGTTTGTTACAGTAGACCTAGTGAGGGTCTAAATGCTAGAAGTGAATGAGTGATTTGTAAAGAATTGTACAAAGATTTGAACTCCCATATTTTACATACACCTCAAGGTTCATGAAAGGAGTATTAAGTGGGAAATTTACATTATAAGATTGATGTATGCACAAAAACATGCTAAAATCACGATAGTAACCAATTTAAAAGTTCAGAACTTGACCGATTAGATCTAAGAGGTTTACTAGGAGTAGGTAGATTTAGAATATTTTGTTCAAATAGGCTTCAAAATAACATGTTAACCATTTGGATCAGAACACCTTGTCTAAGTAGGTTTCTAATATGTAATTTGAAAATGCCAATATTTTTGAAATCCCTTTAGTAGGTTTTACATTGCCTCCTGAGGAAAGTTTTATTGATCGATATAAGGTTTTCTAGGGATTGTAGAAGTTTATAAACATTTCTTGAGAACAATGGGGAAGATACATGACTCTAAATTATATGATGCAGAAAGAAGAACCAGTCAATGAGACTTCAAGGAAATGATGAACAGGTAAGCCAAGACCAAGACTCAATTATTTTATGAAAGGGGTAAGATGAATGGTGTTGTGAGAAATGTGAAATGTAGGGTATGAGGTAAAGAACATAGAGCATGGTGAGTGGTGAAGAAAATTAGGTGAACTAATCCAAAAGTTGCACTTAAAGAAAATTTGGGCATTGTTAAATATCCTCATATTGTACAGATTGTGTAGTTGTTCTTGAAGTATTGTGATAGTCGTTCTTGAATTTTTTGAAGTGGTTGATGTGAACGAATAAATGTGTGTCTTGAATAAATCAATATTCATGATCCTGAGTTATAGATAATATTGGTTACTACATGTGTTAAGGTTGCACATTTATGCAAGCCTCTAAATCTAAGTATCCATGCTACAAAGAGACTATGGGAGTCATTAGGGATATGCAAGGTGAAATACATTGTCTAAAATAACAACTGCATGAGAGATACCATGTGAAGAAAATTGAGATCCTGTAGAGGGATGTGGATGACCTAAAAGAGGTGTGCCCTGGAGAGTATCATTCCACTATTATGGGAATGGATACATTAAAAGGTACCACACACAGGAGTTGATCACAAGAGGTAGATACTTTACATACAAACTTGCCCCCATATAATCATTAATTTTACAAATAATTCACTTTATATGCAGTCATTAATGGATGGTTGGTAAGAAACATTCTTATTGATACAAACACTGAGGTAAATGTGCTCACTCTAGATACATGGAATCAGATGGGGATACCTACATTATAGCCATCTTCAAATGTGTTGTATATGACAAACAAGACAAGGGTTATGCCTATTAGGGTGTTGAAGGATTCTTCTATTACTATTCAGGAAGCAAAGTTTACTAGAGACTTTGAGGTATTGGAGCTTGCTGAAGAAGACGACTTTCCATCATTCCTTGGACAACCCCAGTGTTACGCGAACAATTTTTATTTGTGCTTTAACAAGAGATACATAATTTTTTAAGAACAAAAATGAGTGTGTGATCATACCTCAACATGATAATAAGGCAAATCCTTTTCTTGAGCGCTTGAATGAAGAAGAGCTTAATTGAATTTATGTAAAAACGGTGTGTGATTCATATCATTTAAACCCATCAAAGGAAGGTGTACTTCATTGGGAAGACATGTTGTCTGTAAGTTACACTAATTAGGTTCATTGCACGTATGAGATGGTTGAGTGCCAAGTTAAAGGGAAATTCACAATGATGATCAAGTCACACATGATGAGGCATTTAGGCTTGGCTCAGGTATTAAGATATAATGGTGAAGGGAAGCCCAATACATTCTTGCATGCCATGGAGATTCATTCACCAAATGATGGAGATAGAAGAAACATGTTGGTCTTATACCTTGTCCCGGACAAGAACTAGTGGGCTACACATAGAGATAGCCTTTTAGAATGGTGAGAAGTGAGAATCACCTTTTCCACATGTTTTACTCAGAGTAATGTACCTACACACATCTATGAATTTCAAGGGAATACTTTGGCTTCGATACACATCTATAATTGTGAGAGAATATGGGCACAAGGTTAGGAGGACTTTACTTCCATCCCTATGGGTACATAAGCTCTACTCCACACTGCGAGGATACACGGGCACCTGGTATGTCCATAATGAGCTAAAAAAGGAAACTACAAACTGACAAGAGATGACTACAGGTATGGTTCAAAATTTTTCATAACGTTTTTACTAAGCCTCCATCCATGAAGCACATGAAATTGGGGGATATTGCAAAGTCAGAATATCTGATGCTAGAGCTATTGGGTGAACCTAATTCTAGGGTGTGCCTTGATCCTGAGGAGAAAGAAGAGGTACAGATAGATTGTTCCTGGAAGGAAACATAAAAAGGAAAGCTAGTATATATGATCCATGATGGAGAGTTAGAGAACATATATTTTAGCCATACTGAATGTGCACACAAGGTGAATTATTCCATAGATGAGAAGGAACACACATACCATGCACTCCTAAGATAACAAATAAGGTTAATATTATAACTAAAAATGAACCTAAGGAAGAAATCATTTGGGATTATTATTCAGAATAATAGGTGGCACAAATCATAGAGATTTTGTATGAATTTTAGGATATATTTCTAAGATTTTATCATGAATTGAAGTGTATACATCCTTATTTTGGTGAGACAAAGATAAAGTTGAAAGAAGGCACATGACTCATTCGGAAGAGGCCTTATAGGATAAACCTAAATTTGTGAGTCAAAGTGAAAGTAGAAATTGATAAGATGCTCAAGTCTTGAATTATTGAGACTATTGAAGATTTGTAGTGGATTAGTATTATGGTTATTAGTATCAAGAAGGATGAGAGGATCAGGATCTATGTAGACTATGGAGAACTCATTGCTACATTTGTTATAGATTTTTTTCCCACTCCATTCATAGAAAAAATCCTTGAAGGAGTTATTGGGCGTGAGATGTATTCTTTTACAGATGGTTTCTTAGGCTATCATCAGGTGTGCATTACGCCAAAATACTAGGAAAATACCACTTTCACTACTGAGTGGGGAATCTTTGCATATATAGTTATGCATTTTAGATTAAAGAATGCACCGATGGTATTGTTGCGCATTGTTGTGCATTCCTTTCACGGTTTTATTCACAAGTTCTTGTAGTTTTAGCTTGATTATTGGACTATGTATGGGTTATTCAAAGATCACTATGAAAATATGAGGCTCATATTTTAGAGGTGGAGACAATTAAGTATTTCTCTCAATATTAAGAAGTGCATTTTTGTTACCCCCTTAGGCAATTTTCTTAGGCACATCATTTGTAAGGAAGGATTATTAGTGGATTGCGTGAAGGTAGATGTAATTTTAGGTTTAGAGGAACCTACAAATCAAAGTGAAGTGTGTGGATTTTCTTGGCCATACTGGCTATTATAGAAATTTTTTCAAGGGATATGCAAATATTTCCATGCCCTTGGAAGAGTTTCTCAAAGCTAAAGGGAAATTTTATTGGGGTGACATGCAATAATAGTTGTTTGAAACATTGAAGGAGTGGCTTACCAATGCACCAATTTTTTCCTTTCCTTTATACAACCAATTTCATATACATGTTGATATATGTGGCATGGAAATTGGCACAGTCATTAGTGCAACCAAGAAATGGTATTGTAGATCATCATATTTTCTTTACAAGCAGGAATTTGACACCAGTGGAGCAAAATTATAAGAAAAATAAGAGAGTGAAGCATTGTCTATGATCTACGTGTTGTATAAATTGAGATAGAACTTGATGGCTACCCAATTTATTTTCTATACAGATTATATGGCAGTGAAATAATTAGTCAACAAGATAGTTTTACAAGGGTGAATTTACAGGTGGATACTTCTGTTTCAGCAATTTTATTTCACAATTGTGCTCAAACCAGGAAAGAGCAATTGAGGACCTGATCATCTATGAAGGATAAATTTAGATGAGGACGTGCAGAGCATTGAAGATACTATTCTTGATGAATAGTTTTTTAGGTTGAACTGTGCACCCTTGGATTTGGAATATATAGGTTTTTTTTATGCATTCGATTGACGTCAAAGGGGAAAAATATACTAGAAAAAAATTCGGTTCGCTATACGTGCGACACATTATCAGTTGATTGGTGGATATTTGTACAAAATGGGTAGAGATGAGGTATTGCACCATTTTGTACTTGAACATGAGTGTGAATCTATTATGGAAAATGCTTGTGGCGGTATAATAGGAGGACATTATGCAGGTGATGCAACTACGCACAAGATCCTTATAGTTGGCCTTAGGTGGGAAACATTGTACATAGATACCAAGGATCATGTCAAAGCATGTGATCATTTTCAACACCTTGGAAATATTTGACATAGAGATGAGATGCCACTTATACCTATTGCAATCACAGAACCCTTCGAGAAGTGGGATATTGACTTCATAGGACCTATAGCATCACCCACGCGTAAACCTGGAGTGTGATACATTATTAATTACACATATTATCTGACAAGGTGGGTAGTGGTTGTGCCTACAAAGGATTATACTACAACTACAGTAGCAAGGTTTCTATGAGAGGATATAATTAGTAGGTATGGTTGTCCATTAAGCTTGAAAAGTGATAGAGGAACTCATTTTTTAAATAAGACAATCAAAATTTTATTGGAATAGTTTATGGTAGTACACCATAAAACTACCCCTTATCACCCTCAAAATAATGGTACTGCAGAAGCTTTCAACAAGAACTTGGGACAAACATTGAAAAAAATTGTAATTTTGGAAGAAAGAATTTGGATGATAAAGTTTCAGTTGTACTTTGGGCTTAAAGGACCACTTATAAAATATTTAATAAGGCCACACCATTCCAATTGGTGTTTGACACATAGACAATGCTACCAGTTGAATTCAAGTTTTCATCCCTGCGTGTTGCGCACACAGTGTATATTGGATGATAAATAGGATTTCAAAGATCTCATTGACAAACTAATGCAATTGGATGAGAGGCACAAAATTGCATGTTTGATCCAAAATAATGAGAATGTAAGGCAAAAGGCTTGACATGATAGGAACATTAAGAACATGACATTTGTAGTGGGCAAGATTATCCTTCTCTATGAATCCAAGTTTGTGCACCATCCAGGGAAACATAAAGTGCATTAGTTGGGAAATTTTCTAGTAACCAAGATATTTGACTCAAGTACATATCAATTGCAGGCATTGGATGGCACTATGTTTCCTAGTTACTTCAATGGGAGCAAGATGAAGCCCTACTATGAATAATTTTTTTTTGGTTTTTGTAATAAGGTAGTATTACTATTTAGATTAGGTTTCCCTTTCATGTTTTTCTTTCCATAGTTATTTACTTTCATTTTGTTTTGATTCTTTGTTTAGTTGTAATAAGCACATTTGTGTGTAAGAAGTTGATTACTACATTTGAGTTCATGCATAGAGGACCACACATACTTTTAGTGTGGGTTGAACCAAGTACAAATGTGCAAAAAAGAGACCTTGTTGATGCTTTGAATTGGAAGAATATGTGAACACAATGGTAGAAGTATGGTATGGTTACAGTTGTGGGGTACACACATGGAAAAGAGGAAAATGGTATCACAGGAAATGATAAGGTTGGTTATAATAAGGAAATTGCTCAAGATGAAGACCATGCATGGAAATATGGATCGTGCAATTTAATGTGAGGTATTCAAGTAGGAGGGTGGAGTACTTGGTATAAAGTGCAGAGGAAATATGTGTAGTAGAAAAGGGAGGCATGTACGAGGAGGTCTGTAGCCTACAAAGTAGTAAGCGCGCTAGAAAGTTACGGCTGTAGCACGTGAAAGAAAGCAGAATGGAAAAGGCATGAAAAATTTGATTTAAAGATGTTTTAAAGTGGTTGGTGGTGAGCATGTAATGTAGTAAAAATTTGAAAATCTATAAAAGGAGCATCAGGGTAAATTAACTTTTACCTTACCTTGTGAAGAATTTGTGCATTTGCAAGAGCGAATTCAGTGTAATTTCTTGTAAACTTGCGTGCAAACCTAGAGAATTGACTGAACCATATCGAAGTAAGGACATGGTATATTAAAAGATATCCTTTCAAAGGAATTTTGAGGCTTGGGGAGGCATGGAAGCTTGTTTGTTAGTAGGATAAGGGTTTATAGGGTTTCTGGTTAGGGTATGAAGGATTCAGTCACACAATTCAGGAAAGGGAAGATAGGGTAAGAAATTAAATGGCACCTAAGGCATAGAAGTGTATTATTTCTAAATTTGTTATTTGTGCACAACATGGCATCTATGAAGGTAAAAACCATTTCACCAAAAGAAAAATGTAAAGGCAAGGTCAAGGAGAATCTCTTGGTGGTCGAAGATGTGCAAGAAGAGTGACATTCTAAAATGTAGTACCCTGATGGAGTGTTATGGGGAAAGATTTGGTTTCACATATGTGTAAGATATCATTCAGTGAATATAACCATTGCATTGATGTAAATGTGCATGAAGTAGAGGTCAAGATGATTCAAAGGATAGAAGAGGGGATTACGGTTGATAAGTCGATTTATGACAAGGGGTATCACATCTTGCAGAATGTGGGAGTTCTTCAGTTATACAAGCTCCACTACTTTGGAAAACCTGAACGGCTATATCAATGGTTGATGTTGCGCATTCCCGAATGTGTCTTATATTTCACTGGAAGAAGGATGCACCTTACTATGCCACTAATTGGAAATTTTATTGGCCTTCATAGCATAGGTACAGAGCTTCCTGTGGATTTGGAAGATGACAATGAAGTAAAGAAGACTATTGGCATGATGAAGTGTCACGGAGGAGGGTGTGTCATAGAAATTTCTAAAATTAATGATCCTGTCATCTGAATGACCACTTGGTTTCTTAAAAAGTTGAATGGACATGAAATATGGGTCCAAGTAAATAAGTGATGGCTTCATGTCACAAAGAAAATATTTGAAGGAAAAATCTATAACCTTTCTAGATTTATCGTCGAGGAGATCATTGAAGAAGCGAGTGTGGGGGACAAGATCATGTTTGGAAACGTCTTACTGTTGATTGTGTTTTCTAAACTTGGGGTGTTGGGTGGGTTGAATGATAAAATATGGGAGTTCCCCAAGGAAAACTCATCCTTTCCAAAAATATTTTCTAACTACACGTATGAAACCATCACTCATATAGACAAGGCTAGAGGAGACAAATGGTATAGAAGAATGTGTGAGACGTTTAGGGTAAAATGGCCCATTCCCAGTGATTTACCAGCATAATTAGATGGAAAGGCAGAATTTGTTGTCTATCAACACTTTTTTATATCATGAAATAAAAACAGGAAAGGAAAAGCTAATCTAAGTGGCAATATCACCTTATTATAAACACCAAGAAGCTTTATTGATAGTATGGTTTTAGCCTACTCTCATTGAAGTAATTGAGAAACATAGTGACATCCAATGCCTGCAATTGACATGCACCTGATTTAAGTATCTTGGTTACTACAAAAGGTCCCAACCAATGTACCTTCAATTTTCCTGGGTGGCACGTAAACTTGGAGTCATAGAGAAGGACTAGGGTGTCAACTGCAAATGTATTATTCTTAATGCACATATCATGTTAGGCATTTTGTCATGCCTTCTTAGTCTTTTGGATCCAACGTGCAATAACAAGTCACTCATTTAATTACATTAGTTTATCAATGCACTCTTGAATAGCTTATTCAACATCTAATACACGTGCACACAATACATAGGGAGGGTAGAATGAACTCTACTGGTAGTACTACCTCTGTTCCAAACACTATCTGGAATGGTGTAGCCTTGTTCAATCTTTTGTAAGTTGTCTTATAAGCCCAAAGTACAGTAGACACTTTATCATCCCAATCTTTTCTTCCAAAATCACATATTTTTGGCAATATTTGTCTCAAAATCTTGTTGAAAGCTTCTGCAATACCATTAGCTTGAGGGTGATAACGGGTGGCTTTATGGTGAGCCACCATGAACTCTTCCAACAGAATTTTGATTGTCTCATTTAAGGAATGAGTTCTGCTATCACTTTTCAAGCTTAATGGACAGCCATACCTGCTAATTATATTCCCCCATAGGAACCTTACCATTGTAGCTGTAGTATAATCCTTTGTAGTTGAAGCCTCCTCCCACCTTGTGAGATAGTCTGTGTAATTAATAATATACCATGCTCTAGTCATACACGAGGGTGGCACAATAGGTCCTACAAAGTCAGTGACCCACTTCTCAAAAGGTTCCTCACTTGCAATCTCTCTAAGTGGCATTTCATCCCTATTTCTAGGCTTTCTAATGCCCTGACAATGATCACAAGATTTCACAAAATCCTTAACATATTTATACAAAGTTTCCCACCAAAGTGCAGCCTTAAGAATCTTGCGCGTAATCACATCACCTGCATAATGTCCTCCTGCTCTACCGACATGATCCTTCTCCATGATAGCTTTACGCTCATGCTCAAGTACACAACGATGCAAGATCTTATCTCTTACCATTTTTAATAAGTCACCTCCAATCAACTGTTAAGGCACAACTCGAATGACAAGTTGATTTTTCTCCAATGTCTTCATGCCCTCAAGTGCCTATCCAGTATGGAAATATTACAATATCCTTGAAATTTGTGGGTGTACGGTTCAACTTAAATAATTGTGCATCCAACATTATGTCCTTAACGCTATGCGTGTCCTTGCCATAATTAATCCTTGATAGATGATTAAGCCATGAATTTCTCTTGCCTGGTTTGACAACAACTGTAAAATTAAAATCTTGAAATAGAAGTATCCACCTATAGATGTACCCCTCCAAAACATGTTTTTTGAACAAATATTTCAATGCCATATGATCTAAATAAAAGATAAATGGAGTAGCCATGTTGTGACTTACCCAGAAAATGTGTGTAATTTTTCAAAAAAATTGGTAAAGTGACTCCTATGATAAATTTGTTTTCCTTTGTGAATTCTTGTGGAAGAAAAATGATCTCAACAATTAGTCATTTTTAAGCACTTTTAGTTTTTGGGTCTTTTTCTTTGTATTGCGGCAATTTCGGTTTTTGGTAATACTCCAAGTTCTTGCGAGTCTTATGTTTCCCGCATCTCCTCTTTTGCCATATTTTCCTTGTTTCCACAAACTTTGTAGTCTTCCTTTGTATTGTGGGTGTTTTGGATTTTTAGAGAACTCGTGGTCCTTTTGTTTCCCGATTGTTAGTTCCCTGCATCCTCATGTTCTCCACATTTGTCATCGACCTACAAGACTTTTCCCCAAAATTTTCTAAGTCCCCTTTGTATTGTGGATGTTAAGGGTCTCCGGAGAACTTGTGTTCCCATGTTCTGTGGGCCTTTTGTGCACAGCCAACCTGATTTTCCCACATTTTTTTGAACTCCAGCGTATTTCAAGCATTTTGACTTTTCAAAGAACCTACGTCCCATGTGCACCCCACCCCCTATTCATCACAACCCCTCTTTTTCCTCATGGTATAATCTCTCCCATATGTTGTGGATATTTTGGGGTTCCATGTCCCTAATGTCCTAGGTTGCTTTGGGCCTTTTTTGCTCCATATCTCTGTCATAACCACACTTCAAAGGGTAAGTCAATAATTTTTGTCATGAGTCTTCCTATTTCTCCACAATACACTAGAACCCTTATTCAATGCATCTAACCAACTTTTCTTCGAACTGATAAGTATAAAAGGATAAACGACTCTTCATTTTAACCATTATAGTCGAGTGTTTTTCCATTTGAGCACTGTGTTTTCCATTCCCGTGCCACAAAATCCATTTCTAGCCATATCTTGAGCATTTCTTGGCCATTTTAAAATTTTCAAATTGCATTTTGTTCATGTGAAGAGATCCATTCCTTCTGCAATCAAGATTAATTATTCTGAAGATTCCTGTGATGATTTTGAGGCCAGAATTGTTTCTTACCCTACCCCACCATTTTCTTTCAAAACTACCTTTGAGCTTCCATTTTTCTGAGTGCCTATTTCTCAATACACTGGCCATCATGAAGTATCACTATGGAGGTTATGAACATATTTCATCCCTTGAGACCTCAGTGCCAAACATAGGAGACAGTGATGTGCGGCATATTGATTTCAATGGGTTCTGGGCCTAGATTTCAGATGTGAACCCCTCTCCCAGGTTCCAACGCATCAAATACTATGGAATTACTCATGCCGATGGTTTTCCTATTTTTTTCTAGTGTGTAGAAACTATTTTAACCTGTGCTTCTTGTTTTGATCCAGATTTGAAAGAAATCAGAGATCCCAAGGGCTAAGTGATTTCCACATTGTATGTTGGATGATTTAATGTTGCTTTTGGAAGTCTTCTTGTTAAAGAAGCTAATACTCTTACTATGGCACAATCTCAGGGCCTTTTTGATCAAGACAAGGAGAAAAATAAAACAATGATAGCTAAGTCTTGGTTCAAGGTTCCAAAGAAAGGAGCATCCAAGACTACCTAAGAATATGTACAGAGTTGATTTCAAAGAAGAGCTTTCAGATATTATCACTTTTCTATCTAGAATCATGGGTCTTCCTTCAACTAATGAGTTTCAATTCTAGATTTTCCCTTATTTAAATATCATTTGTGAAGGAAAGTAGAGTCTGAACTAGGGAGTGATCATTTGTGATAACCCCACTAAGTAGTTAACTCGTCAATGTACGATAGAGCCAAGCTTTCTATATGACCTCATACTTCATGTATACTATTGCATCATATAGGGTTTGGTTAGGACTTTCTTTAGTAGATGACAAGAAGAATGAACCAGTGTATGAGTATTATTCACAATCTAATTTTGAGGACATTAGGCATCATTTCAAAAGATTTAATGATGCTTTCATAGTGTACATTATCGTACTCCTAGAGGGTAGCATAGCTAAGAGGGCATCTGCAAAGTCAAAGTAGTTGATCTCAACCTATGATAGTCTATTCATTTAATTCAGAAGATTCTCATATATCATATTAGTTGGCTTTAAAGGTGCACCCTAAAAGCTTCCCATGTTTTGCAATGAGAAGAGAGTTCTTGTGGAAGTTTTTCGGCAACTTGATATGTTGCATAGAATGTGCAGGGACAAGAAAATCTCTGGCATTCAGTTCCCAGTTACATTAGGCAATTACACCTACAGGACCACACTTGATGCACAAAATGTGGAAAGGACCATTCTTGCATTCAAATGTATTCTTATCAGAAGAGGGCCTATTTTCACCTCAAGGGGTTCATTTCCAACAATATTAGAATGGATTTATATAACTTCCTTCCCCAGAAGATTATTGGGAAGACTTTTCAGATGACTATGAAGGAAGAAGAAGATATTTTGGCAGGTTTTCCTTTCAATGGATCAAATATTTTGGAATTTATAAAGTACCTAAAGATTTTCAAAATGATGATGAGGAATTACATTTCCTTGAATACAACAAGTATATCTGGCATACACCCCTTCCTACCATCAACCAGTTCTAGAAATAGAAGGATGATCTACATAAAATCATAAATCTAGTCATGGTGAGGACCAGGGTCTGGTTTGACAAAAAGATGAAAGCATATAAGACATGTATGATTCAGTCCTCTTCTCATGAAGCATCCACGTCACAAAGGGAGATGGCCACCACAATGCTAGTAGTTCATGCCCAATCATCCCCTTCTCCTTTAGAATCCACAACTTTGGTGTACTCTAAGAAAGGAAAGACTGAGAGAGTTGATAAAATGGAATAAATGATTGAGAAAGAAGATAAGCAGCCTCTCTTCCCAAAGTTAGTAGAAAGGATTCCTGAAACACAAAAAATTATTGTACTTTCAGAAGGAGAAGAGAAAGAAATGGAAGAGTATGATGAAAGCAACTATCAAGGAGGCAACACTAATAAGGAAGAAGATGAGGGAAACAAATTAAAATATACCAAGCTAACTTCTGAGACAGAGAGCATCCCCAAGCCTACATCTCATGTTAAAGAATTATCCACTTCAAGTGTTGGGACACCTACCCTGGAGGTGTCTTATGCCCAAACTCTTGGTTCACTGAAGACACTTGCCTTGGGTCCTCTTTTTGCTCCATCTTCCAGTGACACCTTCACATGGGTTTAGCCCTTCATAGATTACAAGAAAAGGAAGGATTCCTCTCAAATTTTTGCTCCAAAATTCGATGTTGTGGTTGTCATCTTGGGTACAAATCCTACTCCTTCTGTCAAAAAATCCAAAACTTCTTCAAGAATGGTGTCTCATTCAAAATGCCAGCAGTTTTTGGAAATAGTAAAACCAAGAGTGGAAAGAGATGAAAAATACTTGACTATTGTTGACTTGGAGCTTACCAAAATTCCTTTTGGTGAATCTACTCTCGAGGGAGAAGTTCATAATTTGAAAGATATTGTCTCCAAAGTCATTGAAAGAATGGAAAAGGGAAAGCAAACTCAGGAACAATTGGAAGAACAGGTACAAGCCCTCTCTGGTTTTATCAAATCTCTCCTAGTAAGTGACAAGGTATTGGACCCTTCCCCTCTAACCTCAATGCCTCCTCCTACCGTCTTGTCTGATGAAGAAGTACAAAATAACATTCATAAACATGTTGCTTATGGAAAGACAGTTGAAGCTATGGTTGATGGGATGTTATTTTTTTGTTTTAATTTCATTGAGGAAGCACACAAAACATATGAGCAACATCTCTTTGATACAGCAGAGGTTTGATTCAACCATTATTGGCTCTAATAAATAACTCAAACTGAGGATTGAATGTATACAAGATATCAGGCTTATGAGTGACACAGATGAACAAGATCTTCTTACAAATAAGGTTTTTGATGATTCCAAGAACAACCTCTCCAAGAAATGGGTATTCAGTTTAGAATGGAAGATGAAGGTGGTTGGAGAAGAAATAGATTAACTAAAAAATATGGTGCAAAAAGGAGAATTCTTCAAAGCTGCAATATTGACTGAGTTTCAGGATCTTCGATGTCAATTTTTCAAAGAAAATTCTACAGAAATAAATACAGTGCAGGATATCAAGGCAAAATTTAGGGCACTTATTAAAGAAGATTTGTTCAAACCTGAAACTATAACAAGAGAGAAAATGGAAGAGATCAATGCACTGCATGTTGTGATCATTGAAGCAAACAAAGGTTTGTTGTAGAATGAAGACATTGGAAAAGAGATGGAAGATTGTTTGAGTAGTTGGACAAATGCAATTGCAAAGACAACCATTCCTCATGGGCATGGAAATTGTTGGAGCACTCGATAAATCCAGAGAATCAGGTTCTCAAAGTGAATAATGTGAGCAACATCCTCCTCGATTGTTCCTTTATCTGAGTTCATAGGCCCTTTCTTTCTGGTTAATCATATTTCAAAGTTGGATTTATTATTATTGAAATGATGTAATTTTGTAATTAAGGCCTAACTAAAATTTAATGTATTACATTTGATTAAGAGTTAATGCTTAATTAAAAGTTAAGGGATAACTAGAAGAAGACTTTGGCTGTACAACAGCCCTTGTGGCTATATAAGGCACTCTTTGTATCATTGAAAAGGTTGTTGGATTTTTTATGTTTGGAATGTAGATACACATAACTCTGCAGAGAATCAATACAGAATAAGTTTCCTTCTCTCTTGTCTCTTGTGTTCTTCCTATGTTCTACTCTTTAATCTGTATATATCGTGGATTTGATATATTGAATGTGAAACTTTGTGTTCAACTCATTTAATATAGTGCAAATAACTTTTTGTTTGAATGCTTGTATGTTCTGTATGAGTTATTTGAAATATATGATAAATTCATTTGATTCTTAAAACTTCTATGCATGCATTAGTATGACATTTCTCTACAATCTATATGTCTGAAAGTGTTGCCTTCTTCTTTTCTTCTATTACAATAGTGAGTGATCTTGGGTAACCAAGGAGAACACTTGTGTTCTTGATAGGTGAGAAGTGAACTTAGAATTTCCTTTTAACCAGTATTGCTTGTTTAAAGCTATTTTTTCCTCTGATAAATTCTTATATTATCCTTGTCTTTGGTATTGAGAATATTATTGATATGGGAACATTTTCAACATCAAAATCCTCATTCAAATATTGTTAGTTTGTATATTTGTAAATAAGTAGCTTTTTGTATGTGTTTGTTGAATAAGGGAACCTCTCCCATAAAGAGGAGGGATTGTTGTCCCTTGAACTATTGTTTGCATTGAGATACAAATTTTCCAACCAACAATTTTTTGTTGCCCACTGTGGGGCACGTACTTGCTTCCCACTGAAACAATCTTCAGTAATAGACCAGCAAAACAACACACTGGTGGAGAGAAGATATACAAAAGGACAAAGAGCCTGAGGGTATTGAGGATCTATTTTCAATTGTTGGAACAATAAGGCCTTTCAACTAACTCTAGAAAGAAGAGCTAGGGGAAAATATCTACAAGTACTCCTACAAAAGATAGAACCGGTTCATCTTCTCAAGCAGATTTTGATATCAGCCACATCAAGTCCTAGTGCTCAAGATTTGGTATTAACAGGAGTTGCAGTCCCATTGCAAATTATATTTCCCAGAATGGTTGTTGCACCTTTGCCTTGGGGTCAATGGGTTGGGCCTTTGGCTCTTCCTCAACCATTACATGATTTTCCAAAGGGAAATAGGAAATAATTTTCCCAAATTCTAGAGGTGATGGAAAGGTACATCAAGATGAGCATATTGTTGCCTTTATTATTGCTTGTGGAGTGCTCAGAGTTGAACACGAGGATGTCTTTGTCAGACTATTTGTTGAAATATTGTAGGACAATGTTGCAGATTTGTTTTATCATCTCCCAGTTGGTGTTATTACCAATTTGGATACTATGAAAACCTAATTTGAGAATCATTTCAAGCCTATTGAAGATGTGCATGATCTTCTAGCCCAATTCTCTCAAATAAATGAAGGAACCATATGAGCCCATGTTAGGATTTTGTTGCTAGATTTAACAAATTGATAAATAAAATTCTAGTAAATCACTCGCCTGTGGATAAAATTCACAAAAAAATTCTTCCTGAATGCTCAATTACTGGAAGTAATTTATGCACTAAGAAGAGTTAATCTTGCATGTTTAATCTGTGATGATGATCTGATAATTTGGCCATAAGTTGGAAAATAACCACACAAAGAAAGCCTTCTTATGGAATAGAAGGTTCAAAAGGAAGCTATGATTTCCATTAAAGATTAGTTGGCCAAAGCTAAAGCTATCCTGAGAAGAAAATTTTGGGGCCAAAATCATAGCCTCCCACTAAGGCTAAACTAGTTAGTTCAAAAGTTGGCCAATGATATGATTGTCCATTAAAAAGTAATTGGCTCAAAATGCACCATATAAATATATTCCAAGAAGAAACTTTCAGCCTCGAAATCATTCTACCTCCCACCTAGCCTAAGCTAGCAATTGAAGCTCCCCCTCTTAAGGTTCCAGTTAATGCCACTTGTGAAGTCCAAGAGCCTGAATATGAAATAGAAGTGAGGAGTTGGAAGAACCTGAAGAAGAACTTGAAGAATATGCAAGAAGATGCAGATGACTCACAGGTCAATTTTATTACTACTGAAGGAGTTGATGATGATGATGATGACTATGATGAAGTGGTAGTAGACATGAATAGTGAATCATATGTTGTCATGACAAGGAGATTAACTAAATAATAAGAAGGAGGTGGTTCAACCTTCAAAGAAAGAAAAGTCTAAGGAAGTTCCAGTTACCATTCCAGTTGGTTACAAGGAGAGGAGCCCCTATTCCTACCACTGCTGCAAAGAAAGTAAGTACCAATTCTTCACCTAATACTCCTTCTACTTCCACTTTTGTGCCTAAATCTAATACACCATCCACTCCCATGTCCAAAGCATCTCCAGCTACAAAAAATGACAAGCCAATACTATTTCCTATTCAAGTCAGGACACTCCATCCACCTCAGGGTCCTTTGATATTATTGATCATATTAAAAAGACCAAAATTCATATTTCAAAGGCTGAATTCTATGAAACCATCCTGAGGCCTTTGCTCAAGTGGTCAAGTTTGTCAAGTCCAAGCCTATTCAACCACCACCACTTCTAAAGTCTTTTTCCTACTCCTAGCTCCCCTTCTGCACAAAATTTGATGGCCTCTGCACCCTCTACATCTAAGAAAATTGAGCCTTTCTATGTCACATTACTCATAGCTGGTCATAGGCTCAGTAATTGTGTAATTGACTCAGGTGCATAAGATAATGTAATGCCTCCAAATTTTCCCATGCCCTTGGCCTTACCTTAACGAACCTTTGGTTATTGTTATTCCATGGAAACTAAAGAGGTACCTTTGGTTGGAAGAATTAAAGATACACAAGTAGCCTTTACTACATTCCCTAAAAAGAGATTCAAAGCCACAATTTTGGTTACAGAATATCCCTCCATCATATGACATGACTTTTAAGTAGAAATTTTTGCAAAGAAGTGGGAGGATAAATTCAAATGGACTGGTCTCATGCTCCACATCCCAATCAATGGAAAGATGAAGAAGTTACTGTCAGAAGAGACAAGCAAAATATATTGTGCAGAAGACTGATGATCCCAAAGCACAAATCCTTTATGAAGATATTGGCCATGGAAACTATATGATCATGTCTGGAGATGAGGTTAAGGCTCCTAAGGTGGTTATTGATGATCCCAATGGTGTTTGGATCCTAGAGTTTGATGGCAGTTGTTCTTCAGCTGGTTTTGAGATGGTGTTGTTTTGACTTCTCCTGAAGGAAAATCCCACCCATTCTCTTACAAGATTCAATTTGAAAATACAAACAATACTTCATGAATATGAGGCTCTCCTTCTTGGCCTAGCAGTAGCAAGAGAAATGGGGATCAAGAATATTTGTGCTTCATGGGGATGTTGAGCTCATTGTTAAATAGGTCAGAGGATCCTTTTAAGTAAAAACTGAAAGACTGAAGCACTATAGAAACTTGGTCTGGGATTTAGTTGAATTGTTGGATGCAATTTCTATTGATGTTGTACCAAGAGAAAAGAATACTAGAGGCAGATGCCCTAGCTATGTCTAGATCTTTGTTGATTCCTCACCTCGGACTTTTCCCAAGAAAAGTTCACAATTGAGATGATACATAGACCAAGTGTCCCGAGATAATGTGAATAATTGGCAAGTGCTCAATGATGATCAACACTTGATCTCCTTCCTTGAACTCAAAGATAATTTTATCAGTTATATTTTGAAGGAAGTGAAGCTGGTCATTGTGAGTCTGTTTCATCTTCTAGTGTATGAAGAATGAGTTGAAGAAGAATCTGATAAAGATGGTTGCATAAGATTAAAAGGAAACAAAATACCTAAGGGGCCTAGTAAGTTTGGAAGATCTGTTTGACAAACATGATAGATATATCAAAGCCAAGGTATCACATGAAATCCCATCAATCAGCTGAATATGAAAAATTCAACATTGGGAGTGAAGAGGAGCCCAAATTTGTCAACATTGGAAAATGTTGTTCTAAGGAAGAAAGGAAGAAAATGGTTGAACTTACTGAAGAATTATGCAGATGTACTTGCTTATTCATATGATGATCTGAAAACTTTCAAACCAAGGGAGATGCAAACATTATATTCCCTTAAATCCAGGAATCAATCCATTTCATCAAAAGCAAAGACAATATAATCCTAAAATTGTAGGTTCAATCTACCAAGAGATTAAAAATTGCTGAATGCTAGAATAATCTTTCCCATTCATCATTCAGCTTGGGTAGCCAACATTGTGCCTATAAGAAAAAGAGTGGTGAGATTTGAATCTATGTGGACTTCAAGGAATTTAAACCAAGCCTCTCTTAAGGATAATTATCCTCTCCCTATGATGGACCAAATCTTACAAGTTGTCACTGGTTCAGAAATTTATCCATGCTTTGATGGATTCTCAGGCTACAATCAAATTGAGGTTGATGTTTAGGACCAACACAAAACTACCTTTACAACTCCTTGGGGCACCTTTTTCCTATAGAAGAATGTCATTTGGTCTCATCAACGCAGGTGCAACTTTCCAGAGGGTAAATGGATATGGCCTTCGGTGATTTGAAAGGAAAATGCATAGTGATCTATCTTGATGATTTGTCTGTTTTCTCCAAAAAGAGAGAAGATCATTTTCAACACCTAAAAGTTGTTCTTCAAAAGTGCAGAGATCACAGGAATTTCTTTGAATCCAAAGAAATCTATCTTTGGTGTCACAGAAGGAAAATTTCTCGGCACATCGTTTCCAAGGATGGAATCAAAATTGATCCAGAAAGGGTCCAGGCCATTCAGAAGATTCCTCTTCCAACAAGTAAGAAAGGTGTGCATTCTTTCTTTGGAAAAATTAATTTTCTAAGGAGATTTATCCCTGATTTTGTAGAATAACTAGGAGCATAGCCAAAATGATGAAAGAAAAAAATTATTTTTGTTGGACTGCCGAGGGAAATGTGCTTTTGAAAATATCAAGAAAGCTATTGCCAATACTCCTATTCTTGCTTGTCCTGATTTTGAAAAATATTTCATAATCTATTTTTATGCCTCTAAGCACACCTTAGCAGCCATTTTGGTGCAAAATAATTCCAAAGGATGTGAACTACTTATTTATTTCATGAGTTATGTCTTGAAGGCTCATGAGACTGAAATATACACAAATGGAGAAACATGTTTTTGTTGTAGTAAAAGCAGTAAAGAAATTCCTTATACATCCTAAATTCCCATTCCATTGTATTTGTGCCTGATACAACAGTTAAATCAATTCTCACACAACAGGAATTTGGGTCAAAACGAGGCAATTGGGTGGTGAAGGTTCAAGAATATGATCTTGATATCAAACTGATATCAAGCCAACTAATCTTGTTTATGAGGTAAATTCCTCTGTGAGTTACTTGCTAATGGTGCCAGGAATGAGTCATCTAAAGAAGAAGTTGCTAGTGTCCCAACTGTCCTTTTCCTTAGTTCAACGGATGAATGGTATGCATACATTGCCCATTTTATTACCTACAAAGAATGTCCAGAACATTTAAGTGCCAAAGAAAAAAGATGTTAAGCTACGATCTGCACAATATGTACTCTGGGATAATTCATTGTTCAAGAGGGGAATTGATGGAAGATTTCTCAAATGTGTAGATAGGGAGCAGTACAGAAAAGGTTATTGAGGGAATTTCATGATCAGGCATGTGGAGGTCATTTCTCATCTTCTGTAACAGCCCATAAAATTCTCCGTGCAGGCTATTATTGGCCAACATTATTCAAGGATGCAACAAAGTGGGTCTCAAAGTGTGAAGCTTGTCAAACCTTTGTGGGCAGACCCAAGTTGGCCACATTTCCTCTCAAACCAATGGTGATTGAAGAGCCCTTTCAAGCAATGGGGACTAGATTTCATAGGTACCCTTAATCCTACTTCAAGTGTAGGACACACACATGTTTGACAGCCACTGACTATTTCACAAAGTGGGTGGAAGTCATTCTAGTTAAAAGAACCACTTTTGAAGTAGTATGTGAATTTCATCAAAAAAACATTCTTGGTCAGGTTTGGAGTGCCAAATAAAATTGTCACAAATAATGCCCCAAATTTTTCTTCACATGAGCTGATTGATTTTTGTTATGGGTATGGAATCTCCCTTGCACATTCTTCTGATTATTATCCACAAGGGAATGGGCAAGCTGAATCAACTAATAAAAATCTAGTGATAATTATTAGAAAGCTTGTTGATGAGTCACAAAGGAATTGGCAAAAAAATATCTATGATGCTCTCTGGGAAGATAGGATCACACCAAAGAGAGAAATAGGAATGTCCCCATTTCTAATTGGTATATGGAACATAAGCATCAATTGCTAGTGACAGTGGAATTTCCTGCATTACATTTGATGAAATCCATTGAGGATAAGAACTTCACCAGTGCCATGGAGAAAAGAGTAATGTACCTATAAAAGTTGGATGAGGATAGGTTGCAGGTGGTTGATAGAATTTTTACACACCAGTAGAAGGTGAAATAACTATTTGATAAGAAATCTAGATCCAGAGACTTCCAAGTTGGAGATATTTTCCTACTCTGGGACAAAAGGTGAGAACCTCGAGGAAGTCATGGTAAGTTTGATTCTCTTTGGCTTGGTCCTTTCAAAATCAGACAGTTTGCTGAGTGAAAATTCATATTACTTGAGCTATATGGATGGAACTTCACTTCCATTACCATATAGTGGTCAATATTTGAAGGTGTTTCAGTCCTAAGTGGGTAAGCAATCCTTTGTACAGTCTTGTAAATAGGTCTTGTATAGTCCTTTTTTTTGGTTTGTGTTGTTTCCTTTGTCTTGTGTCTTCTGTATTGTCTTGTTCTTACTCATATTTCCCAATGAATAAACATTTGTCATGTAACCAAATATTCTAGGGTTCTTTTCTCTATCTTGTTTTCACTGTGAGTCAAGTCAGTCCAATCCCAAGAAAGAGCCAGCTATTGTCACTTACCCATAAAATGTGTGTAATTTTTCAAAAAAAAATTTTTGGGAAAGTGACTTTCTAAGTCAATTTGTTTACCTTTGTGAAGTCTTGTGGAAGAGAATTGATCTCAATAGTTAGTCATTTTTAAGCACTTTGAGTTTTTGGGTCTTTTTCTTTATATTGCGGCAATTTCAGATTTTTGGAGCACTCATGTCCCTAGTTCTCTGCGAGCCTTTCATGTTCTCCGCATCTCCGCCTTTTATGCATTTTCCTTGTTTCCACAAAATTTACAGTCTTCCTTTGTGTATTGAGGGCATGTTTCAAATTTTAGAGAACCCATGGCCCTTGTGCTTCACATATCATTTCTCTGCATCCCCATGTTCTCCGCATTTGTCTTCGATCCATAAATCTTCTTTCCAAAATTTCCTAAGTGTAGTTTATATTATGGACATTGTGGGTTTCTACAGAGAAATTTTGTCCCCATGTATCCTGTGGGCCTTATGTGCATCTCATCCTGATCTGTCCACATTTTCTTGAATTTCATTACATTGTGAGGTTTTTGGCTTTTGAAGGAACTTTTTCCCTGTGTGCACCCTGACCTTCTATTCACCACAAGCCCACCTTCACTGCATACTATAAGATTTCCTATATATGCTTGGAGATTTTTGGTTTCGCGTCCCTAGTGTCCCTTGTTGTTTTGGGCCTTTGTATCCTCCATATCTCTGTCATAACCTGCACTTCAAAGGGTAAAGTTAGTAAATTGTGTCATGAGTCATTCCATTCTCCACAATATACTAGGGACCCCTATTTAATGCATCTAACCAACTCAATTCCTTGAATGGAAAATATAAAAGGTGAAAACGAGTCATTTTTACCATCACAAGTTACAATTAAGTCATGTGCATTCCCGTTCTTAGTGCGTTCATGTGCCAAAGAAGTCATTTGAATATGTATCTTGAGCATTTACTGGACCATTTTCAAAATTTCAAATTACATTGTGATCCTTGAGGAGATCATCCCTTCTACAGGTGAGGTAAGTTATTTTTCTACAACTTCATGCGAGGGTTTGGGTCAAAATTAGTTTTGTGCCCTATTGCATCATTCTTCCCTTAGAAAACTATCTTTGAGATTTCATTCTCCTGAGTGTTTGTTTCTTAACACACTGTCCATCATGAAGTATCATTATAGTGGTTATGAACATACTTCATCCCTTGAAACCTCAGTGTACCCAACATAGGAGACAATGATGTTTGCATATCGACTTCAATGAGTTTTGGGATAGAATTTCTGATGTAAACCCCACTCCCATGGCCCAATGCATCAAAGACTGTGGAATTTCTCATGCCAGTGGTTTTCCTATTTCAGTTCAGTGTACGTAGATACCATTCTAGCCTTGTGCTTCTTGTTTCGATCCGGATACGAAAAGAAATTAAGGATCCTTAGGGACAAGTGATCGCCAAATTGGATGTTGGATGCATAAATGCTTCCTTTGGAATATGTTGTTGTTGAAGATGTAAATACTCTCACTATGGCACAAGCTTAGGGACTTTTTGAACAAGATAAGGAGAAATATAAAATCAATGATAGCTAAATCTTGGTTCAAGGTTCTAAAGAAAGGAGGCATCCTGATTGCCTAAGAATATGTACAGGGCTGATTTCAAAGAAGAGATTTAAGATATTATCACTCTGTTATCTAAAATCATGGGCCTTCCTTCAACTAATGAGTTTCACTTCTATATGTGTCCTTATATAAATATTATTTGTGAAGGGAAGCAGATTCTTAATTAGGGAGAAATACTTTGTGAGAACCTCACTGAGCAACTCGTCAATGTACAATAGAGCCAATCTTTTTACATGACTTCTTACTTGATGTATACTATTGTAGCATATAGGGTGTGGTTGGGAATTTTTCCAGTCGATGACAAGAAGAATGCACTAATGTATGAGTATTATCCGCAATTGACTCTTGAGAATAGTAAGCATCATTTCAGAAGAGTTAATGATGATTTTACAATGTACATTGTCAGACTCCTAGAAGGTAATACAACTGAGAGAGTTTTGTTGAATCAAAACAATTGATATCAACTTATTTCAGTTTTTCCATCCAGTTCAGAAGGTTATCCTATATCAGGTTGGTTGGTTTTGAAGGAGAACCCAAAAAGCTTCCCATGTACTACAATGACAAGATATTTCTTGTGGAAGTTTGTAGGTAACTTGATATGTTGCACAGAACATGCAGCGACAAGAAAATCATTGGCATTCAATTTCCAATTACTTTGGGGAACTACACTTGCAGGACAACTCTGGATGCACATAATGTGTAAAGGATTATTGTTTCTTTAAAAATTTATACTTTTCAGAAGAGGTCTTGCTTGACATCAAAGGCTTCATCTCTAAAAACCTTATAATGGGATTTTATCACTTGTTTTCCCCAAAGGATTATTGGGAAGATTGTTCACATGACTATGAAGCAAGAAGGAGATATTATGGCAGGCTTTCCTTACAACAGATCAAAGATTCTGGGATTTATAAAGTACCTGAGGATTTTCCAGATGATGATGAAGACTTGCATTCCACTTGAATACATAATTAATCTATTTGACATACACCCCTTCCCACCATCAACTGGTTCCAAAAAGAAAAGGATGATCTATAAGAGATAATAAATCTATTCATGGTGAGGACCAAGGTCTAGTTTGATAAGAAGATGAAAGCATACAAGACATGTATGATTCAGTCCTCTTCTCATGGAGCATCCACATCTCAAAGGGAGATACCCACTTCAGTGCCCAGAGGTTCATACCCAATCAGTACCCTTGTCCTTTGGAATCTTAAACTTTGGTGTACTCTAAGAAAGGGAAAGTTGAGAGAACAGAGAAGACAAGAAGAAATAGCATAAGAAGGAGGAAAATCAGTCTCTCTTAAGTCAGCAGGTAATGATTCTAGAAGCAGAAAAAATCATTGATCTTTCATAAGGAGGAAGAGAAAGAAACAGAGGAGCATGAGGAAATAAACTATGAGGGAGGCAATACTGAGAAAGAATAAGATGATGGAAACAAATTTGAAAGGTAATAAGATTTATTATGAGGTAGTGAGCATTCCCAAGCTCAAATCATCCTTGGAAATAATTATCTTCTTCAAGTTTTAGGACACCTACTCTGGAGGTGTCTGCTTGCCCAAACTCTTGGCTCATTGAATACACTTGCCTTGGGTCCTCTTGTTTCTCCACCTTCCAGTGACACCTTCACATGGGTTCAGCCCTTCATTGATAACAGGAAAAGGAAGGCTTCCTCTCAAATCATTTCTCCCAAATTCGATGTTATAGTTGCCCTCTTAGGTACAAATCCTACTCCCTTTACCAATAAATCCAAAATTGCTTCAAGATTGGTATCTGATTAAAAAGGCCAGCAATTCTTGGAAATATAAAATCAAAGAGTAGAGAGAGATGAAAAGGGGATTTGACTATTACTGACTTAGAACTGACCATAATTCCATTGGGTGAGTCTATTCTCGAGGGAGAGGTTCATAATTTGGAAGAAGCATTCCTCCAAAGTTATTGAAAGAGTGGAGAAGGGAAAGCAAACACAATAACAACTTGAAGAGTAGGTAAAATCCATCTCTGCTTTCATCAAATCCCTCATGGAAAGTGATAAGGCATTGGATCCTACCCCTCTAACCAGGGTAAATTTAAGTGGCGAATATTCGTAGATTGGGGAATAGTAGGATTTATAGAATTTGATTTTGGTAATTTTTACAGTCATGGCAGGTACTGAGGTTTCACCCGAAAATTCCACAAAGAATAATCTATCCCATACGAATAGCCAACGAATCTCCAATCCAAATGTATGTTTTATATTGAATAGCCAATAAATCTATGGAACCTAAAAGCAACCTAAACTTTTACAAAGAAAATTACATGACTAAACAAGGAAAGCTAACACCATTGCCATCCATCTAGCCAAGGATTCTAAGTTTAGGAATGTAACATTAAGATAAAATCTTAAAAGAATGATTAACTAGTATGAAAACAATGCAAGATCTAATTAAACATGCCTACTAATATGCTTGAATTACCTAACATGGGCCTAAATAGACCTAAGAGGGAAATCAAATGGTTATGGTTGCTACTCCAAACAATGGTGAAATGACCTCTCCAAATGACTTGTTAAGTCACTTTAGATATTCATCTACTAACCTTGTTGAAGGCTTTAGGCAAGGATTGAACTTGGCTATATATCATATTTATTATATGAGATGCAAATCAAAGCATGGTGTAAAGTATAAAGGAATGAGGTGACTTGTTTTTATAGTTTTCCTTTGAAGAAAAACTTGTATTTTGGTGCATGTGGGACTAAAATCCCCAAATTAGATTAGAATTGCTAATCATGATTAGGCCTTGATAATCACAATTAGTGAATTACCAAGTGATTAAGAGGTTGAAGCCTTAATCAACCACTTAGGGTCAACTAGGAGGCTAGGATAAGCTTTTGAAGCTTGTTGAGACGTTGTGGAGGTGAAAGTGGGGTGATTTTGAGTGGTCATGGAAGAGGGGTTTGAGCCAATATTAGGGCATATTGACCAAATCAAGGGCAAAATAGGCTTAATTAGCTATTAATAGCTAATTGTCTATTTTGAAGAGGATTTTGACTTATGATTCATCGTAAAGTGGCATCCTGAATGTGAAAGAGGGTGATAAATCAACAAAGTGGTTGTTAATTGACCAAAGTGGTAAGAAATGTTAGTTAATTAGCAAAAATCACTAATTATAATGGAATTGGTAAGAATGAGAGTGATTTGTGTGCATTTGGCAATAAGATTGCAAAAATGGAATTTAGGTGTCTACATTTGCCCCTGTTTGAGGTGAAGTTAGTGACTTCACTTCAAATATAGTAGACAAGCATAAACAAGTAAATTTTTAAAGAAAAATTAGCAGGATGAAGGATGCCCCCTCGAGTGTCGATGGGGTGATAAAAGAAGTCAATCGACGATCAAAAATATGATTGAAATGGATAGAAGAAAATGGGTCAGAATGGACGTGAAACCCTTAGGTATTGAGAAATAATAAGGATAGGGATAAACATGGTTGTTTATTGCCCCAGGTGATTTGGAAGAAAAATTAGTAGTGGTAATAAATGATAAGTGATAAGAAATGATTAATGGAGAATATAGGATAAGCCCAATCTTTGCATCCAACCTTTCAATAAGCAACCTGTTTATATCATTTTGCCCCTAGGTCTACATCATCGGTCTTTATTTAAAATAAACAAAAGTGTAAGATAACATGAAAAGCTAAATTACTAACAATTGTTTACTGCTAAAAATACGTAACTCCATGCAACATACATTATGCAATGCAATACGAGAAAGTAAAATGATATTTAGCTCCATGCAACATACAAAATGCAATGCAATACGAGAAAGTAAACCAGCTAACCTAACAGAGAAACCAGTACAATCACATGCACTCAAACAAACAATGTTTAAGATAGTTGCACCAATGTTTTTGTTATCAAGTTGCAGTTCCCAAATGTTCGTGTTGTAACGACAAGGGTTAAAAATGGTGCCCCAAGCAATAACACATGCAAGGGAAAAAATGGAGGACACAAGTAGTCCCATGGAAAATCTTTCATGCACTATGACACAGTCTCTGGCAACTCACTGTTGCACGGGAGTACCGACATAGCATGCAGGCCTAGCTTTTGTTAATGGAGGTAGATCACGATGATCCACAAGTCGTTTGAGACCAGAACAAGCAAGAACGTTAGAAAGATGTTTTTATAGGACAAAATTTTGATGTTCGAGGATAATGCAAGTGATACAGGCTTCAATTGTATGCACGTTGTTTACCAATTTTTGAAAAAAAAAAATTTTTTGCAAATTTTTTGAATTTTTAATGATTTTACCAATTTTTTTTGAATTTTTATTGTTTTACCAATTTGTTTTTGGGTTTTTTTTTGAAACATATTTGAATGTTTTTTATTTTTGAAACATATTTGAATGTTTTTTATTTTTGAGAAGTTTTCTAAAGCTATGTATAGGAAACAAAGAAACGTGGATGCCCCAGCGACAGATGGGATGTACAAGGGTAGAATGCCACACACATGCGCAAGAAAGTGAAGATGTGAAAATTTCCCCCAGCGTTAGATGGGAATATTCAAAGGAAAACTCTTCATGCACAGAAGTTGGATCAAGGCCAATATAGATAGGTTCAACATGATGATGAATGTAACCCAATGACATGCTAGGAAGGAGCAAGGATGCCCCCAGCGTAAGCTGGCCAAGAAGCACATGATAGAAAGAAGTGGAAGATTGTTTTTGTGAAGGGGACAAAGGTGTCCACAAACATGGAAAAAAGGAAATATTATACACATGGATGTTCTGAATGAAGTAGAAGAACAACATGAATGTTGTGAATGTAGCTTAGAAGCCTCGCGATGAAGAAGCGATTAGCCAAAGGCACGAATCGTGAGACAAGATACAGGACTAGAGTAAGAGTCTGAACAAGGTCCAAAAAAAACACTTGGTAACATACTAATCTTGTTTTCTCATAGAGATCCAGTGTGTGCACATGGAAATTTATTACCTCTTGGAGGGAAGATTTGATAGACAACAAGTGAAGACACCCTAGCCAATGTGTAGGAATGATTTATTTTTCAAAGTTGATTTTTTTTTGTGAATGGATTGTGGAAGGAGAGCCGTACATTGCTCCACTGCCAGCCAGGTATCCATATCCCCGATGGAGATGCATTTGATTCTAATCACAACATTTCTCTACTGTCAGTCAGGCGTCCATAGCCTCGGTAGAGATTATTGGAAATACCCCAAGAGAGAGTTATATATCAATTTGTTTTTGCTTTTAGCTTTGGCTTTTTGATTTGATTGATTTTTTTTTACTTTCTGAAAACTTATTTCAGCTCTCTTGTTTGATAAGGGGTTAAGAACCACTGATGGCTTGATGGAAGGAGGTGGAAGTGATTGTGATGATGACATTGGCTAGTGTCAACAAATATGTCCAAAATTCTTCGCAACAAGTTTTTTAGATGTTGATTGTGATAGGATCTCTATGAGGTCAGTCATTCTTTAATTTACCAAGGTGATGAAAGACCAAGGCCAAACAGATACCATAGAGGTAAATGTCACAAAATGCATGTGAATAGGCTAACCAAAATATCACCGAAGGGATGAAAATGGTAGGAAGACTTGCAGAAGAAGAGCAAGAAAGGGAAGAAAGAACATCCATGTGTATGCAATACCTGATTGCAATGTTTGATCTTTACCTTTGATTATTTTTTTGAAATGTTTTCTCATTTTTTTGTATTTTTGTATTTTTTTTAAAAGTGGGACCAACAAGGTCACTTGGCATGTGATAAGATCCAACAACAATGTTAGTGATTTCCTTGATAAGGAAGACTAGGCGTGTTTGCTTATCAAGAGTTCATATTATCCCTGATCTCAATGATCGTGGTGAGCTCATACTCAATAGATGACTGTGTTTTATCATGAAACATGGATTTGCATGTGGGAGATTGAGGTCCCTATCTAGAGGTTTCTGCACTTTGTGCCATACTTGATGGGTGCGTTGATGTGCATTTTTGAATCGTGTTTGATTTTGAACTTTAAGATTGTTTAAATTGTTGTGAGCTTTGGAGCTCTTGGAAGTTTTGATCTTAGTTGATGAAGGAACCATTTTGGTTTCCTATAAGCTATTATGTGACTTGTCTGATCCCGAGAAGTAGGAGAAGAAAGTGGATGAATAGAATTGATGTGAGAAATGATGGTGGGCTTGCCACAATCATTGATAGAAGGATAATGTGATGGATGCGAAGGATACGGTCCAAGAATTGAAGAGGATGGGCTACCAGGAGGTGTCCCATAGAATGAAGATAAAGGACTACAAGGATGTGGCCCTAAGATTGAAGATGAAGGACTTCCTGGTGGTGCATCCCATAGATAGAAGATGATGGGATACTTAGGACATGGCCCAAGAATCAAAGATGAGGGACTTTTAGGACATGCCCCCAGTATAGACGAAGAGGGGCCATGGAGGTGAGTCACATATAGAAGAAAATGGGCTACTAGAGGTGAGCCACACATAATGATGAAGGGATACTTGGAGGTGCCCCACATATAGAAGTGATGATGGGTTACCAGGTATGACCCAAGGTGAGAAGAAAATGGGCTACCAGGAGGTGAGCCACAAATAGATGATGAA
Organism: Taxus chinensis; assembly: GCA_019776745.2. Lineage (NCBI taxonomy): Eukaryota > Viridiplantae > Streptophyta > Pinopsida > Cupressales > Taxaceae > Taxus > Taxus chinensis. Next base: position 672,166,223 of record CM034149.1, on the reverse strand, counting down.
GGGATACTTGGAGGTGCCCCACATATAGAAGCAGACGATGGGCTACCAGGTGGTGACCCAAGGTGAGATTGTGATTGAGGAATCATGCTATGCAAAGAAGGATGTGAAGAAAAGATAGGATCTTCCTCAATGGTCTTAGGATCTTCCTTATTATTCTGACAAAAGGAATCAATTTCTTCTTCCCAATACGCAAGTGTATCGAAGTCAAGATTAAATCCTTGATTGTAATCCTCTAGGGGAATGCCATCATGTGTGACCCCAGGAATTCTGTGATCATCTCCTCATCTTGAGATGAATCGATCGGTAGGGGTATTTGTTCTTTGACCATAGGAGGTTGACTAGAAGAAATGGGTCCAACTGGTGTGGAAGATTGAGAAGATGATGACTCAAGAGATGAAGTAGATTTGGATCTAGATGTCTTGCAAGTAGAAGAAGACATGGCTTTGAGATAGCTGATTGGTATTGGCTTTCCTAGAAGATGGCATATTGATTGGGAAACAATGAGGATCATGTAGAAAATCAACATATGATTGTGACATAGGATTCATCTGAGGTGTTTGTGATGTATGCGTCAACTTAGATGATTGCAACATGGGAGTCAACTTAGAAGATTGTGACATAGGTGTCGAATTTGATGATTGTGACATGGGTGTCATTAGATGATTACTTAGAGATTATGACATAGGAGTCGACTTAGATGAATGTGACGTAGGTGTCAATGTATGCGTCTTAGATGAATGCGATGTAGGTGTCAGCTTAGATGAATTTGGGGTCACCCAGATCTTCAACGGAGGAGGAGGTTGTTCGAGGTGACGAATAAGGGAGGTCCTGCAAAGCAAGGGAGGACCGTGACTCAAGAACCAAATTAGATGTTTGAGTAGCGAGACTTGGGGCCGCACGGATCTTCAAAGGAGGAAGATGTCATTTAGGTGACTGATAAGGGGAGTCCTGTGAAGAAAGGGAGGACTGTGACTTAAGAGTCGAATTAGATGAATAGCTCTGATGAGAATTTGTAGAAGATTGAGGTGAATCTGAAGAATCAGAATAATAGTTTGGATCAGAGTCAGAAGAAGAGTGGGAGGAACCCAAATAATAATTTGGATCAGAAGCATCCAAACCATACCACCGACTATGAGATGAAGGTGGGGAATAGGGTACCCAAATGGGTTCTCTAGTGTGAAGAACCAAATGAGGCTTAGTCATGATGGGCATCCTTTGATGGGAATGTCAAAACTTTGGTTCCTTAGTGTCATACGTATAAGGAACCTCATGATAGTCAATCATTGTTGGAAAATGCCTAGACCTAGATAGTGCAATTTTTCCAAAGAGAATCTAAGGAAAATAGGTATCACAAAGACACAATTTTGACAAATCAACAAGGTTTAGACAACAAGTTGTAGCTGTAAATGTCAAAATGTTTGATCAAAATTGGGAAACACAAAGGACACAAAGGAAAACTCTTTTCCTATGTTCAATTCGATGTAAGAGTTTCTTGATAAGGGATGTTTTTGCTAAGGTTTGACAAATGTGTAGAATACTACAATGAACCTAGGAAAATTTTTAAGTAGTAGTAACACACGCTAAGTCGTCTCAATAAATGGTGACTATAAAAATAGCCTAGATAAATTTTTGAAGCGTAAAACGCTTAACTTGTCTCAACATGAACCCTATGATAATAATAAAGGATGATCTACCCTAACAAGGTAATATATGACACAAGTTTAAGTCCTTAGAATAATACACCAATGAAGCAAACAATGCTCAAAATTTAACCACACCAAATAGTTTACTCCTAAGATTTCATTAATATAGGTTTGAGAACAAATAGTGACAACACAATATCACCACCTAGGTCAAGTTTGCAATAAACAAGACCTAAATGACTAAGAGAATGTTGACACAGTGATCCTCTAACAAGGTATACTAAAAACCAGTTTCTAAACACTAACAAAGTCTAAGTCTTGTAAAATGGATGATACCAATGTGAGCAACGTAACAACTATTTGGACACGTCAATCAAGCCTTGTAAGAGAAAGCAAGATTTTAGTATCAAAATGATGCACTATAGCGATGCTAACAATGTAACGTCAACACTCAAAAAACTCAAGACAATGTTAGGAATGTAAAAACTACGTCTAAGTATACCAAGAAATTGTTATGCGTGTGAGCAGCGTAACACTACAATATAGAGATTTAGGCCTAGTTTCACAATGGAAACAAGACGTAAATATCACAATTGTATGGCTATAATGTGGGCAGCGTAACAACTCAAAAGAAGACAAGGATGAAATCACCTAACTACGATGATAATAAGTCTCAAATATGGGTTTTTGAGACAAGGGGGCCTACTAGATCATGAGTACGTACCATGCACACTTTCAACACTTGCGCTCTGACATTGCAACCTAGTCACGCAAGTAGAATACAAAAGTGGTGGACACGTGATATCTAGTGGTATCCGTATATGTTGTTTCCTTTTGTCCAAAAATGGGCAACAAGAAAACAAGGGTGTAGACCAAGTGGTGTTGAAATAAACTTGGTGTTATTTTGGCAGAGTTTCACCTTGTCTTAGGACAAGTGAAAAACTAGGACAAAATGACACTAAGTAGATTTCATGATGAAAATCACGCGGTTTCAACTTTAAGAGATTCTTTCCCTTGTTCAAAAAACAAGAGTTTGAATCTAACAAAGTTGTCACTTTGTGAGAGCTCTCAAGTATAACAACTATGACAAAAACAATGGCTCCAAGCCGGCAAGCTTCCTAGGTGGTTCTCTCTCTAGGTGTCACAAGATATCTAGAGCGAGCTCGATTTACCAAGGTTTCCCAAGGAGTATCTCAGCTTTACTTTACCCCCTTCAGTATAATGAGCACCGAAGTGCATTCAGTTATACTTTCACTGGGGTCGCAATACATATATCTTTGACTCTAATCTCACCAAGGTGTACTAGTCAAGTCGGTAGTGTGGAGAACTTTCCTGTTTCGTTCACAAGGTTCCCTCTTGTGTGAACTACTTTAGGGTTCCTAGGACCACCCCCATTGTTTGTAGCTTAAGGCTTATGCCAAAGGGGTTATGTCCTAGTTGAGCAGATGAGCCGTAGCTCTTAACCGAAACCTACAATACAGATGTTTTGAATGGTGTGTTGGTGTATTTTTTATCTTTTGGATTAAGAAATTTGGTTTAGACCACCAATGGCAACCTACAACACACGTGAATGTTAGATTTTTGTTTTAAAGAGAATCCCTTCTTTCTTTGACAAACATTTTAGGTCCTTCACACAAATGATTAGTAGTTTCAAAAAGGTTCACAATATCATAGAAAGAGGATTAAGTGTTGTTTTTGTTTCTCAAGATCACACTAGGTGCAAGAGAAGAGCATACACAACAAATAATCCAACTAAATAGAAATGCAAAGCTTGTAAATCAACTAACTACCATAAAAATTTGCAAAAGTAAGGTTTATTCCCAATTAATCCAAGTGCTTCTTAATGAGAGACTAAAATTACTTTTGGTTCCCAAGATCACACTAGGTGCAAGGGAAGAGCATACACAAATTTTTAGCCTTGATTCTTTATTAAGTGAAAAATATCTTAAACTAAAAGATCAAGCATATCAATGAATGATGATTTTTCTTACTTACTCTAAAATAGCAAAAAGTGGTCTAGAAGTGCTTTTGATTCCCAAGATCACACTAAGTGCAAGGGAAGAGCATACACACCCTATTCCAAACTCAAATAAAGCATGAAAAATCACTTATCAAACCCTAAGTCAATTTTATTAAGAATATTGCTCTAAAAATCAATAAATTGACAAAAAAATACATCTAAAAACTCTTAAAAGTGACAACAATCCTAAAAATACAAAAATGAAAATTTGAATTTTGAAAAATTTTACCTTAGTGCATAGGCACAGGTTTTGATGCACATGCGCAAGTTTGGATGCACATTGTGTAAGCACTTCCTCTAGGTGCTCAAAACTATCTTTCAGAAGGCCATAAATTTTTCTCCTGACCTTGAAATGACTCTGTTTTTTGCAAAGGTTTACAGTGAAATACAGTTATGCCAACATAAATTTGGAGCAAATAAAGTTACCAAAAATTGAGGCACATGCACTAAGATTTGGTGCACAGGCGCACCTCTAGTTAATTTTAGTTTATGCACAGGCAAGTCTAGGAGGCACAAGCGCACTCCTTGATGCACAGGCCACACTCATGAGACCAAAAAACAGTGTTGCAAGGTGCACTCCTTGATGCACATGCACACTCCTTGATGCATAGGTGCACTCATGCACAAACACCATAGGCGCACCCCTTGATGCACATGTGCACTCTTTGATGCACAGGTACTCCTTGATGCACAGGTGCAAGCTTTCCTGTAGATGCTCAAACTATCTTCTGGAGGCCATAATGTTTTGCTCCCGACCTTGAAATGACTCTGTTTTTTTGCATTGGAAATGTATTTAAGTGAACTACATGTGCCAACATAAATTTGGAGCAAAAAGTTACCAAGAATTTTAGGGTATTCCTTTTTAGAAAACTAGTCATTTTCTAACATATCTAAATGCTTTAATGAATGTTGTTTTGAGAAGATTTCTTCAAAAAGGTCCAATCTTTGGTATTTTGAGGGAATTTTGACAGGGCTTCACCTCCTTATATCCTGCAAAAAGCATGAAAACACAAACTTCTACCACTAATCTAGTTGAAACAACTTTTAAAAAATGGAAATTGATCTATAAAACTTTGAAAATTACTCTGGAAAACTTTTGAAATTAATCTAAAAATCTTGAGAAACTAATCTAAAAAGCTTGAAAGTACTCTAGAAAGCTTGAAAGTAAACTAGAAAACTTGAAATTAATCTAGGAAACTTGAAACTAATCTAAAACTTGAAATGAAAAACTTTGAAACTAAGTTAAAAAGCTTTAAAAATTTGAATGCAATGGGGTATTGTCCCACCGGTGCATGCCAAATGAAAGCACCCTAAAATTTACAAAGAAAATTGCATGACTAAACAAGGAAAGCTAACACCATTGTCCATCCATCTAGTCAAGGTTCTAAGTCTAGGAATGTAACATTAAGATAGAAGCTTAAAAGAATGCTTAACTAGTATGAAAACAATGCAAGATCTAATTAAACATGCCTACTAATATGCTTGAATTACCTAACATGGGCCTAAATAGACCTAAGAGGGAAATCAAATGGTTATGGTTGCTACTCCAAACAATGGTGAAATGACCTCTCCAAATGACTTGTTAAGTCACTTTAGATTATTCATCTACTAACCTTGTTGAAGGCTTTAGGCAAGGATTGAACTTGGCTATATATCATATTTATTATATGAGATGCAAATCAAAGCATGGTGTAAAGTATAAAGGAATGAGGTGCACTCTTTTTATAGTTTTCCTTTTGGAGAAACTTGTATTTTGGTGCATGTGGGACTAAAAGCCCCAAATTAGATTAGAATTGCTAATCATGATTAGGCCTTGCTAATCACAATTAGTGAATTACCAAGTGATTAAGAGGTATGAAGCCTTAATCAACCACTTAGGGTCAACTAGGAGGCTAGGATAAGATTTTGAAGCTTGTTGAGATGTTGTGGAGGTGAATGGGGTGATTTTGAGTGGTCATAAGAGGGGTTTGAGCCAATATTAGGGCATATTGACCAAATCAAGGGCAAATAGGCTTAATTAGCTAATAACGCTAATTGTTATTTTGAAGAGGATTTTAACTTACGATTCACGTAAAGTGGCATCCTGAATGTGAAATAGGTTTGGTGATCAACAAATTCATTGTTAATTGACCAAAGTGATAAGAAACATTAGTTAATTAGCAAAAATCACTAATTATAACAGAATTGGTAAGAATGAGAGTGATTTGCATGTGTTTTGGCAATAAGATTGCAAAAGCAAAATTTAGGTGTCTACAAAATCTTCCTAGTCATTTGATATCATTTGCTGACATGTTTGGTATTTTTTAAAAATTAGATTAAATTCACGGCATATATATATGTACACACACACACACACACATATATTGTAGGATCTTGTTTAAAATCCATAACAAATGAAGAGCAACCAAGAGTCACCCATTATGTGTACCTAAGCATAAAGGTATGCAAAAGGATCCCGGATGCCTAAAATTGAATATTAGGCAGACATGTGGCGGGATTTCAGGCCTCCTCAAGGAAAAGGCATTCCCTGGACTCCAAGCCCATGGAATAAAGAAATTCACTAAATGTTCAGGTCCATAGTGAGGCAAGGCAGAGTGGCAGTCAGGGGCACAATGGCACATGTGGTAGACCTCAATTTAGACTTAAAATGCATTTTGTGCAAGAAATTAAAATATCCTTCATGTCAATGAATTATCCTTCATTCGCCACTCCATCGACAATTTCATTTAAAAAGTATGCTCTATTTCACTAATGCCACGAACATTGATTTTAGATAATTCGCCAACCCAAAAAATCTGGTTCCTGCCATATTCACCATGATTTCTAAAAGTTTTTTCTAGTAAGTTCCTCAAAATTTCCCCTGCCTCTAACTTCAATGCCTCCTCCCATTGTCATGTTTGACGAAGAAGTGTAAGCTATCAAGGACATCCATAAGCATGTTGCTTATGGAAAGGTAGTTGAAGCAATGGTCGATGGAATGTTATTTTCCGGCTTGAATTTCATTGAAGAAGCATACAAAATGTATGATAACATTTCTTTGATCAAAAGAAGCTTGATTCAGCAATCATTAGCTCTGAGAAAGAACCCAAACTATGGATAGAATGTATTCAAGATCTCAGGCTCATGAATGATACAGATGAACAAGTTCTTCTTGTACATAAGGTCTTTGATGACTAAATAAAAATCTTCCCAAGAAATGGTCGTTCAACATGGAATGGAAGATGAAGGTGCTAGAGGAAGTAATTGATGGACTAAATAATATGGTGCAAAATGGAGAAGCCTTCAAAGCTGCAATACTTGCTGAATTTCAAGATATTTTCTACCAATTCTATAAATATAATTCCACAGAGAGACACACAGTGTAGGATATCAAGACAAAAGTTCAAGGAACTTATCAAGGAAGATTTGTTCAAACCTGAAACTGCAACTAGAGAGAAAATGGAGGAGATCAGTGCACTAAAAAATGTGGTCATTGAAGCAACCAAAGGCCTATTGCAGAATGCAAATATAGGAAAGGAGATGGAGGATTGTTTAAGTAGCTAGAAAAATGCAATACCAAAACACCACCATTCCTAAGGGCATGGAGATTGTTGGAGCTTTGGTTAAATTCATAAATCAAGTGCTCAAAGTGAAGACTGCGACAACATCCTCCTCAAATGTTCCTTCTCTGAGTTCATAAATTTTTCTTTCTATTTGTCAAAGTTATAGTTATATTTATTATTATAAAATGATGTAAAATTGTAAAATCTAACTAAATTGTAATGTATTAATTGAGTGAAAACACTTAATTAAAAGTTAATAGAACTATCAGAAGTTAGTTACAATCACCTTGATGCCTATATAAGGCTCTCTTTCATTGTAAATGGGGTTGGAGTTTTGATGTTTGAAATTTAAAAACACAAAAATACAAGAATTAATACAGAAGAAATTTCCCTCTCTCATTTCTTATGTCCTTCCTATTTCCATTCTTTAACCTGCAAACATGGATTTAATATATTGAATGTGAAACTTTGTGTTCAACTAATTTAATATAGTGCTGAGAACTTTGTGTCTGCTGCATATATATTCTACAATTTATTTCGAATATATATAAATTCATGTGTTATTAATATTCTATGCATCCATTAGTATGATATTTCTCTACAATCTACATATCTGAAAGTGTTGCCTTCTTCTTTTCCCTTTCTTACAATAGTGAGTCATATTAGGTAACCAAGGAGAACACTTGTGTTCTTGATAGGTGATAAGTTAACTTAGAATTTTCTTTTAACAAGTATTGCTTGTTTAAAGTTATTGTTCCCTCCAAAAATATATTATATCCCCCTTGTCTTCTGTATTGAGATTATTCTTGAAAATGGGAACATTTTCCGCTTCAAAATCCTAACTTGAATTTTTGTAGACTATACATCTATAAATAAGTATATTTTCATTTTGTTTGTGAATAAGGGAACCTCTCCCATAAAGAAGAGGGATTGTTGTCCCCTGAACTATTGCTTACACTGAGATACAAATTTTCCAACCAACAAGCCAACAAGTACTACCTAAACTTATGGAGGGCATAAATCATAGAAATGCCTCACGCTCAGTGGTAGTATAATTCTACTCTGTAGGTTTTAGCTTTCTGCTTGTAAAGCATATTGGATGATCTAAATTTCCATCTCCAAGTTGCGCTAAAACTGTGCCAATAGTTGTACCAGAGGCATCGACATTCACATGAAAGGGCTTGTCCCAAGAAGGAAAGCGTAATATGGGTGTTGTTGTAAGCCTCTCCTTCAATGTTTCAAATGCCTATTATTGCGCATTATCTCAATAAAACTTTCCTTTTTCCTTAAGTAATTGTTCCAAGGGTAACGCTTCGCCTGGGTAAAGGTAACAGTCGCAGAGCTTCTGTTTGCTGTTTCTCTGCGGTTGGTTTGCTATTTTTTTGCTGTTGTTTTGCTGTTATGTCTCGTTTGTGTAGCTGTTTCTGAGCTACTTTGAGCTTCATTGTAACACTTGGATCTTGATCCATTCTTTTTGTTTCTCACTCTTATTCCGGCTCTCAGGCCTTCTTTTGTATTCAAGGGTATAGTCCCTTTCAAAAAACTATTTGCCAATAATTAAAAAAATTGTTCCAAGGGCATGAAAATCTTCACGTAGCCTTTGATAAAAATTTTGTAATAGCCTGTATGTCCCAGAAATCCATGCATCTCACTCTAATTGGTAGGATCTTCTAAGCCCAAGATCATAGCTATCTTGGCAAGGTCTACCAACAATCCTTCTTAGAAAATAATATGTCCAAGCAAGGTACTAAAGTGTTTAGTAAAAATACACTTTTTAATGTTCAAATAAATGCTCACTTGCCTACATCTCTCAAACATGAGTCTCAAGTTATCATAGTGATCTCTGACTAACCCATAAACTGTCCAATAATCTAATTATACATGTAAGAACTTATGAATAAAATACTGAAAAGGCTTGCACAACAATGCGTGAAAATATGGCTGGTGCATTTTTCAAGCCAAAAGGCATCACTATATAAGAATTTTTTTCTCATTCAGTAGCAAAAGTAGTCTTCTCTTGGTCCTTGCAAAAAATGCACACCTGATGATAGCCTTAAAATCCATCTGTAAATGAGTAAATTTCATGCCTTGCAACTCCTTCAAGGATTTCCTCTCTAAATGGGGTGGTAAAGGGATCAGTAACACATGAAGAATTCAATTCTCTGTAATCCACACAAATCCTGATCCTCCCATCTTTCTTGATACTGATTACTATGGGGCTAACCTACTCAGATTCTTCAACTGGCTCAATAATTTCATATTTAATCATTTGATCTATTTTTTCATTTACCCATACATGCAAGTTTGAATTCATTCTATAATACCTCTTCCAGACTAGGTGTGCACCTTCCTTTAGCTTAATCTTCATTTCTCCCAATAAGGGATGCATTCCTTTCAGTTCATGGTAATCTCACGGGAATAAATCTTGGAAGTCATGCAAAAGCTCAATAATCTTCGTTACTTCTTACTCTGACCAATAATCACCAATAATGCCTCCTTTGGCGTGCCTTTAGTGTCAATGTTTACCTTCTTTGTCCTCATGGGCGCATGATACATGTGGGCCTTTTCATCCACTATAGCCATGACTTCACGATCACCTTCTATATGGCCAACCTCCAAATTTTCAACATCTTCATCATCAATAGGGTACACCATTTTACCCTTTTTTTCTCCTTCTAGGTGAGGCCTAACTGTAACTCTTCCATTTCCTCGGCATCTAAGCATGCCTTAGGATCAAGTTCCCCAAGTAACTCTTACATGAGCTCTTCCATCTTTGCGGCATCCCCCAATGTGACGCGCCTCATAATTTGTAATGTTTCGTGTACTTGAGGTTTATTAGAAAAATAATCAAATGTATGGACCATACCTTCAGTTAGATCTTGCCATCTTGTAGTCTCTTATTTATGCTTAGTGTGTACATACCATACACGTGCGCAGCCTCACATAGTGGAATAGAACTTATGCATAGAGAATGTGACAAAGCCTCTTAGCCTTGCACCCATACTCTCTCACAATTATGGATGTGTGCCACAGCAGGAGTCTTACCATGATATTCGCATATATTTTTAGACGTATTACTTTGTGTGAACCTGGTTGAGAAATTGATTCTCACTTCTCGCTAACCCAACAAGTTATATATGTATGTCGCCCACCAGCACGTTGTTGTACCACGTAGGGTATAGACCAACATGTTTCTCCGATCACCATCATTCTGCCAATGTTCCTCTATGACGCGTAAGAAAGACTCAGAATTTTCTTCACTAATGAAATGTGGTAACTGAACTTTTCCTATGCACCTAACCATGTGTGACTTTATCATTATAGTTACCTGTCCCTTTCATCTTGCACTCAACCATTTCATATGTTTCATGGGTCTAGTTATCATAACCAACACTTGTGGTGTCGCTAACCGACTGTGCATCTTCCCACTATAAGATTCCTTCCTTAGATGGTTCCACAGTCTCAAGATCACGTATTACATGCGTATAAACATTGTTTAGATATTCTTCACTCAACGGTATAATGACACACTCATTCTTGTATTCAAATCTTATGTACCCCTTATTGAAATGCAAGTCTGCATTGTTTGCAGAGAACCATTGTCACCTAAGTAACACTGGAAATTTGTCTGCTTCAACAAGCTCCAAGACCTCAAAATATACAGTGAAATTAGATCCTTTAATTTTAATAGAAGCATCATTTAGCACCCCAATAGGTATAGCCCTTGTCTTGTTCGTCATGTACAACACATTTGAAGATGGTTGTAACTTCGGTCTCTCCATCTTATTCCATGCATTCAGAGTGAACACATTTACCTCCACACTTGTATCTATTATAATATTGCTTACCAACCATCCATCAATAACTACATCCAAATTAATCTTCTTATCATACTCATGATTATGAGGTTGTAAGCTCGCATGAAAAATCGGTCACTCGTGCTCAACTCCAGTGTGTGGTACTTTATCACGTAGCCATTCTCCTAGCATAGGAATGATATTTTCTTGGCATAACATCTTACACACCTCCTTTATGTCATCCACATCCTTATGAGGGAGCTCAATATGCTTCATGCGTTCCCTCTCATGCGCCTACTCCTTCAAGCATTATATCTCACCCTGTAACTTGTGGATGACCCCCATGGTTTCTTGATATACTTCCTTTTGATGGGTTGCATTTGGGTACCTGACATGCATGACTTCTTCTCATGTGATGAGTGGTCTGGATTTGAGAGGTTTGTGTGCATGTGTTGCTTCAGCTCGAGTAGTGACCAATAAAGACTGAAATCTAGGATCAACCATCTTCTTTGGTATCCATTGATCACGCTTTGTGCACTCTACCTTGATCATTCATGTGCCTTTATCCTTCTTATTCTTTCTCATGTGCTCGTATAGGTCTGGAAAATCTTCTAACTTATGTTTTTTTATACACCATGAGCAAACTATATTCTACAGACAATCACCTTGGTAATGATCGGGGGCTCCACAAGTATAACAGGTCACATGTAGGAATATACTTCTACCTCCACGACCTTTATTCCTATATCCTCCACGGAATCCACCTCCACCATTATTATGCTCTTTCTAAGGTTGTGCCTTCTATCCCTTATAGCTACTAACCACCGTAGTCTGTCTCAACCCAGTCTCACATGCCTCTTGGGTCTAGTTTATTAACTGACATTCTTCGTATCATGACTGTGCATCTTACGAATCTTGTAGTACACAGATTCATTCTTCATAATTGTTCAAGAGAGGAAAATTATGAACATCATGGTCCAAGTAGCAAATTTCATAATCCAATAATAAATCACGCACGGACTTATGTAGAAAACTATCCTTAGTATGTCACCCTTGCTATGTATTGGAAAATTTAATTTCGTTCATGTCTGAAGCTGTAATTCCCTTTGTGCGCCATAGTAATTCACACTTATGCACATGCTTTGTTGCATCCTCTATGTCCTTTATACTCTTGTAAATAAAGAGACATCTAAAAGGAAGATGTGTTGATGCTTGTAAATCATGGCGTACTTTATTCCAATCGATGGATCCACTTGTGTTAAGTACTAAATGGAGGTCTCAAAAAGTAGTCCTAACAGTATGCGCTATTTATGCTTCCTATTTGAACAAGTCATTCCAATATATCCTTTCGTATTGATTGACTGGGTTTTTAATTTGCATTTTATGTAGATTCACAAATAAATTTCATCTAATAATATTTAACCTTAGTTACTAATCTTAATTGCATACTTCATTTTTGATGCACTTGAAGTATGTGTTTTGTGATAATTTAGAGGATTTGTTCATGTCCAACTTCCGTAATATTGTATAAATTCAACATTGTTATTAGTTAACCGCTTAAACATCGATTTATTCCTTTATACTTTTGTAGGGTCAACCAAATGAAAATTGAGGGTTTGTTGAACTAATATTCAAATTGTTGGTAATGAAATAAAAAAACACAAAACAGGCTAGAATCGCTTGTACATGGCGTACTTTATTTGGAGTTTAAAGGACATTTAACTTCTTTTTATCTTGATTTTCTGAATAATTGGTCCATGACATATCCAAATGAAATAATATTCAAAGACTAATTAAAACTAAACACAAAACGTTCCAAGATTATTTTGATCCATAAATATTTAAATCGTTCCATTAAATTATTAAAAATGCATGACATTGGGATCTTCACATTAATTTTTTTTTAAAACTATCCCTCCTACTCAAATCTATTAATAATGTCATGAGTTTCATTTCAATAATCGACAACTTTTCAAGAAATATTATCTTCCACTACATTTTTATATCTAAAGAACATATCATTTCGTTATTTCTTTATCTTAGATATATTCATGCAACTAATTAATTATTGAAATAAAATATAAAATTAACTAGAATCAACAATTTGTTACAAATGGTCGATGATAAATATATGTATTTATAAGCCTATTGGTCCAACCCTCCTCCACACTTATTTGTTATAAATAATTTAATTCATAACCAAACCAATAAACTTATAAATATATGTAGCTATCAACCATTCACAAACATTTTCAAATGTTGATTCTAGTTTAAGTAAAATTTATAATGACTATTTATTAAATTACTAATAATTTTACAAAAATAATATTAATTTCTTTATAAAATTAATCCCATATTTATTAATAAATTCAATAAGAAAAAAAGACATTAACAATAGATTAATTAACTACCTTAAAATTATATTCAATAATTTCTTTCACATCATTATGAATAACAGATTAATTCACTACAAATTTCTTTCACCTTAAACAACTAAAACAAAACCACCAACTTTAAATTTCAATTAAGCATGCCCAATAAAGAAGTAAAAAGTGAGTGACATGAAGTGGGATCTTAGGTTAGTTGGTTTTGAGTTGTACAAGTGGGAGTGTCATGCTCCCAACTCAATATTATATAAAAAGTATAATTCACCTAAAATTTGATTCTCTCAAATAAATTATGAATTATTAAATATTAAATAATTAAAAAAATATCACCAAATATATAGTGGGCCTCAATGAGCCTTAATGTTGCAATCTACAAACATGAGTGAAGGATTTTAATAACGTCCACGAGACCAAACAGTATATAAGACCACGAGCCGCAAAAAGAATACAACCACATAAAAACAAAACATTAGGTCATAAATGTTGCTTGTTGATATTGCAAAAATTAACTCCTTTAGGTCATAGAGGTTGCTTGTTGATATTGCAAAAGTTAACTCCTTTACGTCGATAGTCAGTGCTTCTGCGATGCATCTTGATATTGCAAAAGTTAATCCTTTCTCGATGTCAGCGCTTCTACCATGCATCTTGATTTAAACAACTTGATTATTTTGGTTAGCACGTACCATATCCTCTTAAAACAAGTACCATTAACTTGTCAGCACACTCCATAATAAAATGTCATTTGTCTCGACTACCCTTTAAAACATGAATTGTGGAATGGCCCACACCATAAATAATTGTTTATAAGTTGACAACCCTTTCACATGGTGCTAATGTTCTTACGTGGAAAGAGAGATTATATATATATAATAGTGTATTTATAAAGGAAAAAACCTATCCAATTATTTATGTTTATGCAACATCCATTGGGAAATGCTTATCCATTAATCATCCTATCTGGCCTTGCAATCACCGGCTGAGACCGGTCACCAGGTAAAACACACATTGTTAAAAGCTAAATGTAGCAATATAACAAAGAAAAGCAGTTTTTAATGAGTTTTAAACAAAACCGTGGGCAGGCTATGGAATTAACAGAAGCAACAGATAAAATGATGGGCAGCCTAAATTCTGATTATTTTCAATATTTTCTATCACGAGAATTCTTTTGGTCTTATTTGCTGAATGCGGAACTGGTTTGGGAATTCAGAGCTACTTCAAATCATATGCCTGTAAAATGTATATTCACTATTGGTATGTTTTTTCAATGTATTCTTGATCTGTGCAGGGCTGTATTGTAAATTGGATTACTGGGTATCGAACGGAATATTTTGTTGTGATCAAGGAGTTGGGCAGTTCTCACTTCTTGTGAAATTGCAGGAATCCTATAATTCCCCCGGAATTCTAATTGCGTAAGCTTGCTGAATTTCGGATACCCACATTTACCTTTGTCTGGATCTTAGCTTTTCCTCTATTATTGGGAGTTCTTAGTATCAGGTTGGTATAAAACTCGGTCTTTTTTTGGGTTCGTTCAGAAGACTTTTTCTGTACTTTAATTCCCCAAAAAGGCGAGGAATTCTCCGTGGGCATAGATATTGCATTAACATTTCAAATAACCAAATTTCCCACCAAAAGAAAAGCTGCAGAAGTTTTTGTGGGCGTTGGTTTTGCATTGAAATTACAAAAACGATTTCAGAGCTTGTAATTTGCTCCATAAAACCTGCAGGTTTCTCTGTGCATAAATTTTGCATTGAAATTTGATATATTCCCAAATCTTGGATCCTGGTCTTTTCCTGCTATTTTCGGGAGGACACCATGGTGGCTCTAAATCTGGGTGTGTGCCACTATTTATTGGATCACATATACGGGGCATTCGCTCACAGATTGGGATTGGCTCCTCCCTTTTTTTCGGCCGGATGGGGAGGAGCCAAGCTCGAGCTTTTGGAGAAGATGACAAAGCAGTTGATTTCTCAGGGCTTGGCAGAAGTTGCTGCGCAGCGCTGGCCACCCAGGATTATTCAGCCTCTGTGGAAGACTGTGTGGGAATCTAAGACTGCTCGTTTGCAGGAAGGCATTTTCAAGACACCATGTGATGAGGAATTGCTCAGTGCTCTGCCTATTGAGAGTCACACTGCTCGTGTTGTTTTGCTCACTCCCAAACATGTACCGACTCATAAGATGGCGTGTGTTGTTCACCTTGCAGGTAAATGATTTATCCCATGTATCAGAATCTAAATGCCGATTATTACTTTAACAATTAAGCTCACGGCACTAGCATTTCTGTTATAAGATCTCTTAGATCACTGATATTGTCTCTGCTGAGAAGAGCATCGGCTAGATGCGTAAAAGAAGTTACCAAATGCACACTTAGATCATAAAACCAACGCATAGCGTAATCTTGAAGTTTGTAAGGAAATAGTTTAGGGGAGAGGACCCTATAACTGTGCACCTAGCTTTAGGGGCACGCAAATATATGCAGGTATGTCGGTAGCTAAAAAAAATTATATCATCGTGTAGCGTATGATCGTGTCAAATTGACATTTTCGTTTCGCGTGTTAGGAGGGAAAAAAGAATTTTTGAATTGATTTAATATGAAGAAAATCAATATAAAGCATTTGAAAGAGGGACCAATGACCGATTGTGCCCTATGTGTCACATCCTCATTAACTCTTAAAAAGTGTAATTAACGAAAAAGTGACATATTGGTGCTTTTGTCAACAACCTATGGTGAAAAGAGATGTACATAACGCTCGGTTATAGGGTTCTCCCCTGAGCAATGTATGATAATTCGTATAATCAAGACATGCCGCATGTCTAAGATCATTACCATGGCCATTGAAAGTGGGCAGCTTAGGGGTGACGCAATTGAGAGGAAGTGAATAAGCAGAAATGGTGGGTGCAAAAGAAGTGTGAAGAAGTAAGGAGGAATCAAGAGATGAAAAGGAGTGTGAAGTAGCCTGTTGTAACAGACGGATTTAAACTTGTAGATCATGATATAAAGAAGTTAGGTCATGGGTGCCGGAAGAAGAACCAGGTTGGGATAGAGAAGGGGAGCAGTGGAAATAGGAATGGAAGTAGGAATGTTAAGGGGTTTGGGTGGAGGCCATAACAGCCAAAGAAGAACCTACAAGAGATACATGAGCAACATCTCGAGAGTGTTTAGCTACAAGTAAAGCATTGAGAACATGTGAAATTCATATGCAAAGGGTTGTCATGCAAAGCTTGAAGGAAATTAGTGAGCTTGTCTAATTGTTCTTGATCAACATTAGTGTCCTCATCGTAGGAGTGTTCGCTATCAGAGGTTTCAATGTTTTCCAAAGGAACATTCTAGGAATTAGTAAAGGGGTTATCAAATTCAACCATTCCCTTAGAAGATCTATGAATGGAGGGAGGAAGCTTAATGTACTTAAAAGAACCAAAATGACCACTACGGGTGACAAACATAAAAGAAAACCCTAGAGGGAAGGTAGGATTCGAGCGATATGTTCACCAAATGATTTAATTTAATTTGGAATTAAAACTAAATATTGCAAAATCACTATTGAAATAAATGATATATAAATAATAAAATACAGAAATGACACAAGTAAACTAAGATGTAAATATGAAACCCTAAGCACAAGAGATAGATGAAGAGACTTAGATGATTTACACTCGATTTGTAACTAATATGGACTAGGAAAAGTGCTGAACAGGATGGGTAGAGTGTCATAAATGCTCAATATAAATTCTGCAACTCACGAATAAGGCTGGACATGGGTGCCCACACTAGGGCAGGGGTGCATAGGCACTGGAGACCGCTTCTGGGTGCCTGTGACTACGTAAATGATTAGAATTTGGTTTTTTATATGTCACAAGATTGTCGATGTTGCTTCCTATTGATCGCTTGGTAAGCACTCCTCGAATGTCAAAGGTACCTGTAACTTGCAAAATAGAAGTTCACCTGCACAAGCCCACAAATCGCATCAAACCCAAAAATAAAGATGCAATATGGGGAGTCATAGAGACCCCGACAATCAACTTGAGAGTGAACTTATGACCGAGCATTGCACTACATCTCAGAATCAATGTAGTTCTAGTGAATGTGTGTAGAAATTGTGCCCTGGGATGCCCTTGTACAAGTTGCACTTAATAGCGGGATGGAACTAGATGTAGTAATGTAGTAGAATGTGTGGATGGAATAAAATGAACTTCCCCTTCCTATGTAGTGTATGAAGAGTTGATGCAGCCCTTGTCCCTTGAATGGATGCTAGATGGATGCTTTAGAGTGCATTAGTCGCCTTTGGGATGCAAGCTTAGGTGATGATAGTAATGCTTAGTGCTTGGTCCTTAATTTTAAACACATAGCTATGTGTTTATATGATTCCCTTGTTTGAATTTCGTAATTGACAACTGGAAGGTTGACCCATAAGTGAAAAAGATGCCCAAAAGATAAAAAAGACCTAAAAGGAGCAAGTAAGGTGGAAAAGTGTTAAGGGTGCCCAAAGGGGACAGGAATGTCCGGGCACTTATGTCCTGGCTGGGCACTAGTGTATGGAGCCATAAAAGACAAATCATTAAAATTTCGACTGGGTTATAGGGTGTGAAAGACCAAATAGAAAACAAGAAGCAAAGAAAAGAGACCAAAGATGGTTGTCAATCACTAGTTTTCTTGCATAGGAATCATATGAATGCTAGTATGTGTTTATGACCTTGAAATGTACCCAAGTGCATGAATTTGTGTCTATAATTATACATTATAATATTCATATTATACATGTATATATTATATTAAGGTATATATATATATATATATATATATATATATAATAAACTATACATATTATATGTTATATATATTACAAGTATATATGTTATAATAATACGAATGTTTATAAATATAGTTTATTGTATATGATTATATATTAAAAAATCTGTTGCGACTTGTGTGGTCATGGACATAGTTTTTCCGCAAGGAGGGGGCGGGCAACCATGGATGACCCACCCTCCTTCCCCTTTCAAATGCAATAGGGTTCGGGCTTGCTCGTAGGGTCGAGACCCCTCAACCCACACCATTCAAATTGTTGTCCCACCCTCAAACCGTTGTGCCATTTGTTTAACTGAAGACAAGTTGACACATACGTGGACGTTCCAATTTCCATTTGACAACTAGATGCCTACGTGGACGACTCATATTATTTAGAGGTCGTTGATATGGTCCACAAGGCGAACAATATGAGATCAAATTAATTTGATACATATGTCTGACATAATAAGAGGCGAGGCATGTTTTTACCAGGCCAAATGCCCTTTGGTGTGATAAACAGCCCTAAAATGCTTTTAACCATAGCCCAATTTAAGATAATTAAATACAAAATATATTTATCTTGACCCTTAGTACATTGAATGTTGTAAAACTATATTACAATTAACCATAATTGGGGGGGTAATTCTGAACTCCATATTGCCTAGGGTTTATTGATGGTGTTTAGGGTTGGAGTGTTCAGGGCACCCTATTTATTTAGATTTCCCTAATCAAGGTTTGTGACTTGTAGTTTGGCAAGCACGGCGCCTGATATTTAGGTATCGGGGAATGCATAAATTTGTATTGGAGGTCTTCATAGATATGAAAAGGTAAGGATTATATACCTTCATTTTTTATAATTTAGTTTGCAGACGCCTATGTGGAAGACTGAAATTTGTTACAGGTTGTTGAAATGGGCCATGAGATAGATGGACAAGATTTTGGCGTGTTGATACGAACATCTGACACAACTAAAGGTGAGGCATGTTTCTACTAGGGAAACCACCTTTCATCGTAATTAAAAGCACATGCAAGTGTTGTGAAACTGGAGATGTGCGAATAATGTTCTGTGGCTCAAATTGCAAAATCCAAATTAAATCCGCATTTGGCAAAAAAGGGGTGAAATTTGAATAGTATGGAGGTCGGAAACTTTGGACTTGAAACCAACCATGGCGAGCCACAATTTTGTCACCACGGTAAAGAAGGAATTTGACATCAATGTCGATGTTGTCAGCCATGTTGTTAGTTATCATGTTGCACTTAATCGACTTGATCTCACTTGCATTATTCACATGTATGCAACACATTTTTAAAGGGATTTTTTTAAAAATGGGATAAATCTAAAAGGTTCCATGTATGCAACCCAAACTTAATGCTTGTTTGCTAGAGTTTTTTGTAGCCCCGAATTACAATTTTATACTTGAGTAAGTTGAGAGAAGCAAATAATTTATGAATAAAAACCGCTAATTGAGTTCCTCATGTAGTCAAGCATACATGTCTAGCCAGTGGAAGTTATAAAAAGGGACTCCATTATTCACAGGCATGAAATGCAAGCTTAAAGGGAATAAACTAAAAAATGGGGGAAATCAAAAGGTTCCAAGGTTGGAACCCAACCACACAACTTTCGTCATGCAACAATTTCTAGCGCATGTTATGTACATTTTAAAGTCAATTATCGAATCACCATATATCACCAATCAATTTAAAAAATAAGAAGATAATAGAATCATAAATCAACATAAAACCCTTCAATAAACAATTATACTAACGAAAAAAATCTAAAATAAGCACATCAATATTAATACATCTACCAATTTTCAAATAAATATAATTAAATATTTAAGTGAATATTTAAGCGAGTGATACTACAATGGCAAAGGTTTTTCCAAATAAAAGAGAGAAAAAACACTGATCAAAATTATAAAGAAACTTCCAAAGAAATGAAAAAAAAACAATTAAAAAATAATCATCATTCCTGAAGTTGAATGACATTGTAACATGTGGATTTTACTAGACTTGAGCTAAGGATTCAAAGATCAAGTCTTCGCTTTAACTTACTATTTTTCTCTGTATCATCACATTGTATGTAACGGAGTTCGGCTTATTTTTCTAAGCGTTGTGTACTTTCGCTTTAACAACCTACCTCAAAAATCATTTATCACGCCACCTTACATCGCCCTGCCACCTATCAACCTATCGTTTTCTCTATTGTGTCTCCCGCTCAACTGCTCACGTAGACAGTCACAATTTGTTTGATCGACATCCTTACACGATATGTAGCCACGACTACTAATTTTCATTGTTCGTGTCAGAGATAACTCACCCTTTTTAAACTGAGACAACGCCTTTCAGTGTAATTAGCACACATCCTTGAAGAACTAAAATAAAACCACCTATTTTAAATTACAATTAAACATGCCCAATAGAAAAGTAAAAAGTGAATGACATGAAGTGGTGCCCTAGTTTGGTTGGTTTTGAGATGTACAAGTAGGAGTGTCATGCTCCAACCAAATATTATATAAAAAGTATAACTCACCTAAAACTTGACTCTCTCAAATAAATTATGAATTGTTAAATATTGAATAAATAAAGAGATAGTCGTCCTCATAAAGGAAGAAAAAGGAGAGAAAAACACTCCATCACCAAATATGTAATGGGCCTCAATGAGCCCCAATGTTGCAATCTACAAACATGAATTATGGAATGGCCCACATCATAAGTTTTTGTTTAGAAGTTTACAACCCTTTCACATGGTGTTAATATATATATATATATAGTAGCAGTAGTGGTGTATTTAAAACCTATCCAATTATGTTTATTTAACATCAGTTTCTATTTGGTAAAGGGATATGCTTATCCATGAATCGTTCTATTGGCCTTTTGCAATCACCGGTTGAGACCGGTCACCACGTAAAACACACGTCTTTAAGAGGTAAATGTAGGAATATAACAAAAAAAAGCAGTTTTTAATGTGTTTTAAACAAAACCGTGGGCAGGCTATAGAATTAACAAAATCAACAGATAAAATGATGGGCAGCCTGAATTCTGATTATTTTCGTTACTCTCTATCAAGAGAATTCTTTTGGTCTTATTTTTCTGAATACGGATTGGTTTGGGAATTCAGCGCTACTTCAAATCACATATAAATTGTGTATTCATTATTGGTTTGTTTGTTCAATGTATTCTTGATTGGTGCAGGGCTGTATTGTGAATTGGATTACTGGATATCGAACAGAATATTTTGTTGTGATCAGGTAGTTGGGCAGTTCTCACTTCTTGTAAAATTCCAGGAATCCTATATTTCCCCAGGAGTTCTAATTGCGTAAGCTTGCTCAATTTCGGGTACCCACATTTTCCTTTGTCTGGATCTTAGTTTTTCGTCTATTTTTTGGGGGTTTTTAGTCTCACGTTGGTATAAAACTCGGTCTTTTTTTGGGCTCGTTCAGAAGACTTTTGCTGTACTTTAATTCCCCGAAAAGGCGAGGAATTCTTTGTGAGCATATATATTGCATTAACATTTCAAATATCCAAATTTCCCACCAAAAAAAAAAGCTGCAGAAGTTTTTGTGGGCGTTGGTTTTGCATTGAAACTACAAAAACGATTTCAGAGCTTGTAATTTACTCCATAAAACCTGCAGGTCTCTCTGTGCATAAATTTTGCATTGAAATTTGATATATACCCAAATCTTGGATCCTGGTTTTTTCTGTTATTTTCGGGAGGACACCATGGTGGCTCTAAATCTGGGCGTGTGCCACTATTTTTTGGATCACATATACGGGGCATTCGCGCACAGATTGAGATTGGCTCCTCCCTTTTTTTCGGCCGGATGGGGAGGAGCCAAGCTCGAGCTTTTGGAGAAGATGACAAAGCAGTTGATTTCTCAGGGCTTGGCAGAAGTTGCTGCGCAGCGCTGGCCACCCAGGATTATTCAGCCTCTGTGGAAGACTGTGTGGGAATCTAAGACTGCTCGTTTGCAGGAAGGCATTTTCAAGACACCATGTGATGAGGAATTGCTCAGTGCTCTGCCTATTGAGAGTCACACTGCTCGTGTTGTTTTGCTCACTCCCAAACATGTACCGACTCATAAGATGGCTTGTGTTGTTCACCTTGCAGGTAAATGATTTATCCCATGTATTATAATCTAAATGCCGATTATTACTTTAACAATTAAGCTCTCGGCACTAGCATTTCTGTTATTAGATCTCCTAGATCAGTGATATTGTCTGTGCTGAGCAAGGTTGCAACTTTCATACGGCGGACTTAAAATATGGGAAAAAGGGGTCCATCGCGAAGATACGATGAATAGGGTAAATTAAATGCGAGTATGTGACTAGTAAAACAAACCTTAGAGGTCTCTGGATCAGAAGTAGATGTAGATGAATCATTGATTTAGAGAGTTTACAACTAAAAATCTCTTTAAAACATTTTGTCAAATAGTTTGCGTACATTCTGTATGGCAGATTTATTAGTGGGTTTTTATCAAACCGTCTGTCTTTTAGTTTGAACAATTTTCTTTTGAGGTATGCTGTCAAACAACTCACATGTTTTAATGGGATTAACACCGTGGAATTTTCCATATCAGCAATCCTCCTTACTTAAAACATTGGGCTGTCATTCCTTCTATTGCTCTATTATATTCTGCTCTCAAGCGCTGGAAATTTAAGTGACAATTTCTGTAGATAGGAGTCCTGCAGCCGCCTTCTGCAACTTCAACTTCAAACAGATTATGAACGCTGTTATCAAAGAAAACTTTAAATCCCTTCCGAATGCTTCTAAATAGTAAAATCAGATGATAGATCGTGTATATTTTTGGCATTAAATTTTTTCGAATTTTGTTTAAATACATTAAATAATATTTTTTTGTAAGTGTCAATGTTTCACATATTTGTAATTTTGTACGAATGCTTTAAAAAAACACAAAAATGTGGTACATGCATGTCATATGATTGTATTTGGTAATCCTGGTGCTGAGTAATCTCCGGAGTGTGCTAGTGCTTCCCGAATTCTATGTATGTTTATTTTTGCTTGGTAAATTTTGGTGGAGATTATGCTCTATTCTTAATGCTGCGTGGGGTAAAGCTTGGACACATTTTAAGGTTTTTATACATTGACCTTGCTACTTGTTTGCTGGAGTTATGGGCTGCATTATTTCCATAGAGGGTTTTCAATTTAGGTCATGCTCTTATTAATGCCCCAATTACCATTTCACCACAATCCGTTGGACATTTTAGCCCATGTATTTGCATTTGACTGACAATTATTAGTTTGGCAATTAACTTATTAAATTATTACCACCAGAATTTCTGCTATTAGATTTCCTAGATCACTAATATTGTCTGTCACCTCTAGATTGTGCTAATCTTTTCCTGTATTTTATAATTATATATGAATTAAATGTATGAAATTGATGCAGAGGATCTTTAAAAACCTTCCGCATGCAATGACAATGCTAGATAATGAGTGCAACTTCATCAAACAAGCCAATTTCCTTGAGAGCCCAAGAACCTCAAATACCAACAAATTACCAATTCTCACTTCGGACCTGTTTTAATGGCTCTAAACACCTTCAACCTGTTCAATACCATCAAATAAACATGATCAAGCCATTAAATTAGTTGCAAAAAGTCATTTCACCTCTATAGTCCTTTTAAGCCTTCTTAGCAACTCTTGTAGCCCTGGAATGGTGCAAAGCTTATAGCTCTGGGAGATTCACAAAGTTTTCAACAAAATTAAATGCTTTTCTAGGCACCCTTTATGCCATCACAACTTATCCCCAAATTTCAGACTTTGAGAGTTAGTATTGCAAATGTTTCTCTCAGTTAGGTCTTCAATCAACTAGCCCTGGTTTTCTGTAAATGTCAATATTTAGAACATCTCACAAACTTTCTTGGGGAAAGGGTCACACTTTCAGATACCCATTAACGAGTTCTAGCTTTTCAGTTTTCACCAATTTGTTTAGCCCAGTTCACCTTACAATTCCGACAACTCACCTTTCTCTCCTTCCTTTAGGTCTTCAAGGCTTGCAATTAGTTGCAAACTGAGTTGTCAAGACTTTTAGGTCTTTACCTTGGTCCTTCCTCTCCCAAACTCTACAATCTCCTTTCAGAACTTCCTTAGAACCCTGCCACTATAAATGCAAACTCCAACCTTTGTTATTTCAATCATTAGGTTGACATTTAACACTCTCTTACTTTCTTGACTGTGAAAACCTGTCTTCTTGACTGTGTTTTCCTTCTTTCACCTAGCAACCTTGTTCTATTTCATTTGCAACTCAACACTCACCTTCTTGACACCTTATTCTATCTATCATATCAACCCTATAAGGCATAATGGCAACATTCTTCTTTCTACAGCCAATTTTGTTCTCCTAACCCACAAAACAGGGTATACCCAGCTATGACTGTATTTCTGAGTTTTATCCACCTTACAAATCTTTAATGTTCCTTCTAAAGTCTTCTAACACTCTCTTCAAACCCATTTCCACCTGCCATCCCAGTCTCACAAAGCAAAGTGACATCATTTTTGTTCTTTAGACAAATTTGATATCAAAACCCTCAAACAGGGCATGCATGTGCAGGTTGACTGGTTTTTTTTTTCACTTTTGACCTATCTTCCCCTTTCAAAACATCATGAAACTTCATTTATATCTCTACCCCACCTAGATACTCCTCTCTACCAAATCTCGGACTTTTTCAAGGGATAGAATTAAAGTTATGCTCAGTTTTCTAATTGAAACCCTCGATAGGCCTACACAGGGCAGTGAGGGCGTATATTAGGTTTTATTGTGACTTGTTTTAACTTTGAGGCTTTTTCTGGATTGGGTCACCTTCATAGGACCTATTCCAACTCTGTCAACCTCTCTTTTGCATGATAACAACCAATACAATGCTTATAGCTCCAAATCTGTAAAATACCAGTCCTCCAGAAACTGTATACCTATATTTTCCAAGTTATATTCTTTCCAAATAACTTTATTACATACACACCTGACATTCCTCAGACTCCTCTTTGCTCAAGTTCCACTACCTTGACATCCTCCTAAAACATTCATTCATAAACAAAAGCAAGGACACGACCTCTTACCTTGAATATGTATATCAAAGTCCTGTGCAAGCATACCTTCTTTACCATTTTTCATCCTTCCAAGCCTCATACCCTGAACTCATACTTTGGTCATTCAAACAACACTTCTTATCACCTAATCCTAACATTATCAAGCACACAAGAGTCAAGAACACATTCTTAGTCATAGAACAATCCAAGTGCAAGCACAACTTAGATGAATTTAAAAGGAAATCTGTATTATTCTGTTTTCTTTACATTATACCAGACCTCCCGAGCCTCTTCATGGTTTCTACACATGTGCCTTCACCTTCCCAACTTCTTCAAGACCTTACTAACTGTTTGCAATTCGAATTTCTCCCTTTTTAACATGAGAGGAGGTAGTTACAAGTTCAACCTAAGGTGACCAAACCATGGTTCATGATGATTATGGGTCTTAACATCTTAACACAAAGTAAAGACACCTTACTTGCCCCCATAAGGTCTTAAATGACCTTTCACAACATTAATAACCTTTATATTTTACAATTGACCCCTTCATATAGACTTAGAAATTCAAATTCTCAAAAGCTCCATTTTGGAGGGAAAACACACAAGGAGCTAAGAACACCCAGAAAGTTACAAGGAGGTAAGGAAACAACCTAAAACACCAAAATAGGCCTACTAAGACCCTTCACAAACCAAAATGTGAAAGAAAGCTAAAATATGACTATGCATAAGATGATGCTCCTGCATCAGAAATGAAAGCAAAGTACACACAAAGCAATGCAGCATGGTTATTACCATGTTTTAAGTAGGGTTGCCTTTTGTGGGGAGTCTTGTTAAATCTCGGATTTTAAAGGCAGAGGAGGATTTAGTATGCTCTGATGCCACATGACAGAGGAGTTACAAGAAAAAGTTATCTCGAAGCAGGAGGAAGCTAAAAGAAAAAACCTTTAAGATCGTCCACAATGAAAACTAATCTCGAAAACAAATGGTCACACATGTGCAAAAAACCAAGCAAGACTGAGTTTTTACTCTCTATTAAAATGCCAAGATTATCATTACATTACATCCGTCTTAGTTCTACTGCTCTCAGACTCCTGCAAACAATTACATCTCAACCTCTGAAAGAGAGGAGTTTATATGCTTTGCTAGCTGCTTTTTAAAGAACAATTTTTATTTTCTTGCTTTGTATGACATACCTAATATAATACTGCTTTTAAAACTTATTAAGTCATCTTGCTTTCTAATAAAATAATCTATTCTAACAGGAAGAGTGTCTGGTTACAACTGGCAGACTAATATCAGTATAATCTCATATCATTCTAGCTTGGTTTCTTGTTGATGGGTCATGTAATGTGATAGGAAGCAAGAAACTGGAGTGCATATAGGAAATCAAAGTAATAACTATTTACATCCTCACGAGACAAATTTTTCAATATAAAGTGCTCTTTTATTAATCCAATACAAAGGGTTTACATGATTTAAAAGCTTCTTTCCATAATAATATACCCGTCTTTCCCTAATCATAGAAGAAATCCTATTGAAAGCTTCTTATCTTGCTTTGTAAGAAAACCCATTTTAAAGCTATATTCCTTGCCTCTTGAGAAAAATCTATTTGTAAAGCTACTTTTATTCATACAACAAAAACCTTATATTTAGATGCTCTTTTATCATTCTTCCCTGGTTGGAAGGAAATTTTGAACCTCTAGGTTCAATGTTTAATCCTTCCTTTTTTTCTTTTTCTTTTTCCATCTATTAAAATGATCTTCAAAATCAATTGATTTCGCTATTGTTTCTTCAAACACAGCATCTTCAACAAGATAAGCGTGCTCCTTTCGGTTTGCTTCCTTCCCCACAAAAGATATATTTGACAAGTACTTATTGATCTCATTTGTTTCTATATCACCACTATGTATTTTGTACAAGCTGCATGAATTGCATTTCTGCAATAGTTTTATTTGTATCTACTTGAATCCTATCCTTCAATAATCTCTTTGTACTTGCTACAACATTTCCATCTCCTCCTCCTCCTTTGACACACTCTTCTATCCTTGCTCTACTGGTGTTCGTACATTTGTCTGGTTTTTTGCAACATATTTATCTTTGTACTTTTCCTCGATCTCGATGGCTTGCTTTGAGACACATATGGCTCCATTTCTTCTTTTGTCTCCACAGTCTTCAACTTTATTGCTATTGTTTTCCACTTTTGCTTCCTTACTGTCACAAATCAATCACTTCAATTACATCAGAGTCAAGAAACTTGATAACCTTAACCTATTGGGCCTCTTCTTCAACCATTATCAGAACTTGTCTTTGTCGTCTTCTCACTGTCTTCTATATCTCTAAGACTCTTTGAAAATCTTCTTTTTTAATGGAATGTCCTTTTTACGAAGGACTTCTCTATCCTCAAAGTAACATACAATGATTCCCCTCTTGCTACAGTTCCTCTTCAACAACTTCACCTTGGACACAATCAGAATTCTTACATGCTGACTATTTTTCAAGCTCAGCCTACCATTGTTTGTTAGTGCTTTGATGTGGACATATTAAGGGGTGAGATACTCTCCCAGTTTGGGGCCTACAAAAACTAGACTAGGGTATGTGTTACCAAAATCTACTGAAGGTGCGGGAAACAGAAGCACAAACAAGAAAATAAACTAATTTAAAACACACCAAAATCTTTATCTATCCACTTTAATGAATTCAAGGAAATAACTGCTAACTAATTTGGAAAAAGTTTGGGAAACTTATGAAATAAGATCAACAACCACCGAGACCTACAACAACCAGAAGGAATTCTATATGAAATACAATTCTCATAAACTCATATTTGAACTGATTCTAAAAACAACAACATGCACTCCAATCTATAAAGAAGAATCCGGTGTCACAAATTTGTCCACCTTATTAAGTTAAACAACATATGCCCAAGTAAGCTTCAAAGTGCACAACATCAAATTTGAGTTTTAATGACCTCAATTTTCAAATAGCATAAGCCCAGGTGAAAATCTGTCATCAAACCCACCAAGCAACCATATTCAATGGCCAACCAATATATTCAAAACGCCATAAGCTCAAACCAAATATACCAGTATGAATATCGAATACCACATTTGAAATCAGAAGATAACTGAGAACTGCATTAACATAATTTAACTACCATCCATGTTCTAAGTCTCGAGCATATCAAAATAAAAAGCATATTGTTTTTTCTTCCCCCCTTTTCCATGCTTTTTCAACCCCTCATTCAAAGGTTTTCAACATAAATTATAACTTGCATAGTGAAACGGGCAACCATTTCAACTGTTCGAGCAACTGAAAGGGCAACAAGTTACTTGAACAAATGCTATTGGAAAAACTAATTAAAGATTGGTCACACCTAACATTTATCTTTACCCTTCATCAACACCTTGCACTGGTCAAACATAGAAGTTACATATGCCTAATCAATTAAAAATTTAAAACTGGCTTTCCCATCTTCTAGCTGGTAACTGTCAGCTCGCTTTGAATGCCCGTGATAGCCTGAGTTCACTTCTTCCATTAAGACCCGAGTACACTCCATCTTCTTCCCCATATATTCCTCACTGAAAGTATGTTAGTGCCTTTAAATAAATAATTTCTTGTCTTGGGGCTTTGATAGCTCCTTTGATTTCAATTACTAGAATTATTGAAAACAAACCATTAGCCTTTTCAACGAGAGTATTCAACAACATGACAACATTTCCCAATTGTTTATCAATGGTAGATATCATCATGTTGATAAACATCTTGTCCAAATGATTACTAACAAAGTCAATTCGCCATCCCAAACTCAAAATTAGAGAAGGTGATGAACTCAGAACCTTTGGAACCCAACTGCATTGTGGTTTTACAATTAAGCCCACCATATCCTTAACCTCCTCCACCTTGTGTTTGATTCCAATTTGTATTTACAACTACGCCACATGAAACAATTTCGCATGCAACTGCAACAATATTAGACAAATAATTTAAAGCTGCCTCCACTTCAATCATAATTTTTATATGTGGGCTTTTACTAAGACTGTGTCTAGTGATTGCCTTTGGAGATTTTTTACTGTTTGCCTCAATTTCTGATTTTCTCGAGTAACTCTTTTTTTCCATCTTGTATTGCCTTCTGGGCATAGTTGCTGAGAGGTTTGACGACAGACACAAAGTCCTCTTTGTTAGTGCCAGATAGATCATCTAGGGTCAGTTCTTTAGTTACAGTGACTTCTTCCCCTCTCTTCCTCTTTTGTTTAGTTACCCTTTTGATTTTCATGTCTTCATATTTGAAAGTAACCTAAAGTTTCTCTGCAACTGTCATGTGAGCATTCATCTTTTTCTGTCGCTCAACTTCTAAATCTCCCTCCAATTAGATATGTTACCCATATTGAAGGATGTCCTGGTAGGATCATCCATTATACCTTGATTCAGGACGTATGAAGAAAGTTGCCCTTTTGCAAAAGAAGGGGTAGATAAGAGAGACCTGCACATATTCTTCAGAATATGGGATCAGGCCAAGCATTAGTGCAACTTGACACCCACTTCAAAATTCTCGTTTCCATCAGTCAATGCATCTCTAAAGTGGCAACTAGTAACAATTCATCATTCCCAAACATTTTCTTCTACAGGGGCAACCACTAGTACATTCTCATAAATAACAATTTCTCTAGGTAGCTGGTACGGGTACAAGGATCCAGTATGCTGGTACGGCAATTTTTTTGGGGAGGGCCGGGTACGGCACCTTGGGTAATGCCAGTACAATATATATAATATATATATATATATATATATTAAAATCTAGCCAAATAAGCAAAAATTCAGCCTTATACATGAATTGAGTAAACAAATTATTAATTAAGTGAAATAGCCAAATAACGTATTAATAATTCAATGCATTTTGTCACGATATTCATTGATTGAACTTAAAACAAGTACATAGTTCAAACTCCAAATGTTACAATGTCCAATTACTAATCATAAATAATAACAAATCACATAACTGGACTTCCATTATTCTGGCTATTACCAGCTCCCTTCAAAATCTGGCAGTTCAGATTCCTTTGGGGTTTCTCTTATTATTCCTGCATTAGTCTTGCTTGCTAGTGGAGATGCTGCCACTCGTGTTTTTTGATCCTACATTACCCAAACTGCATCTCAACTGTTGCAGTTTCAGCCATTGTTTTTATGTACTACTAAGTTCTGTGAATGCCCTTGTTTTACCACAGTTGAATCATTTATGTAATCCCATCTATTGACCTTTACACTTCCAAAAAAATAGGTTTTTTTTTTTACAAAAAGGTTAAAAAATAAATAAAAAATTGTTGTTTTTAACTGGTGGGTACGGCCAGGGTATGCCCTGCAGTACGGCCAGGGTACGTCCAGCACGTACCCCCTGTGTACCGTACCCATGGGTACTTACCTGAGACAGTACCCAGATCTGTATCCGGATGCACTGCTGGGGACGTACCGGCTATGTAGCAATACCCCCTGCATACCAATACCCGTACCACATACCGGGTACATACCGTATTCCGTACCCATGCCCTGCGAGATGGTACGTACCGAAATTACCTAGTTTATTCCCTGAATTCTCATGTTAGGGAGTATCCTCAGCGTGTTTCAAGTTGCCTCGAGTCATTTTGGCCAATTAGATGAGATTCAGTGACCTAGTTGAACTTGCAGTCAAACTACTTTGGATGATCCAATTTGGATCACGCTTCCTCAATTAGGAGGATTTTGGTCCCAAAATTCATTAAGTGACCTAAAGGTTACGAGGAAAAGTTCCCCCCATTT
This sequence comes from Taxus chinensis, assembly GCA_019776745.2. Classification (NCBI taxonomy): domain Eukaryota; kingdom Viridiplantae; phylum Streptophyta; class Pinopsida; order Cupressales; family Taxaceae; genus Taxus; species Taxus chinensis. The sequence continues at coordinate 672,135,210 of CM034149.1, read as the reverse complement.
TTTGCTTGGAATACTTACATCAAATTTGCTTGACAACTGTCCTTTCAATCTCACTTACCAATTTTCCTGCTAATCCTCCTAATTTGTGGTCCCCACAAATGCACTCCAAGGAAGTCCTAGGGGTGAGGAAAAATTGCCCTAGTGTCTGTGACTCTCTTGGAATAGCTCATCCCATTTGCGTGGTAATCAGTTTCCCTTTCAACTCTCACTTACCAAGGATTCCTGCTCTCCTCTCCTTGATATTCAATGATTCTCACCTTCTTCAGCAAAAAAACTGATCTTCCTGGTATCATACTCAATTCTTGAGCATATGGGTTGCAAGGTTTCTTAATGTCTCAAAATCAGAACAACTACCTCACGGATTCTTCATCTAACATAGAAGACTGAAAGAAACGTCAAGTTTTCAGGCACATTCACAAATCCACATAACTTCATGCATGGAATAGACATGGTGCCATCAACTCTGAATGCATCAGTGCTCGACTTGCTCTAGAATATCCAAATTCCCAAATGAACCATCAAATGCCTAAGTGATTTTGAGTTTCTTAGCCTTACTAAACGAGTTTTGTCCTTGATTAAGGTTTAGCAGTCACAGTGCTTGTGTCCCTAACTTGGAACTTGTGCAAATTAACCCTATGAACATGATATATGTCTTTCAGGTGTTCTTCGAGGAAATAGAGAGGAATTCAAAGTCAACTTGTAACACATTGTCTTACTTTCTACTTGGTGATGTATTTGCCTTACCTTGTTAATGAAATTTTCACTTTGTTTGGATTTCATGGAATTGCTAAAGCAAGTCTGAAAGTAGCTTGCTTCACCCTAGTTTGGTGACTTACCTCTTTATCACAACATCAAAAGTGAATTGGAGATAAGTAACCAAGATGACATGTCTGAATGGAGATCTACTAGTGGAAGTATGAACTGCCCTATTGTATGAGTTCTGGAACACCACAGCTTCTCAAATTGGTTATCCCGAAGTCTTATGACTGCTTCCTATTGTCCCCCGGTCAAGAGCTGCAGCAATGTCCTGGTGAAGCAACTTCAGGATTTTTTGACCAGTCCGTTGTGGACATTGAAAAGACAATCTATTCTTCTTCATTCGATTGTAACCTTCATCTCCCACAGTGTTGTCCATGATTTGTTGAACTGAACTCTGGAGTCTGGCTATTTAAACATTTTGTAGAATCAGGCAAAGCAAAAGTGAACCCACATCCATTACTGAAAATAATCAGCTGCACCATTAGCATGCCAGTGGCTTTCTTCTATGGAATTCTGAGCATACATTTTGTACGAAATTAGGTCAACAACAAACAAGTATCTCTCTGTTGCGGCATCTCTTTGACAAAAGAATGACCGCCTACAAAATCATCGGAGCATGCTTCTCACCTATGGTCATTAGAAGGAACTATTAGTGCATACAATCCCGACTTTTTGTGCATCTAGGTTTACTTGTGCTACACAAATCACATCCCATTATGAATTCTTGCATAATTACCTACAGACTCTGGGATGGGGGGATGTACACCATGGGGTTTTTGGGACGGCAAAATATTCCTGGATTTTGGGGACGGTGGGGGGACGTCTATTAAAATGCCATGCTAAAATGATATATTATGGGCTGTCTATACCCTCAAAGGAAATATCCATGGACAAGGTTATAATATCAACATACCATAGCCAGTAATGTTACTAAAGGGCATGCAACATCTCTTAAATATGCATACTGTAATGACGGTTATTGTGATTAAAATCCTCGAATTGAAAAAATAGTTCCCCTTTGGAAAACCAGTCAGAGGTCACATGCAATACTTTGCAGCGAATTAGCTATCCACTAGACATCGAACCAACTAAGTGCCTTCAAATTGAAATCACGGCTCCTAAACTTCAAATACCCGAGTTGGCCTCTAGAATATCCTAATATAAATGGTAAAGCCTCCAAGGTCTATCGGGTATCAAAAAACATGGCAGAAAGACTCACCGCAACATGGGATTTCAATGGGAAGCTAAAGAAATCCTTAAGCGAGGCAATGTTTGTGAGATTTATTGTTGCTATGTTGATATGTATAAGAAAGATCTTATAAATATAGAAATAGCAGCTAACCTCTCAGTTAGGGAAAAATATGCATTGGTTGTTGGAACCTAGGGGATAAGCAACAGCAGTTAAAGTCACATAAGCTGGTCGGAAGGTAACTTTGTATGGGAAAATGATTGCTTAAACATAAACTAGTATCACTGCAGAATAAACCGTGGGGACGTAGTCAATCAGCAGGTCTCTTTTTAGAGTCGTAATAGTTTGGAATGTTTTTTATATCATTTTAATAGGCATCTTTTAATTTTTGTGGGACTATCCGGGGACTTCTGTGACATGCAACACTACTCTCGTACACTCGGAGGATGTCATGAAAGTCCCCGTCGAGAAGAATAGCACTCAACATCTTGAGGCACCCAGGACGTCCTGGGTGACGTTAACCTATAAACAAATTAGGTGGAACGAACAAGTACCTTCATGTAACTTGTGAAAACGATAAACCACAAAACGCGGGGAGGACGTTTCGTCCCTATACCCAAGCACCCGGGATGTCTTGGACGTTCTAGGACAACTTGAAAAGGCTTAAATTGGGGGCTAGCTGCTTCTTGGCGTAACACTGGAATTTTGCAACATCCATCTTGCATTTTTGGCCAAAAACACATACCGAATTTGGGTGCCTTGGCACCAAAGTAACATATAGATAACTTTGAAGTATGAGCCAATCCCCAAATAGATTGAATCTCTTCCATTCTTCTCGGCACAAAAAACTTCCTTCTCTAATCATAGTTTGCAGAGAAAACCTTTCTTGTCATACACCTTCCTAGTCTTCCATTTTATGTAGCTCAAACTATGAAATGTTAGTCGCTCCTTGTTGCAATGGTGAATCATTCCTTCTCGAACAATCTGCATCATAATCATATTCTTCACCATTTTGTTTCATACCCGAGCCTTCTCTTTTCCCTTCTTTAAAACTCTTTTATTTCAACTCTTTCCACCAAATGATTATAACAGCAATGGACAAAACCTCAAGATCTCACTAAAATGCTCATAACCCAAGATCACCTACGTGCAAAACCCACACTCGTGAAATAAAAACAACATCATTGTTGTGAATGGAAAAACAAGCACTAACAGAATAACGATATCTGAAATACTATTCTCTGTTGGAAATATTCTAGTATGGTTAGTACTACATAGGAATGTTATTAGTGATTTAGTTGTGTGAGTGTGCATAGTGAGTAGTGATAAACAACTCACCACTTAGAATAGGTTGTGCGTGAGAGAGAGCTTATGCGAGTTATACTTTCCCCTATAGAATAGGGATTGTTATTAGTGATTTAGTTGTGCGAGTGTGTATAGTTTGTTGTGATAAACAACTCACCACTTAGAATAGTTTGTGTGTGAGAAAGAGGTTACGCAAGTTATACTTGCCCCTATAGAATAGGGATTGTGTGGTTGTATTTGATATGGCTGACTCTTCATTAATAGGAGAACATGCGATATATCTCTCATCATGATTAATGATATATATTATGCAATTATTTGAATTTGGTACCAGAACAGGTGATATATGGAGGAGTAGATCGATAATGGGAAGTTGTGATGTTCGAAGGTTGGCCAAGCTTATGATATTCAAAGCTTGCTAAAAATATTTGTTTTAGGATTTTCAGCAGTATATAAATTAGTGCAGTAATAGAAAGGATGCCTATGTTGGTGATCAAGTGCATCCATAAAGAGCCTGAATTGGCACTTATGGCATGAGGGAGGTGCGGGAGAGTCAAAAAAAGAGAGTTTAATATATATATAATATATTGATAGACAACAATTAACAGGCAGATGCTTTAATATTTTGTTTATTCAACTCTTCCAGAACACTTCTACCTAGAGGATGCCCTTCTTAGACAGGTGCTCATATCGTATCTGCAGTCCTTGGAATCAACAAATGTGAGGATCCAATTTTTTATGGACATTCCCATGCATTTATGAATGTCCCCTTGAGCCCACGTTCTCCAGATACTGCTGTATGGCTATTATTGCTGTTCAAATTTGTATTGCCTTAGCTCCACGCAACAATGTCCACTGTGTCGTTTTCAATCTCACCATGCCATTTCATGTGCATCTCTGCTACCCAGTATTGAAACTCCAATTCCATGCGCAGGCACATCCACTTGATCACCTTCTCATTCAATGTTGTGTAAAGTCCTGAAATGTTTAAGTTCATATGTCTCTTTTTGTATGTCGTTTAGTTTTCAAATTGTTTTAAGTTATGGTATATTTAAAGTCAAGTTTAGGTTTAATTTATTTTTAGAGCATATGGTATCAAATAAAATCTTTTTAGTTTTGTGTTTGTATTTATAAGTCTTGTATTAATATAGTTTGTTCTTAATGGGAGGTGACTTATAGTTAATAGCTTTGTAGTGTTTTAAAATAAAGTTTTTTTTAACAAGACTATAGGTGGCCATGTTCTTATATTTCTAGTTACAATCATCATTAGCATGTGTTATTAGTGTCGTGTCTATAGTCTAATCTAGTGTGTCAATAAACCTTCTTATGTTGTCAACATAATCGTCATGGTCAATAATCTACTCTTTTTAGAGGACACATTATTAGGTGAACTCGACGCCCAACGAAATAAGTGTATTCACTAGGGGGAGTCCATTCAATGCATGATATTGAATGATAGACCATACAGTTTGACCTAGTAGGTTTAACATGAAGGAGGCTGGAGGAAACAAAGGAAGGAGGCCCGACCCAACCTTGAGCTCGCCACTAACTCAAAAGTTGCAAACTTCTATAGTGGCAAAACCAATATGCGAAAAAGACTAAAGTGAAGAATAGTGACCAAGGCAGTGATGATTATTTTGTTTTAAGTGATCAAGTGGCAATGATCACCTGCAGTTCCTGAAAATGCGAGATAAGCGGGGTGGCCAACACCTACTAAAGATACTGTGAGGACATTGCCTCATTATCTTGATTTTGTATCTGCTTGGTGAGGATCAGCCAATTGAAGGAGTAGAATTTGAGAAGAAAAGTGGAGGCCCATGCCGCACTTGCAATGGCAACACAGAAGAGAAGTGGAGGCCCATGCCATACATCTTGATTGTGATGTGAACAATTGTTTGACATTGTTCACATTTTGAGAGATTGGATAATGATCTTATCCACATTTGATGTAAGATATTGGATTGGTTGATGTGTTCTTGATCAGAGTTGTAGTGAGGCCCTTCCCACTACCCCTGTAAGATGGGTGATGTGTTCCCATCCATCAACGATTGCTTGTTGATTTGGTGATGTTCCCATTCACTTGGTTGGATTGGTTGATGTGTTCCTATTCATTACAGTTGATTTCAAAATGTGATTTGTTCTAGTTCTCCTGAAAAGTGTTTCCTTTCCCTATGTTTGTATGAAGGGGGGGAATGTTGAAAATATTCTACAATGGTTAGTACTACATGGGAATATTATTAGTGATTTAGTCGTGCGAGTGTGTATAGTGAGTTGTGATAAATAACTCACTATTTAGAATTAGTTTGTGTGAGAGTGAGAGGTTACGTAAGTTGTACGCGCTCCTATATACTAGGGATTGTGTGGTTGTATTTGATATGGCCGACTCCTCATTAATAGGATAAATGCCACTATATGTATCTCTCATCGTGACTAATAATATGTATCGTGCAATTATTTGAATTTTCTCTTACTTCTACGTAAGCTCCTCTACACAAAGCTCCTCTATATCTTTACCTTCCTTTTCAAATGAGAGAGGGAGCCATTGTTTACGGATGATGGAAATCCCTATTAAATGCATATGGTTGGCCTAACTCATTCAATACATATGGTAGCCAACTTATTCCATGTGGTGGAATTGGCATTCTATATGGTAGGTGCATACATGCTCATATTGTGCAACTTGTTTGTTCTAGAAAGTGTGCAAATATTCCTCTAAATTACTTATATATGGAAAAAAATCCAAACCTAACTTATCCATTTAAGTAAACGAAAGTGTATGAATACACCAACACCTCCATTTAAGTGCAAATTAGCAAGATAACAAAAAGGGAGGCTCAACCTCTTATATGGGTCCTCACGATAAGGCCATGTTAGGTATAATACGTGAAGATAAACCAACAAAATCCTCCTTTTAAAGGAAGTGGAGGAAAAAGAAGAAATGATTATGAAAACGAGTCCTTGGAATAGAGGTCTATTAGGTACTTGTATATAATGTCGAGAATTGTTAACAAAGTGAATGTCCTTATGCACACCAATGCATCTTACTAGACTAAATGGGTAATCAGTTGTTGTGGCTGCCAAGTCAACATAGGAAATGATGATGAATAAAGAATCACCTAGAATCTCAAACATGTGAAGGGATCACACCAAGCAAGCAACACTTAATTTCCCCCCTTAATTGCGAATGGGGGTGATGCCTAAAATAGATCGAGGATGACGTTGAAGAAAAAGAGTTCCAATAAGAGATGGTGCTAGCTCCACACTAAGAAAGATCCACCTGCACCCAAACAAAAGTGCCTCTAAATTGTAAGGAGAAATCGCCAAGAAAGTGTCAATTGAAAATGGTCAAAACATGCTTTGAATTTGCATCGAGGTCTAATTGTGTGGAGGTGAAACATTGCACACACTATCACTCTTTCATGGTGCAAAGGTGCATACATGTGGAACCGTACACATCCTTAATATGGGTCCTGCAAACAATGCGCCATATGAGGTACCCATTCGAAATAAGGAGTTTGAATCATCAATGAAGTGATTAGTTGCATAAAGAGAGACTCGTAAGCCTAGAACTAAGTTGTTAATACGTTTTGGATATAAGTATTTGATACAAAGAATTTGATATGCAGATACGATAATTTTTTTCCTTTACCGTATATAGCCATACAAAAAATATATAAAAAATAAATAAATAAATAAATACTAGCCTAAAAAATAGGAATCAACCAAAAAACAAAATAATCACAAAACATTATTGATAATTTACTATGTTGCCAGGTACGGATACGATACGCGGATACGTCAATTTTAAAAAACCCTTGGATACGATACGTCTTGGATATGTCCGTACATATATATTAAAAAATTAAAATATATATATATATATATATATTTATGTACATATATATATTTATGTACATCTACTCATTTTACTCATTTTTTAGTCCATAAAAACTGAAATAGTAATACAAAACTTGAATCAATGTTCAAGAATCAAAACATTCAATATATTAAGACTCTGCATTTTTATTGATCATGTGGTTGCCATACATATGATATATGAATATCATGTCAACATGAATGCGAACAAAACTTGAAATTTGAAAAATATACTAGGATCCATGTTCAAATTTTAAAAACATACAATATACTTAAGATTTTACATTTCATTGTTCATGTGGCTGCCATACATATGATATAGGAATACAAACAAATCTAGAATATACTATGTTCCACGGGGACACGTCCTCTGCCCTTTTAGGGCCGTCCCCGTACCGGGGACATTTCGGAAACTCGGGGACGGGGACTTGCAGCCCTTGGGCATTTCAGTGTAATCATTATTGTAATTAATACTTGAACCTTATGTGAAATCTCATTTCAGCTCCAATTTTATGTATTAAGGTTCTATATTTGAAATTTTGTTGCGTGTGATGAATGATTTATCAATGTTATCATATAAATATTTGAAATTTCCTATATTTTTTAGATTTTCCTTTATTTTTAATAAATTAATAGCCATCCCCTAAAAAAAGACCTCTAAAAAACTCCGTCCCGGAAACACGTCCCCCCGTCCTTGTCCCGGAAACTTGGTGGAACACAGAGAATATATCATCTAGATTTTCCTCAAAATCAAGTTCTTGTGTGCCACTTGCACGAGCCCCACTCTCATTAACTCCACTCTCCACTCCTTGTGAACTCCCTTGAACGTCATCTTCGCCATTAAATAATGAAAGTTGGGCAAGCGTGGCTACGGAGGCATCCAAATCTATGGTCTCTGGAATAAATCCCAAAGTTTGTGAGGCCCTCTAGCATAGTCCCTCAGACTTGTGTGACAAGAGGCGCAAATTGGAGTGCACATATACCAAATCCTCAACTTTTTTAGTTGCCAACTTGTTTCTTTTAGTTGAGTGGATAAAGCTATAAGTACTCCAATTCCGCTATGCGAAAGAATTACTAGCCACCTATTACAACAAAGTTAGAAAATTGAAATTCAAAGACAAATTAGTAACATACTAAGAATGTGTAAAAAATAAATTAAAATGCCTAAGATAACTTTTTCCATTGCTTAATGACTCCCTTGAAATATTCGCATGAATGATTATAAATAATTAGTAAAAGCAAAGATGCAAGATGTGCCATGATTCACAGTGCAGAGAACTTGAAATAGCAAAAGGACGTAAGTACTTGGTATCATGGCCATTTACTTCGACACCATGATAGAGATTGATTTCAAGTTGTTCTTGTAGAAAAGATGCCTCAATCGATCCCATGTCAACTACTTAATGCTTGTATTGGCAATGCCCATTTTCACTTATGACCATTTATAGGCTAGTGCATAGCCTCTTAGAAACATTTCCTCTGAATTGATAATCTGGTACGATTTCTAAGAACGTAGTCAGAAAGTTACCATTTTTCAGTAGCCTGTGTCTGATGGGTTAAGGATTGGGAGCAGAGGGCTATACGTATTTTGGGGTTGAAATGCCTATTGCAAAGAGATGTAAGTGAGGTGGCCATTGTTATGTTCACCTCTGATCATGACCACACTCTTGACAAATCGACAATAGAAGGTCTCTTGTGGACCTTGCTCTTACATATTGTATGCCATCGTATGATACGATCAGGAGCACGGAATCTATGCCATAATAGGGCTCTCCCATGCATGCTTCAGTCAGAATGTCTACCATATCGAGGAGGTGACGTTGAGGCAGCCAAACAAAGCATCTGTAAAGCTTCAACAAGTACTCAAACCTTGGCTCACCAATCCTCATCAAGGGACCCATGAATTGGTACCCTTGAAGATGGTATTTCCATAATTTGCAGGCATAGCAGAAGCTCCACAGTAAAATAAAACAGGCAGTTGTTGAGAAGGCACGAAACTGCTTTATGGGTCTCTCACCTTCACAAGCATATCTGAGATATACGAGCGTATCAGAGGCAAATATAGTCTTTGCATACCTGTTGGAAGAACCTCTAGACAGCTTGAAGTATTTCACTGAGTAGTATTGCAGGAAAGCCATGTCTGGAAAAAGGGGAATTAAGATCATGGCTCTACTTTGAGAACTCGATTTGGAATCAGCAAAGGCCTTGCACTCCCCACCCGTAGGCTGGTACTTGATGCCATCCTAATTATAGATTTTGATTACCAAGGATCACCTTGGACGTCATCGAGGTGACTAACTTAAACATAGCAGCTTGAAGACAGTCTGTAAAAAATTGTAAACTTTTGCCTTAACAGAAGCAACATTTGTGGCAATGTGATCCTAATAGGAATATGTTTACCAACGATTGCCATAAAGGCGAAAGGTGAAAGCATACTATCAAAGTTTAGGATGTTTACAATATTGAAAACCAATTTGCCTTAGAAATAAATGAATTGGTGATCACAGGAGATGGCATACCTAACATGCAAAATAGAAATGTCTCCAATAAATCTGAAATAATAGTCACGAGTCCTGCCAAAGAAAAAACAGATTCAGGAAGCCATCGAGCAGTCATCAATTTTGTTGGGTTGTTGGACTAATGCCTTTAAAAATGGTGAAAAATGCTAGTTACGGGCAATTAGGGAAAACCTATTGTAACCCTGAGGTAATGTCCAGGCTTAATCTGAATTGTGTGAGAGTCAAGTAGAAGCATCGTCTTTGTGAGAAAGGCGAAGAAACACTCGCTAACCACTGAGTCACAGAATTAGCGATGTGTTTAAACTGCAGAGACTCAAATTTCCTTTCAAGATAATAAATAACCATGAAAGGAATTTGAGTAACTGGATGAATGCAGCAAAATAAAATACCACACAGAATATACCTATAGAAGTAAGAATCCAGTAGAAATGGTTGCCATCTAAACAAAATTGCAGAATGCTCCCCTCTTCCTCTGAAGTCTACGCTTCACAGATTAGAAGATAGAAAAGAAACAAGAACTTTAAATACAAGGTTTTCCTCCTCAAGTCTCAACAATGTATTTCTCCCAAAACGAAACTGAATTTCCATTAATAAAGAAAAATCAATCAGATATCGAAATTAATAACAATTAAACTATATTTAACAAGCAAGAAAACATTAATGTCAAATGTACTTTACTCGCAAGTGTTTCGTGTGCCATTTTTTCTATATAAAGTTTTCAAGAGATAAATAATTGAAGACAAACCAGCTAATGTCACGTATGAGAGCCTCCCTTTCTTCTATCAATCGATGTTTGTGCATTGCATCAAATTCATCATTTGTTTTCTCGATGTAATTTGGGCCTGACAAAGCTTTTCCCTTGAGCCTTTGATTCCTCTTTAAGTTGACTGATAATCTATGAATTTTCAAACAGCGCAATTTAGGAATCCAAAAAAAGAAAAAAGAAAAAGACATAATCAGTTAAACTTTCAAATTCAACTATTTAGTCCCGAAAATGTTTTTGTATCAACATTATAGATAAAGTGTGTAGAGTAGAATTCAAATAAAATTTGCAAGTAGAATAAAACATAGAAATTTTATTGTGTCTAAATACACCGGTACCATTTAATACATCTAAATTTATAATTTCAGATAATCTATTTAAATTAATTTTTAACTATTAAAAATACCTAGGGAAAGGGCCCTAGCTAAACCTAAATATATAAATTCACCAATAACACCACCGGCCAGGAACCATCCAACGTTTTTAATAACAAATAAAACTTTAATATTGCGATAATACGGATTTAAGCCACTTTAATCGTTTAAACATAGAAAAGTAAATAAATAAAACGGACCTAAACTCATGGCATGTGCCAGGACATGCGTCTTATTTATTTATTTATTTACACGGGATATCATTTCAACCACCATTATTTTTTACCTCCGTTATTAGAATTTATTTATTTACCACGCCGAACAGCCACCTCCCGCCATTTATTAATAGTTAGACCTGCTTGGCATTACCTAGATTTAGGTTTACGACGAGCTATATTTTTAGGTATTTTTTAATAACAAATAAGAATTTAATATTGAATAATTCCCACATTTATAACTTTACAAGTCCCCAACATACTAAATAAATAAATAAAACGAACCTAAACCAATGTTTAGGTTCATCTTATTTATTTATTTACTCTCGCTATATTTTTCAACAAGATATGCATTATCGCATTGAACACAAGATTAATATCCCTACCCTCGACCTCCGTCGCATTGAACAATAAAAATTTAATTTTAGCAATCTTTATCCGAGAGCTATTAATATTAAATAATAAGAATTTACCCTCCTGGCATTGCCTTAGCATAGTAACGACGAATTGAATAAAACAAACCTGAAACTAATGTTTAGATTTGTTTTATTTATTTCCCACATATAACACACATTCCCCACCGCTAGGGTAAACTAAACAAGTGCTTACAAAATGGTTATGTATTTTAACTCTACGCGGCAAAATAAAAGGACATCGCCTAAATCGCATTAAACTTTTATTGATTTTATGCCTATGCGACCATGCTAACCTAAAAACACAATCGTAAATGGACACCAAGGAAATACCTTGTAATGTCACCACTTTTTAAAATTACCTTTGCCACCGAAGGATCTGACTTGCCTTTCATTGCTTTTTGAAGGCAAGTAACGGATGAATTCTAGGGGTGATCCAGCCCAGGTTAATATTGACCCCGAGACCTCCCATTCATGTTTATGTTTTTATCTTTGTATTTCCTAGTATAAGGAGTCAGCTGGGTTTGGTGCATTTTAAAAGCAAATTTTCAAAAAATTAAAATAGAAAGGAAAAAATTCAAAAAATTAAAATATTACCTTTGACAAGTTTTTGAGCGCAAGAGGTTGCAGGTACATGGGTCCTTGGCTAGGGAGTTACCACCACATATGAACATCCTTCTTGTATTTGTCCCAAAGAGCATTAAAGCTATGACTCGTGGAGGCTATGAAACTTCCAGACTTGCCTGCAACGATGTCTTTTATCTTAGAATTGGGGAAGAGCCTAGAAAACGCCAACTTTGTACCCTTTGCTGACTTCAACATCTTTATATGGTGGCACCCTCCTCGGCAAAGAAAGGATATGCCTGCTATAGAATCTAAGAGTGGATGCAAAGGCAATCAAATGCAGTGTGTTGGTCATTTTGTTCTACTGCTCAATGAGGTGTGATTGTACTTGTTTGAAAAGTGTTTCTTTGGGATCTCTCTTTTTCATTTATAATGGCCTATATCTTTCAATGCATTGAGTTGATGCCATCATATCTCTCTCCCAAACATGAATGATTTATGTTAGTAAAGCAAATCATACTCATAATTGGCTTGGTGAAAGTCATCGAGTATTTATCGAGCTCACCAGTTGTCATCCAAGATCAACATTTGTACTTTTTGGGCTTGCTCAATGTTGGATTGCCTTTGTACAAACCAAAAGGTTGTTGGTGACCATGGTGCTATGTGCCTTTTGCACCTTTGCAAGTCATCTCAATACAATTGTGTGAGAGGCAAATTGAGTCTCAACAACCCAATAGGAAATTAAAAGAAAAAAGAAAAAACATTTGAAAACTTCAAAAGCTACAAATATTAGATTAAATTAAAAACATTTACATTTTAAATAAAAGAAAGAGATCATTTTCCCTATCTTCAACAAATCCAAATGCGAGAATGATCTAGGGATGGCTTGCAACGTGTGATGGTTCGTGACAAACATCTGGATCCGTTCAGCCTCGACACATGTTTTCTTAGTTCACTTGATTTTTATGCCCAACTTTTGTAACATTCCACTACACAAAACAACTCCTCTCCACGAATGGTGTTGCAAAACCACTCCACTCTAGTCACTCACACTAGTGCAGTTCGCATAATCACAAATTCGCAACTACAAGCTTGGAGACCTCAGGATTCATTAGGTTTGAAGCTTCACATTGTAGTTGTAATATTACCCATAAAGCTTGCATAAATAGCAAACAAAACCCTAGCCGACTTTAATGCAAACCCTTAAAAATAAGAAAACTTTTCAACATATTTTGACCAATTTTATTCCACAAAGTTGCGATTTTTTTCAGGGTTTGCAAAAAAATCTGAAATATTCAACATTTCCTTCCGAATTTGGCTAACGAATTCCCTAATTGTTTTTGGAATTCTTCCGATACATGTTCGAATTTTCCTTGGTTGAATAGGGTCCGGCACAAAGTTTCTCATGACTTGGGTTAATTGTAGGATTAATTGTAGGACACTATAGAATGTATTGATTAATTGTCAGTGTCCTTTTCCTAGACAATATGGTGGTTTGGCAGCCAAGGTTCTTTGTTGTCCTTTTTTTGAGCATTTCTTGTTCAATTCAGCTATCATGCGATGTTGCTTAAGTATGCGCTATCAACTTTTCTTCACATTGATCAACCACACTTTTAACCAATGCACTTGTTGCCAACGAAACTTCTCGCTCTTCCTTTCTCACATTGGCCAATACTTATCTTGTGTGACCTTGAAGTGGCTGGAATAATATCATAGATGTCTCAATCAGAGTCACAATTGACACAATTGTTATGAGATTGATGTAACCAATAGTTTCTTCAATGCATGATACTTGATTTGACAGAAGCAAAGACCCAATGTTCAAGGCATTTGGAGAATAAGATCATCACATTCAAGATCTAACATGGTAGAACACCATAGATCTTTGATTTTTGCACATCAGTTTATAGAATTGTGACCCTCCTAGCAAAAAAAGGATTTTTTATGTCTTTCTTAGACCTTGCACACAAGTGGGCTTTCAACTTGAATGTATGAGCTAAAGTACCTCCCTCATGGTGTTGTTGTATCAGCTTTTCAAGAAAACATCCATTAATTGTAAGCTTCACTCCCATTATGTCATGCACATCTAGATTTGCGGTGTCTGCGAAGCGATTTTGATTTGGGCTTAGTCCATGGAGGTGAATCTTTTGATGGATTTAGTTGTACCTTCAAAACATAGAAACTCAGAGTCTGATTGTCTTATCATGGAATAAAACAACTTGCCACTTCCTCCAAAATATCAGTGTTATGTAGGGAATAACATTGTCCCCTAAGATTTCAGTGATGTTCCGAAACGGGGGTACAGAGGGACAGGGTTAGAGGGGCATGCAAAAAATCTCTCATACTTTGGGGACGACTTTTTAAATTCTTTCATAAAAATTAATCTTTCAATGTTTTTACTTTTTTCAAATGTTGCTATTTTAACCATAGAACATGGTAAATTAATGTATCCTGAAGGCTACCTTAGAATACATTAAACACAGATTGTACATCATTAAATGTTCATTGTAAATGTAACATCTTTTTAAAATGTTCAAATATCAAGAAAACTTCTCATATATTTAAAATTTTAATAGCGACATCCCCCTACCAAGTCCCCAAAACATTTGGGAATTTCGGGACGTCACCAAAATCTCGGAAACCCCGTCCCCACGTAACACTGGAACTTAGGTAACTATGCAAAATATTAGTAGAACATTTTTTGAAAAAGGCAGTTTGCTCAAGTTTCTTCCCAATAAAACAATGAAATAAAAAACTTTAAAGTTCCCAAATCATCTTTACTCATTCAACTCCATGAATCCTCGCATGTCAATGCATCCTGATAGTATCCTGTAAAATTTTAATTCTTCACTCCTACAATTGCGTATGAAGATGATAACAATGTCCCTTAAGGAAGCATCAAACCTCCATGAGAAAAGAGAAGTATTCACATAAGACCCTTAGTATCAAATATTGCAACAATCAAATCTTTATTCAGAACCTTTATCAATGTGTTTTAAAAGCACAACAATGTGGATTTCTTTCTGTTTTAATTATGAAAAACATGCAATTAGAGATACCCACATAGGGGAAAAGCCTGTTAAAAATCCACTTGGATATGCACTAGAAGGTATGGAAGAATCTACATAACGTATCCGGCTGTATCCAGATCAACCAGGATGTAATCTGTATTTCGTGACCTGAAATTGAAAGAAGAATCACATACTAACCATTTCCATATCCAAATTTGCAGAGCTGAAGGGTTGCAGTTTCAGTTGCCAGGAAACGGAAACGGAAACGGGTACGAAACGCGGAAACGGCAATTTTCAAAAAACCTTGGATACGAAACGTCGACGGAAACGTCCGTACAATATATTATTAAAAAATATATATATATATATATATATATATGCATAGTACTCATTTTATAATTGTAGACCATAAGAGATAATTGATAAAGCACTCAAAATATTTTGAATTCATTGAAATTTGAACTTCTAAGTTCTAAAGAGTCATCATCCAACATGGTTACAATTTCAATGATTCACATATACATAATAATAATCTAGATTCTAGAATATATCATCTAGATTTCCTCATAGTCATAATCATCTCCATGAACACCACTAGCACCGACATTTCCACTCCCACTAGCTCCACTCTCCCTCCCTTCTGCAAAAGATCCCGATTCTTCTTCATCAATACCAAGCAGTGAAAGTTGGCTAAGAGTTGCAGCAGAAGCATCAAAGTCGCTAGTCTCAGGATCAATATCCCAAAGTTTGTTGGGACCTCTAACATAGGCTTCACTCTTGTGTGATAGAATGCGCAAATTGGAATGCACATACACTAAATCCTCGGCCTTCTTGGATGCTAACTTGTTCCGTTTGGCTGAGTGGATGAAGGAATATGTACTCCAATTCCGTTCTGCTGAGGAATTGCTAGCCACCTGTTACAAAAAAGAAGTTAGAAATTTTCAATTAGTAATACTATAGTATTAATTTACTAAGTACGAACAT
Organism: Taxus chinensis; assembly: GCA_019776745.2. NCBI lineage: Eukaryota > Viridiplantae > Streptophyta > Pinopsida > Cupressales > Taxaceae > Taxus > Taxus chinensis. The sequence continues at coordinate 672,119,238 of CM034149.1, read as the reverse complement.
ACATTTTTAATTAATAAACAAACTTTTGATTTCATTTTAATATTTGATACCTGTGAAAGGATTTTAATGGCAACAGGTCGCAGCCACTTGGCATCATGGCCATGTGCACACCACCACATGCATGGGGTCATCTTGTACCTGTCAAGTGTTGCATCTATTTCACCCATGCTACTATTAGATGAAGAGACAAAGAGCGTCATTTCACAGCGGACTGTACTAGTTACATCTGGATCAGGAAAAAGCCTCCGGAATGCTGCCTTAGCTCCACTTGCAACTTCATGGTCATCATATGGTTTTTGCCTACCAGGTAGTGCAAGTATTTCACTACTATAAAATTTGGGATTCAGGGCATAGGCTAGGAGATGCAATGGGGTGGTCATTTTATTCCACCTTCTCATGATCACGTTCTTAACTTCACTGTAGAATTTTTCTTCAGGATCCTGCTCTTTTTGTTGTATGATGTCTCTAATTTTTTCAAGCATAGAGTCAATGCCATCATAGATCTCCCCTATGCAAGCATTATCCGTGTCTGCATATCTAATCATAGATAAAATAGGCTCAGTAAAACTAAGCAAGTATGCAACCTTTGCCCACCAAATATCATCAAGTATCACTGATTTTATTTTGATGGCTCTTTCTGTGTTTGATTGCCTCCACACGGACCAAACATCATCAATCACCATAAGCCTTAAGGCTTGCTTTACCTTCACAAGTCGTCTCAAGACGAGCGTGTGAGAGGCAAATCTTGTTTCAGCAACCTATTAAAATAAATTAAAGCAAGTTAATTAAAAAAAAAATTAAAAGGAATTCAATTGATAATTTGATATTTCATAAAAAGTTAGCAAATAAAAATTAGAAACTAGGAAATTGTTTGGTTACCTTCAGCAACTCCAATGTCGAGAACCTCCTAAAGATAGCCTGGGACATATGATGATTTGTGATAAACATTTGGATCTCATTTGCCTCTGTATAAACTTCCTCAATCCATGGTATTTTTCCAATCTTCTGCAGCATCAAATTCAAGGAGTGTACTGCACAAGGTGTCCAAAAAATGTGCTCATATCTCCCCTCAACAATCAGCCCTGCTGCTCTACAATTTTTGGCATTGTCCGTGATGACTTGGACAACGTTTGCAGGGCCCACTGACTCAATAGCCTCAATCAAAATATTAGCAATAAATTGAGCATCTTTCACTTCACCCTCACAATCAACAGCCCTTAAGAACATTGCCCCTTTAGGGCACACTGCAACAATGTTGATTAGGGGTCTATTTCGGGCATCTTTCCATCCATCTGAAATGATAGATACCCCTGAGTCCTTCCATGAGTCCCTAATTGGCTGCAAAGAAGTATGTACATGGGCCACTTCTTTCGCCAACAATGTGGTTCTGACCTTCTCATAACTAGGGCTTTTATACCCTTTTGGTGCATCATTAATACCTCTCACCATTTGTTGCCAATAAGGTGAGCGCAACACATTGAAGGGCAGCCCACATGCATAAATGCATCGAGCAACCAACTCATCAGCAACATCCCTTTTCTCATTTGCAAATGCCTGCTCTAATGGGCCTTTGGAAATTCTCTTTCGTGACAAAGTCTCTCCCTCTGTTGGAGTTTCAACTGCAACTTGGATAAAAGGATGGTTTGATGGGTTGGGTGGTTTTTGTGAACCCCTATTTTGCAAAGGAGCTGTTTTAAATCTAGCTCTTGAAGCTTCCATATCAGCGTCCTCTTGCTCTTTCATATATGCCAATATATGTTTATGTTCAACCTTGTTACATTTTCTAATCCCCGTTCCTGATTTCCCCATTAAATGAGCTTTGAGTCGGGTATAAGAGGATTTGTATTGTATATTGCAATGATGGCATACCCAAACTCGAGAGCCACCGCCAACAAGGTTCTCCACAATTTGCACATGTCTCCAAAGAGGAGCTCTAGGATCCACACCCCCACTTTGGCTTTCTTCCCCTTCCCCATGCCCTCCCACTGAAGCTGAACTAGATGCCATTGAATCAAACCTTCATTGAAAAATAAAAACATAAACTTAGATAACAATAAATTATTAAATAGAACCACACCCTACATATCCTATTCTGCTTTTGATCACCAAGTTCACCGTTTAGGCGCGAGGTGAGAGCATACACAGAGTTCGGATTTTTTAATTTAAAAAAAACAAAATAAACTTTTTTTAAAAAACAAAAAAGAATTAAATTAAAAATCCCTACACATCCTATTCTGCTTTTGATCACCAAGGTCACCGTTCAGGCGCGAGGTGAGAGCATACACAGAGTTCGGATTTTTTAATTTAAAAAAACAAAATAAACTTTTTTTAAAAAACAAAAAAGAATTAAATTAAAAATCCCTACACATCCTATTCTGCTTTTGATCACCAAGGTCACCGTTCAGGCGCGAGGTGAGAGCATACACAGAGTTCGGATTTTTTAATTTAAAAAAACAAAATAAACTTTTTTAAAAAAACAAAAAAGAATTAAATTTAAAAACCCTACACATCCTATTCTGCTTTTGATCACCAAGGTCACCGTATAGGTGCGAGGTGAGAGCATACACAGAGTTTGGATGATATTTATAATTTAAAAAAAGAATATATGTTTTTTATTTTAACACGCAAAGAAAATGTTACATTTTTTTATTTTTTTAAGCATAGAGTTTTAAAATTACTAAATTAAATATACATATTGACATCATGATCAATGATCACGAATGATGTGTGCATAATGCACACATCATTCGTGATCATTGATCACATTAACATTTTCTTTAGCCAAATAAAAAAAAAACTTGAAAAATACCTGGTTTTTCCTCCTTGAAGTCAATCCCACCTTCCAAATCTGATTCGAAATTCCTCCTTGAAGCTGCTCCTTGATGTCTCTTTGCTCTTAACAATGCTAAACTCTTCCTTCAAGCTGCTCCTTGATGTCTCTTTGCTCTTCACAATGCTAAATGCTAGTTTAATAAAAACTGTATTTAGCAAGAGAAAAATGAGAGTGTGATTTAGAATGGACCCAAGAGGTCATTATATAACTTTTTGGAAGTGTGTTTAGCAAGCTGCAGCCGCATTAGGGTTTCGCCGCATTTAATGCGAAGTATTTTTACCTTTTTAAAACGTATTTTCGTTTTTTTAAACGTATTTTCGTTTTTTTTTTTAAGACAGGCGCCGGAAACGCGGAAAACGTTTCCGGAAACGCCTGTGCCGTTTCCGGAAACGGCACAGGTGTTTCACAGGCGTTTCCGGCAACGTTTCCGCGTTTCCGGAAACCCGTTTCCCCCACGCGCGAAACGTTTCTGAAACGTTTCTAGGCCGAAACGCTGACCCTACCCGCGTTTCCTGGTAATTTTTTAGGAGATTCATTTTCAAAACTATGAGTGAACTTGATGTTGCGCATACACAGAGCAAGGCATGGACATGCCCTTGACAGTGATGTCCCAAAAAAAGAAGCATGTCCCAAATCACAAGTGTGCCTTAAAAAGATATACCCAAAAGAAGCAAGGCACTAACCACAAGTGTGCTTGAGGGATGATCCCAAAAGAAACATGGCACGAATTGCAAGTGTGCCATATAAAGATATCCCCCTCCCCTTGGCCCCTTGCCCTACCAAAATTCTGATCTTGTGGCACTTTATGATTGTGCATAAACGATTCGGATCCCTAAATTTCTTATAATTGCCGATTATAACAATCAATGACATCGTTCTTACAATGCCTTTAAAAAAAAGAAAACATGAAATAGGCTGATTTTTGTACTAATTACAAGCTATTGCGCCAACAAATTTGAATTCTCAACATAAAAATAAGCATTTAAAAAAATCAGCGGTCAAAACGACTTCCATTCGTGTGGAGAAATGACAAGTTGAAGATAGAGTTTCAAACCTGTGCCTAGAAGGCTAATTGGATCAAAGGTTTTCTTTGGGGGGTGCGACGACTTGTCACAATGGTCCCACCCCTCGATGCTCGACAATGTCCTCAACTTTTGAGAAGGCCCATAATTCCCAACAATGTCAAAAAGCTAATTATTGGATGCAATATAATGTCAGAAGATTACATGATTGGAATATTTATGAAATAATTTTCTCTTTCCAGGGGACTGGAGACCATACATTTGAACGGCGGTTATGCATGGGCGAGCCATTACTAAAAAATCGTGTTGCCACTATGGTGCTTGAAAGCGTGAGGGCCTTATCTGTGGTTTTCAAATACGCAGCTCTGATAATTTTTTTGATTATTAAATGGTTTGAAATCTGACTTATCAAAGAACTTGAGTTTTGACATTTGCTCAAAATTTAAACGGCATGTTCGTGGCAAAAAGATGTGACAAGATTCTTTCTTGCTGTGAAAGTAGGGAGTTCGTTTGCAGGATCAACAATGCATAGGCTGATTAATACTGTATATTACTGCAGCCCATTCTATGGACATACGTCGTCCTAATATTACAATACTGGTTCACAGCTGTTGTGTGTGAGTGATTTACTTATCTTGGGAATAGCTAAATATTGAAGAAGCCCGGACACTTTTATACTGGCTAGAAAATGATGCTGGATTTAGCAAGACAGGCGTATGTGGTCTGAGCACTGGGTAAGAGGATGTTATGGTCATTGATTACCTGTTCTATTTCAAGCGGTTCTAAGACGTTTATGTTCATTAATCACCAGAGATAACTAGGTAAGGAAATATTTTCAGTTTGTCATAGGTGGAGTGCATGCAGCAATGGTTGGTTCATTACATCGATTACCAGTGGCTACTTTGCCTTTTCTAGCTCCACACTCTGCTGCTGTAGCTTTTTTGCGAGGGCATATTACAGTACGTAACTGCTTGGGATGCACTGAGAAGGGATGTGGTACAGAATACTGGGATGACTATTGAGCAAGTGAGAGAACGCATGCGTTCAGTGCTATTACTAACTGCTGTTACACAGTTTCCTGTTCCCAAAAACCCTATCAGCAGTTATAAATGTGGCTGCCACTGTAAGTTTAGGGCACTATCTTTTGCTATATGAACTAAACAGATGTATCTCAATAATCAGTTATATTACATTATGATGACTTCTATTTTTTTTTTAAATTCAGGATGATGGCTACATTCCCAAGCATTCTGTTTCAGAACTTCAACGAGCTTGGCCTTGCTCAGAGGTGAAATGGGTTACTGGGGGCCATGATTCATGATTTTTACTTCACAATGATGAATTTCGAAGGGCAATTAAGGATGCGCTTGAACGCTTGTAACAGTTGCAGTACAGGCAATTGTTTGCTTTTGATTTTAATCAAGTAAATTGAAATTAAAGTAGTTTCAAGATCATTTCTACATGATTGTGCTCCTAGACGAAACTAGAATATCACTGGAATCATTAAGGAAATTAGTTGAATGTCATGTAATATGCAATTGTAATGTATGGTATGCCTCAGTAACAGAAGTGATGAATAGCTGGAGGCTGGCTGTAATTGTTCATATCAGCCATTCAGTTGTGGAAGGCACTTGGGGGTGCAGTTGGTTGCTTGAAAGATATTGTAATTTTTTTTATTTTAATTAATGAACTTTTGCATGGCTACTCCAATGTCAAAAGGGATGTCCCTATGTCAGACAGAAGCTTGTTATCATATCAAAACTAGAATTCATTTCAATAAAGTATCAAATTTGGCTGTACAATTCTATCTTGTCCTTTGATTCAAAAATCGCCATAAATTGCCGATAAATCGCGTTCTTCTTGCAAAATGATCAAACTTACTAAAAATTGCGATTTTGAAATCTGATAAATCGCGGTCAAAAACCTTCGAAAATTGTTGAAAAATCACGGCTAAAATCAGGGGAAAAAACGTGGCCTAGGGTATAACACGTAAATAAACTAAATCGATTTGTTTTTTATGTTGTTTTCTCTTTCCACGGGCTCATTTTTTATGCTGCGACTTTCTTCGTGTACCAGTCGACGCGTGAGGGCATGCAAATACAGCTCGCGGCAGGTTGTTCGCGGCCATTTTCTTGCTCATTTCCCAGTTCGTGGCGATTGCATCTTCTTGCTCATTTCCAGTTCGTTGCAGCCTGCAGGTATTAATACTGTATATTTATTATTAATGTATGTTAATATTAATACTGTTACACTGTATAATATTATATTATAAATAGTAAATATTAAGTGTAAAACTGTATGTGTATACTGTACAGTGTACACTGGTGACTGTATACATATTACAGTGTATAGTATAAGTATTTAATATATATTACAGTGTATAGTATATATATTTATTAATATTAATACTTATAGTATTTATTAATATTACAGTGTATTTATTAATATTAATATTAATATTATGTATTATACTGCTAAGTTCTAACTATCAAGTATAAATACTGTATATTCTGTATATTAAATTATTAATAATAGTATATTCAAGAATCAATATTGTATAACGATTTTAAAAATATTATCTATGAAATTATCATGATTCATGATTCATAATCGAAAATATGCATATGGGCCTATGGCATTCTATAGAGTCACTTCTCGCATCATTTAACATTGTTTTTACATTTAATTTAAGTATATTTTATGAATTTAAATGTTTTTAAAAGTAGCGATAAAGTTGCCGATTTTTGCCGATTCCCGATTTTCGATTCAAATTTGGCCTGCCAATTAATCCCGATTTACAATTTTTTGAACTATGATCTTGTCCATTGGAGAGGAAGATAGGCCTTCTAATAAAATGTCTTCAATTGTTCATCATGTTTTTTAATTAATTCTTTCTTTAACTGTTCACCTTCTCTTAAAAGAGGCTCATTTGCATTTAGGATTGAAGTGTTCCAAATGGTGATACCTTGATGATCTTGTTTGCAGTAATCAGCCGTTATTGTATATCCTTTTGTCTTCTAAAATGTCCTGAATTTCAGTGGCATTGGGGGTGGATATAGTGTGTAGCCCATTCCAGCTGCTGTTTCAGAATGGGATGTTGTCACCTTTTTCAATTTGCCAGCTGATGTCTTGGATGTTTTTTCCTCGTCTCCCCCATATATAAATTTGAATGTTTCAGCCTTTTTCATGCTTGGGTTTATTTGCAGAGGGATCATATTTGTATGAGATTGCTAGTGATCTATGAGTATGGAGCTCCATGGCATATCCTTTTCCTTCTATGGTTTCATTTCTAATGCCATACTGAAAAGTTTCTGGTTTTTAATGTCAAGTCCTCCTTGCTTTTGTCTTTTGCTTAGGTGATCATCTTCAAGCAGCCATAAGATATTTAAATGTCTCTTCCATTCTTCTCCATAGAAAGTTCGGCTAAGTTGTTCTTCCACCTTGAGAGGGAGGAGGAGAAGGGAGAGCACATATATCAGGATTTCCCTAAAGGCTGCTTTTATCACATGTATTCTTCCTGCAAAACTGAACTACTTGTTAGTTCATCGGAGATTTTGGTCCTCATTTTGGCGATCATGCTCTCCCATAACCTCAAATATTGTTTGAGATGTAGGGAAAATCCTAGGGAGAAAGTGGAAAATTTTCCTTAGTTGATTCCATTACTCTTTAAAGATTTTTTTGTTTCTTGTCGGGAATAATTATAAAAAAGATGCTTGAGTTGACAGTGTTTACTTGTTGTCCCAAAGCCTCCTGATACATATTTAGATTTTAGTTGATCTGAATGTAATGTCCTTTTTCTGGACAAATAAAGATAGATTGGCATTTCCAACAAACCCTTATACCAAATTTGCAACAAACTGATTTTTATTCAAACCCTTATCGATAAAAAAGTACAACAGTCTGATTTCTTGCTTTTACTTAAGAAAACCCAACAATTAGAGATACCCACAAGGGGCAAAACCCTTTTGAAAACCTCTTGGCTCATAAATATGCTTTTTTTTTTTTACAATCAAGAATTGAATTTATTTCTATTATATTTTCAGATCACAAAACAAGAAAAATACCCTCGTATGATTACAACAATTTTTTTTTTCATAATGATATCCCAAATGGCATGAAGAGGCCCAAATGACGTGTATGCAACCTGAGATTGAAAAAATCTGCTCACAGACGACACCCTAAACGTAGGTCTGAAACCCCAAAGGGTGTAGACAACTCTTGAAATGGCTGCAAATGTCTCCAAAGACCTTCCCAAAGTTGATTCCAGCTGATAGGTGGCTGCTCCACTGTAGAAAACTGAAAATTCAATCTGCAGATGATGCATTAATTGCCAATCTCTGAAATCACCCTGAAATTGTGCCTTAGCTTTGAAAATTTGACCTTTAACTTTGAAAATCTGATCTTTAGCTCAAATGTGATCTCTGTAGGAGATCACCAAAGGAGAAAATTGAGGGTTTTCATCTCCAAAATCTGAATGTCATTGAAGAATTTTGTCCTTAATAGCATACTACACCGAGGGTTTCTATCGTTTGATACAAAGATTGGAGCAAACAATTCAAACTCTTCATGAAAGTTATGATAATGACCAAAGACATTTTTCCAAGTGATCCCCAACACTCTTTTATAACTTCACTTGACACTTTTCCCAAGGAAGACACCTTGAAAACAACATCCTCCTTTCTTTTTCCTCATTGATATTGCTTTATAAAAAGTAACTTTTTATACTAACAAAATTTTATCAAAAGGTCATTTTTTAATAATAAAACATAAGTGTCCTTTTATGATTATTTCATAAAGTTATCTTTTCGAAACTAAAGTTATATTAATAATTTAGTGTACTTGATTTGAAAATGTGGACATTACAGTCTTCCCCCTCCCAAAACTGCTCGCCGTCAAGCAATTGTAAGCTCAATTATTCCAACTCCTTTGGACTGCACCTTTTTGCAAATACAAGGATCCCCAAATCCATCTTAGGAACTCTTCATGTGATGCCAACATAAAAGACTAGAAATTGCCACTGTTCAAAAGACTGTTGCTATCTAAAATCAGTAGTAGGAGCAAGAGTGATATCACCCGGATCCCACACTACTATGCTAACACCATTTTGAATAAGAGAAAAATGATCTATCTGCCCTTTACTACAAGTTGTATCCTTCACCATGTCTCCATTCTTAGAGTGCTTAACACAATGACAACAACTTTGCAATGACATAATATGAAATAACGAATATGAAATATGACTTTCCTTTTCATACCTTGCGCTGAAGTCAAAGTGTTTTACCTCTTTTTTCTTATTTAGAAGTAGGAGCTTTTGAGAGATCTGCCTTGACACAAACCATTCTTGTAATTTAGAATTTCAGAATTAGTGGCACCAATTGAAACATTCTCCTTACTTGCATGCTCATTATTGTAGGTTATTCTGAAAATCAATCCCATATGGTAATGACTCAAACTTTGCAATGCTTGGAAGATTGACGGGTGCTTCTAGGGCTAAAACAACCTTAATTTTGGATACTCGGCATTCAACATGTATTGCGTCTTCCTTTACATTGCTAATACAAACATTTTGTTTATTAAAAGTCAACTTTTTTTTTGAAGATCCTTCTCTTTCCACTTACATGGTGGATTCCTTTATGGGCTGCTCACTGACTTCTTTTGGATCTAATTTGTTTTGCTTTCTTCATGCTCCACCACTACAATTGAAAAAAAAAATTCCTCAACTTTTTATAGGTCTTGTTTTGCTTGAGTGGTTATCAACTTACCTTCCTTAGCTCTTTTTAGCCATTCATCAACACCTTTTTCTGGGTCTTTATCACATTCTCTGCAGAGTAGTTAGTTTCTTTTCAATACTCTGATCCGCTTTTGTTGTTGATGGTGGATCATTCAATTATGCCTCATATATGTGATGTATGCACTCCTTTTTGTTGAATGCTTTGTGCAAATCAATGAATGTTGCTTTCTTTTTCACAATTTCCTCCTCAACCTCTTGAGGTGGTGGCGTATCCATTTCTTTTGCTGGTCTTTTTTCTTCCTTGGATTCTTGCTCCTTGCAACATCTGGGGTTTTTGATTCTCTCTTCTTCCTACAACCTTTTTTTAACTGCTCTAATCGTATCACTAGTGTATGAATTGGATGTAACTTTTTTTTCCCTTTGTAATAATTTCGCTCGAAAAAAAATTGGCCGATTAGTTGTTGTCCTCTAATTTACAGGCTAGGAAGATCACAACTTTGATACCACTGTAATGTCCCTTCCTTGGACAAATAAAAATAGTTTGGGTTTTCCAACAAACCCATACCAAATTTGCAACAAATTGACATTTATTGAAAACCAGTGTTTTAAAAATTGGTCAAACCAGAAACCGGTTGGTTTGACTGGGTTTAACTTTTTTTTTGCATGAACCGCTCAAGAAACCAGATTGGTTTGACCAGTTTTAGCCCAAACCCATTCAAACCGGTCCGGTTTCGTCCTAAACCGGCTGGTATAAGCATGTTTTGCCTTATACGGCTACGACTTTAAAAATACAGTTTTTAATTTTTTATATATTTTTTATTGTCTCTAAACCCTAATTTGGTGTTATAAATACACGCCCCCCCTCCATTCACTTGACACCTCTCTCATTGAGCATTTGTGAGCATAAGATTGAAGAGTTTAGTTTTTGTAGCGAACTTGGAAGTTGGAGGCTTGGAGCTTGTTTGGCATTGCTTGTGGGCTCTTTGTGGTGATATTGACGTCCATTTGTGAGCACCTCACCTCTATTTGTGAGCACCTCTCTTATTTGCACGGCTTTGGAGTATTGGGGTAGCATTGAATAGTGTTCATTTGGAGTGAGTTTGGACATTGTTTGGCATCAAGTGTGAGCTCTTTGTGGTGACATTTACATCTACATTTGGAGTGTGTGCTCTTTGTGGTGCCATATACAAGCTTGTAGCATTTCTTCACCTCATTTGTGTGCACATTGAAAAGTATGTTACATTTTAAACTTGCTCCTTATTTGTAAATTTTATTAAATAAAGAAATACAAAATTTATTTTGTTTTTATTTCAATTTCATATTTGTTTACATTTACAATGGCCCTCAAAACAAAAGACCCTACATGGAACCATGCAGATATAATTGATGATCAAATTTTTTGTAAATATTGTAAGAAAACACATCGAGGGGGGGAGGGGGGGGATTCATAGGTTGAAACAACACTTGGCTGGTCAAAGAGGCCAAGTTACCCCATGTGATGCACCTGATATTGATGCCATTAGGTTGGAATATGAAAAACATGCTTGAAAAAAATAGAGAAGAGAAGACTAGGCAAAAAGAGATGGAAGCTGAAATAGGGAGAAGAAGGGAACATGCCTTGAGTGTTAAAGGATCTTGCTCTGATCCTTCTGTGAATGTTAGAGACCACTTTCGGTATATGCCTCCCCCATCCAGTCATAGTAAAAAAAACAGGCCTAAAAAAAGAAAGACCATTCAAAGTTTTTTTTTCCATCTTACACACCTGCTACTGCTAGTGCCTCCATGCCAACAGAAAATCAACCCACCTTGGATAACCATTGGAAAAAGCAATACAAAGAAGCAACTTTTGAGTACATTGTTAGATGGTGGTATGATGCAAATATCCCTTTCAATGCCGCTCGTTCACCTTATTACCAGCCGATGTTTGATTCCATTGTTGCTGCTAACAAGGGCTTCAAAGGCCCTAATATGCATGACTTAAGAGGATCACTTTTGAAGAAAGAAGTTGCATCCATAGATGGATATTTGAAAGGTTGCAAAGCTTAATGGGCCAAAATAGGATGCACTATCATGTCAAAATGGGTGAATTGATGGCAAAAACTGCATAATAATAAATTTTCTTGCCCCTTGTCCAATGGGTACAATGTTTTTGAAATCAGTAGATGCATTTGATAGGGTGAAAGATGCAAATTTATTGTTTGAGCTTTTGGATGAGATTGTTTTAGAGGTGGGGGTGGAAAATGTTGTACAAATCATAACAGATATATGCCTCTAACTATGTTTTTGCTGGTAAGATGCTTAGAGGCTAAACGCAAAACAATATTTTGGACTCCATGTGTTGCACATTTGCATAGACCTCATGCTTGAGGATATAGGGAAAAAAAATTGTATCAATAACACTGTAGAGCATGGCAAAAACATCACCAAATACATCTATAATCACTCATGGGTATTAAACCTAATGAGGAAGAACACTGAGGGCAAAGAACTTGTTAGGCCAACCATCATGAGATTTGCAACAAACTTCCTCACGCTGCAATCTCTTATTTCCCAACAACAAAACTTGAAAAGGATGTTTTCTAGTGATGAATGGAATGCATCAAAGTGAAACCGGAAACATGATGGGAAAGAGACAGAAGAAACTTTTTGATAATTTATTTTGGACAAAAAAATCAGAGATTGTGAAAGTTGTCGAGCCTCTTGTTAAGGTGTTGTGGTTGGTGGATGGGGAAAAATTAGCCATGGGCTAATTTATGAGGCTATGGATCATGCAAAGGAGTAGATAAGGGCAACATACAAAAACAGTGTAATTAAGTATGGGCCTATATGAGAGATCATAAATAATTACTTGCCATCGGCAGCCATTTTAACTGTTACTGGGCAAGCAACTTTGCAAAGGTTAAATATAATCGGATCAACCTATTTGCTGCACCTGACACACCCGGCGACTTACTTTGAAGGGATCTCACCAATTAACCTGTAAAGTGCTGTATGAAACTTGCTTTCACAGATGACTGAAGAACAAAATAATTTACTTCTGAAAATATTTTAGATCAGTAATAGTCTTTTTATGCTGAGAACGAAACCAGCTCTGATACCATTCTTAACAACTCACACAACAAACTCAGATACAATATCATATAATAAGCTCTGATTATATTCAACTCAAGCGCAGGCTGACATTAAACCAAGAACATACATAGAATTTCAATATCTCCTTCAAATAGAGTTTGTACAACATTTAACACAATCTGATATACATCACTGCACTCATAGTATTCCTTCAAACTCTGATAGACAATTTATAATAACCAGATAATGAAACTGATCAACTCTTAGAAAGACATAAACACTATCAGACATATTACTTACAAGCGATATAGCTTGAAGACTCCTTATAGACTTCTTAAGGCCTTCTGTATTCCAACTTCTGCGGTGTATTGAATGAAATGAGAGAGTTCCTTTTTATAGGCTTTTCTCATAGCTTTTCACCGAGAACCGGAAGACCGGGAACCGGACACCGAGGTAACCATAAAGATTCCCAAGACCGACCACAATGAGTACACACCACTCATTAAAGTGCCTTTAGAAAGTGGTAGGGTCCACCATGCACCGAGAAGAGATAAGAGTGAATCTCTTCTTTATTGAAAAGACTGGCAACAGGCCTGCCGTCATGGCCGACAAAGAAACAAACCTAAGGACTAAAGCAAACAGATGGGCCAGGAGCATCATCATCAGATGAAGTGCTATCATCATCATTTCTTGAGGGAGCTTCTTCGAGATTCCTTGTTGATCTTTCCAACCAGATTCTGGAGATAGTGGCAGTTCCATCAATGTCGGGTTGGAGGATGATGCCGTGTTGGAAAAAGATAGTGGTCCAGGATACGGAAATCTTGTTCCTGGAGCAGGTGGATGAACCATCATAGTGTGGTGAAGGATGATTCGGCGCCAGAGCGTTGCATTTGGACGTTCACCATCGTTCCTGAACAGTATTAGTTTTCACATAATAGTTTACCTTGACAAACCAAGGTATTTTACATTGAATAAGAACATTACGAGCAATGTCAGGATGAACATTAAGCAAAGGAGAATCAGAAAGTTTTGTAGGCAGAAATTTTTGCAAGAAAAATTAAAATGATTGGAGATATACTTCCTGTCTCCTTGGGTAGCTGGGTCTGTTCCACAAAATCAAACTGAAGAGGATGTTCTTCAGTCCAGAGTCTTGAATACTCAAATCTCTACAGAGTGTTTGGCCTTGGAATCAGCTGTCTGAGGTCTCAATCCTTCAACAGGTAAGGGATCCGGATATTCACAAAACCTAGAAGATCTCCATAACCAATTTAAGCAACATTTTACCATTGGATCTTGGAGAGTATGAAATTCTCTATCAGGAAATTTCTGGATCAACCAATCTACATTCTAACTCAAACATAGCATATTCACAGACAGATATATATTCTCTGGATAACAACAAGATTATGTGCATCTCTTGACATATTATAATCATTGATCAACAAACTGTCAATCTGTCTTTTGCAATTTCTATAATCCCAGATGGCTCCATGAGGCTCATGAAACACTTGTGTCACATTGATGACCTTTGCAGTGTTGAGCTCTCGACTAGCAAAATCTGCTAGAGAGTTCATCTTACCAGAAATATGTTCCACAGAGAAATCAAAATTATCGAACCATAAACCCCATCTCTGGAGTCTATTAAATGCAGATTTATTATCTCCTCCATTAAGCCTTTTCTTGAAATCCTTTAAATCAGATCTTAACACAAAAGATTCATTTTGTATAAAGAACAAAAATGCTTTTATGGCTTTTTTAGCTGCTAAGATTTCTTTATGAGAGGAGTGATATTTACCTCAGATCCTTGAAATGCACCAGAGGCGTATCTGCAAATTTTCTCTTTTCCTTTTTCAGTCTTTTCTTTTAAAACTGCTCCCCAAATAGTGATCACTTGCATCACACTCTATGATTTTTAATTCTGAGCCTGGAAGAGACATTGGAGGAAGATCAAGAACCTGGTTCTTGATTCGCTGTACTGCAGCTGTCATTTCTTTGTTCCATATGGGGGCATTCTTCTTGAGTCTCTTATTTAGAAGAATCCGATCAGCAGCAATGTTTTTGTAAAACCCAGCTATATAATTAACACATCCCAAGAATCTTTGTAGCTGTTGTTTGTCAAGAATTTCATCTGGAAAATTCTGAATCTTAGCAACTACATGCTTTTGCATTTCAATATTACCAGAGTTGATCTTGATTCCTAAAAAATCAATTCTTCCTTAAAAACTTCCATTTTAGTGGGGAGAGACAAATCCCATTTTGATAGACAGTAATTATAAAATTTTTCTAAATGCTCCATATGTTCCTTTGGTGATTTAGAAAATATAAGAATATCATCTATGTATACTATCAAAAATTCAGATAGCTCACCAAAGATTCCTGTCCATGATTTTTCTGAAAAATGGAAGGAGCTGTCTTAAGACCGAATGGAAGTACTTTCCATTCATACTGTCCGCCAGGTACCTATGAATGCTGTTTTATACATATCTTCTGGCTGTAAGAAGATTTGCCAAAATCTGCTCTTCAAATCAAATTTGCTGTAGACCTTTGAATTCTTGATTCCGCTGAGCAAATCATCTTTAGCTGGTATTGGATGTTGAACTGCTGAAAATGTATTTATTTAGTGGTTTATAATCTACCACTAATCTCTTCTTTTGTCTGAGTTGCTCGCTTCTCTTGTTAACATAAAATGCTGCACAAGACCAGGGAGAGTTAGATTCTTGAATAAAGCCGCCTTTTAGAAGCTTTTGTATCTCTTCATGACATTCTTTTCTCTCAGAAGGGATCATCCCTCTATGGTGTGCTTTAAATTTTGGAATTATCTCATTTCCCATTTGCATCCTTTATAAGCTGCAGATTAAGAGAGCAACTGTGTCTTTTCCTGTGAACATAGGCATGAGGATTATCGCTGCATACATTCTTCTTAATTTTTGAAACAATATCCTCAATACTAGTCTGACAAGCAGCAATAGATTTATGGATCCACATATTATTTTACTGCTTTGCTTTTCTGAGGAAAGGGGTACTATTGACTGAAAAGAATACCTTCTAGGAATTTGTATCTGTGGATTAAACAGAGATATAGAATCTCTAGATATACTGAATGTTCCACATTCCTTCAGAAAATCAACTCCAAGTAAACAATCATAATTTTCCATATCATGCTGATAAAAATTGATTGTTTTGGAAATACCTTCTATATTAATTGGGACCTCCTGCCACATATTTGAGAATACCTCCCTTTTATCAAACTTGATTTTGATATTTGTAGTTGACCAACAATCTGGAGGTATGGCCATAGATCTGAGTAGACTGATCTCGGCGCCTGTGTCTATCATTGCATCTAATAGATAAGGCTTAATATTGGGAATACATATAGCAATAGCAATGAAGGGATTCTGAGTACAGCTAACAGTACATACCTCTGTTTGTTCTGTATTCTCCTCTTCTTGAAGTGCTATATGCTGAAATGCTTCTTTCAAGATTTTCTTCAGAGAATTCTTCTTCTTTCTCTTCTCTTCTTCCTTGAGAAGCTTTGTGAATTCTTCTGTAGCTTTTGTGATGACTTTTTCTAAGAATTCAATCCTTCTTTTTCTCCAGGTTTTGTATTCTTCTGGAGATGCTTTTTCAGTTCCTTGTGCCGAAGGTTGTGCTGAAGGTTACTGCATCCTTTTTTCTGGGAATATGATCTGGCAGGTGGTCTGGCTCCTCTTCCTCTCCATGGACCTGATCTGCCTCTTACTGGAGTCTGCCTCTGTCTGATGCGTTGTTGAAACGGAGGTCGTATTGGGACACGGATCATATGGATCATCAGGATGCATATCCATATCCATAAATTCTTGCATTCTTTTTTGCTCTGCTTCATTCTGTCTCATATATTTATCCTGTAATTCTCTAAGTCTCTTGCTGAGAGACATTTTTTCTTGAAGTATCCCATAAGGGACAACTATTCATATTCACTTTGACAGCATTCAAGCTGTTTTCTCAACAGATCTGCACTAGGAGGCATCATAGGATGAGAAAAATTAGATACCATATTGACAGAGAAATTTACAAAAGATGGTATTGTATCATATCCACTATCATCAGAACTGTCATTGGAATCTATAGCTTGCTGTACAATATTGCACTGTTCTCCTTCAAGGGATTGATATGATACGTCAGAAGAAAAACTATCAGAGTCAGAAAATTAAGATGTAATCTTCTTCTGTAATGCCTCTTGTAGATAAAGCATTAATTTTGGCTTTACCTTTTTCTGAATTTCTTTGAGGACAATTTATTGGCATAATGGTCTCCTTTGCATATGAAGCAAGTGGGTTTAAATTTATTCTTTCTTCCCACATATTTTCTTTTCTGAATACAAAATTCTTTTGAGGACGCTTGGCAAAATGTGGTTGCTTATACCTTTTGAATTTCTTTCTCGGGATTTTCTATACATACAACTGGGTATTTATTGAACCCGAAATATCATTACAGAGCTCAACTTGGAGAAGATCAAACATGAGAAGTAAACGATGGTTTGTACGAGTGCCCTAGAGCGCATGGTCCCTGATGAGATGCAATAACTTGAGGTTCACCGACATATCAATTTCTTTAGCAGAGTCACAGGTACCTTTCGGAAAAACCTTGCAAAGATTACAAGGGATGTGGACCAACCAGGTAAGAAATTCTATGTTTTTTGAAGTTCATTTGATTAAATTTTTTAATAAATAATCATAAATTTTCAGCATAAGACAATCTTTATCTAATTTGTTGAATTACACTTTAACCTATAAGTTATAAGTTTTTTGTTTTACTTTTAATTTTTAACTGTGTTTTTCACTTTTTATCGTCCATTGTTTACTAATTAAACATTTATACTTTTTATCGCAGCACATTGGTGGGATTCGTTTGGTAGTCGGTGTCCCTCAATTGCAAACGTTTACAATTAGGATCCTGAGCTAATTGGCAGTGCTTTTGGGTGCAAGCGCAATTGGTCAGTCTTTGAGCAGATTCACACGAAGAAGAGAAACTGTTTGGAACAACAACGATTGAATGATCTTGTCTTTGTGCAGTGCAACCTTCGGTTAAGGCACAACCAGTTGTTAAACCAAAGACCTTATACTGATCCCATTGTCTTAGATGATATAATCCAACCTCAGAATGGGTAGAGGAGAGTCAGCCAACAGAGTTTCATGAATGGAACATTAACAACACCGGTCATGAGAAACCATAGTCAGGGGACAACAAGTCCCTCCTATTTAATGGGAGAGGTTCCCTTATTGAAAGAAGGAAAAACAAATGTACAAATATACAACTCTCAATGTTTGGACCTGGTATTCTGGAATGTTTTCATACTCAAAAGATTATCAATCAGAAGGAATGGAAGAATAAAGAGATGGGAGAAGAAAGAAAACAACAATGCTTTTGGGAAATATAGATAGTAGAGTATCTCCCTACTCACATTGAACCAAGAAAATATAGAAAATGATCAATTACTTCACCACCAATGCAAATCTGCAGACACAAAGTTCTAAAGATTACACAGACCAGAACACAAAGTTTCTATTGAATGCAAAACAAATGATCCATTGAATCCAGTAAGGAGAGAAAGATAGATATAACAGAGGAAATAAGAAAGAAAGAACTTCTGTATTGAATTACTTCAAAATTTACAACCTTCCCAGAAAACCAGCCCCCTTTTTCCATGGCCAAAACCATATATTTTATAACAATTCGTATACATCCATACTTTGTCCCCAAGAAAATGAATATCCAAAAGGAATAATGTTTGCTGCAGATCCTCTTTTGGAAAGTGACATGAAACAAACGCACTCATGAAAACAAGAGGTTCAAAAAGGTGAATATTTCAGGAGTTTGAGCATGATTACTTTAGCAGGGGGCATCTCATGATTTTCTTCTTCATGTGGTCCTACCATTTCTACCTTTTAACCACTTTCATAGCACTCAAGTGCTTACTGGTAAGTTTTCCCCTTTTTATCGCGTATGCCCGATAAACTCTATTTTCTGATGATCAAACTTTACATCTCTTTAAACTTATCAATTTGGCTCCACAATAAACCAAAAATGAGCATCTCATCGGAGAAAGGAAAAGGATACAAGAAAAAGAATGAAGAATGATGCATTTTTGCATTTTACAGAGCTCTGGTTTGTTAATGGTGAGAAAAACCAGATAAGTACATTTGGCTATCTTTTCCCCCTTTTACCTTCAAATTTCGACCCTACACGTGGAAAGCTCCAAGCAACGATGGCCCTGGGGGAGAAATCTACATTTCTTGAAATTTGGGAGAAAAAGCGTGATTTCTCATTTTTCTCCGCCCCTTCACATAGGCTCCGCCAAAGGCCGGACATGTGGCACCATCTGAGTGGCTGAGGAAATGCGGTTCAAATCTACGATTTAAACTTTTTTTAACAAAAAGCTCAAATTCTCAAAAAAATACCTTCAACGCCGACCCGCTGTTTTGATTTCATTCTTTAACACATGGCATCACCTAATTTCCCTTGGAAGTCCATGTCTCTGCCATTGACTTTTCAACGTAGGCCACGTGTCCCTTTCTATTTGCTGCGGGCCTCAACTCATAATTTATCCCTTTCACGTGGGCGGGGCCGTGGGTCAATTTAGAACTTTTCACCCTTCCGCCGCAATGCCTTAGAGAATAAAATGGATCCATCGCCCCGAACTTCCGCCAAAAATTGCTCCAGCCAATCAGGGACCCGGCGGGGATGCGGGGCAAATCTGACATTTTTTCCAAAATCACCAAAAGTGATAAGTTCAAAAAGAAACCCGTTTAACCGCATCCAATGAGAAGCAAACACGTAGCTTCGCCTTCTGAGAAAGAATTTGACAGGGAAAAGAACATAGGAAGTTGCAGGAAACGGGAAAACGCCATTTTGCTCCCGATGAAGAATTTCTCTCTCTACAAAAGGTTAAAAATGAAAGATGCAAGGTCCCACGCATTCCAAATGCATAAAAGAAGAACTAAAATCATTTCCCATCCATTAAAAAAGGGTAAAATGTTTTAACGGCAGTAAATTGAGGAAATCTTGATTAAAAACACGTCATGGGAAATGAAAACGAGCATATGAGGAGTTTAAAACGCAAATTTCTTCTATGGCAGGGCTCTAATTTTCACGAAATTAGATTTGAAAGGGTGGGGAAAATTGAGAGGACAACAGCTGGCTCCTTCTAGGGATGATTTGGCAGAGGAAAGAGGCAAAAATCAAGAACCTTAGAGAATTTTGGGTAATCAGATCGAATCAGTGTCTTAGCCAATGGGCAACAGAGTCAAAAAGAAGCAATACCAACACAGAAGAGAACACACACAAGGAAACAAACAAAAAAAAAAACACTAGGAAACAAAACACTACACAAAATGTACAGAGGGACTGCCAAAACTCCCTAGGTTTTGAACAACTTCAAAAATTGCCCACTATAAGGAAGTGGGAGAGGAGAACCATCCATGTAATCCAGGTAAAAAGAGTTCTCACCAGCAAAATGTCTAATTTTAAAAGGACCAAGCCAAAGGGAATCAAATTTACCATGGCTTCCTCGAGGTTCATGCCTTTTGTCCCAAAGAAGAACATTGTCTCCCACTTGAAAAGTTTTGGGTTTAGCCTTTTTGTCAAATAGAATATTTTACCTTGAGTTGATGAGCTGATATTCTGTCAACCACTTGCAATCTGTCTTCATTCAACTTCTGGAGGTACATAATTCTTTTGTCCAATGAATTGGTAAAGTTGGCATCCTCAATGGCCTTCATCAAATGTAAG
The DNA here is from genome assembly GCA_019776745.2 of Taxus chinensis. Taxonomy (NCBI): domain Eukaryota; kingdom Viridiplantae; phylum Streptophyta; class Pinopsida; order Cupressales; family Taxaceae; genus Taxus; species Taxus chinensis. Next base: position 672,098,813 of record CM034149.1, on the reverse strand, counting down.
GCTGGCAGTTCCAATGTCACTGGAAGCTGAGCTTCAACTCCATATACCACTTGAAAAGGAGACATTCCAATGGCTCTCTTAGGTGTAATCCTATCTTCCCATAAAGCATCATATAGTTTCTTATGCCAATTCCTCTGAGAGTCATTAACAAGCTTCCGAACAATGGTGACCAAGTTCTTGTTAGTTGATTCTACTTGCCCATTCCCTTGGGGATAGTAATCTGAAGAGTGGGCAAGGGAAATGCCATAGCCATAGTAAAAATCCATCATCTCAGCAGAAGAAAAATTGGAAGCATTGTCAGTGACAATCTTGTTTGGTATCCCAAACCTTATTAAGATGTGCTCCTTGATGAAGTTGCATACTACTTCAAAAGTAGTACTTTTAACTGGAATGGCTTCCACCCACTTGGTGAAATAATCAGTGGCAGTCAAAACATGAGTATGCCCTACACTTGAAGGTGGATTGAGTGTCCCAATGAAGTCCAAACCCCATTGTTGAAAAGGTTCCTCAATCACCACTGGTTTGAGAGGTAAAGCAGCCAATTTGGGTCTTCCAACAAAGGTTTGACATGCTTCACACTTGCCTACCCACTTTGATGCATCTTTGAACAAGGTAGGCCAATAATATCTAGCACGGAGGATTTTGTGGGCTATGACAGCAGAAGAGAAATGACCTCCACAGGCCTGGTCATGAAAGGCTGAGAACAATTTCTTTTGTCTAGCTCTTTGTCAACACATTTCAAAAACCTTCCATCTATGCCTCGTTTGAACAATGCATTTTCCCACAACACATATTGCGCAAACCTTAATTTGATGGCTCTCTTATCCTTGGCACTCAAATGGGATGGACATTCTCCATAAGTAAGAAAGTGTGCAATGTCAGCATACCATTCGTCAGTTGAGCTGAGGAAAAGAACAACAGGGATATCAACTTCCTCCTTGGACAATTTGGCATCAGCTCCTTCAACAATGAGTTCACATAAGCCCTTTCCTCGAACTAGCTTGGTGGGTTTGATGTCAAGATCATACTCCTGAACTTTGGCTACCCAATTTCCTCTCTTGGTTCCAAATTCTTGTTGTGTAAGAATGGATTTAATAGTTGTATCAGGCACAAGCACAATAGAATGAGAGTTGAGGATGTAAAAACAAAACTGCTTCACAACTTTGACCACTGCAAAAGCATGTTTCTCCATCATGGTGTACTTCATCTCATGGGATTTCAAAATATAACTCATGAATGCTATGGGGAGTTCATGACCTTCAACATTCTCCTGGGTTAACACAACAGCTAGAGTACTTTCAGTAGCATAGCAATAGATAATGAAGTCTTTGCTATAATCAGGGCATGCCAAGATTGGAGTCTTTGCTATAACTCTCTTGATGTCTTCAAATGCAACCTTTCCTTCAGAGGACCAACCAAAATTTTGCTTCCCTTTCATCATGTGGGCTATGTTCAAAGTAAGTTCAGAAAAATCAGGTATGAATCTTCTTAAGAAGTTGATCTTGCCAAAGAAAGAGTGCACACCCTTCTTGCTTGTGGGGAGAGGGATCTGCTGAATTACCTAGACTCTTTCTGGATCAATCTTGATTCCCTCCTTGGAGACAATGTGTCCCAATAATTTTCCCTCGGTGACACAAAAGACAGATTTCTTGGGATTCAAGGAGATGCCATGCTCTCTACACTTTTGGAGGATAGTTTCAAGGTGTTGGAAATGATCAGCTCTGGTTTTTGAAAACACAGTTAGATCATCAAGGTATACAACTATGCATTTTCCCTTGAGACTGCCAAAGGCTAGGTCCATTGCCCTCTAAAAAGGTGGCACCAACATTGATGAGGCCAAAAGGCATTCTCCTATAAGCAAAGGTGCCCCAAGGAGTGGTAAAGGTAGTCTTATGCTGATCTGCAACACTTACTTCTACTTGATTATATCCTAAGAATCCATCAAGCATGGACAACATTTCTGAACCTGTAACAACCTGCAACACTTGATCCATTACGGGGAGAGGATAATTATCCTTCAAAGAGGCTTGATTCAAATTCCTAAAATCAACACAAATCCAGATCTCACCATTCTTCTTCCTGATAGGCACAATATTAGTAATCCACGTTGAATGGTGAATGGGGAAAATGATCTTAGCCTTCAATAACTTTTGGATCTCTTGAAAGATTGTATCAGAAATTTTAGGGTTATACTGCCTCTGCTTTTTCTGGAAGGGCTTGATCCCAAGTTTTAGAGGAATGAAATGTTGCATCTCTTTTGGCTGAAAATCCTTGAGATCATCATAAGAATATGCAAGAACATCAACATACCTTTTCAACAGATTCGCTGTTTTCTCCCTCTCCTCTTGTGTGCAGCACTTTCCAATGTTTACCAACATGGGTTCATTAAGACTCCCAATGTTTATCTTTTCAAAGTCAGCAGACTGTTGAGCTCCTTTGGAAGTTTTGGACTTGATGTACCTATCATGTTTATCAAATAACTCTTCCAAACTTACCAGCCCTTTAGGTATCTTATTACCTTTTAGTTTTATGCAGCCATCATGATCCATTTCTTCTTTGTTATCTTCTTCATTTGGGGGCACACACTCTCTAGGAAGATTTCCACTTCCTTCAAAGTACAACTGGTCAAAATTATCTCTGAGTTCAAGGAAGGAAAGAAAGTGTTGATCATCATTAAAGACCTGCCAATTGTTTGCATTGTCAGGCACACTAGGCCTATGAATCATCTCAATGGTGAATTTATCTTGGGAGAAATCTAGATGAGGGATCAATAGAGACCCCGAGACAGCCAAGGAATCAACCCTGGTGTTTCTTTCCCTTGGCATGGCTTCAATGGAAAAGGCATCAAGGAACTCAATGGAATCCCAAACCAGATTCCTGTAATGTTTCAACCTTCTATTCTTCACTTGAAAGAGATCTCTGACCTGTTTTACAATCAACTCTACATCTCCACGAGCAAGGAGATTCTTGATCCCCATCTATTTTTCCATGCTTAAACTGAGGATGAGAGCCTCATACTCAGCTGTATTATTTGTGTTTTTGAATTGGAGCTTGAAGGAGAAAGGATGAATTTTCCCTTCAGAAGAAATAAGCACCACACCAGCTCCAGAACCAGCTGAGGAGCAGCTCCCATCAAATTCCAAGATCCAAATGCCATTAGGATCAAGAAGCACTTCCTTAGGATGGTTAGCCTCATCTTGTGACATGATCATGTAGTTACCATGACCAATGTCCTCATAAAGTATTTGTGCCTTTGGGTCATCTATTTTTTGCACGATATATTCAGTTTGTTTCTCAGGCAGTAGCTTCTTCATTTTCCCATTCACTGGAATAAGAGCATGTGACCAATCCATCATGATTTCTCCTCCAACATATTTGCAAAAATTTCTACTCAGCAACATGCCATAGGAAGGGGGAATATCAGCTACCAAAATGGTGGCTAAAACTCTCTTCTCTGGAAAAGCAGCAAAGGCTACTTGTGCATCCTTGATCCTTCCAACCAATGACACTTCTCTACTTTCCATTAAGTAACATGAACCAAAAGTGTGGGTTAGGGTTAAGCCTAGGGCATGAGCTACCTTAGTAGGCATCACATTATCTGAAGCACCAGAATCAATAACACAATTGTTGAGTTTGTGGCCAGCTATGAGGAGAGTGACATAAAATGGTTTGATCTTCTCATCAGATGAAGTGACTGCTGCCACAAGGCTTGGTTGAGATGAAGGAGAAGGAGTGGGAAAGAGACCTTTAGAACTAGGGGATGAAGGCTTGGATTTGGAATTTACAAAGTCTACCATCTTAGCAAAGGCCTTGGGATGGGTTTGGTAGAATTTGGCTTCTGAGATCTGGATCTTAGTTTTCTTGAGATGACAGTCAATAATGTCAAAAGAACCAGAGGTAGATGGAGCATCATTGATAAGAGTAGATGAAACTTTTGACTTATCAACTCTATCATTTGAAGGGAAAGAAGTTTTAGGAGCAGAAACAGAGGAGGAAGGAACAACAGAACCTACCTTGGGTGTGGAAGAAGTTGGAATAGGAGCTCCTCTTCTTGCAATCATTGGAATGGCTGTAGGAGGTTCCTTAGATCTTTTAGCAGGCTGCACCACTTTCTCCTTCTTGTTGGCTTGCTCACGAGTCATGACAGCATATGATTCATTGTTCATCTCTGCAACTCTTTCTTCATAATCATCCTCTTCATCTATACCTTCAGTGGTGAGAAAATGGACATGAGATCCACTCAACTCTTCTAATTCTTCATCAGCTTCCTCTTCATGTTCTTCACATATTTCATTCTCCTCCTCGTCATCAGGCTCCAGCACTTCACATGTTGCATTGACTAGAACTTTAACAGGTGGGCCTTCAATTTCCAATCTGGTCTGAGGAGAGGGAAACTGATTCCTGGGCTGAAAATTCTTCCTAGGAACATCCTGATAAGGAGCATGCTGGGCTAACTGCTTCTTGAGAGTAATGAGATCATTAGCAAGTTTTTGTACTAACTGATCTGCATTAGCTCTAGGAGAAGATGTGGAAGAAGGAGATGCTTTGGATTTGGATGATTCTCTCCTTAGCTTTCCAGACATGATCAGATCATCTTCAACACTGACAGAAAATCTTTGATCAGCATCTAAAGTGGCAAGATTAGCTCTTCTAATTGCATAGCTCACTTCAGGTAGTTGGGCATTAAGGAAGAAATATTTCTGAATCTAATCCACATAGGGTGTGTGTTTTGTGGGATCTTGTTAACCAGCCTGTTGAATTTGGCCACAAATTCCCTCATGGGCTCATGTGACTCTTTCTTGATTTGAGAAATCTAGGCCAAGAGGGCATGTACATCCTCAGCATGTTTGAAACACTACTCAAAATGGGTTGTCATGGTGTTCCAATTGGTGATGGATCCAGCAAGGAGATGATAAAACCAATCAGAAACATTATCTTGCAATGTCTCTACAAAAAGTCTAACAGAGATATCCTCATGTTCAACTCCAAGAACACCACAAGTAATAATGAAGGCCACAATATGCTCATCTGGATGAACCTTCCCATCACCTCTGAATTTAGGGAAATTCTTTCTATTTTCCTCTAGGAAATTCATGCAATGGTTGGGGAAGAGCAAGAGGCCCAACCCTTTGGCCCCAAGGCAGAGGAGCTGCCATCCTTGGAAATATTGTTTGGAGAGGAACTGAAACACCAGTGAGAATCAAAGCATGCAAATTAGGAATGATTTGATCTTGAGGGATGTCACTCCCAGAAGTTTTGTCTCTAGTAGGAGGAGTGCTTGCAGATCTTGTTCCTCTTATTTTTCTTGATGAAGGGAGAGATAAACCTTGATGATCCAGAAGTTGGAAATGAGGGTCTTCTTCCCCAAGGGTTCTTCTACCCCGAGTGTATCTTGGAGTCGCCAGATCAAAGATGATCAAGAAGTTGTTATTCAAAAACTGGAATCCATTTGCAATGAATTCCCCAGCGGAGTCACCAAAAACTGTTGGGTTTCAGAATGGAACAAGGGTTTGAAACCATAATCAGGGGACAAACAAGTCCCTCCTCTTTAATGGGAGAGGTTCCCTTATTGAAAGCTGGAAAAAAAAATGTACAAATCTACAACTATCAATGTTTGGATCCTGGTATCCCAGAGTGTTTTCATACTCAAAAGATTATCAATCAGAAGGAATGGAAGAATAAAGAGATGGGAGAAGGAAGAAAACAACAATTCTTTTGGGAAATATAGATAGCAGAGTATCTCCCTACTCACATTGAATCAAGAAAATATAGAAAAGGATCAATTACTTCACCACCGATGCAAATCTGCAGACACAAAGTTCTAAAGATTACACAGACCAGAACACAAAGTTTCTATTGAATGCAAAACAAATGATCCATTGAATCACGTAGAGATAGAGAGAGATAATAGAGGAAATAAGAAAGAAATAACTTCTGTATTGAATTACTTCAGAATTTACAACCTTCCCCCGAAAAAGCCGAATCCCTTTTTCCATGGCCAAAACCATGTTCTTATAACAATTCATGTACATCCATACTTTTTCCCCAAGAAAAGAATATCCAAAAGGAATAATGTTTGTTACAGATCCACTTTTGGAAAGTGACATGAAACAAACGCACTCATGAAAACTAGAGGTTCAAAAAGGTGAATATTTCAGGTGTTTGAGCATGATTACTTTAGCAGGGGGCATCTCATGATTTTATTCTTTATGTGGTCCTGGCATTTCCACCTTTTAACCACTTTCATAGCACTCAAGTGCTTACTGGTAAGTTTTCCTCTTTTTATCACGTATGCCCGATAAACTCCTTTTTCTGATGATCAAACTTTACATCCCTTTAAACTTATCTATTTGGCTCCACAATAAACTAAAAAAGCATCTCATGGAGAAACGACAAGGATACAAAGAAAAAGAATGAAGAATGATCCATTTTTTGTGTTTTGTAGAGCTCTGGTTCGTTAATGGTGTTAAAAACCAGATGAGTGCTTTTGGCTATCTTTTCCCCCTTTTACCTTCAAATTTGGACCCTACAATTGGCAAGATCCAAGCAACGATGGCCATGGGGAGAAATTTGCATTTCCTAAAATTTGGGAGAAAAAGCGCATGATTTCTCATTTTACTCTACCCCTCCGCAGCTCCTCCAAAGGCCAGACACTTGGCGCCATCTGAGTGGCTGAGGAAATGCAGTTCAAATCTGCCATTTAAACTCTTTTTAACAAAAAACTCAAATTCTCAAAAACCTCCACTAGCCCACTTTGACTTTTCAACGGAATGCGTGGCACACCATGATTGGAAAATTCATGACTCAATTTGCAACATTTTAACCCTTTGGTGAAAAAGGCTCAAATTCTCAATTTCCTTCATAGGCCCGTTGTTCTGATTTCATCTTCAACACGTGGCATCACCTGATTTTATGGGAATGCGCTTCAATTTTATACTTTATCCACTTTTGAAAAGGGGAAAAAATTCCAACTTTTCCCCCCGAAAGTCCATGCCTCCACTGTTGAATTTTCAACATAGGCCACATGTAGGCCTCAACTTAGAAATTATCCCTTCGCATGAGCTTTTAGAACTTTTCGTCCTTTGTGGCAAGGCTAAAATTCCTAAAGTCCCCTCAGTCTGCCAAAGCGCATATGAACCGAAAAATGATGTCCCTATTTCATTCTTCAACACATGGCATCACCTGATTGGTTGGGGGATGTGCTTCGCTTTTTATCTATGTTTGAAAGGGAAAAATTCCAACCTTTCCCCCAAAATTCCATGAACTTTTCAACGTAGGCCCTTCCATTCGTTGCGGGCTTCAATGCCTTGGGTCATTTTGAGAATAAAATGGATCCATCACCCCAAACTTCCGCCAAAACTGCTCCAGCCAATCAGGGACCGGCGGGGATGCGGGGCAAATCTGACATTTTTTCCAAAATCACCAAAAGTGATAAGTTCAAAAAGAAACCCATCCGACGCATCCAATGAGAAGCAAACATGTAGCTTCACCTTCTGGGAAAGAATTTGATGGGGAAAAGAACGTAGGAAGTTGCAAGAAATGGGAAAACGCCATTTTTCTCCCGATGAAGAATTTCTTTCTCTACAAAAGGTTAAAAATGAAAGATGCAAGGTCCCACGCATTCCAAACGCATAAAATAAGAACTAAAATCATTTCCCATCCATTGAAAAAGGGTAAAATGTTTTAACGGAAGCAGACTGAGGAAATTTTGATTAAAAACATCGTGGGAAATGAAAACGAGCATCTGAGGAGTTTAAAACACGAATTTCTTCTATGGCAGGGCTCCAATTTTCACGAAATTAGATTCAAAAGGGTGGGGAAAATTGAGAGGACAATAAGATGTACCTGAGAATTTGGATGAGTCTGAATCAGAGCCAAAGGACGGTGATGATATTGACGAGGATGACCTTGAGGATCCCATTTCCAGCAGCAGTGCAGAGTTTGATGATTGATCATTGATGTCATCTAGTTTATTCTAGTGTTTTGTAACTTGTAGTATTTGTCATGTATCAATGATCATAACCTGTTGCTTTTTTGGAGTCTTGAACTATGGAGGCCATTTAGAGCCTCATTGTTTATGTATTTTGTTTCAGAATCTCATCTATGATATATGTATTGTGTATTGGACTTGGAGTTCGTGCCATTTTGCTATAAACACCTTTCTTGCATATTTATTAGAGCAAACTTTGCATATTTTGCGTGTAATTGTTGGAATCATGGTTTTTAACGTTTCAAATATATTATTTTCATTAAAAATCTAAAATTTTATGTATTTTTTAGTAAACCGGTTCATTAAGTTTGAACCGGTCCGGTTCTCGATTTTTAAAACATTGATTGAAACCCCTTATCAATAAAAAGTACAACAATATGATTTCTTGTTTTTACTAAAGAAAAACCAACGATTAGAGATACCGATAAGGGGGAAAGCCTTTAAAAACCATCTTGACACATGAATATGATGGAAAATATTTTACAATCAAAATTGAATTTATTTATATTATATTTTAGAGCACAAAACAATAAAAATACCCATGTATGATTGCAACAATTTTATGATAAATAATGCCCCAGATGGCATGAAGAGGCCAAATGAAGTGTATACAACTTGGGATTGAAGAAATCTACCCATAGATGATAACCTAAATGCAAGTTTGAAACCCCAAAGGATGTAGACAACCCTATGAATGGCTATAAATATCTCCAAAGACCTTCACAAATTCAATTCCAGCTAATAGGTGGCTGCTCCACTCGAAAAACATTGAAAATCTTATATGCATATGATGCCCTAATTGCCAATCTCTTGAAATCACCTTGAAACTGTGCCTTAACTTTGAAAGTTTGGCCTTTAATTATGAAAATATGATCTTTAGCTTAAACGTGATCTCTATGTGAGATCACAAAGGAGAAATTGAAGGTTTTCATCCCCAAAATTTGAATTGTCAATGAGGGTTTTCGTCCTCAATAGCACAATACATGAGGGTTTCCATCCTCTAATGCAATGATTAGAGCAACATCTCAAACTCTTAATGAAAGTTATGATAATGACCAAAGATGTTTTTCCAAGTGACCCCCAATAAATGCATGTATATATTGCGGTGGAACATATGGATCACATAATCTAATTTTTCAACATACTTGTTCAATTATTCCTTTATACAATTGTTCGCTTCTTTATGTAAAGAAACAAAACATTTTTAATGTGTTCTTCACAATATCTGCACACAAATACATATAGTTTTTAAATGCCGAGAAACAACCATGAAAATTTTAGTTGTTTTCAACCAAAGCTTTGTACATTATATCACTTTTTAGCATATTGAATTGTTAAAGGGTTAGACTTCATGTTTGCACTTTTTAGAAAATATAAAATAATAAGGAAGCCAACTTTAAAGGTTCTCATTCTTCACAAATACATGCTTTCCTAAACGCATCCTTCATTTCATGATTGACTGCCCTACAAGTTTACATTTTCCACCATATATTTACATAATTCCCACAATCTCGAGCATCTTTTAGTTGTCATGGAAATAAATTTGACACACAAAGGCATTTCTCAATTGATTGAGGGTGGTTCCAATGTTGACCCCACATTTCAGATACTACACTTGTGCTCTCTAAGGTCCATTCTCAACATGGGATCCCAACATCGTGTTGACCTTTCAGATGGGATACATTTCTAGACAACACTTTTACCCTCCAAATTTACAAGTCGTGTAACCAAAAAATCAATAAAAGAAGGCTCCATTGTGTGTTTACACAAATCCCTCGTTAGAATGATCAAAAGTGAACTGTAAGCTTCATCTTTTTCTCAATTACTAATGTACATAAACTCCCTTTATTAATTAAAAAAATTGTATGTTTTTTCCATCCGTTGCTTAGTTCTAATTCTACCCCCCGTTTTTCTTTTCCATTGCAGGACCATTTTTATCATTGAAATTGATGTTGTTGTCAAAACATTTTTGGTAATCAGTGCTCCAATCCGACTACCAACAAATGCTCTCAAACACATTCAGTTTCCACAAAAAGATGCAAGTGCAAATCAGGTTAACAAATATTTTGTGAGAACACCAACTAAAATAAGTGCTTTGAATACATCTATGCGCATGTGGTTCGTAGAGGGTCATTCCCTAGAAAAAAAAAACCCTTCGCGAATATCACAATGCAAGGGGAGATGGTTTTGTGTTTGGGTTTGATTTTGTAGATTAGGAAAGAGGGGAAATTCACATCACATGTTTCAATGAGGCCACCAAAGTATTCTATGGGCATATTGAAAATGGGAAGCTATATACAATTTCCAATTGGAGGATTGCGAGCATTCCTGATGCAAATCTATGTTACAACCATTTGAACAATGCTTTGGATATTTTCCTGCAAGTGTCTTCAACCATAACTCCTCTCATAACAAATGAGGATACAAGACCTTTCCATCACTCTCACTTCAAAAAAATTAAGGACATACCTACAAGCGCTGACTGTTCTAAATTTAACTTGATTGGCATTGTTCTTACGATGTCACCATGCTCAACGATTCATAGGCATGACAGTTCAGAGACAAAGAGAAGAACTTTGTAATTAAAGGACATGTCAGGATTCAGTGTAAGTGTCACATTGTGGGGACGACACTTAGATGAGATAAGCAAAGAACTTGAAGACATGCTTTTTATACCACATCTTTCGGTCTTTACCTTGAAAGTTGCTCACGTCTCCAGTTTCAATGGGATCTCAGTTGACATTGTTTCAAGTACCAAATTTTATGTCAACCCTCAAATTTTAGAAACTAATACACTTCATCGCTGGGTAGATTCTGATGACTACTAACTTCCGACACCCTCTATCACAAGCCAATTTATGGGCCCTCCAAAAATCTTGACCTCTGTAACAATGATTTTGGAGGTACTACATATGGGGAACACTGAGAGAAATGAATGGGCCATGGTTACTATAGAAATCACAAATATTAACATGGACAACTTTTTTCACAAAGCATGTCCTCTTCAAAAAGGTGACAAACAATGCGGGAAAAAGGTGAGAGTGAATGGTAATGGTTCATGGTTCTGTTTGAGTTGCAACATACAAGTTCAAAACTATGATCATAGATATGCACTCAGGATCAATCTAAAGAACCCAACAGGAGAACTTCAATCAGTTACCGCTTTTGATGAGACAACTGAGTTAATCATGGGTGTTGCAGCTAACGACCTCCATATATTGTCTATAGACGAAGATGCAACTAGTGAAATTGTAAGTAATGTCATCGGCAACGAATACTACTTCACACTTTCAATGAAAAAAGAGACATATTGTGGAAACAACATATTGAAATGTGTCATCCTCAATTCAAAGAAAGCGGAAATAGTGCAACTCCTTCATAACCTTTATGCAAGGATTTATAACCCACCGGTCCCTTCAAACATTACACCCTCACCCATCCCATTCTATACTCTGAACTATCACTGTTATGTTTCTTAGTTCATATCTATGTTTCACTTTTTTTCCTGCTTCAAAAGAAAATTGTTGTATTCACTTATACACAGACATGTTATTATCTCCTACTACTATGTGAATTGTAAGTACATTTAAGAACATAAATAAAAAAATACATGCACTTTTGTTAGGTAAGTATTTGCATCCTTATGTACTATGTGAATGCATTGTATGTTTCTATATATCCAATACTCTTTTCCTTAAGAAAAAATGTAGTTTTTCGATACTCAAATTGTTACCTCTTACGTGTATTTCCCATTGGAACTCCACATGCATTACAATTGTAATTAGTTTTATATTTTGACTTATTTCTACATTTGTATGTCATCAAACAACGCATCGTTCCTTGCTAACTCGCATGATATTTATCCAACAGGTGGTACTCCATAATCCCGTGAATTCAAAATCATGTCGACTCCTGTAAAACGAGCCCAACGAAGAGAGAACTACACAAAAAATAAAGCACACATAACTGATGAGCAATGACATCGTAAATTAGAGCATAGAACAACAAAAATCTCTAATATCTTTTAACTTACAACAGCCAACAACCTACGATTCCCTGACATTCCAATCTTGCCATCAAATACAACTACTGAAGAAATGCCAACATACATTCTGCATGTAACTTCCATGGAAACAAACTTTCACGAGCATACCAATTCCTTCTGTACAAACCCATCTTTGCTAACAACTACCACTTTTCCCCAAATATTTTTGATGCCACATGAAACTGTCTCAAGTGCCAACCTTTCTTCAGTTCATTGCACATACAACTAGTTTCTCTTCTCCTTCTGAATGCTTTCCACCTTACAATCCACAAACGACTCAAACAGAACATCCCACCCCTTCCAATACACAATTTTTTCCCATATTCCCACCCTCGTCACTGACTATTGAAGCCCAACATCAGTTTCGCAAAGGAATATATTTGTTTGCGAACATCAAAACTTGCTCAATTTATTTCTAAAATTACCCTGGAATTAAAACAATTTCCTTTGAAGGCTTTCCCTCCTGTAATAGATGCAAAAGTGAAAAACAAGGCCACCGCTTCTCTTCATGGAACAACATGGCACCTAAAAATCAGCCTACCATTTTTGCATCTTTAACCCAAATTGAGGAGATGCTTATTGCATGAGTTAATCCATTCCTGCAAGTCGCCCAAGTATGTGGCAGGCAATACAAATACTCAGGACACACCATAAGCTTTCCCACAAAACATTAATTCAATAACAAAGACCCTACCCCACTACCTTGGAGATTTGGACATAGTTCTCATATAAAGGGAAGGATCTAATTTAAAAAATTATGATTTCTACATCAATAGATCTCGTGTTTGGGCAGCCTTGCAATATAAAATCCAACACGATCCCTATTACAAAGATGTCTTAATCCATGATGACACCCTTTACTCTCTACCATCCGAGACGTCAAATGTTTCCTCATCTCTTAATATAACCACAATGGAACTGTCCCAAATGCAAAGTGCCTCTACAACTCATAGTATTGATGTTCCCACTGACTTTGATGAAACATATGAACACTCATCATATTCCGTGCCAACACGTCACAATACAGGAACAGAAGAAGAGGAAATCGAATAGTTCTTGCTCAATCACGATGGTAACACTCTATTTACCATGCCATGGCCAGAGCTTGGGCTTTCACCAATAAATGAATACAATACGGAGGGCATGTTCTCAATGGATTTCCCAACTTTATTTCTGACAGGAAAAGCAATGTGGCAACAACCCCGCATTAAATAAGTTCCAATGCATGAATAGATTCTTCATTTGATGTGTTACCATGATGGGCGCTTTGGTTCCCACCCAAGATTTCGTTACTTCCTTCTAAACCTCATAATGCGACATAGAATCCTGTCAACAACAATAATTTTTATGAAACAAAAAGATGAATCTGGAATCCCTCTAACAATTAGAGAGCTGCGAAGACAACTATTGGAATGCCCCAAAGACAACCTCCCAGACAACTTAATGCACTTTGGATCGAGCCTTCGAGGGACACGTTTAGTCTGGGAAAAACGTAGAAGCGAGCTTTCAAATATGGTGGAAAAATTGGGGACACCAACCTTATTCTTCACTCTAAGTGCTGCAGACACTAAATGGCCAGATCTCCATAATATTATGCCTAGTGAATGCCCAGCTGATCCTAGAGTTGCACAACATTGGAGAACACTCAACATTGTCTCTAACCCTCATTGATTATCAACATACCTGCATCACAGATTCACAATATTTCATGAAGAAATATTGCAGAAGGAACTTGGAGTAGTAGACTTTTGGTATATGTAATCAAATCTACTTATTCAAAGTTTTTTCCAAACTACATATCTAATATTAATTTTTCCTCGTCTCACAGGTATGAATGGAAACATAGAGGACTCGCTCATGTCCATAGTTTACTGTGGCTCGAGAATGTGCCTAAAGTAGATGAAATGGACTGGGAGGATACAATAGTTATTGAGGTGACAAAACAATACTTTGATAAGTTCGTGTCTTCCTAGAACCCCCGCCCGACTTGCAACCACTTGGATTTTGTTCGTAGGTCACTCCTAGATGACCCTTGATTTCTAGATACAACAAAAATTCTATCCTCCTCCCCAGATGCAGACCTTGAATAACTACTTAATCATGTTCAATGCCACACTAAATGTTCAGAGTAGACATGCCTGCGTAGAAAGCGATTATAGCTGCAGTGCAGGTACAACGCCCCCTGGGCCACGCAACCTACTTCTTCCTTACACATTGCAAGTGATGGGAAAATAAAGTACCTACCTTTTAGAAATGATCATAGATTGAACATCCACAATCGAATTGTGATATATATATGGAGAGAAAATGTCGATTAACAACTGATAGTTTACCGCCATGTCATTCTTAAGTATATTGCAAAATATGCTTCGAAAGCCTAGAAACGTTCAGAAACATATCACCAAATGCTATCTAGATTTTCAAGAGATGTTGATGCAAATTCTCTAGCACATATTGCGATCTGTAAAATGCTCACATAAAGCGTTGTTGAGCATGACATAAGTGCACAAGAAACATCCCACATGATGAAAAAATTGCCACTTGTTATGTGCAACCATCCATTTATATCATTAAATGTTGGAAACAAATTCTAGACGCGTCGTTGAAAGTGACGCCGATACACAAAAAACAACCACTTTCTTTGATGCATATAAAGTTCATCCTATAACCATGGAACACCTACCACTTATTCAAGTTTCTCGAGATTGGAGCTAAAAAAAGAACCGTAAAGGTGATAAATGGAAAAAATGACCGACACAAGCAATTGTTCAGGTCCACCCGAGATTTGTGGATGTCCCAACTTAGGATTCCACGTCATATGACCTTTTTTGTTGGTCAGAACTCCTTTTATACAAACCTTTCATAAATATTGCATCCAAATTTGGCTCAACCCCACATGACATCAACGGCACTCAGGACATGTTCAAGCACAACTACAGACTGTGGCATGTTTTACACACTACCGCATACACAAGACTTGCTACATATGTTAGTTCTGACTCTGATCCCGAATGCATTATTCAACACGAACCATTGCAAGAATGGAAGGTCTTCGCACACCTTTGCTTGGGAAACAACACAGGTCTAGACAATCTTGACATGTTGGGGAAACAAGATTTTGACATACACAATAATTGGAGCATACATGACATTGCCCATGATTTACAAATAATTGGTTCATCATTCATTGAGAGAGAGAAGGTAGACACAATTAACAATAGCATGTAGGCCACACCACCATCTTCCACACTTCCTTTATCTCCAGAACAACAAATATGTCTTGATACCATACTACATCATTCAACAAACAAAACCCTTCTACCTCCACTAAGATTGATATAACTATACCTTTAAAATAAATAGCATATACCATTTGGCATTCACATTCCAATGAACACATGCGATTGCTAGTTATTTAAGGTTTGCGAATCACTTTACATACTAAAGTTTGAGTTACTTATTTACTAAGGTTCGCGCTGACTAAGCTAAATTAACACTTAGAAAGTAAGCGAGCACACAAAGTCTTTAAAGAACGTGTTAGCTTGACTGGATGAAAACATGAAAAATGTCATACCCTGACACAATTTCTCCCATGGAGTCTATTTAGAACATGAGAGCTTGAGTTGGAGCAAGTGTGGAAACTATCACAATCAAAGCTCAATAGAGTTCACGGGTTAAAAGGACACAAATCTCTTAGTGGATGTGAAGGGGACACGTGGCGCATGGGGACTCAATTTGCATTTATGTGGATCCCAAATTTTTCTTCCATAGCAGTGCTTAATTAAATGGTATGCACGAGGGACTCATCAAGCCAAAAACTATAAAATCATGGGTCTGTAACTTGGTCACAAAGAGTCCATTAAGCATGAGCACCCTGTGATCTTGACACATGTCACAATCATGTGGGGGTCTCAAATCTTAACTATGCTAAAAAAATGTAGGACACATACATTTCAAAAGCGCATAACTTTCACAACATGACATGAGAGACTACGAGTATGGGTTTGATGGAAATCTCTTATCTAGAGCCTTCAAATGGTGGTGAATGTAGGGTCATAGGACACATGTGGATCCTTGAGAGCATTCAAAAGAGTGGGAGATAAGGCATAATGGAATTAGGTGCACCATTAATTGTAAATTCTTGTGCCACGCCAATCTGGTAAAATATTTATGGACCTTCCAGAATGAATTAGTGAGCACACAAAGAATGATAGGAATTCAAATTAAGGAGTAGGTTGGGAAAAATAACATGACCAAGTGGGATGGAAGTTTGGAGAGAGCTCAAGAGGATGAAAAGTACACATCATAAAAATACAAATGTTCTCACAAGAAAAAGAGAGGCTCCACGAAATTAAGAGAGAGCCAGGTGAGTATAGGATTTGCAACATTATTGTGCAGCCCATTGAGGGTAAGTGTCAGAAAGGAGAGTCAAAGTCACAATGCCTTGTAGATGTCATATGACTCAGTTATAATATAATTAGAGTTGGATTTTAATCTCATTTGAGGATTGTGACACTTTTTCATGGCCAAGGTCACCTCTTAATCAAGATCCCATCTTGTGACTACATCAATGTGATATCATCGTGTAGGTCAAGTTGTTACAAAGGATTAAAGGGATTTTAGCGAGTTCGTGTGAAGTGGTTATTTGTGAGGAGGCCTATTTTTAACAAGTGTTCGTGGGTAGAAAATAAAGGGTGAGAGATTTTGTATGAAAAGAACATCTTGCTACTTAGGTAAGGTAGAAGGTGTTGAGTGAGTTTCCTCCATTGTAATGTCAATGGGTAGAAGTCATAGTGTATTTTTTGTTCATCTAAGTTTAGGTGGGTAGAGAACAAGTGTGACATGTTTGAAAGAGAGAGTGCGAGGAGAACCTTGTAGGAAGCTTGCTAAAACAATATGAGGGAAAATAGGGGAGTGTAAAGATTTGAGTGAAAACCATATTAACATGCAAGGAAATAGGAGAATGGAGTTTCTAAGAGAGAGACAAAGATTTTATGAGAGATAGATTGAGTGGGGAAGGGTTTGAGAAATACTTTGTGGTAAGAGGAGATATCATAGAAGAGATGCTGCAATTAATGAAGTTAAACAACATGGTGGAATCCATGCAAGTGAAAGTAGAAAATGAAGAAAGAATCAGGGTGAAGGGTACACCAATGTGGCATAATGAGGAACTCGAATGGGTGAATAAAGAGCTGAGAAGGGTGCAAACTCTTGTGGGAACCCTAGCAATTCCTGAGTTTGGAGTAGACTTGGAGAGTAAATAAAAGTAAAATGAAGAGGAAGAATAAGGGTAAAAATATGAGTACCTTGAAGGAGAGATGGTATGAATGGCGAGTGGGGAAATTTTGAGCAACTTCAAGGAGAGAGAAAAGAGATATTTGTGAGAGAGGATAAAGAAAGCGGAGTGGAGAAGAAGGTTGCAACCCATCAATATAGGTTTAAGGAGAGAAGGAGTGGGAGCAGACTACACAAGTGTTATTGAAGTGGCAGTAAAGGTGGAAGATCAAAGGGTGTTAATTGAGCCACATTATATGATATAGAAGAAGAGATTGGAGTCGTGTTGAATATAGAAGGTGGAGAAGAGAAGTAATAAATGGATATCCTAGGTAATCATTTGTTTGATGAGGAGGAAGATCGTGAATAACTCTTGTAATAAGATGAGGATGATTGGGGGATTGCTAAGTCCCGAGGAGCATCACGGGGGGTTCATTAGCTAGGCAATATCCTAGTACATGGGTTCATATTGAGGTAATTAAAATTAAAAAAATTAAAGTCAATATACCGGTAGACATGAGGGGGTGAAAGGGTTTAATTTATTAATATTTTGAATCAAGTATTTGGGGTAGGTTAGAGAGTTGGGCCAAAGGAAAGGGAGTTTTAATTTTAATATAAAACTAAAACATTTGAACCCTAGTTTTTAAAAGTAAATACCTTAAAATTGCAAAAGGAGTATGTTCATAAAGTTAAATTATAATCTCTTTTTGAATAAATAAATCTCAATTAAGAGATTCTTAACCAAGAAATAATAAGATGGTAGAAAACTATGATTGAGTATGTTTTTTAACGCAAGTGATATTTTTCACCATCTTAATTATTTGAATAACTATTGATAAATTATTAAAGCTTAACATTTATGAGGTGATTTGTAACAAGTCTTCGATGACTTCAAACTATCTTTTGAGAGGAAATGTATATTAAAAAAAATTAAGTAAGAAATATGATATATTTTCTGTTTAGTATATTAGGGTAGAAATAAAAAGGGGTAAATAAAATTGTAATTGAAAAATGGGTAAGTACGGTGCATGGAAAAAATAGGGGTATTTTCATTATAATAATATAATAGAAGGGGGTATTAATAATTGGATATTTAGAGGTAAAAACTAGAATTAAGGGTATTCTTTAATACCCTTTGAACGCATGTGTTATACCATAATTTTACTAAGTGAACCCCCCGTGAGGAGCATGAGACGAAGTTTGTTGTAGAGGTAGAGGTGAAGGTTTGTGAACCTAAAGGAGGAGAACCATTGTGGAATGATGGGGCAAAGTTTGTTGAATTCCACAAGTGGGAAGGGGCATATAATGAGGTGAAGGGAGGGTTACATGATTCCTTGAAGGGAACAGTGAAGATGAAGGAAGCTAGTTGTTGTACTTTCTAAGAATATAGTTGAAGACCTTATATGTGAAGTAGAGGCTAAAAATGAAGTTAAGGATGAGGAGAAGTTACCAATGGAGGTTGTTGAGAATGGGCCTTTGAGAGACCCTAAAAATAGAATATAGAATGATAAAAATGGTGAAGAGGTTGCAAGGGTGATTGTGGGGCCCTTTGATTTCATTTATGTGTTTTTTCAATGTGTATATACAAAAAGAAATAAGATGGAAGAAAGGAGGAACAAATGTGATTCATTCCACCATGCACAACCATATGAGAAGAAAAGAGGAGAAGAAGAGTGTCACTCAAGTTTCATAGAGAAGGAGATAGAGCCAAGAACATTGCATAATTTGGGAAGTGTGACATAGGAGAGATGGCCACATAGAGAACACAAGGTTATTGGCACATGGCATGTTTGTGATGCCTCATGAGATGAAGAGGGAAGGAGAAATAGATGAAAAGAGAGAGAGGAGGGGATTGCTTTTGGGATTAGTCATTGAGAGAAGTGGAAGTGAGAAAGGTGGAGCAATAGGTGCAAAATTTTACACTTGGAGGATATTTTGAGATGAACGAGGGAGAAGAAGAGAGGAGAGAAGTGGAGGTGCTAATAAAGGGAGCACCGAAATGTGTTATTATGTCATATGTTTTGAAATATGATTATGTTTTTAATTGTGTATGTGCGCCTAGCTAAGGTGAAGATGACATGTGAGGTAACCTAAATTAAGAGAGAAGAGGATGGGCAACTAGGAGAGTTCATAAGTGAAGGAGATTGTAATCAATCTAGGGCTGATGAAAAGAGGGTGGAGAAGAAAGTAGACAAGAATTTTAGAGCAAGTGAAAGGGAGCATGAAGTTACAACTAAATTGTGTACTTTAGATGACATGAAGTTGAAGGAGAAGAATGTGCAAGTGGATGCACATGATGTTGATTTCAAGGAAGAGGAGAAATGCCTTTGGAAACGTATAAGAGGTAAAAAAGAAGAGGATTTGTCACAAGGCCATTCAAATACTATTTTAAGGAGCATGTAACAGAGTAGAGGATTTAAGGAGCCTAAGCTAATATGAGCTAGGAGAAAGAACCTATGGGGATTGTGAAGCCCTATGTTTTCAAACTAATTTGTGTTTGTGAATTTTGTGCAGGGGTACTGATTAGAAATAGTGAGCCATTTGTGGTAACACATTGTGGAGCAGTAGAGAAAGAAGAAGACTCTTTTATAACTCTTATAAGTCAAGAAGTCAAAAGCAAGTTAGCAAGGACAAAGAGGAGAAGAAGAAGAAGAAAATGCAACACTAAGGAAGGAGTTGCATAAGAGTGCACACAAATGGCTTGTAGTCAAATTAAAGGGTGGAAAAACATGAAGCAAATCCAAGAGGAATTTTGGAGGAGGACATGCACATATGGTTTTTTAATCCCAAAAGAATGAAGAAGACAAAGAAAAGAAGCATTTAGAGGAGGTGGTCAAGATATGGCGGGCCTAATCCCACAGAGGAAAGACATAGTAGAGATAACAAGAAGAGGAAGAGATTGAATCTAATAAGAAGCTGAAAATGGAAGAAAAGGCACAAATTTTAGGTGGAGTATCTAGTGTGTTGGAAGGGGACACATGGCCATTAATCTCAGTGGCCGAAAGAGTGGTTCTACTATTAGCCCGACCTTGTGATTGAGATATCACAAAATTTATTACCTCAGGTGTTTGATGCAAGAGCATTAGAGGTCTCAAGCAATCTTGCATCACCTAAACAAAGTATGAGTGATCAATAAGAGTCTCGAGTGATTTGGAGTGGTATCTAGTAGCTTGTTACAGTTTTCAATGGTGGCCACCGAGTTTATGAGTCGTTGGAGTAACTAATTGTGAGTTCACAGTATTAGAGCCCTTGAATTTCTATACAAGTCATAGTAATGGTAGAGCTTTATAGTCTCAATGTTCAAAGTCGGTCCTTTAAGTCTCGAGGTTAATAAGATTTCTTTAAAGGATTAGTCCTTTAGAGCGTCACATTATATATGTGAACTCTCAATTTCACTTTAAATATTAAATATCAGGGGCCCAAATTATTCTAGAAGTGTCAGGTCACTTTATTTATTATAGTTCACAGGGTTACTTAATTTTGTAAGGTTCATGGGGCCACTTTACATTCTAAGGTTAGAGGGGTTACATATTTATTAAGGGTCATAATGACTAACCTAAATGGGGCCCTTAATACTTAGAACGTAAGTGATCCCACAGAGTCCTCAAAGAATGTGTGATATCGAGTGGATACAAACATGACAAGTGGCATTCTTGGACACAGATTCTCCCAGAAAATCTATTTAGAGCACGAGATCCTAAGTCGTATAAGTGTGACAAGTGTCAAAGTGGGAGCCCAAAAAATTTCACAGGGTCAAAAGGACGTGAAAACTTGAGTGGATGCAAAGGGGTTTGTGCACTAGCAATCGTACATTATTTGTACGATGGAAATGCCAAAGGAGATCTTTGAGATGATTCATATTGGAGGGAGAGAAACAATGGGAGAGGAATATGGGTGAAGAAGAAGGGGTTAGATGGTGGAGAAGTGTGAGGGTGGTTAAAGAAAAGCGGAGAATCAATGTGAAAATGAAGTGTACAAAAATATTTTAAGTAGCGGACAATCTATATAGAGGGTGGTTTTATGATGGAAATATAGGTGGTCACCAAGGAAATTGTTGCAGCTTCGTCGTCTGGTATGAGAGCTTTTATGGATCAAACATTTATGGTGCAATGTTATATGGTAAATAACGTGACTTGGGGCGGAGAAAACAATGTAAAAAAGCCGACGGAAGGGGGCAAGAATCAATGTTATTGGAGTAGTGGGGCGAGCATGCAACCATATGTTGTTGTAGCATTTGACAGTTTGAGAAGGTTAATGTGAGGGTCTTATGGAGCCCATATTTTGAGGTAGGGCGCTATGACTAGGCTATAGGGGCCTATGAGTGTAAGATGCGACAATATGTCCAACACGATCGTTGTCCAACACAAAATTTGATTTGATCCATACTTATTCATTCCCGCCTATGGAGGAGGAAGATTGCGAAGAGTGTGGAGGAGTGGAAGCCCGTCTCTTCTTTCATTATTGACACGTGGAAAAATATCCTCCATTCACACGTAAAGTGGCGATATGTGTGGGCTCTTAAAGTAACCCATTTTGCACTCATTAAATTAAAAAAAATTCAAAATATAATAGTTATCACGAAATGAACAGTAAATTTCAGCCAAAACATAACGGTCCATTTAATTAAATTTATTATCTGCAATTATATGTGGCTTTCCTGTACATGGAAAGAACAATGTCGGGGCCAGCCCGGGCAGGTAATTACATTTGATCGATCAACCCCAACCATGTCCAACGAACAACAAAACCAGAAAAAAGAAAAAAGAAAAAACTATCTTCTAACATGGAACTCGATCTTTATTTATAAAGATTGGTATTTTCTATGCGTCGTGCTTTCAACGAGATAACACGTCCTGGATATCGAAGTGCCATGCATAGCAGGAGGATGAGGATTCCTCACCGTCAGCATTAAATCTGACGACGTCGCAGGGAACGGTGATGGAGGTCTTGTCGTCGGAATTGCTGTCTGAGTTGTGGGAAACATAAGAAATGAGATTACAGCAGGTGGAATGCAACTCAAAGTTGTTTCAAATCATATACATTGGGCGGGAGGCCTTGGATGAATTACCATCTGAGTTGGCCGGGAGAATCCTGGCACATACATCTTCGTCTTTCTAGAAAGGTACAGGATGGAGGCGTATCCATTTTCTCAAAGTCGTGAGGAACAACTCATCAACGTAGAATGAGAGGGATTCAAATTCAATTCTCAATCCACTTTGGAATTCATCTTTCAAAAAACAGAGCTCCTTCGAACCAAGGTGAGTCTTAGCTTGTGTACATATAAAGGAATGTGGATTTAGAATATATTTATTTATGGCAAGCTTAGAGAAATTCAGTTGTGATCATGACAGGCAGAGGAGGCGACGAGTCGTGGAGAAATGATGTTGTTGTGTGTGGGTTCAACCACGAAGATGATAGAATTTGCCACGCCCATGATTAGTGCTCTGAGAATATTGGAAACTGTCGCATGTGTCTTGTATGTTGCTGACATACAAGAAAATGAGAATGAGCTAAAACGAAAGGAGATATGCAGCACCAATTTTCGAAGCCACTGAATCGTTAGATATCCTTCGCGCTTCAATGCATGCACGGTTTTTTTATTTTCTACCACTCATCTCCTGAGTGATGTCAGAGCCGGCTGGGTTCACCCCCATATACATTCTCACTGAGTACACGCATTCGACGTAATTACTCAATCCAAATTGATGCGACGCAAAGGAGTAGGAAACCATTTCCTCGATTTAAATAGATTCAGATGAGCGTTAAAGTGATATGGAAATATGGGTATCCAACCTCAAAATCTTCTGGATGGTAATATGGAACATTATATCACTTGGTGAATGTCAAATATAAGAGTTTTTTCATGTTTAACGGTTGCAAAAGTTTCAAAACAATAGATCAGGACATAAACCATGCAACGGTAACTGATTGGTGGATAAACTTGCAAACATGGCTATCTCTAGTTACAGGAATCAAGGATCAAAGTTTTTCATTAATCCGGATCCCTTACCTGATAAAAACAAAAATTCGTGGCCTCAGAGCAAGCTATTGCCAATACTGGGAACAATGTTTTTTTATAGAATTTCAAAAACACGAGTCTTTTAAACAATTAAATGTACAAGTAGTTCAGGCTTCATGATTCCACATAAGAGCAAGAGAAGAGATACGCTCCAAATATGCTCAAAAATTGAGCATGAAGATATCCCAATTCATTCGTTAAGACAAGTGACTATCAAACATGGGTATTCTTAATATTCCAAGTCCTGGAAAAGAGAGTTTCAGTTGTAAGGGCTAAAACACATATGGAACTCATTAAAAAAATGTTGCGATTACATATTTGGATTTCCCTTGAAAAAATACACACATTAAAAAAATGACACTTGATTTTGAGTTTGTGTAAAAACTTTATGGCTTCCATAAGGTAGATGAATATTTAGGGTTGTGAAATTGTGTTTTAAGACAAAGTGGCGGCTTCATAACCGCCCTAGCGATTTTACAACCACCCCGACAATTTTACAACCTTAAGTGTGACTTTGCAATAGTCAGTATTATGGGTGTATATATAAGCCCATTTGTCTTTGGTTTTTGACTCTTCAGATTATTGTTCGAGCTTTAGGTTATATTCTTGTGTATATATAAGCCCATGATGGTTTAGAGAAATTGATTCTTCATCCTTAATTCATCCATGGTTTGATCGAATCAATGAATCGATTCATTGGCATTCACTAAGAGTGCATTCCATCCACCTACTGTTGAGTGGATTGAGACAAATATTAGAGATCATTGTTTGATGACAGAGGAAGCACAGTCAGAGGAACTTCGTGAAGTGTAGAGAAGGAATTCAAGTGCATAACAACTTTGGGATTGAAGAGCACATACATGAGACGATTGAGTTCGATATTATTTCTTGTTCAAGAAGAATGTCTTACATTGATCATTATAGAGACCATTACTAGTGTAGGAGCCCTTGAGATTGGTGTCCATGTAATCCCAATATGGCAAGATTCTGGTAAACTACAGAATATAGTGGACATGAGAAAACACGACTTCACTCTTGTTGGAGTTTTCTCACATTGAGTTTCTCTAGGGTAATGCACTTGTCTCTTTATTGTTGTATTTGTTTCTTAGCTTGCATATTTCTAAATCCTAGAACTAGTTTACTGCTACAAATACTTAAGAAATCCCAGGAATCCTCAATCAACAACATAATACTTGCTCATAAATCTAAATAACTTTACATTTCTTTGCACTTCTATACAAGCACAATGAATTGTAATAATGTATGGAGTAGTAACATATCTAGGGTGTGAAGGGTAGTATGCAATGCATATAACCTGTGGGAAATATATGTGAAGGGTTGTATAAAGAATTGTAGGATATAGTTAACAACCATAAGAGTTAGAAATTTTTTATAACAACATTTTGGGTCTTGTTCTATGACATAAAACTTGGAGACAAAACTTGTTGGAATAAATATGTGTTATTGAACTATACAATGGAATATTCATGCCCTTTACGAATTAGATGGCATCAAAACACATTTTCCTCTTTCCTTGAAAATATTTGCTAACACATCTCCACATTGTGTTATACATTCGTCTGTGCTATTTTATTGAAAAGGAAGTGTAGGTTTTGGTTGCAAAAGTACAACAGTGTGGAAAACGTTGAAGAGAGAAAGACTTTAAGAGATTGAAGGTACAAACTAACAAATCCAAATAGAAAACTCAAAAGCAATAAATATGGTTAACATGCATGTATAAGAACCTCCAAAATTACTCTTAGTTCCCATTGTTGAAAGAAACATGAAGGAAACTAACCTCATTTGTATGAGAAAATGTGGAGGTAGTTCACTTATTGAGTGTGGATTTGGAGCCACAATTCAATTTGAAAGACACGGGTTTGAGAAACTCATTAGCTGAGAGGGGTTGTATCATTTTTACCATTTTCATGTTCATTTTGAATGCAAGTTGACATGTTTTCCTTACCAAATTCTTGTAGCATTTGACAAGATGGGTAAAAGAGGAACTCTATGTTGAGAGAGATCCAAACACAAGTTGAAGACCAAGGAATGAGAAAGTTGTAGAAAAGTTTGTATCATGTTGTATTCACACAAAATATGATTGCAATAGGTTCCCAAATCAGTTTTGGGTATGACAACTGCTAGTTATAAACATGTTGTTAAGCATCTTATAGCATGCTCATCTGCCAAATCGTTCTTCCATGGGGGGAGAAGAAGTGGCATGACATAAGGTGAGATGTGTTTCCATGGTGAGTAGCATTCCATAAGAATTCTAAATAATTTGATGGATGTGTGCTTTGAAATCCATGTTCGTTCATTGAAATATGTTGCTTTCAATGTATGTTGCATCTATTTTGAGGAAAATTTTGTAAGACCCAAGTTAAGTGCAATGTTGTAAACGACATTGTGTATCTGCAATCCACGTATGCTACATTTGTTAAATTGTAAGACTTAAGATAAGAGAAACTTGTAAAAGTGGTGTGTGTTATAGCACCACCTACATCATGCAATGTATTTTCTTCACTTGTTTATAATGTTGAATAAAAATGAGGATGTTGTATATATCCTAAAGAGAGAGCTTCACTCTAGTTTGTAAGTAGGTGTATCGAAGTGGAGAATATGATCAACCACGTGGAAGAACAATACACTAAGAGTGTAAGAAGGATAGTTTGAAAATATTGGAAGGATTCATGGACTCTTTTTCAACCCCAGTATGTAGGTTTTAGTTTGGGAATACACTAAGTGAAAGGAACAAAGTGCAGGTTAAGAGGATGATAAGATTTATATCCCATTTGAGAAGATAAAAGGTGAATCTTTATCTTTTCATTCTAATATTTAGTGTGACCAAAAGCTTTAAATTTGGGGTGACTGATAAGAATTGTAATGATTAAGATAATCCAATTCAGTGGGTAATACAATTGACTATCAAACAAGGGTATTTGTAACATACAAAGTCTTGAAAAAGAGCTAGTTTCAGTTGTAAGGGGTAATACATCATATGAAATCTATGAAAAGTATGATTTGATTACATAGTTGGGTTTCCCTTGAGACAATACACACTTTCAAATAAATGACATCTGATTCATACTTCATATGTAAAAGTTATGTCCTTTGGAAGGTAGAGGATTTTTTTAGGTTTTTGAAACCACCAAGACAAAGTGGTGGTTTCATAATCTCCCCAATGGTTTTGCAACCTTAATTGATGACTTAAAACCACTGCAATAATTTCACAACAACCAATACTATGGAAAGAAGTGTTTTTTCTTGCATACAATGTACAAGAAGTTCAACGAACAGAGAGATGATTTGTATTCAATTTTCGGCTCTCTAAATTCGTGTTCGAGCTTGAGGTTATGTTCTTATGCATATATAATCCCACGAGAGTTTAGAGGAATTAATTCTTTATCTTTCATAAATTAATTGTTTGATTGTATCATTGACTAATTCATCAACATTCAATGAGAGTGCATTACATCTACTCAGACAATTCGAAGATGATAAGTTTCAATGATAGAGGATACACAATGAATGTATGGGAACTCTATGAAGTAGAAATAAGTCAATCAAGTGCATATCAACATTGAGATTGGCTATTACATAGCTAAGATGACCGAGTTAAGTATTATTTCTTATTGAAGAGGAAGGTCTTCTATTAAACATTGTAGAGATCATTACGAGTGTAGGAACCCTTATAATTTATGTCTTTATAATCCCAAAAAGATGAGAAACTTATAAATTACAAAATATCGAGATAAGGAAACATGGATTCCATTTATCTATAGTTTTGTTGCATTGAGTTTCTCCAGGGTAACTTGTGTATTTGTCTCTTTATCATTGTGTTTGTTTATCTTCTTAGAAACTTATAATTTTTTCAACTAGTCTATTGCTACAAACACTAAAGAGAGATTACGAATCATCAATCACAATTATATTACTCGTTCATAAAAACTAAATAACTTTACATTATTTTACACTTATATACAAACACATTAAATTGCAATAATGTATGGAGTAAGTATATTATTCAATGTATGTAACATGTGCAAAATGCATGTGAGTGGTTGCATACAGAATTGCATGTTGTAGTTAAAATTCATAAGATTTGGGAAACATCTTAAAAAAAAACTTTGGGTGTTGTTCAATGACATAGAGCTTGGAAAAACACTTGTTTAAATAAATCCATGTCATTGAATCGTACAATTGAATATTCATATCATTTATCAATCAAAATAATTTTGTACTCTCTAGCTTACCATATATAAATTCCTCAGCGTCTGGATTTTTATAGGATATATTTACCTTTATTGGTGACATTAATTTGTATACCTTAACTATCAATGATTATGGGAGAGGACCCTATAACCAAGCAGGTACCAAAACATGTACATCTCTTTTCACCATAGGTTGTTGGCAAAAGCACCAATAGTTGTTCACTTTTTGGTTAATTACACTTTTTAAGAGTTAATGAGAATGTGACACATAGGCCGCTCGGTCATTGGTCCCTCTTTTAAATGCTTTATATTGATTTTCTTCATATTAAATCAATTCAAAAACTACTTTTCCCTCCAAATAAACACTCGAAATGAAAATGTCGATATAGCACGATCATACGCTACACGATGATATAATTTTTTTACGCTACCGACATACCTACGTATATTTGCATGCCCCTAAAGATAGGTGCACGGTTATAGGGTCATCTCCCCTATAGTGTTGAGTCTTGATGCCTCGGGTCTTTTCTTACTCTCTTTTCTTTCGTTGAACTTGTGGGACCCCCTTCAATTCTTCCTTTATGTTTTAAAGTTTCATTTATACCGTTTGGATTTTTTTAATTTATTCCCCTCTTTTTTTATCATATGTAACTCGTGTATCCAACCTTGGTGTCCCATCTTAGATGTTCACGATACCTCTTTCTTCATTAATACTTACACTAAAAAAATTCAAACTATTTTTAGTTCCTACAAGATGAATTTGACTTTCAACTTTAAACACATGAAAACTTGATTAAGGTAAGGTAAATAGTTTTTTTTTCCAATAATATTCTTCAAATGAAATACCTTTAGATTTCACATCTTGTGCATGTTGTTTTCCATTTAAGGACTTATGACATACATACACTACATTTCATCTTCCCTTTCATTTAGATGATGGGTCTAAGGGATAGTCGCTTCGAGATAAGGTAAATAGGATATTTTTCCCAATAATATCCTTTAAATTAAATCCCTTGATATGTCACACCTGACACACATTGTTTTACTTTTCATGAGCCATTCCATGCATACACTACTTTCCATCTTCCCTTTTGCTTAGATGTTAGGTCTAAGGGGTAGTTTTTTTGAGCTATGTCAAGTACCCAAGATCATAATATTTATAATCATCACATTCATGTAAGGTAGAATTTATCTCTAGTGGAATCCCAATTAATGGTATGAAAATCCATCAAAACTAACAATGAAATGTAAGAAACACATACAAGTACCAGTATGTTTTCTTAGAATCCACAACCAATTGACATTCACATTTAGCATATGATACTAACCACAAAATCAACTCAATGATTGAATGTAATTTATTTGAGTTCTCTAAAAAAATAAATCTATTCTTCACCCTTCTAAAGAATTATGAAATTAAATGTTGCACAATAAGTGATTCTCTCACAGTAATAGATGTTATAGAGTTTCAATATATGATTGTAATTTTTTGAATATTTTTCTTACTAACATGAACATGTATATATTGTATATTACTAGATTGGCCCTAATTTATTTGAGGAGGGTATTGGCTATCTTCTTGTGAATAATATAATTCATGAATTGGTAAAAAGTATCTCTTTGCTAGGCTCCATACTACACGGCGAGTCAAAGGTCAATTTGCAGATGATTCATTCCTTAGTCCTATTGAAGAACAAAATAATATCAAAATACTAGAAATTCCTAAACACTTTTTTCCTCACTCCTAGTTCAAGCATACAATGGAAAAAAAAATCAATGCTATAGAAAATCCTTTCTACCATCACCTCCTTGGTTAAGCAATTATCAACGGAAATGAATTCGACATGTGGAAGTATTTTTATTTTTGGGGATTCTATTTATATTCCACGTAAATCCATCCGGATTATGGCAATATGTTATTAAATAAGTTGAAACAACTCACATATTAGATCACTAAGCTCTCTATCTAGCAAGTAATAATCATTTTTTCTCAAATTTTATCATCGCCACTCATGTTTACTATTATTCTTGGTGGGTTCCTTCTCAAGCCTCTTATAAAAAGATTGAAAATTGTTCATATATTTTTATAGGATAGTTCTAAATGTGGTAAGGGTTTTCATCAATTTATGTGGGGATTTTATTGTCTTCCCACAGAGGTTGGGGATTTGGGTTTTTGTACATTGGTCACCAAGGCACTGCACTTTGTACGAAATGGATCACACAAGCTTGTGAAAGTTGATAATCTTGGCAAGTACTTATTTGTAATTAAATAATTGAAGGAGAACCTCAAGGTCTATAAACTTGGAAAGGGCTTGAATTTCAAATTTTCCTCATTCTCAATCCCTGATGAAAGTAGTTGTCTTAATTGTCGTTAAGAGCATTTGGAAATGAAGGGAAAATATCAAACCATGGCTTTAATAGAATGGGATGCTTTCAAATAAGGTTTTTCCACTAACCAAAGCTCGCTCTTATGGTCTCCAATTATTAATTTCCACAATGTTCCTCTCATTGAAGTAATGTGGGTTCATTCTCTAAAAAAATTTAAATAAGGGATTCACACAATGCTCAATATCTTTTACAAGTGATGCTGGAAATTTTTTTCCTTACCAAAATACAAAGATAAGCTTTGTCTAGAAAAAAACACCAAGTATCCTATGAGGAAATTTTGGAAGCTATCCCTACTTAAATTCTCTAAAAAATTGGTGCGATTTTTTCTTGACCTTGGTGGAAAGCCTATAAATGGTATCCTGATACACATTTCTAGAACTATTTACCTAGCAAGGGCTATTACTTATTATCACCAAGACTCCCTATGGTAGACAAGATTAATGAACTTTGGTCCCTTCGCACATCTACATATAACTAGAGTCAAAGGTTTTATACATTTTTGAATGTCATACTTGATCCCAAAATTTCTCATTTTTCTTAGTGTCTTCTATATAAGGGTCTTCCCCTTGGCCATTTTACTATTCATTTAGCAGTACCTCAACCCATTTTCTCTTTTTGTAGTCAATATAAAATATTTATTCACCTTTTTCTAGTTTTTCAAGAATGGAGGAAGGTGGGGGAAAATGGAAGAATCATTAGCTCTGGCAATGAGGCAGAGCAAAGAAGTACCAAAGGAGACAGTTGTCCCAGAGACACAAGCAAAAGAACCAGTTGAGGGGGCTCCTAGCACAAGGAAGAAAGGGATAAAATAGATATTTGACATGGAGTATGAAGAGGTATTTTTATCACCAGAACCAAAAAATAAGGAAGAAGAGTATTTATCATAATCAGAAGGAAATTATGCTTTGGCAATTGCGCTAGGGCCTTCCCTAGAGGAGGTATCTTTGATTAGGCAAAGCTCCTTTGGGCAGAGGCAGGGATGTTGGTATCTCGACTTCAAATTTCTTTTAACCTATTGATGGGGGGTATTTTATAGGATACAATAGAGCCATGGTCTTCTTCCAGCCACCCCAATCACAGGGACTAAGCCTATAACAAGGAACAACTACAAAGTCGGATGTTGGTAAAGATTCGACTCCAAAAGGATGAAAAAATAACAAGGAAAAGAGGGATACCTCGGTAAAGAAATAAATGGATAAAGGGTTACAGAAACCCCTTAGGTTCTTACATTCAAATCAAAATAAATGATTATGCTATCATGGAACATAAGGGGGTTGAATAGCCCTAGCAAGCATAGAATTGTGAAAGATCTTAGGAACAAATATAAACTTGACATTTTGACGATTCAAGAAACTAAAATGAGTACTGAAATATTTAAAGCTATTAGTAGGACGGTTTGGAAAGACGGTCTCTGGGTTGGTGTCAGCTCAGTAGGGGCTTCGAGTGGATTTTTCAATCTCTGGAATCCTCTTACGGTGAAAGGTGAGGTGATTTTTTCCTCGGTTAACCATCTAGCCATGAGTTTCAATATGAAACAATAATCTTTTTTGGAAGGAAATATCAAGTTGTTTTCACTGATTTTGCATCTAATAAATCTTGGATTGTGTCAAATATCTATGCCCCCAACTCTTTTGTTAGAAGAAGGAACCTCTGGGGGGAGCTTTCAAGTTTCAGGATTTTGTTTAAGGACTGTGATTGGATTGTGGGGGGAAATTTCAACACCCCCTGTCTCCTGAGGAAAAAAAAGGGGTAACCATCTCTTATACTGATAGTATGGATGATTTGGCAAATTTTTTGATGAGTAATGATTTGCTTGATTTGGAGTTAGGGGGTTCTAAATTCACTTGGGACTAATAGAAGAAATGGAGCAGGATCTCATCCAGATCAGATTGGATAGGTTTTTTGTGAGCCATACTTGTATGATTAACCAACTCTATTCTCTGTCCACTTTTCCCAGAATCAGGTCTGACCATAATCTGATCCTCCTCAATTTGGGCATGGTTATTCCCAAAAAATCCAGACCTTTCAGATTTGAGAAAATGTGGCTCCAACATCCAGACATTATCAAGAGAATGCAAGAATGGTGGGATGTGCCTGTCCATGGGGTGTTGATGTTCAAATTAAGTTTCAAGCTGAAACATGTCAAAAATAACCTGAAAATTTGGAATAACGAAACTTTTGGGAATATTTTTCAGGCTAAAATCAGAATTGAGGAGGATCTGTGAACTATAAATGAGCTAATGGAGGAGAATGGCCTTAACCAAAACTTGAAAATCTAAAAGCAGACTCTTCTCATATAATATCATGATATCCTCGCTAAAGCAGAAGTTTACTGGAAGAAAAAATATAGAGTTAAATGGCTTAAGGAGGGCGATAGAAACACCAAGTTCTTTCATTTCTCTGTTACTTCCAAAACCAATCATCTCAAGATCGAGGAAATTAGGAAAACTGATGGAGAACTTACTGCTGATGAAAAGGAAATCAATGAAATTGTTCTTTCTTTCTTCCTGGGATAGACCCAAATAGGACATCATGGGACAAGGTTCTCAGGTCTCTTCCAGAATGTTATCTCATAATAAAAAAACATATAGCTCTTACTTATCCTGGGGGAGGAAGAGATCAGATTTTTTGTTTTATGATATGGAACCGGATAAATCTCCTGGGCCAGATGGCTTCCCGGTGTTTTTTTCCAACAATTCTGGGAGGTGATTAAGAAAGAGGCTATTGAGATGGTTCAAGAATTCTTTAGTAATGGGAAGCTCCTAAAACAAATAACAATAATTTCATGGTCCTCATTCCCAAGATGATAGGGGCCAAGGATGTTAAATATTTCAGGCCCATTAGCCTTTGCAATACTAGCTACAAATTACTTACTAAAATCATTGCTTTCAAACTCAGGAAAGTGCTTGCAAATTTCATCTCTCCTAATCAAGGCGCCTTTGTTCTTGGTAGACAAATTTTGGACAGCATTTTGGTTATCCAAGAGGCCATTCATTCCGTTGAAAATTTGGGAAGATCTTGCTATGTTTGTTAATCTTGATATACATAAAGCCTATGACAGGGTTTCATGGGATTTTCTGCGGGCCATCTTGATCAAGGTTGGTTTTGATGAGTTCTTTATTAACATGATTATGGTTTGTATTTCTATTGCCTATTTCTTTTTCATTATTAATGGAAAACCTGAAGGCTTCTTTTGAGTTGGGAGGGGGCTTAGACAAGGTGACCCCCTCTCCCCTTTCATTTATATTATTATGGCAGAGTCTTTAAGTAGACTGTGCAATCATGTTGTTTCCCTTAATCTTTTGCAGGGACTAAAATTTCTAATAGTCTTCCTCCCATCTGTCTCAATCAATTTGTGGATGAAAAATTTCTGATGGGAAAATTTTCTATTCAGGAAGCCTCTATTTTCAAGAGTGTTCTGAATGAGTATGAGAATGTATCAGTCAACTTGTTCAGTTTCCAAAAAAGTGATATTTTTTTCATTAATGTGGACAGACAGTTTCAAGTGAGACTTTCTCGTATCCTTGGTTGCAAGATTAAGACTTTCTCAGATACCTACCGAGGAATGCCTCTCATTCATAAGAAGTCGGATCTTTCTATATGGAATAACTTTCTAGAGAGAGTAAATAGGAAATTGGCTACCTGGAAGGGTATCTTCCTTACTCAAGCTAGAAAAATTCAATTGCTCCAAAGTTCTCTCCAAGGCATTCCCATTTATGTTATGTCTCTCTTCAGGTTACCCGTTAAGATCTTGTAAGCATTGGAAAAAATTCAGAAAAGGTTCCCGTGGGCTGGGACAGAGGATAAGTTCAAATTCCCTCTTGTGGCTTGGGATAAAGTTACTAAACCCAAGGAATGTGGTGGTCTGGGCTTGAAGAATATGAGATACATAAATGAGGCCCTTGTATCCAAAGCAGGATGGAGAGTGATAAAGGAAGATGGTCTATCAACTGACATCATCAAAAGGAAATACTTAGGGAATGTTGGTAGAATAGAGATTATTTTCCTGCTTGATAATCTCCCTTGTGGTTCTTTCTTCTAGAAATATTTTATTTCTTCTAGGGAGATTCTGAGCAGGGGTATTAAATGGAATATTGGGAAAGGAAACATGATTCACTTCTAGAGGGATTGTTGGTTGTCTGAGAAACCTCTTGCGAGGAAGAGCCTTGGAGATCTCTGGCACATTTTTTGAAGACAGGGGAAAAGTGTGGGTTAAAGACTATTGGATATTTTCTAATGAGGATATTAGTTGGGAGGATTTGAATCCTCCCCCTAATTTCATCAGGGACATAGACTCTCTTTTTTTGCTCTGAACCTAAAATTACGGAGTTTCTATATCCTGAGGTTTCAACAGCATGAAGGACTCTATTTTTTGGAAGGAAGAGGACTCGGGAAACTATTTTTTGAAATTTTCCTACTACTTTAATTTCAAGGAGTCTATTCAAAAGGACTATTGGGGTAGAATTTTGGTGAAATATCTTCTACCTAAAGTCAATATTTTCTTTGGTTGGCGGTGCAAAACAAAATCCTCATTGTTGATAACTTGAGGAAATGGGGAATGGTTTTACCTAACAGGTGTGTCCTTTTCAACAGAGAGGAGGAAATTGTCAACCACCATTTCATATCATGCCCCTTCTCTCAAGTGGTCTTAACTAAGGTGATGGATCTGTTCCAAGTGCAGTGGATTCTTCCTAATTCCATTGAGGATTGTTGTTTGCAATGGGAATTCCCTTTCAGGTTTCCCTTTCTTATTGTTGCTTAGAAGATGGCCCTTCCCCATTTCTTCTGGTGTTTATGGAAGGAAAGGAATGCCCTCATCTTCAAAAATCATAAAGCTAACATTAGAAAGGTCAGTGCTTGTTTGATTTCCTCTATTAAAGAAAATTCCAAACTTTTCAAAGGTAATATTAAAAAGGATTGTTCTAGCAAGGAAAAGGAAGTCCTCAAACAATTTGCCTATAGTCCTCCTCAAGTGGTCTTTCCTTCTATTCATATCAAGTTGTTCAAACCAGAAAGAAGCAGGTCAAACTCAATTTTGATGGGGTTTCGAAAGGTAATCCTGGCATGGCAAGGGGAGGTGGCATTATCAGAGATCATGAAGGTGACTGGATCCTTGCCTATGATAGGCCTTTGGGTATTCAAAGCAACAATGTGGCTGAGGCTCGTGCGCTGCTCTGGGGTGTTATCATAGCTAAGGAAAGAGGTATCAACCATATATTTTAATTGAGGGGGGGCTCTCTTCTCATTATCAATGCCATTAAAAAGGATAATTACCACAATTGGGCTTTGTGTAACATTATTTTTGATATTAAGGAGCATCTTAAAGGTTTTGATTCTTTCATCATCAAACATACTCCTCGCCTTGGTAACACATGTGTAGATAGGCTTGTTAATGAGGGGGGAACATTATAATGATTTCAAAATCTGGCATAAAGGTGATGTCATCCCCGCGCCAATTAATGATATTACACACCATGATAAATCATAATAATTTCACTATCATCCGTTGTCGAGTGAGGAAAATTGGCCCATTTTTCGAAACAAGAAAGCTCGTGTTTGGCTTTATTTCACTTTGGAAAGGTCATTTAAACACCAAAATTTACGAGAACTATTTGGTTGGGATTCTAGAAAATATTTCGGCAACAATGGGAGGAGACAAAGTCAGGGTGGAACCTTCTAGCCATGGAAATATTATGGATGACCCTTCTATGTGGCACATGCTTCAAGTTGGGGGATTTAGAAAGTATATCATAAAGTTGTAAGGGCATGATCCTTTGTTAACCAAGGAGATTTGGCTTGGCGTGGAAGGATGGTAAGGTAGTGGTAAGGGGTATGGAAATTGAGACTTTTGAGGAAGCCATTACCCAGATTACTGGTATGGACATATAGATGGCCTCAAAAAATTTCAAGACAAAAATAGACATGAGTATGAAATTAACACCTTTTTCATTAACAAGGAAACGGTTGCATTACTTCACTGATGACATTGTCTCGGTCCTGCATCCCTGGTGTGTGGAGGGAGGTTTCCCTTCACATTATGAAGTATTTAACTTTGGAAGGAAAGTATCGTAAGATTTACACTCATCACTTATCTCTCCTGAATATGTTCAAGCACAAGAAAATGTTAAAGTATCCCTTTCTTTTTGTTCATGTCTTTGACTACCTCTATGAAATATTTTCAAAGGGGTAAGGTGGATACCCCTATTCATGAGGGGCTCATTCTCCTTCTATTTCAAAATGGTAAACCTGTGCTAGATAAACCCATGCCCCAAATCAAGGAGGAGGAGGATATTACTCTAGATGAATGTCTTACTAAGATGCCCATGAGGGAAAATTGGGCCATAACATAGAGGTGAGGAGGGGAATAATGTGGTGGCTTAGAGAGTCAATGAAGTTGGGTCCTCAGAAAGGTAAAGGAAAAATGATCTCGGAAGCTGAGAAAAGCTACAAGGACTTGAATAAAAAAGTGCAGTACTTGGAGACTGTAGTTATAGGTCATGGAGGAGATGAATTCGGTGGTTAGGAATGGTATGATCGACAACATCGAATCTACCAAACAAATCTACATGGCATAGAATATTATTAAGGTGTGAAATCAATGGTCTGGATAATCTTGTTTGGGATATGAGGGTTCATTTGGAAGCGGTTGAAGAGGAGCAGAGGAAAAGAAAATATTCTCAAGGTCACCAGCTCATGATGAAGAAGAGGAGGAGGAGGATGAGACATAGGAGGATGTTGTGGGAGAATATGAGAGGAGGAGCCACCTCAGAAGAAGCAGACAGCTCAAGCAAAGCAAGGAGACTGAGACCATGGAGGCCAAAACCCTCCAAAAATCAAAAGAAAAATTAATGGTGTTGCTCCTGAAACTTTCGGAGGTTTTTTGGCGAATTGCCTCTAGCTTTTTGGTTTAGTTATTTAGTTTATGTTTCTCTCAGTGGTTGGTTTTCTATACCTTGTTGTTTTGGGGTTAAATCTTGTTTAACCCTTTTTGGTCATCGTTCCTCTTTTTTTTTTCTGTCTGTGAGCTTTCACGATGTTATCTTTCATGTACTGGCCTCTGGGAGCCGATCCCTATTTTTACCCTATCTAATAAAAAAAATCAAACCCAAAAAACACAATATTTCGAAACTAGAGGAAGTCCAAGGGAAGATTGAAGATAAAGTGGTGAAGAACTTGTAAAATAAAAGAAAGTTAGACTAGTTGAGGTTAACATTATCTTACAAGAGAAATGAATTAATGACTTATGTAATGTCCCTTTCTAAGGGGGCTCAAGAAATGACCAAAAGCTGAGATGTAGACTTAAAAATCAGATTAGGGAGCTATTGTAGATGGATGATATCAACCCTACAATATGCAAATTAGGCCCTTCCTAGGGAAATGAATTCCTTGGAGAAATTAAACCCCTCAAAGGTGGGTTAAATCTTGCTAACACCCTTCAATTCTTATGCCAAAATTATTAAGGAACCATCAACAAACACGATCAGCTGTTAGAAATCATAATTGAGCTTGAAATTAATTAATTTCATAAACCCTCAACCAACAAACTTCAACAAGCTTGGAAAAATAGTAGAATACCTCAAAAATTGCAAAACTTAAGATATTGGCTTTTAAAAATACGAAGAACAAGATAATAAATTCAAATTGATCAAACTATCATCAACACATACCAATAGTATTCCCCAAGTGGTTCGCTCCACTTAATTTAAATAGATTATTGATCATATAGTGCTCACTAATGTGGGACCTAAACACAAGACCAAACATAAGAGGATAATTTATATTTACTTGATACAATTATGCGATACTAAAAGAATCACAAGGGTTTTTCATGACACTACATGTAACGTTTACACCAACATGTAGAACACACAAATGTTAATATGACATAATGTGCAACCAATGTGACACTTAGATAAATGAGCAAGTATGAGACTATGACACAAGCACGGCAATGAACATCACAAATTGGACGCCTTCCACACTATCACATTTTCAAGGTTCAATCTTTGTCGTGTTCATAATCTAAATTAAGCCTTAAAGGTTTGAAGGGCATATAGCATGAAAAACGTACATTTTCCTTTTTCTCTAGATTGCATTTCCCTTCCTTCGTTTAACCCTTAATTTAAGTTGATTTCATCTTCACTACCATTTGCATTCCCTGTATTTAACCTTATAGGTCTCGAATTCATTAATCATTGAGAGCATGTAGTTTCATTCACGACGAAACACATTATTTATTTCGTTTCAGAGTTTAACTTATAACAAGTACACTTAATCACATGAAAGAGTTAACATTGGTTTAAAGAGCATTAACATGTAAGGTATGAATCCCCTTCTTCTCAAAACTTAATAACTCTATTACACATCACGAAAGTCTTATAATAAGAGTACGTTAATTGGTTTACATTTCAATTGCCATTAATTTGCAAAATTCAATGTTAGTTATAAACATTTTGAACACGTATGTGTCACCCCACACTCGTTCTTAGGCTATGGGTTCGTTTCTTAAAGGGCTTGGTTACTTGTCCTATGTTACTTAGTTTTCATTGTGAGGGAAAAGATCTCATGATGATAAGATGAGAAGCTTAAGCTAATCCTACGCTTGTGGTACATCTTTGAAGATAGAGATGATTGAGAGCATTTATAAGATACAAAAGAGTCACTTGTGGTTAGTGTTCAAATCAAAAATTAATGTTCTAGAATATCATGTTCTTGAAGGAAACATTTCATTTTATATTTGATGTTAGAAAAATGGAGACCTAGCAAGGAGTTGAGGAACAA
Organism: Taxus chinensis; assembly: GCA_019776745.2. NCBI lineage: Eukaryota > Viridiplantae > Streptophyta > Pinopsida > Cupressales > Taxaceae > Taxus > Taxus chinensis. Next base: position 672,060,105 of record CM034149.1, on the reverse strand, counting down.
GTCACAATTCTCACCTTTCTAATGGGTCAATATCCTACCGATAACAATCCCCATCTGTTAAGGTTTAGATACGAAACTATGTCGATATATTAATCTCAAAAAGGTCCTCGGATTAGTTTTAAATTTATTCCCGTTTGTCCCAAGGGATCTATGCCCTACTACAGGCCAAAGCTAGCGTTTAACAACTTAATCCCCCAAGACCTCTGAAACTCAAAGGTGTTCCTATAATCAAAAGCTAAGGAAAACACTTCCATTCCTAAGGTGTAGTGATGTCCCAAGCGGTGTTCGGTTCCACTATAGAAACAAGGCACAAGGTTAAGTTGAAAGGGGAACATTCCATACCACAAGGGTTAATATTTCAAACTATAATTATGGTTGACGCTTTCCACCCAAAATGGAAACACACACATACAAGTAATTAATATTTTTGAAGGCTAAGAGATTTCGTATATCAATACATCCCTAGCAGATAGATGAATTACATCATTACCAGATTCCTACCGTCAAATTTTTGGTACAATCACATCCAAAATTATGATGGTACAAACAATTTTAAATAACGAGATTTCAATTTCATTCTCCTGATGATGATTTGGATATAATAAAAGGGATCCTCTTACATCGTTTTCCAATGCATCATGATACACTCAACTTCATTTACCTAACCAAATATACTAAAATACGACTAAGTGAAGAATTAGTCAAACATGTAAAAGTACAACTATGTAAGAAATAGTACATTTTATCAACATGCAACAATATGGTATACATCATGGAAACAATGAAATAATGCATTCTATTCATAAAAATATCACTAATATATTCTATACAATTACATTTCTTTCAGATAACATGCCAATAAGAAGACACAAGTATCGTTGTACTTTTCATTGTCTAGGTACCTGCAACCACACACATGGTCATCACTACAGATGGCATGGCATCTACCTCTAAACTAGCACGATTCATTTTATTGAATATTTCCAAGAATAATAAAAACAATACTTAACATACTTCTAAGGAGAGTAATAAATGTAAATGCCATTTTAGTTCATTTTTAGAGCTATCAAGAGAGAGGAGAGAGAAAATGCTATTTTTCCGCAATCAAATTATTTTCAAAACAAGCATCAAAGAAAGTTTTCTACAGTATTACGTTAGTGTATACAAATTTTCCCAATCGATAGTTTGCTGGAGTAAGGTCATACGATTGATTTCCCCATTTGATTACAAGTTCCCAAAAATGATAAACTTAGGCAAGTTACTCAAAATTCAGCATTCAAAAACCATTTTCAAGACTCAAACAACCATGGAAAAAATATCCTATCTGTTTCCCTATATATAGGGAAACACTCAGAGTTGACAGAACCTCAAACTGACAAACATGATGAAAATGGTGCTCGTCTTTTTAGAGCTACCGATCGTAAATGCACTCAAGCGGCCTTGTCACCCAACGATTGGAGGCCTACAAAACAGGTTAGGAAAACTAGTTTGCAGGATGGTTTTCTCCAAACTGGCGGTTTGTAAAAATTGTCTCATAGAAATATTAGAGATATGCAAAATTGTAGAAATTGTCACCCAAGGTCAGAACGGCAGGTCAAAACCAAACTGCATTTTCTCACTTTCAACAGCTGTTTAAAGCTGTAAACTAGCTCGTTGGGCTCCTAAACGTATTATGAAATAAGGTCAAATAGACATCCAAGGAACAACTCAGGGTTCGGTTGGGCACTCCACATGACAAGGTACACAACCAAAGCTTTCTTTTCACAAATCGGGGCTTATAAGAATATTTTGTGCCCCCAAGAAAACAAGTTTTTAATAACATTCCACAAAGTCACTGTTATGATCCTCATGGGTTTATAAGGATATTTTGCGCCTTGAAGAAAAACAAGTTTTTTTAATAACATTGTACAAGGTCATCTAGGAGTAGTTTTCACTAAGTTTCCCGTTTATCACACCAACCGCGTGGTTTCCAAGACCATAACTAGTGTACAAGTTGTCCAAATATCTCACGAGGTAGATTGGGAGTAGAGTTTACATTCCTGATTTGCTATTCTAGATTGTGTACAAAACAACAAGGATAAATTTGTTACAAGCCACTACGTCTCATTTAGATCACCGATAATTCAATATATTTTAGTTTGATTCTCTACCACATTAAAATAAGAAAACTAGAATTAATAAAATCGTGCAAGAAGGGCAAGATGATGATCCCTGGAATTGAGTTGGCGAGTGACTGAAGAACACAAGGTGCATGGTTTGCGGTCATCCAAGCATTCCGTCAAATAGTTTTTCGGCCTTGAGAATGCTTCCATTTTCAAACACGTTGCAAATATGTTGGAAAAGGTTGTTGAATTAAGTTTTATACTAATGCTTGCATTTTTAAAAACCTCTACGACCTTTCAACAGAACTCTTTGTGCATATCTAGTGATCGAACATTTCATGAGACCACATTTTGTTTGATGCATTCTGTCAAACAGTTTGCATGCCTTCACCAAGTTTCCACATTTTGTAATTATATCTATTGGGGTATATGCAATTATAACTGACAAAAATTCCGTATCCATTATGCTTTTATGGATGTCCATACCAAGTTCCGAAGCTCCCTTTTTGGCGCAGGAAAGGAGAGTGCTTGCAAGGTTGTGGAGACGGCTTCTAACTAGCCATTTGCATTTGTTTAAAAGTTTCCAAGGCTTTTTTTAAAGAACCCATTTTAGCCAATGAACAGCAACCATCACAGTTAGCGTGAATCCTTTTTCTTAGGCATTTAACCAAACAATTCATGAGCCTTGGGCAGGCTTCGACAATAACAACCAACAATCAATGTTTTCCATGTTTCTTTCAGGTAATTTTTCAAACATTTTACCTTCCCGGAGCAAAAGCAACAACACAACAAACAAAATTTCCCTTGTTTGAAAAAAAAAAGGAAACTTGGCACACGTCCTTGGTTGTTTCTCCTGCCCAATGCGTTGCTGAAAGTAACACTTCTTTGGTGCCCAAAACACAACCGCTCAGACTTGTCAATCTATAATCGCCAAATCCTTTTCAACAAACCATTCTGTGCAGCACTCTTCAATCGCCAACATTCCACGCGGCCACACTTTTGGTGGAATTTTTAACAAATAAAATGCAATCCTTGAGCATCCAAAACCAACTATATTCTCCCACGGCTGCAAATACATAACCAAGGCACTTGCAGTAACCATATCTACCAAAAGAATTCGCTTTCCAAGAAAAAAATGCTTTGTTAGACGTCCATGCCCTGCTCTAAGCTCCCAAATTGGCAATGGCAGGGATGGATGATGGAAGAGATCGCATTCCTATAGGGCATTTTCCAAATAGCCAAAAATTCTTCATTGTAACCAAACAAGTAAAAAACAAACAAAACCCCCCTCAAATTTCACAGGCAGTGCGGATATTGGCATGACAGTGTGGGTTTGATTTACAATTTTACACTGAGAGCTATATTCCTCCAACAAGATGCAGAGCCTTCATAACCAAACAATTTAAGATAGACCTGTAACTAAATCTGCCCTCTCACCATGAAGGCTCCAAAATAAAGCCAAGAATTTGCCAAATACATCTCATGACCAGACTGGAACGCATTCATCCCCACAATGACCAAGAAATTCTCCAAAATATTCCTCATGAATGAAAAATATCATTACCCAAGAATAATTTCATTAACTCTTTCTTGGAAAAAGGTTTGCCCACACCTTAGAGTTGAAATCTAATTTAGAAATATTAATTTTTTTATTTATCTTCATTTTTGTTTTGTTGTTAACATTTTAAATATCAAATGATTTAAATCATTTAATTTTCTCAACCATTTAAAATAACTTATTGTCATGATCGTTTTATTATTTTAAAATTCACTTTAACCAAAACCTCACTCGCTTTCGTTAAATCACTCACCTATCGCGCAAGAATCCTCATTTGAAAATTATGCAGAATGCATTTATCTATATCCGTATTACAATTACTTAGATCGACTTTAACGTTAAAACCAAATATACATATATGTATTTCAACTTCAAGATTTGAAATGTTCTCGAGTTGAACAGGTTGTAATAATAACAACGTTGTCACACAAGTCAAAGGCATGGAGGAGCTTTGAGGGTTCTAAAGGTTCATCCGCGAGATTACAACTCCCAAATTGCCCTTACTATTTTATTATCGTAATTGCAAAGTTTATTTCATTCCTAATTTTACTTATGATCACTCCGTAAGTGGTTAAAAAGATAACTCGACATGAGCCCAACATTCTACGACCATCCCGCGATCCTTGGGAAAGGGTTATAAACACATTTATTCAACAACTGGGATAGTGTTGTGAACAAGGAAAAGTTTCAAAAGTTATGGAAATGGGGTAAGAACATTTAAGAAGCCTCAAAGCTTTAAACAAACAAATCAATGAGCCATCATGATAAGAAATAAACAAGGATTCATTACTTTGCATGCATTAATCTTGAAGTAAACAAGCAAACCTAACATGTCTAGTTATCCTCTATTCTTGAAAGTTCTGTAAATGAACCTAATAAATATTCTAAGAAATCAGTTTGTGATTATGAGAATGGTATCTCACCATTAATGGCTAAAAATCCACATGGTTCTTCCCATTTATTCAAATTTTGGGTGTATAGTGCAATAGCAAAGAAAATAGCTCAATAAACAAATAAAAGGAAGCTCTTAATTCTAAACAAAATACTATAGTTTATATTAGAAAGGAGGAATTGTTCTTAGAAATTTTCTAGGGGTAGTGGGGTATTTATAGGTTTTTTAATTTTAGAATTGGAAGACTTTGGGTGCATGTGGGACAAATGAATAAGCCAAAAGACACTTTTAGTGAGTCAAAATAAGATTTGACTAGGCTTATAAGAGGTTAAACATGTCTTAGGATAGTTAATCTAGGTTTAGGTTAATTAATTTTGATTAGTGACGAATTAGGAGCTTGAGAGAGTTGTGAGAGAACTACTCAATCCAATGAACTGGATTCATAATATAAGAATCTAGTAGAAGCGGTTTAGAAGGATATTTAGAAGGGGATTCAGCTAATAAGAGGCTACATTAGCCTTGTTAGTTGATTACAAGAGAAATACGACCAAAATGATGTCGTAAAAGGAGAGTTAGATAGGCCTAATTGATGAGGTGTCGTCTATTTGTGAGGAGAAGGATAGTTAGTTTAATATTGAGAATAATAGCGCAGTGATCAAACTACATGTGTCTACATTTTCCCCTTTTTGGGGTGGCATAAGTTGTGCCACTTCAAATAAAGTTGACAAACACAAATGACTGCAATTTTTTTTGGAGTGGAAGAAAAATTAGTAGAGTGAAGGATGCCCCCTCGAGTGTCGATAGGGCGATGAAAGAGATCGATCGACGATCGAAAAGAAGAGGTGGAAGAGATAGACAAATGCGAAGGGTTAGGATGATCCGACGTGACAATAGAAGAATAAAGAAGAAATAATAAAATAACAAGGAAGAGATATTGAGCTATCAGCGATGTTGTATTGCATAAAACAATATTTATTACATCATATTGTTAAGAATTTTCATCATCGGTCCTTGTTAAAATATAAGCATACGACAAAGTCGTAAAATGACATGAAAAGCTAAGATACAAACAAATGTCCATTGCTAAAATTGCCAACTCCATGCAACATACAAAATATAATGCAATACAAGAAGTAAACAAGCTTACCTAACACGGAAATAAGTACAAACACACACACTCAAACCAACAATGTTTTAAGATAGTTGCACGAATATGTTTTATCGAGTTTTAGTCACAAATCTTTATGATAAATGAAAAGGGTTTAAAATGATGTCCTAAGAAAATTGTATATGGAGGGAGCAGGATGGAGGACACTTGGGTCCTATGAAAAAGTAATGTGCACTACGAAATAGTACCATGCAACTCATTGTGCCCCAAAGTACAGACAAAGTAAGCAACTGAGCTTTTGTAAATGATTGTAGATTCAGATGATCTGTGAGTCGTTGTTTTAAAACATGTGAAAATACCAGCAAGATGCGAGATGAGTGCCATGTGAGAGATACAAATTTTATTTGTGTATGAGTTGTTTACCCATTTTTGTCAAGTTTTGAATTTTTACAATTTTTTCGATTTTTGAATGATTTTGTAATTTTCTACCATTTTTTATCATTCAGAAGAATTTAGAACATGGAAGCCCACCCAAAAGCATGCAGAATGCCCCATGGCGAAGAAACGGGCGTCAAGTAGCAAAAATGTGCCTCGACGAGAAGAAAATGGGTTAAAGAATGATGATTTAAGAAAAATAATCATTACGACGGTGAATATAAGAAGAATGAATGAAAACAGTGCCTAAAAACAATAAGAAATCCCCATGGAGAAGAAACAAACGCTAGGTGGCAAATAATACCCTAGTGTGACAAAAAATTAGGAAAAATAATTATTTAATAAAAATAATTAGCACAACAGGTAGAAGAAAAGGTTAGAATGACCACGGAGGTCACATTAAGCATTTCAGCCATCACGGCAGGCGAGAGGGCATCACAACGGGTTAAAAAAACCTTATATACCCCTCCCAGGGGGTAAATCATCACGGTTAGTTCATTTTTTATGGAGCTCTTGCCAATTTTTACCGCAAGTGAGTTGTGAGCTGCGAGAGAGATGGCAAGAGTTCAGAGGTGAATGAAACACGTAGAATGGATCCGGGAATACCTTCGGGACGATGCTGATGGACCCTACGTGAGTGCCCTATCCCTTCTAGTCAAATTTTGCATTTAATATCATTTATTAGCATGTTTAGGGTAGAATTAACGCAAATACATGTCTAAGTGGCGAGTACACATCGGGAAATTGGGTACACGTACGTGTTGAAAATACGAGTACGCACATGCATATGCATTGGAAGGGACATGTATGCATCAGGGGGAAAATGAGGATACACACATGTCCGCACGTCAAACTACACGCGTAGGTGTCATACTAGACGTGTATGCACTAAAGAGGGATAGAATAAAATAGAAGAATTTGTTAGGGGCGTATGCGTCATGATGGGCACGTAGGCATTGGCAAGGGTGTGTACATGCCTTAGGCACGTATGCATTAGGATAGGCATGCAAGCATCTATAGGGGTGATCTAGAGGATCCTTACTGAGAAACACCAATCTAAAATATTCTCAGAATCAGTTACAGGAAAGTTTTATTGTCATGGAGAAAAATTCAAGATTTTTGGCGATATCTTGTTTTAAGAAATCAAAGAACGTATGAAAAATTTATGGCTCCCTGAAATCTTCAGGCAACTGGTAAATTTTGGGACTGTGTGTAGGTTGAACGTGTGCATGCTCGCCAAGTGGACCAATGAAAATGCATGACACGTGGACAATATGGGCAAAAGAGTAAAAGTTTGGTTTGAACGTTAGTCTTGGATAGTCTTAGTGGACAGGTGGGCTCCGATATTTACTGGCTGGCGGCCCTCAGCCATGTTTGACACACTCGATTATGGAGGGGTTTCTTGGCCTCCTTCTCATATTACCATTACAAGACTTATTGCTTATATTTACCTCATTTTGCTAATCATTTGATATCAGTGTGGGATATATTTGTATATTATAAAGGGCTTATAAACTCAGCCAGCCGATTAACAATATCCACCATGCCACATTTCATTATTACCAACATTAAATTTGCCGCTAAACCATTTAAACATCCAAACGCATCCCTTATTCACTCCAAACTCTCAAAATATTATCCTAATACCTCCAAATATCCTATTCCCAACTTGCATATATGTTATCTCTCCTTATAACTCCACGCACCTTGAAAATGCATAGCCCACAACATATCCAATGCACCAAAATTATCACTAAACCAAGCCACCACTCAATCCATGAAAATGGCTCATAAGCCAATCAAACTATAAACAATGCGCCCTATTTTAAAAGCCTCCACTATCCTATCAAGTGCCCAATGTGGGATAAAATGCGCCCAATATGGAAATTCAAAGTGCTTCCCATCTAGGATTTGAACCCAACTCCTTTGGGCTAAAAGGATAAGTCACCCAACCATTGTGCCATGGGGATGAAACATTATAAAAGGGCTCTGTTGATATTTGTATTGGCATGTTCGATGACTGTATTAATCTTTAAAAGGCTTATAACTTGAGCTAGGAGAGGAATTTTGAGATGATGTAAAAAGAAACTAATGTTATTTTTGGCAGAGGAAGACTATGAGAAGATTTCAGATTCTTGTAGAAATATTTGTAAAGTTTATTTTCAATATTTTAATAGATTGGTCCTATTCAACTGGACCCGGAGACGTAGGCCTCAAGCGACCAAACTCCGTTATCACGTCTTGTGTCAATTTGATAGGTGAAATTCTCTATTATTTCTGTATTTTTACATAGTACTTATAGATTTTAATTATTTATTAAAATTACAAGAAGGTCGTAATGTCAAATTTTCATTAAAATCATTAAAAGCAAAAGTTTGAGTGTGATTGTGCAAGTTTGCTTTGGATTTTTAGATCACTGGTATCAGAGTTGGTTTTTGGTTTAGATTAATGATTTTTTGGATTGCAAGTTTTTGTGTTTAGATGTTAACAAGGTCCCAGTCTAAGAAGGGTGAAGGAGAGCTAGTAGAAGGTAATCCCAAAATTGGTACAAGACGATCTCGAATTCCTACAATGGAGGATTCGAGAGGAAGAATAATTTCGTCAATCATTCCTACATATTAAGGAAATGGTGGAAGAATTGTACCAAGATAGACAAAGGGAAAAGGGAACTAGAGGATAAAAAAATAAGAAAGCTCTAGTTCTGATAATTCTAAAAGTGAACCTCTAAAATCTGATTTTCCTTCATTAAAGTTAGATATTAAGTTTGAATTGCCAATGTATACTAGAGAGATAAATGCAAAGAAGTTGGATAACTGGATCAAGCAGATAGAGGTATATTGCAGGGTTCAGAGAATTTTGGATGATGAATCAAAGATTCATTTGGAACTCTTCAGATGGGTGGCACAACACTCATTTGGTGGGAGAGTAAGCTTCAAGAAGTAGAGGAAACCAAAGGTAATGAAATCACTTCTTGGTCTGATTTTGTTTCAAATCTTAGACAAACAATTTTATCCTCTTGGTTACAAGCAACAAGCTATGATGGATTGGAAAACATTAAGGCAAACTAAGGACAAAGTGTTCAAGACTACACACAAGAATTTAGGAAAAGGGATCTAATTCTTGGAATTTCCCTAAACATAGCAAGAAACATTGCTTAAATATATTGGTGGATTGCATAGTTACCTAAGGCATATGATTCTTATTTTAGGTGCTACTAATCTTGATGTAGTGTGTGTTCAAGATAACCCATTTGGAAGCACAGAGGGAAAATGACTAAGGAGTCCTCCTTCTTTTAAACAAAATAACAAGCAATCCGAAGGACAAGGAAAAGGTTCAAAAGAACAAGGAAAAGGAAAGGGTAAGAAAAAAATAAATTCTATTATTAAGAAGGAAGATGAAAAACATTTTGCAATCATTGTAAAAAGAACCATGATGAGTCTAGGTGTTGGAAATTACATCCAGAAACTAAGCCTAAATGGATGGTTAAGAAAGGAAAAGAGAAGAAAATGAATATTGTGGTTCATGATCTTGGGTTTGATTCAGGGATGAAACCAAGATCATGGCCATGAGTTTTCAAGGTAATCATTCTTCTCTTCTTCCAACACTAGTACTTCAAATGTTGCATCTTCTTCTAATCAACAATCTATGCATGATGAAAAGAAATGGAATGAGGTTTTCCACCTTAGAGTGATTTCAAAACATACAAAAATTGATACTCTTTTTTATAGTGGATCTCAAGCTAATTTGATTTCAGAGGAGGTTGTTAAGAAATTAGGACTCAAAACTAATCCACATCCTAAGCCTTATCCTTTGGGCTAGGTTTGTGATGATGTGAAGCTACAGGTAACTAAAACTTGTAGATTCTGATTTTCCATTACAGACAAGTTTATTGATGAGGTTGATTTGGATGTTGTTCCTTTGGATATTTGTGGAGTAGTTTTGGGAAGTCCTTATTTATATGATCATAAAGTAATCTTCTATAGGGAAGAAAATAAATACTTTCTTGTAAAAGATGGAATTGAGTATATTGTTAGAGCTCATCGTGTAAAAACAAATATTTCATTGGTTACTGCAGGACATATGAAAAGACTTGTTAATTCAAGAAAGATTTTTGTACTCATGGTGATCAAAGCCAAAGAGAAAGATCACGAAAAGGATTTTGAAGGATTGTGATCCTAAACATCGTAATGAATTGGTAAAAATTGTTTCTAACTATGATGATGTTTTTCAGGATCCACAAGGTCTACCTCCCAAAAGAGGGGTTCAACATGAGATACAGTTGCTACAGGATGCACCTCTTCCCAACATTGGTATGTATAGATTGTCCATGGTTGAAAATGAGGAAATCAAGAAACAGGTGATGGAACTTTTGGCCAAAGTATTATTCATCCAAGTACATCTCCATGTGGTTCACCAATTATTTTGGTGCCAAAGAAATATGGCACATGGTGAATGTGTGTTGATTTTTGTGCTTTAAAAAAGATCATGGTGAAAAATTGTTACCCTCTTCCTAGAATAGATGATTTACTGGATCAATTAAAGAATGCAATTTACTTCACTAAGTTAGATTTAAGAAGTGGTTATCACCAAGTAAGAATTGATGAAGGTGATATTTGGAAAACTTATTTTAAAATGAAACATGGATTATTTGAATGGTTAGTGATGCCTTTTGGATTGTGCAATGCACTAGAAACATTCATGAGAGTTATGAATGATGTTTTTAGACCATTCATTGATGATTTCGTTATTGTCTACTTAGATGATATTCTTATTTTCAGTAAGTCTTGGGATGATCATGTTATTCACATCCAGAAAGTCTTAGATGCATTAAGAGGAGAAAAATTATTTTTGAAGATGTCAAAATGTGAGTTTGGAAAAACATCTTTAATTTACATGGGTTATGTTATGGGAAATGGTGAATTGAAAATAGATCCTGCAAAAGTAGAGGTTATTGTGAAATGGCCTAGACCCAGTAATGTGACAGAGGTTAGGAGTTTTCTTGGTGCAGTACAATATTGGAGAAAATTCATTTCTAACTTCTCATTTATTTACATCTCCTTTGCATGCTTTGACAAGTATTAAATATGTCTTTAAGTGGGGAAGGAAAACAATAGAAGGATTTTGATGCACTGAAAGATAAAATTAGTACCACTCTAGTCTTGGCACTTCCAGATTTGCAGTATTCATTTGAGATTGAGACAGATGCTAGTGACTATGCAATGGGGGAAGTTTTGATGCAAAATAAATGACCAATGTGTTACCATTCAGAAACCTTCACGAGTGTGGTAAGAAATTATCCAACTTATGATAAAGATTTGTATGCTTTGGTGCAGAGTGTAAAGAAATGGAAGCATTACTTGATGGGAAAGGAAACAATTATACATACCAATCATCAGCCCCTTCAGTACTTGCAAACAAAAAAAAGTTACAGCAGTCTAGACATTTCCATTGGATGGGATTCTTGCAGCAATTTCATCTCGTGATCAGGTAAAAAAGGTATACAAAACAAGGTTGTTGACATGTTATCTAGACCTCCAGTTTTTGTTGCATCTATTCTTTTACAACATAGTTCCTTGGCTCATGATAGTTATAAGGAACAATATGTTTATGATGTTGATTTTAAAGAAGTGTATGAGGATTTAATGAGTGGGAAAAAAGTAGGAGAAAAGGATTATCATGTGCATGATGGAATTTTATATCATTCTGGTAAAATTTGTATTCCAGAAAATGAGCATGTTTCATATGATTAGGGAATCTCATACTTCTCTTATTTCTAGTCATTTTGGTGTTGGTAAAATAGTTGCACATTTACAAATGTATTTTTATTAGCCTAGAATGCATGAACATGTAACCATGTATATAAAAGGATGTGTTCTTTGTGCCACGAGAAAGTCCTAGTAACATGAAATTAGGAATTTACACTCCTCTTCCTGTCCCTACACAGTCCATGGGAAAGTATTTCCATGGATTTTGTAGGAGGATTTCCCATGTCACGAAAGAAACACGACTATTTATATGTGGTTGTGGACAGATTTAGCAAGATGTGTGTGTTGATTCCATGTACTAAACAAATAACTGGTGAAGGGACTGCACATTTATTCTTTCAGTTTGTATGGGTTCATTTTGGTTTACCCACTTCAATTATTTCAGATCGGGATTCTAGATTTCTTGGGGAATTTTGGTCAACTTTGTGGGGTTTAATGGACACTAAATTGAAGAAAAACACTTCTTTCCATCCACAGACCGATGGTCAAACAGAGGTTGTGAACCACACAGTGGTACATTTTCTTAGGGGCTATTGTGGTAAACATCCTAAATTGTGGGATGAACATTTATATTATGTGCAACATGCTTATAATCATGCCTTACATTCTTCTACTTTGAAGTCTCCATTTGAGACTTGTTATGGTTATCTACCTAAATCTCCATTAGATTTCTCAAAGCTTTGGATAGGAAACTGTTGTTAATGGTTTAAGTGATTATGAAAAATTTAAATAAAATATTTGTGCAGCTGAATACAACAGGTCCATCAATATGTCTGAAGAATAGTTGGAGAAAATTCAAGCTAAGTACAAAGCAAGGCATGATAAACACAGAACTGATCACAAGTTTCAAGTTGGTGATTCAGTTTGGCTTCACATCAGTAAGGAAAGGTTGACAGGTGAAGGTAAAAAGTTGAAACCTATTCGGTATGGTCCATTCTGAATATTGGAGAAAATTGGTAACAATGCTTTCCAGTTGGATTTACCTCCATATATGCAAATTTATTCAGTTGTAAATGTTGAGAACTTGAAATTGTATGAACCACCTATGATTATTGATCATGATGATGCTAACATTATACCTTCCATTGATGATTTTGCACCTGAGTATCTCGATGAGTTGCAGGATGATATCATTTTGGACAGGAAGGTCAGAACTTCGTGAAGGGGTGATATTGAATATCTTTGTGTTGGGTTCAAAGGCATGCATCCAAACAAGGTGAAATGGATGGAAACCGGAAAGGTGAGGGAGAAATACCCTCACCTATTTACCAATTAAGTTGAATTTTGGAGGTCCAAAAGTTTCTCAGTGGGGAGGAGTGATCCAGAGGATCCTCACTAAGAAACGTCAATATAAAATCTTCTAATAATCATTTACAGGTAGTTTCATTGCGTGGAGGAAAAATTCAGATCTTTCTGACGATATCTTGTTTGTAGAAATCAAAGCACATATGCAAAAGTTATGGCTCACTGAAATTTTTAGGCAACTGGCAAATTTGGGACTATGCACAGGTTAAACGCATGCACAGCTCACCAAGTGGACCAATGAAAATATGCAACACATGGGAAATATGGGAAAAAGAGTAAAAATTTGGTTTGAACACCGGTCTTGGACACTCGATGATGGATAAGTGGGACCCACTCAGTTATTTTCTTGGCCTCCTTCTCTTATTGCCCTTAGGTCAGGTTTGACACAACTCATTATGGAGGGGCATCTTGGTCCTCCTTTGTCATATTTCGTAATTATTGCATATTTGCCACACCCATTTATATTCCACATATGAACTCATTATTTTAGCTTTCGGGATTTTAATGTGGTAAATCCTTGTAGATATATTGTATAAAGTGTCGTTGGCTGGACAGTTAATGACTCTCAGTTTCTCAACTCGGCCTAGCTTTGTTTGTGGTTTTGGGGCATTCTGGCTCATGAGCCAACTATTACCTTAAATTTCCTCCACATATTGAATTTATATACATGTCAGACTATTTTATCATCCACTAAATTGCCAACGCATTATCCTAATTCCATCCAATATATATTCCAACCATTCATTTATGCACATAAATTAGCTTTAAAAATAGCACATTCCAAAACCTAACTTTGGCACCTAAGAAAGTGGCTCTTAAGCCAATTCAAACCATAAAACAACGTCCTATTTAAAATCCTCCTTATCCTCCTTTTGAGTGCCCAATGTGGGATAAAATGCACCCAATATGGAATTCAAAGTGCACTCATGTAGGAATTTGAACCCAACACCTTCTGGGTAAAAGGATAAGTGCCCAACCATTGCACCATGCAAAGCTGGAAACTATATAAAAGGAGCTATATTGATTTGATTTGTATTAGCAGTAGGGACTGTTTATAATCTTTGGAAGGCTATAACTTGAGCTAGGATAGGAATTTTGAGATGATGTAAAAAGAAACTATTGTTATTTTTGGGCAGAGGAAGACTGTGAGAAGGATCAAATTCTTGTAGAAACCATTGTAATTAGTTTATTTTCAATATTTTAATAGATCGGTCCCATTTAATTGGACCCGAAGACGTAGGCCATCAAGCATGTCAAACTCCATTATCACGTCTTGTGTCAATTTGTTGGTGAAATTCTCTATTATTTATGTGTTTTTACACAGTACTTGCATATTTTAATTATTTTGTAAAATTACAAGAAGGTCGTAATGTCAAATTTTCATTAAAAAATCATTAAAAGCAAAATTTTGAGTGTGATTGTGTAAGTTTGCTTTTGGATTTTTAGATCACTAGGCACGTAGGTGCCAGAAGAAATACTTAGCAATTTTTTAAAGAAAAATAAGATAAGTAGAGAAGGATGTGGGCTAGATTTTTGTAGAAGAAAGTTAAAAGTAACACTTAGAAGAATAAAATAGAATACTATAGATAGAATCAGATCATAACAAGTGTATTATCATTTTGCAGAGATGACTACTAGTCCTTCATACTAGAGATCGATATGGGTGCTTGGCTTCCATATTGGTAGATTTCGAGGAGGAGGACACCGAGCTTTTGGGCATCCTTTCATATGTCACTGGATTAGACCACGTGGCTAAAATGTCAAACATTACTTTGAACCATGGCCTCCTCATAGCCTTAGCTAAGAGGTGGCAAAGTGAGAGCCAGTGTTTTCATATCCCAACCGATGAGATTACTATCACGCTAGAGGATGTATTGATGATTCTGTCGGTGCCCATCAAGGGTTAGCTGATCAATTATGAGAGTCACAAGACTGAGATCACAACTTGTCTATTTGAGCTATTCGGAGTGGAGGATATACCTCATCAGGGTATGACCATTAGACTATCTCAGTGTATAGAAGACCCAAAGTTAGATCGGGTGGTAATTTACTTGATGGCCTTTGTTAGTGGTGTTGTGTTTACTTACAAGACTGGCGCTACATTCCCTTTGGGTCTCATCGGAGTAGTACATGGACTAGTTAATGGTGAGAGGTATTTTTGGGGCCAGTATATATTGGTGAATTTATATTGGGATCTTCACCTTATCACTGACTACCGTCAGAAGACGGTATGCCCAGATAGATTATTGCAGATATGGGCCTCAAACTACATAGCCATTGGTCACCCCACATGTGTGTTACAAGCTCGCGCTCCAAAGGAGCCATTTGGGATGGGTTGGGTTCCTGCTGGAGATGATGTTCGACCTAATTAGGAGATACCTATCATTATTGTCAAGAGTTTGATGATCTTTGGTAGGTATAGATAGTATGGAGGTTGTATAGACACTTTCAGTGGCCAAAGGATGGTCTCGAGCTTAGTGTGGCCATGATAGATCATTTTATGTATGGGAGTCGATGCTACATGCTATAGATATTTTTACAGAGTGGACAGATGTCAGAGGCAGTTTTGTCTCATTCAGGATGTTCCATGGCATGATATGTGTTTCACACATAGAGCCCGCGAGGTTTTTGATACGGGTCCTCAGATTCAGATGGATAGACCATGACCAACTATGAGTAGATGGTGCCAATACTATAATTACCATTGAGACAAGTTAAGGATCTTGGATGTACATTCGAGTATGGACTGTGGTATTTGACAGTGTTACCTTATCGATTGACCATTCCATGGGTAGCCTAGGACGTATGATTTAGGCCACCTTATGAGGTGCATCCAGACAGTGATGTTTAGGATGAGCATGGAGATGATGATGATGATCCCTTTAATGGTCAGCATCACAACAGGGGTGGGGGACAAGGTCCTCCATAGTGTCAGCCACAAGGAAAGGGGTTGAGGTTGAGAGGGAGATAGGTACCTATGGCTCCTCATATGTAGTTTCCTCCAGTTGGTATACCAGCTGGAGTTCTCATTCCATTATGACAAATTAATCCAATGATTCAACAGATTCCTCCTCCACATGCTCCAGGGTAGCACATTCCTAGGTAGTAGGTTCCACAGTAGGGTCCACCTCCTAGTCCGCCACATGATGGTGGAGAAGATGATGGTGGATATGGAGGGTAGATAGTTGTATTAGAGCAGTAGTTACAATAGTTTATAGTTTTGCAGCTTTAGATGACGGCTGAGAGAGATTAGACCAGGGCACAACTTTAGGTGGTTACCATAGAGCGAGACCAAGCTAGAGATCAGGTACATGTTGTGACCTCATAGAGAGATCATATCAAGACATAAGCTATTTAGGGAGGTGGCAGAGATGGATCCACTTGGTTTCATAAGATTCAATAGCTAGCTTCTCAGAGTACATAGATTATGAGCCTATTATAGCATTCCCAGAAACAAGTACAATAATTAGTAGGTTAGAGGGACCAGGCCTAGGATGATGCTCAGGCCCTTGCAACAGAGAGAGATCGGGCACAAGCCTAGGAGTAGACTATGAATGTGGCTAGAGATCGGTTATCTACTGCATTGACACAGGCTCAGGTGGACATGGCATAGGTTACAGGAGAGACAAAATTCTCTACACCAGGCATCTACCGCAGGAGCGATGACACAAATTTTGTTAGATGTTATGAGGGCTAGTGGTGAGGCCTCCTATTACAAGGCCACATACTACGAGGTAGTTATTGAGGAGCTAAGAGTGGCACTCATTGATAAGTTAGATGTGAGAAGGTCTAGATTCAGGTCCCAGAGGACCTCTTGATCAACAAGATCAAGGCAGAAGACCATAGTACAACAAATTTTGGCAGGCTCGGTCGAGCCATCTCGTTAACAACAACATCCTCCTCTAGGTCATAGGCCAGGTAGTCTAAGAGAGGACAAGATTCATGGATGAATCTCTTGATTTATTTTATACTGATAGATATATGTACCCTTGATGTATGTCTCTTATGAAGGCTCCGATGATTTTGATCGATGATGTATGATGTATCACATGTTTTTAGATTTATGATATATCCTTATATAATATCATGTGTTTTTTACATGATATGTTTTTAACTTTAGTGTACGGGATGATATTTATGATATTGGTGTGGGGGGATAGATTTGTGATTATGCACGATCCCTCTTTCCCCATTGATGATACAGTATGTGATGTTTAGTTTAACATACCTGTTTGATGTAGCACTTAGCATTATTATGGATATATGATTTAGAGATGATGCTAGATGTGAGGATATGATAGATGATATATGTGACAATTTTATACAATCAATTTACAAGCACAACCTAATAAAAAATGAACATAAGACAAATATTCATAAGTATGCAAAACAAATTCAATGCAATAGTTAAGTAAAACTCAACTTAAGTAAGGAATTTGAAGTTTATTTAAACATAGAACACAATGCAATGGAAACAAATCTAATGAACATAAAATTTACAAGTATGCAAGATAAAATGAACTAAATGCAATAGTTAAGTAATACTCAACTTATGCAAATGAATTCAATTTAACGCATACAACATGGAAATAAAATGCAATCAACACTCTACAAACCAACAACTAAAAGTAATCAAACTACTACTTTAATTTTTACGGGACAACATTGATATATTTTCTATTGTTTTTGGCATTATCTTGAAGGATAAATTTTTCAATGCTACTGTTCACATTGTTTTAAGGAGTTTCCTCAAGAAAATGGTATTTTTTTTGTGTAGCGTCGTCCCTAGGAGGGATTTTTTGAATTTTTTAGGTTTTTTTGTATCGTTTTCTGAATGTTTTTGTGTTTTTCTAAGGTCCAATTTGAAAGCAATGTACAGTGACAAAGAAGTGTGGATGCCCCCAGCAAGAGATGGGAATATACAAAGGAAAAATGCCACGTGTGTATGTTCAAGAAGTTTTAGATGTGAAGATTCCCCTAGCGTTAGATGGGAATATATAAATGAAATTTCTTCACGTAGAAGAAAGAATAGATGAGCCAAATCACGACTTGCAAGATAGGTTCAGGAGGATTCGTAGGCCTGCAGGAAAATTAACCTTAGATAAAAGTGATAGTTACCCGTCTAGATGTGAGAGTGGATTATGAACAAAGAATCCTCCTTAAGCACCGGAAACCAGTTTTCACTCAAGGACTTTCCCAATGTGCCACAATTGCGTGGTTTTCACATTTGGACTACCTGTTTTCTTTTTACTGTTTTCTCAATTTTTTAATTTTTTGCTTGTTTTTTCTTACTTTTATGAGGAAATTCTTATTCAAGTAAAGAATTACTTGAGATGCATTGCATTCATGGGTTCCTTTAATTCCTCACCATCTGAGTGAGCCAACTTGTATGCCCCTGAACTGTACTTAGAGACCACAACATATGGCTATAATCAGTTGGCTTCAAACTTTCCTTTCTTTTCTCTTTCCTTAACAATGTTTTTCTAGTTCTCTTTCAACACGAGATCACCTACGTCAAACTCACGAGGTATGATCTATTTATTGTATCCCCTTGATACATGGTTTTGAGAAACCTTTAAGTGATTAAGCCCTCTCATATTCTTTTCATGAAGTAGCTCTAACTCTGCCAGCTGGGTAACCCCGCAGTCTTTGTCTTTATCTAGATAGTCCCGTAGAGATATTCTCAGGGAGGGAATCTCAATTTCCAAGGGTGTGATGGCTTCAGTGCCATAGACTAAGGATTATGGGGGGTAGCACCAGTAGGGGTGTGAATGGAGGTTATATAGGCCCAGAGGGCAAGATGAATCTAGAGGTGACAATTACGAACAATCTTACTAACCGTTTTCTCCATGATTAGAACAAGGATTTTATTGGTGGCCTCTACTTCTCCATTACCTTGAGGGTAATAGGGGTGGAAAACTTTAGTTATGTTTGAAATCTTTGGCATAATGCTTTAACTATTTTTTTTTGAAGGAATTACCATTATCTATGACAATGACAGAGGGGATGTCATAATGGAAGATGAAATGATTCATTATGAATTTAGATATTTTTGCACCAGTTACGTAAGAGAGAGGCACAACCTCTACCCATTTAGTGAAGTACTCGATGGTGGTGATATTTTGGGTATGGCCATCTAAGGAATTAGCAGTGAGTTTTCCTCTGTGATCAAGTCCCCATCTAGAAAACAACTAAAGGGTTATGATGGGCCATAAAGCCTACGTTGGCACATGTATCCAATTACCATATTTTTGACATAGTTCACACTTCTTGATGAAGTTGCAAAAATATTCCTTCCTTGGTAGGACAATAATAGCCTACTCTCAAGAGTTTCTTAGCAAGGGCGATGTCCCTAGCATGACCTCGGGAAATGCCTCCATGCACTTCTTTAATATCATGGACTAACTTGGTAACATCCAAATAATGTAGCAGATTCTCATCGTAGCAATGATGATAGAGGGTTCCTCCTAGGAGGGTATAACGGGATATATGGTGGATAAGGGAATTTTTCTCGGTATGGGAAATGTTTGGAGGAAACGTGTCATCTTGTACATAATTAAATATGGAGTCGTACCATGGTGAGAATAGAAAAACAACTTCACATCTCGAACAAGATTCTAACATGTCGTATGCAGGCATTCATAAGTGCTCAAAAAAGAATCAACGGGATTACATGAATTTTTCCTTGTAGAATTCATAGTTGTTTTAGGTTCATAGGTGGAGGCATCTTTGTGATAGCTGCAACCTTAGTGGGATCTACCTCTTTCCCTCTCTGTGAAACAATAAAACCCATAAGCTTTCCTGATAATATGTCGAAGACACACTTTATTTGGTTTAGGTGAACCTTATAATCTCAGAGATGTTGGAAGATATGTCTTAGCACTTCAGGGTGCTCTTCTCTGGTTTTTGATTTTGCTAAGATATCATCAACGTAATCTTCCATGATGTCATTCATCATGTCATGGAAGATGATTGTCATTGCATGTTGATATGTAGCATCAATATTCTTAAGCTTGAAAGGCATGACTTTATAACAAAATGTCCCCCAAGGAGCGATGAAATAATTCTTGTGTTAATCTTCCTTTGTAGTCCTAATTTGGTTATAACCCGAAAATCCATCCATTAAGGATAACATTTCATAGCCGACAGTTGAGTCGATGATCATGTCAATGTTTGGTAGAGGGATGTCATTTTTGGGACATTATTTTTTGATGTCTCGAAAGTTGGTGCATATTTTGATAATGATTGAATTCTTTTGAACTTAGAATATAATGGATATCCAATCTAAATAGTCGATAGTTTTGATAAAAATATATTGCTAATAGCCTTTCCAATTCTTCTTTAACATGTAGTATAATCTTTGGATGCATCTTTCTTAACTTCTACTTGATGGGTTTGGCATCTGAGTGCCCAATAAGATTATGTACGACCAATTCAGGGTCCAAACTGGGAATATTTACGTATGACCATGTATATACATCTGTATATTCTTGTAATAATGCCACAAAGAATTTTTGTTCCTATGCTGAGAGTGAAGCTCCAAAATTTATCAGTTTAGGCTCTTCTTTTGGACCAATATTAACACTGATTATTTCTTACACGAGCATCTTAGATGCATCTTCCATCCGTGTAGGATCAAGGGGAAGAGTAAGATCAACCTCTATAGGTGTATCATCATCTTTGTGTGGGTACACCACTTTTTCCATTATTTATTCGTTTCGTTTATCCTCTATTGCCTCAAAGAGGGCTTCATAATTGGACTTATGCTTTGTTTTCCCATAAGGCTTTTCAGAATTACTTGTGCCCTTGTTTATGATATTTTTATTCAAGTGACCACACATCTCTACTTCTTCTCTAAAGTATGCGTAGGTATCTAGTTTGGTATCAAAACCTTTCTTGTGGTCCCCATTTAAAATAGAATCCATGAGTCCCATGAATTCTGCAAATGCTTCATCATTCTCAAAGAAATCAATTGACACATGAAGTTTTTTATGCCAAATTATAAGTTTGGGTTATACTAGGGTTATTTTATAATTGGCTTAGGAATCGGACCAGGATAAGGTGAACATATTTGAATTTGGAAATAGGTTAGTGGAGGTAAGATCCTCGTATAGGCTACAATAGAAATTTGCATCACTGTCTGAATGAGATGAGCCATCCTCATGTTTAGAAGAGGTAGCGTCTATCTCAGAAGGCAGATCATCATAAGGCCTGATACTAAGGTGGTGTTTGTTTTATTTGAAGCAAGGAATAGGAATGGGTTTTATCCTTCCTTGTGTGTTGACGCTGCATCCAAATCCACTATAGCCTATGGCATACATCATGCAGTGGCATTTGATATATTGTAGAGCTTGATGACATGATTCCATAGTGACTTTGGGTATCTAGTTGGTGGGTGTATCTAACATCTTCTCCTCATATAAGAGACCACTAGGAATAAACCTCTCAAATGGTTAAAGGCATCTATCCCGAGTGCTTTTGAACTGAAAATGTCGTTTACCATGTGTCTTGGGTGACACTGAGAGAAACCATATTAACAAGGCCTACTAAAGAGTGATTTATTTACTTGGGCCATACTTAGTAGATGTTTCCTTTCGTGATGCGAAGGGGTAGACCAATGTAGGAGATTTATGATTACATAGAGTAAGTGTATCTGGGTGTATATGTTCTCTTATAGCTTTTATTTTTAACAGGACAACAATATCCTTTGAAGGACACTCATATGCTACTCAAGAAAAACTTTGCAGTGCTTTACAATGTGTGAATGGTTCTCGATCACCTGGGATGGTGATCGTCTGTCCTCCATGGCATAATTTGATACACTGATGAAATGTAGAGGGAATGGCTTGCATGGCATGAATCCATGGGTTTCCCAAGAGCATGTTGTAAGGTAGATCCAAGTCAAGGACATGGAACGTTGTATCATGATATGTTGGCCCTACTTCCATCGAAACTACTATAGTTCCTATTGATTCTTTCTCTTCATTATCATAGGTCGTGATGGTAATAGTTTTAGCACCCAGATCTATTTCTGAATTGCCTAGCTACTTAACCAGCGTTAATGTGAAAATATTTAGACTAGACCCGCCATCTAGAAGCACTCTTTTGATTTTACGATGAGTAACAATGACCTCTATGTATAAGAGTAAGTTGTGCTCAGGGTTATTGCGTAGGATTGTATTTCAATCAAAAGAGATATGATCGTTGGAATCAAGGTGTGCAATCATCGCTTGAAGGTGGGTAGGATCTACATATGTGGAGACCCCTAAAATCTGAAACATTTTATACAGTATATTATTATGAGCATTAGAAATCTTGACGAGATCTAGGTTTTAAATTCTAGTTGGGGTTTTCTCCAATTGTTTTATCAAATTATACTAGCCTTCCTAAGGAACATATAGAGGATTGGGTATTACCAAATGAGCACATCACGTGCCTACAACACAATTGTTTCCTAAGATCCTAATGGTTTTCACTTGTTTATCAAATGAATAGACACAACCTATAAGGGATTCAAATGGATTATCATTTTTTGGATAGACATAGGCCGCGCTTCTATAGTCATCAGAAGTTTGCCCCGATCTGGATTTCTAGTCTTTTTATCCTCATGATTGGGAAAGGGCTCTTTAAATATACCCATCTTCTTGTTAGGAACATGTCCTCAATTGAATGGTGAATCTACTATAATTTTACCTTCTTTGATGAGGTTTTGTATAAAATTCTGCAATCTTAGGCATCTATCGTTCTTGTGTCCTTTGACCATGATGAAAATCACAGTATTCATACTCTTTAAACCAACCTGGCTTAGGTGCATCATCTGGGTATTGGTACCATCGCAATTGGGGTACTGTACCAAATTTATAGCATCTAATTTGTTTAAGTATAGTGGACAATGATTTAGTTAGAGTTGTAAATTGTACATTTCGTAGGTACCTTTTGGGCGAGGTCCTTGCAAAAGCTTTAATGGTGGACCCACTCTGTACATCCTGGACTCTTTTGGAGTTTTTAATGTCATCGCCAATGACATGTTTATTCTTATTTAAGATCTTTGGTTTTTCTGTGGGTTTTGACTCGTGTTTATCCTTTATAATAGGTTTGAGCATCCCCTTTGCAATGAGATATTTCTCAATTTTATTTCCTTTCTCTATAACTTATTCAAATTTAGTGTTGCAGTGCATCTATAAATGGAAGGTTATTTCCGGGTTCAAGTTGAGGACGAATATTCTTACCATTTGTTTTAATGGAAGGACACAAGGGAAATGAATTTCCAATCGACGTCATCGATGTAAGAAGTTTGTGAAGGTCTCATTAGGTTTTTGCTTAGTGTTGCAGAGATGGTTCTATAAGATTTTGTGAGAATCGAATCGGAAACGATGCACCATGAAGAAGTTGCACTCTAATGGAATCGTAGTGGCTCTAGCGTAATTGCAAGGAAGAATCAATCAATCAATGGAAGAGATTGCATAACAGAACAAAGCTTGCACATACAGGAAAGACAACAGAGTGTATTGTCATGCTCATAAATGTTAAATGAAGGGATACATATAGGGTGTTGAGTAACCCTAGTGCATGACACATAAGCTAACCCTAATGATATCACCCATGTGAGATGACCCTCCATATGTGAGTGGAGGACACATAGATCACTCACACCAACACCCCCCTTCATCGAAGCTAGGGTAGTGGCAATGATGAGTCAAAACATAACAAGAAAACACTCCTAAACAACTAAGAAAGATGTGTCAATGGGTCCCGGAAACTAAAGGCCTGATAAGGTGCCCATATACAAACAATATCTTCCTAGAAGAAGAAGACGACTAGAAATGGATCCCGACACAAAGCATGATGAGGTACCCATGCACAAAAAATAATTCCCAAGCAATGACGGAAAACCCAGTGGGAAAAACATGCACCACAAGAGAACAAAATGCTCTCTAATCTAAGAAAGATGCCAAAGATGGGTCCTGGCCATAGACTAGCCTGAAAAGATACCCATGTACAAAGGGGAAACCTCTCAGAAAGATGAAGAAGAGAGAGGAATAGGGAAACAAGATGGATGCAGAAGATGCCATGGACAGATCTGAACTCTGCAACTCTAAGAAGTCTCCCATAAGAATGTCGATAATGAGATCATATGCCTCTAGACTGAAGAAGAGCCATCCACACTGAACTATGTCTGCCCTTAGGAAGGACAGAAAATATGTGTTGGAATTCTGCCCACTCCATGAAGGAAACCAAAGGAAGTAGCACGAAGAACTCTGATTCTAGTCCATGAAAGTGTGACATACGTCTAGTAAGCGAGTGCGAAGGAACCGAATGTAATGTCACGAGTGCAGAATTGTCAGAGTATGAAGGGTGAACACCTGTAGAAAAGATGTCCAACTGATGTGAAGGCAACAAAACATCCCCCACAAAAGAAAATGGATCCACAAGAAAGTGTGGATCAATGAAGGTACCCAAAAAAGTGGAAGTGGCAAGAGTCCCAAAAGGGGAACTCCTAACAATGGAGATGATGAACTCCTTTGAAATACCGGTAGATGGATGAGGAACCTGTAGTACATCACAAGTGTACTCTATGAAAAGACAACTAAGGTCAGGCAGATACTCATCCCAATGAGGGGGCTCAAGAAACATAAGAGCGATGTCAGATAGGTATGATTCATCCAATGAAGGTGGAGGAGTGAAAGGGGCCTCGCACATTGAAGGTGGAAAATAAGCGAGTGTGATGATTGTATGATACTATATAGAAGACTGCTCAATATCTGATGATATGTGGGATGTTTCAACACTCTCTAGAATAGTGAGAGAAGGAGGATAAGAGTCCTTTGAAGTACTCTCAATATTAGAAGTAGAACTAAGCAATTATGTGTCAGTGGAACTGTTATCACATGAGGAAATAGATGAGCCAACATAATCAGAAGTAGAGGTGAAGAAAGAGTGGGGTCCAACAAAATCTGAGTGAGTACGTCTCATATCTGAAGTATCTCCAACTAAATCTCTAGCACTTTGCAAATTTTTCCTAGCCCAAAGAGGATTAGGAGAATCAAGCTCATAGTCAGAAGATTCTTCACTCGAATGAGAAGGGACATAGTCCTCATCATCACTATTTTCAAAATCGGAAGACTCAAACATTTGAGGGTCAAGAAGAGGAGCACGCTCAACAACATCATCATCTAAGGAGTCAGAATCCGAATCAGAGAGCTTAAGAACCTCAATAGGTGAAGAAGCCATGTGGTGCGAGGCACCGGAATCTATAATCCAAGTTGATGAAGGGACAAATTGGGCTGCAAGGGCCTTTCCTTTCTTCTTATCAGATTTAGACTCTCTTGTAGTAGAAGACTCGGCCTTCAGAGCATTTTTTTTATAGACTCAGGAACACCTATTTACTTTTTCTCAAGTAAATGAGTAAGGTGATCAATTTGTTTTCTCATACATAGATGCTCACTATGACCTAACTTATTGCAATAGGAACACAAAAACTTGTCTTTTTGTGCTCTAGGCTAAGAAGTTGAAGTGTTCATGTTAAATTCAGGTTTGGTCTTGGTTTCCTTCTTAGTTTGATCATTTTTCTCTATCTTATTATTAGTCTTCTTTTCCTTACTAGTACTTTCTACAAGGGCATGTGACTTGGACTTGAGTGACCCCATTTCAATGATTTTTTCATGTTCTCAAATGAGTTGGGATGAAAAACAGTCAAAGGAGAGCATTTTCCAAGCATTGCCCAAGGCATCTTTTGTAGCGTAGAAAGTAGACACGAAGACGGAGTAATCAGGACCTAACTTAGAAAGAATCGACAAGATCAATTGGGAATCTTTCTTCTCTACTTGACATTCCTTTAAAAACAATCTAGTATGGAAAAACTTAGAGAAGAATGCTTGTAGGTATTCAAAATCACTAGGATTTAACCCTAGTAGTTAGTTTTCCAACTCATGTGCTCTTAGTTCATCTTGTTGTCCAAACATTTCATCCAACGTTTTCCACGCTGAATTTGGTGTTTCAGATGACTCGATGTGGAAGAGCAAGTCAGGTGAAATAGATTTGCAGAGAAAAACTAAAGTTTGATCACTATGGTTAAACCACTTAGATTTTTCGGGTTCATCATAAGGTTATGTCTCATTTCCCAATGTGATGCGATATAACCCTTTAACCCTTAGTTCCGTAATTATTTTCAATCTCCACTTGAAAAAGTTGAAAGGTGTGAGTAAAGGAAATGAATGAGCATCCATCATGAAGAGAGAGAGAATAAATTCAGAAAAAAATCACAACCACCCAGGACAATATAGTTATCACTTAGATTTGAAAGATTTGCACCTCATTCTACCCATGTATTTTCCAAATCTGGTAGTGTCTTCCGTGAAAAAGAGCCATTAGGGGATAGTCATTCTGAAAATTGTATCCATGTACCACACAGACCACTCACTCCTCATCACTTTGTTTCCCCTGTAAGATCACCTCCTCAGAATAATATGGCTTAACCTCCACCCAGACCTCCATTTGTTGTTAATACTTTAGTCCCATCAATTTTAGAGGCATGTATGGATATTTGAATGATGTGCCACAGGATGTAAGAAATAGATTGCCTAAGTTTCAAGGAAATATTGCAGTAACTGGTCATCAGCACTTAAAACTCTTTGTCAATATGATGGAGGATTTTGAAATAGATTTTGAAGATGTATACATTAAATTATTTATTAATACTCTAGAAGAGGATGCAAGGGACTGGTATAAAGCTCTTCCTGATAACTCTATTGATTCTTGGACTGAAATGAAGAATGCATTTAGATTGCAATATGGTGACAAAACAGACCCTAGGTTTCTTTTGTCAGAATTTGAGAATATTAAAAAGAATCCTAATGAATCAGTGCATGATTTTAATACGAGATTCAATAAGACATTGAGAGTATTACCTATGAATTTGAGGCCATGTGATGAATCTTGTCTTATAAATTATGTTGATGCATTTGACAAGAAGGTTGTATACTATTTGAGGGATAAAAACCATGACACTTTGAGGCAGGCCTTTACCGTGGCTCTGCAAATTGGGAACAACATCAAAGCAGTTGGAAAACCTCCTCAGAGGGAGAGTGTTAAACTGATAAACCCAGAAAAACCTCAAGCAAGCAAGAGTGTGGATCTTGAGGAGGTTGTTAAAACTTTGGCAGGTTCTGTCAAAGAATCTCTTACAAACTAGCTCGGGCAGAGAAAGTAATTGGGTAGAGTTCACAAGGTCAGCAAAAGGCACAAAATCATGACAGATTTGGCAATCATCCTAGGAGTGATCAGAGGTCAAATGATATAGGTAAAGGACCCATGGGATCTACAAATAGACATCCCTGAGCACATGAAAGTAGAATGGTGCTTGATCCTCTAGCTGTCCGGGTTGTTGTTGATGAAGCCAATGAGATTGATTGGTATGATAGATGCTTTCTGCCCCATCCTCCATGTCAAGTAAATTAGTAAGAAGAAGATGATGATAATAATGATGGTACTAATGATGATGTTTGCATGATGGGTTGCTCTTCAAGATTACAACAAGGTGCAACTTCAACTAAAGTGATAAGTGCTCGAACTATTGCAACTTTTTAGGATTGCATTCACTGAGTACCACTTCTTCCTCCTTCTCATACTTTTGAAGTAGATGTAGTGCAATCTTTTGAAATACCTAATAATGACTTTGAGTATTTAATAGCTTTAATGATAAAGAAGTATGATGGAGGAATCCCTTCGGAGGAAGATAGACAGTTATTGATGAACATTGTTGTTGCTCAAGAAAAGGATTATAATACTAGGAGTAGAGTTATCAAAGGAGCAGGGCCTCAAGCCAAACCTAAAACTCCATTTCTTACTAGTATTCCTAAAGAGGCTCCTAAGAAAGATACACCTTCCAAAGGCCTTGTTGTCCCAAACAAGATTCATACTTCCCCTCATGCCCAAACTGTCAAGAATCCCATGCCATCTGATGAGTTTGTTAATCTCCCTTCCAATGTTGCCTTGCCAAAGAATGTTCCATATGACATTGCCCAAGTTTTGATTAGTTGTTGAGTTGCTTAGGATTCTTGAGAAAAAGAAGAGAGCATTTGAGTACTTGGGATTCACAGAAGAAAAGAGTACCCCAGGTAGAAATGTAAACATTGTAGAAACTCCTCCAACCATTGCAAACCTTGAAATGCCACCAGCATTGGAAGAGCTTGGAGAAACACCTGAGGTTTACTTAGGGACATCTTTGGTTGAATCCCAATTAAATTTTGATCCATTTTTTACAACTTTGATCATTAAGGATAGACTGTTGCATAATTGTATGTTTGATTTTGGAGAATCATGCAATGTCATGCCTCTTGAGGTCATGAATGAGTTGGATATCAAAGTGACAATAGCATATGGAAGATGCACTGCTATGGACTCTAGAGAGGTTCTCGTTGTTAGATGTGTGAAAGGATTGGTGGTACAACTTGCAGCTTATCTAGGTAAGAACCTGAAACTTGATGTTGTCATTGTTGATTGCCCTGCCAAATGGGGCATGTTGTTATCAAGAAAGTGGGCTGTAAGTGTTAGTGGAAGTGTTAATATGGATGTCTTTTACCACTATTCCAATTGAAGATAGCCTTGTAAAGCTGTATGGAGAGAAGAAAATGGTGGCACCTCATTGAGGATCTAAATAATGTTTCTTATGAAGTGTTATATGTTGATGTGGATGCAGATAACTTTGTGGGGTTTGCTGATGACAATGAGCACAAGATTGATCAGTACGAATGTCTTGAATAGGTTAATTTACCTTGGACCTTGTTATTTGATGGAGCCTGTTCCAAGTTTAGAAATGGTGTTGGCATTGTTCTGATCTCCCCAAGCCAAGAAGAGTTTATATTTTCTTTCAAACTTAACTTTGAATGCACTAATAACATTGTTGAGTATGAAGCATTATTATTAGGTTTGAGAATTACTTGGAAGTATCATATTAAAGATATCATTATCAAGGGAGACTCAAAATTGATTGTCAAACAAATTAGAAAATTGTATGCTACTAAAAATCAGAGAATGAAACAATACAAGCATACAGTTTGGGATTTGATTGAAATGTTTGACTCATTTAATATTGTGCATCATGATAGAAAGTTTAATGTTGTTGCAGACCAACTTGCAATCTTGGGATCTCGGTTTGATGTTTGTTCAATGTCCCCCCAATTGTGAATATAATGTTGAAGTACTAATAAGGCCATATGTCCCTAACAACATAAAAAATTGGAAAGTATTTGATGATGATGCCCAGGTGAAATGGTTTATGCATAACAAAGGGGGAATTTTTTGATCAGTGTATTGATTGGGATCCAATGGTCTGTGCATCAGAAGGAAAAGAAACTTTGTTTGGCAAAGACATCATCAAATTGAAAACTAAATACCATTCCTAGAGGGTTGGTTGCTCTTGAATCAAACTTTGATAATGTTCATTGCATTATTAACAGACATGTAGCAGCCTCAAGGGATGTTGAAGAGCATGACCTTGGCACAAAGGAAAAACTAAGGAAGATCTGGCTGGGAAGCACTCTGAACAAGGAAGAGAAAGAGTCCTATGTCTAATTGTTAAAGAAATATCAGGACTGCCTTCCTTGGTCCTATTCTAAACTGAAAGTATACAAAGAGGACTTGTTTCAACATGAGATTCCTTTGGAATATAATGCAAAACCATTCAGGAAAAATCAGAGGTCGATTAATCCACTCCTCTCCATGAAAATGCAAGATGAATTGAAGAAGCTAAGAGATGGAGAGATCATCCAGCTAACAAGGTATTCTTCTTGGGTTGCCAAACTTAGTGCCAGTAAACAAAAAAGAATGGTGATATTAGGTTGTGCGTAGATTTTAGAAATTTGAACAGAGCATCAATGAAGGATAATTATCCTCTTCCAAACATGGAAAATATGTTACAATTAGTGACTAGATCTGAGTTGCTTTCTACTTTGGATGGTTTCTCTAGATACAATCAAGTTGTTGTGAAGGAGTCAGAACGAATAAAGATTTCCTTTACCACTCCATAGGGCACATATGTTTATGTTAGGATGTCATTCGGTCTGATGAATGTTGGAGCTACCTTCCAAAGAGCAATGGATGTTGCTTTTGACGGTTACATTAATGATTTTATTGTTGTTTATCTATATGATGTGACTGTGTTTTCTAGAAAGAGAAGTGATCACTTGGAGCACTTGGAAAAAATGTTGATAAGATGCAGAGAGTATGGCATTTCACTCAATCCAAAGAAGTGCCATTTTGGAGTGCAAAAGGCCAAGTTGTTTGGTCACATTGTATCAAGGACGGTGTCATTATCGATCCCGAAAGGGTAGAGGCTATCAGCAGGGTTCCATTTCCAAGAACCAAGAAGGAAATCCAATCCTTCTTTGGACAGATCAATTTCATTAGAATATTTGTGTCTAACTTTGCTAAGTTGACCTCTCCCCATCACTTATACGTTGAAGAAAGACCAGATTATCAAGTGGGAAGAAGCAACCATTCAGGATTTTGATGGGATCAAAGAAGCACTAAAGCATGCCCCTATTTTGGCAGCCCCAAATTACAAGAAACATTTTCAAGTGTTTTCTTTTGCTTTAGAAAATACCATTGCCTCTGTTTTGTTGCAGAAGGATGATGAAGGGGCTGAGAGACCAATTTCCTTTTTCAGTAAGGCGTTGCAGGGAGCTAAGTTGAAATACACCGTCATGGAGAAACAAGCATTTTCCTTAGTGAAAGCAAAAAAGGTTTTTCACACCCTGCATATTAAGTTCTAAAGTTGGTGATTATGTTCCTCACACCGTGGTGAAAGACATCTTATTAGAGATAGAGGTCTCAAGCAAAAGATGCAGAGGGGTGAACAAGTTGCAGGAGTATAACATGGATATCCAAACTACGAAATTGGTAAGAGGTTTGGGCCTAGCTACGCTTATGGATGAGAGAAACCTGCAAAGGATTGAGGTAAATGAAGTAGAAGGAGAAAGGGGTGGGTGTCCTTGAAAAGTTGGTAAGTTCTGAATGGTACAAAGATATAATATTTTATCTCAGACATCTATGTTGCCCTGAATATCTGAGTAAAAATCATAAAAGAGCTATTACGTTAGACTCTCAAAAGTATGTCATTACTCAGTTTGGGTTAGCTTGGAAGAACCCCGAGGGAGTGCTCTTGAGATGCATTACTGAAAATGAGGCCCCCAAAATAATTGTTGATCTCCATGGAGGGGTCTGTGGGGGACATTTTGTTGGAAGAGTTACAACACATAAAATCTTTGGAGTTGGTTATTGGTGGCCAACTCTCTTCAAGGATACAACTCTATTGGTGAGGAAATGTGAAAATTGCCAGCATTTTTTTGGAAGAATGAAAGCTTCAAGCTCCCTTCCTTTGCAACCTATGTCAATTGAAGCCCCATTCCAACAATAGGGAATGGATTTCATAGGGGAAATTTCTAATCCTTCCAGTGCTGGTCATAAATGGATTCTTGTAGCCACTTATTATTTCACTAAGTGGGTAGAAGCAATCCCCACCAAGAAGGAAACACACCAAGTGATCATGGACTTCATGTTGAATCAAATCATATGCAGATTTGGAGTGCCAGCTAAAATTGTTGTTGATAATGCCATGAGTTTCAGAGACAAACTTTTGGTGGCAATGTGCAAAGAGTATGGGATCAATTTGACATATGCTTCTAACTACAATCCCCAAGGAAATGGACAAGCTGAGTCCAGTAATAAAAACTTGTTGAAGATCATTAGAAGAACCTTGGAGCTGAACAAAAGGAAGTGGGGTGAGCAACTAAAGTTTGTTGTTTGGGATCACAGAATCACTGTCAAAAGAACTACTAGTAAAAGCTCATTTTAATTGGTATACGGAACTCAAGTTCTATTGCCCCTCCATTTGCAATTGTCTTCATTTCAATTTGCTCAACATATTGAAGACCAAGAATTCAGTTCATATGATGCTCGAATCAATCAGATTATTGAGTTAGATGAAGAGAGAAGGGCATCCCCATTAGTAGCATGTGAAGTTCAGAGAAAAATTGAAGAGGCTATTTGACAAAAAGGTGACACCCCAGAGCTTTCAGCATTGGGTATCTTGTGCTTTTATGGGATAGCAGACATGAAGATAAGGGCAAGCAAGGTAAATTTGATGCATTGTGGAGGGGCCCTTATTCAACTGATATTCGAATTGGTGAAAATACCTTCTTCCTAAAAGACCTAGATGGGGAAACTACTTGAATTACCTGTTAATGGCAGGAATTTGAAGCATTTCCTTGATTGATTTCTCATAATCAAGGTATATTCCATTTGTAAAATGTATAGTTCTTTGTTCTCACCTACTTTTGTGTTTTTGTTTATTCTGGTCCTTGGTGACCTGGTTTTGTTGGTTTCTCAATTCATTTTTGGAGGATGGTTATGGTTGTTCTGCTCTGCAAGCTTATTTTTTTCACTTTGTTGCCCCAATGGTCTATTTTGGCACTTGGTCTGATATTTGTTCTTGTGGCACTCACATGGAGTGCCCATCCCCGAGTCGGAGCTGATGTTGGTGCTCAAATTAGTCTCACCCCGATTGTCATTGAATTTCCTTAGTTTGTGGCCTCTGTCACGTTTTTTACCTTCCCGTGTTGGTGCCCGCAGAGAAAATGTGGAACTTTTTCCTTTTTGGAAAATAAGTATATAATAAAAAAAATGAAGCGCATGTCTGTTGAGACCCACATCAGAAGCTAAAGGTGGAAGGACGGAGCTGCGGAGAAAAATGTCAAAATTTTAGTTTTTTTCCCAAAAGTTATAGAATGTCAAAAAGTACTCCTATACCCGTTTCTAATCACATTTTTCCATGTGGAGGGCTAAAATTAAAATTTGAAATGCAAGATCAACGGTAGATATGCATTTCATTTGATTGTGTAGCCATTGAATCTCCAAGATGTTTGGAGATGCATTTTTTTGCATCATTATTCATCAAATGTTTGGCATATTTGTGTCATTTTGGTCTGCAAAGTTCAATTGAATCAATTTGTAAATCTGAGGTACTTTTGAAGTGGATTCTTGCTTGGGCTCGTGCAAAAACACAAAACACCAGATCTAGAAGTTACAGAGTAAAATTTCAGAGGAAAGGGAGGGAAAAAAGATGAAATGATGAAAGTGCGAGCGCAAAAGGTGAAAAAGGCGTGCCTCGAGAACAAAAAGGGATGACCTGTCAAGTCCAGCTATGCAAAGGCTCCAAAAAATGATTAAAAGGGAATTCCTTGCATGACAAAATCATAATGATTAAAGGGACCCCCCGAAAAGTTGTGGCATGGCATCCTAGTCATTAGTCGAGGGCCCAAGAAAATGTGATCAGTTTACAATTGGTCCACTTGGTAGATTTTGGATCTGAATTTGTTAGGCGTCATTGTCTGAAACAAATTGGAAACAAGCAAAAGTCCCTCAAATATTCTTCTCTTTTGGGGGGAAATTGAGTGAGCAAAAATGTATAAATGCAATGAGAATACTCTTACAAATGGTCAGAGTATGAATTCTTGAGAAAAATTTTGAGAAAGTCGTCTTCCCGAGAGGCCAAAGCCGAGATTACTTGTTATTTTCTTCTGTGTTATATTTTCTGTCGTGTCAAGGTGGTTACAGCTGTATAACCATTGACAAGCACTGAGATTGCTCTGGAAGCTTTCCCTTGCTGATGAATCTAAGCACTTTTGGAATTAATTTGTGTCTAATCTCTAGCAATTTTGTGTCTTCTTTATTTTCAGAATGTCTGCAAATACTTTCTTTCGTTCCTATTGTAATCTTATACTAATTTTTTTGTGAAATCACACAGGATCTCGTCCTGGTGACAAACTAATGGTATTTGCAATTTCATTTCAAGAAGAGCCTTCCTCTCGGATGAGATAAACAAATTTAAAATCAATTTACTGTCATTTGTTGATAAAGATTGTCTATAACTCTTCGGGTGTACCTTAGGCGTGATTAATAAGAAACTTTAGTGTTTAATCGAGTCTTCTAATTTGATCCTTCGTGTTGGAGTTGCAAAGATTATGTGAAAATGTGCTGATCTGGGCCTCCATTGAAGCACACCTTCCGGTTGAAGGAACGTCTTGACTATTCAGAAGCTTTCTGTTGTGAAGTTGTTCATTATTGTAAAGTCCCTCCAGAGATCCGATATAATCAACTTTATCCTGCTTCATCTCCCACCAAAATCATTTAAAAACCATTGATCCACCCTGAACTACCCCTGTTTGCCCTATGTATCAACAAAGGAACAAAATCTAGTTACAAAAATATACAGAACAATCAGGATCTCTTAATGTCTTCAGTAACCTTTGCCTTGTATTGAAAATATCTCCATAATCTGGAAGTGACAACTCGTGAGAGTCAAATTTGGTGTGTTGATCATATTTTCCCAAGGTCTTCTCTATAAAATTTGTGCAAAAGAAGGATTTACCAGCATTCTTCAATAACAAAGGTTACAAAATAGGTTCTATTACCTTGGTTGAAAGGCACAACCTAAAATAGTTAGGATAAGATCACATCCTTTTAAGGTGCTACCCACTTTTTCAAAGCCTGAGTGCTAAAAAGTTAGATAGATCGCTTCCCCAGATACAAAACGACAGACATAATCATCTATTTGCCTCTGAGTGTCTTGTCAAATCCATGATGTTTCTTGCCATTTGAAGGAGATTAAATCCGGGTACCAACAACAAGAATCTCAAAGATGTGCCGAGCTGGAAAAATGATGGAACATGAAGACAAACTGTCATAACCAAGCCCAGAAAAATACAGCAATGTCAGAAATGTCAGGATTAGCGTTCCTGGAATGGGTCAGGGGCGCCTATATACCACAAACCTTTTGTAGGCGCCTTTGACTACAAAAATGGCTGAAAATTGATTTCTTTTGTGTCACTTCTATGTGGCCACAAACTACTACAAAAGAGTTTGCACCAACTACATGAATTTACTGTTGAAGTCAGTCAAAAGATTGACCATGCACAAGAATTAGTTCAGCCAGTCTTTGAAATTCCCCCTCAAGTGGAACAAATACTTGAGAATACTAAAAAGCTTGAAGAAATAATCCCACACTGGTCTAAGAAAATTTCCTGGTCAGATGTAGTAAAATCCTCTGATTCTAAAGAAAGGCATAAGACTGTACTTCCAAGAAGTAACAAGACGGCTTGCCAGAAAAATGTTCTATTGGTATGGCCACCATTACACCAGAGAATGTTGAGAGCATGGTAGTTATAAATGAGTCAGCTGGAGATTCCACAAGTGAGCCACTTCATAACACTGCAAGAACTCAACCCTTGCAGCCAAATTGGTATAAGTTAGACTGTTCTACACCAGCACAAATAAAAGAAATGATTCATGGTATGATTGGATGGTCTAATACTCAGTTGCTATTATATAGAAAGGATCCTAGAACTATTACATAAATAATTGCCAATGGTTTTGTTGGCATTGCCCGAGAATGGTGGGATTCTTAGCTTCCACAACAACAAACTCAGATATTAGATGGAGGTATTGCCGCACTTACTGTTGCTTTGATTGTTGAATTCCTAGGAACAATGGATGATGATAAATATAAAAATACTACTCTGTTTCTAAAAGCAAAAATTTGTGACATGAGTAGAATCAAAGAATATCAATGCTATATGTAGAGATTATATTATAATTCAAGAAATATTAATGATCCAACAATGAAGCTCAAATATATTGAATCTTTTCCTGCATATTCTACTACTGAATATAAAAAAACCATGCATGGTAAAACTCCAGAATAATTAAGTTTTGGAGCTATAAATCAGATTATTGATGAGACAAATGCTCGTCTTTGCCAAGAGAAAAAAGATAGAAATGAGGCTGCTAAAGCCCAGAAGGCCCTTGGCACAAAGCTTTGCCAAATAATGGATAATGATCCATTTAGATGCAAGCTATCCCACACTTCTCCTCACAAGAAGAAGCCGTGTAAGTAATGTTCCTCTTTTTCAAAGGGGAAGGGTAGATATAAATCTAAAAAGAAGTATTTCAAAGAAAAAATCTCTCCAGAAAATGACTACTAGAAAAAATAAATACTTCATAAAAAATGAAATATCTTGGGAAGAAGAAGAAGTTTATTCCTATATGTTTCATTTGCAAAGGGAAACATTATGCAAATGAATGTCCCAAAAAGGACACTGATAAAGCCAAAGCCAAAATCAATATGATTGAATCAAAGGGCATTAATGATCAAGAATATTGTTTAGTTTTTGATTCAGATTATTACTCTTCACATATATCTTATTTGTCATATGAGGATATAAAGGTCAATATGGTGGAACAATCTGAATCAGACTCTGATTGTACTGAATTAGGATATGATTCTTTTCCCTCTTTTGTAAATATGATATCAAGTTTTCCTCATCCTCTATTTCCGCCGCCTGCTGATGTTTTACAGAAACAACTTGAGCTCAAACAAAGTGAATATGACACATGTCCCCCATGAGATACAACAAAAAAACTTATCTTTTCTAGAAGGCGCATGAGCTTGAAGATAAATATCATTCTCAACTTTGTGCAGAGCTTGAGGCCCGAAAAAGAGAAGAAGAAAGAAAGAAATTGTAGATCAACAACAAATTCATAAGGCATCTTCCTCCAGATTAGTCATACAAAGGCAGGGATGTCAAAGACAATTTACAATTAGAGGCCACGATCGAGGAAGAGGAAGAAATTCTCCTAGAAGGAATTCCCCTTCTTCTTCCCTAAAGAACAAAATGAAGAAGAATTTCAAGTTGTTGATCCAGAATCAAAATTAATATTTCCTAAACCACAATACAGAAGGACTTGATGCAGACACATAATAGAGTTCCTGGAGAAAGTGATATACAAGGCAACTGAAGAATATAAGAAGCTTTCAGAAGAAAAATCCCCAGAACAAAAAGAAGCTGAAGAAACAAAGAATTTCTTAGAAGATGCCTACCAACAAATTCTACAACAAGAAGCAGAACAAGAAATTCCTATCGAAGAAATAAATACAGAGGTATGTACCATCAGAGGAGCCCAAAATTATTTTATTTCTATCAACATTTGCATCTTGAATATCAAGCCATATTCAATAGATGCCATGATAGATATAGGAGCAGATATTAGTCTACTTAGGACTAGACCCATCCCTCCAGATTGCTGGACAAAAACTTACCTTAAAATCAATTTTTAAAAGAAAGAAGTTATCTATAGATACACTACATATGTCCCTGTTCAGATAGAAGGATATCAAAGAACTTTACAGTTTTATCAACATGATATGCTCTCCTATGACTGCTTTCTAGGAGTAGACACATTGCAGCAACGTGGTACTTTCAGTTTGAATAAAGATTTTATATCTTTATTTAATCCAGATGTACAAATCCCTAGAAAATATTCATTTAGAACTATAATTCCTTTACCAGATCAAAAGAAGGAATCAAATCATGAATAGATTCATAAATCCATAGGTCTTTGTAAAATAAATATAGATGGCATTATAGACTAAATAAAAAAGGATCTATGTTCTGAAAATCCTCATGCAATCATAGGCAGGAAAAAGCACTTTTGCTCACTAAAGTTGCAGTTTGAAAAAGATGCAAATGGAAATAATATTATTCCAAAGTTTAAAGCTCATCATAAAGGGATGAAGCCTGAAGACAGAAAAGAATACCAAGAAGAAATAAAGAAATTACTTCAAGGAGGATTTATTCAGGAATCTAATTCTCATTGGGCTTGTGCAACATTCTATGTCAATAAAAGAAGTGAGCAATTAAGACAAACGAAAAGGCTCGTAGTAGACTATAAACCTTTAAACAAGTATGTTCGAGCTGTACAACATCCGATACTTGCAAAAGATGATTTGCTATCCAGAATTAAAGGTTCAAAAGTCTATAACAAGTTTGATCTTAAGAGTGGA
This sequence comes from Taxus chinensis, assembly GCA_019776745.2. Taxonomy (NCBI): domain Eukaryota; kingdom Viridiplantae; phylum Streptophyta; class Pinopsida; order Cupressales; family Taxaceae; genus Taxus; species Taxus chinensis. Next base: position 672,022,042 of record CM034149.1, on the reverse strand, counting down.
TTCTGACAAATCTTTCTCAAGCCAGAAGATAGGTACAAAACAACATTTGTTGTCCCAGTAGACAATATGAATGGAATGAGCTTCCATTTGGTTTGAAGACATCTCCATCCATTTTCTAGAAAATGATGGATAACATCTTTGGTGAGTTGTCTGATTTTTTGATTATATACATTGATGGTATTCTTATCTTTTCTAAGTCCCCAAAGGAGCATATTGAACATTTGCAGAAATTTTATAATACATTATACCTTAATGGCTTATGTCTATCTCCAAGCAAGATAGATGTATTTAAAGATGAGATAAAGTTTTTGGGTATTAATGTAAAAGATGGATCAATTGAAATGCAAGCTCATATTGTATCCAAAATCCAAGAGTTTCCTGATCAGATATCTGATAAAATCCAACTGAAAAAGGTTTCTTGGATGTTTTAATTATATTTGGAGGATTTTATAAAGGAATAACAACAAATAGAATTCTTTTGAATAAGAGATTAAGGAACAATGCACCCATTTGGACACCTGAAATGACTCATGCTGTAAAAAGAATCAAACAACAATTTCAAAATCTACTTGCTATGTCTCTTCTAGGGAAAGGGCAGAAAATTGTGGAAACCAATGCCAGTGAAGAATTCTGGGGAGCCATATTAAAAGAAAGATTAGATGATGGGAAAGAAAAAAAATGCAGATATGCATCTGGTTCTTTCCAAGGATCAAAATTAAAGTATCATTCTACTCATAAAGAAATACTTGCAACAAAGAAATCCATTAAAACTTTCTTATTTTTCTTGTAATCTAAACATTTTATCTTGACATTAGATCTCAAAGATTTCAAGGCTAGAATTAACAACAATGGTGATCCCTCAGAGAAAACAACTTTCAATAGATTATAAAGATGGGGTATGTGGTTTGACAATTATAGTTTTGAAGTTGAACACATAAAAGGCAAAGATAATGCTTTAGCAGATTTTGCCAGTAGAGAATTGAATCAATTCAGGCAAGTTAATATTACTCAGGTTGTTCATGAATTTGTCAGTCCAATTTGGTCTTGTGCAAATTATCAAAGATCCATTGAAGTTCTTAAAAGAAATGATAATTAAATGTCTTTTGAGGCACAACACCTCCTACTAAGTCGAGGTATCATTTTTGTTTCCACATACTCCATGACAGAGGTTGCAACCAGGTTTGTAGATCCTGAAATACCAACAACAAGTTTCATTCTCTCCAAGATCCAATGGTATTTTGTACTCTTAATTGGAAATGGAGGCATTATAGATATGTGGAGCCACCATCAAATGATATTCCAATTGAAGGAATTAGGACTAAGACAACTAGTTCCAAGACCAAATACTTTGTGTAGTTTGAATTTTCTAGAATGTGGTAAAGGCCATCCTCTTCAAAATGATGCATGGAACAAACCAAGTTCCGCAGGAGATCAAAAATATATTGCTAATCATTTCAAATATTTTCTCTCCCGATATCTTCCAACAAAAGTTTCTGAATATCCTCTTCTTCAGATGCATCATGATATTGTTAGGAATATTTTAATAAACTATAAAATTCCCTGGTATGTTAAAGAAGCATATTATGTTAAGCCTAATATTGTGTAGGGACATCATAGTCATCTTGATGGACAGCTGTGGCACAAAATCTACCTTCATCATACAATGAATCTGCACCCTCCAGCACTAAGACACTTACTAAAGATACCAGATCAATATCTTTTTCCCACAAGGAGACATGTAGTATGATAATAATGATGGTACTTTGTCAATCTCCAGACTCTGGTACAAATGAAATACAAGGGACATGTATTTTGTAAAAAGAGAAAAATCATCCAGCTCATCAGATGATGACAACAGTCCAAGAGTCCATTTCAGTTCCTTAAGAATCTTGTAAAATTAAAGCTATGATGGCAAGCTTTTTGTCCATGTGTTTTTGTGGTCTTGTCATAGTCTAATAAAGTTTTTGGCGTGACACCTTTTTGTCACATCGAAGCATGGTGGACCTGCCCACTTTTTAAAGGTGTTAGATGAGTGGCGTGTACTCATCACTGTTGTCCCATAGTGGGAATCTTCTTGGTAACCCAGGTTTCTGGTTCCCAGTCTTCCCTGTTATCTAGTGTAAAACCTTCTCTTCTTCTATATAAGGAAGTTAGAGACTCATTCACTACATCGGGTGATAGAGATTTGAGTCTAGTGTGCTTAAGTGTGTCTTAAGGACACTGTCTTGATTGTCAAGTGTGGTCTGTAGTATTTATATGTCTGTAACATCTAGAAAGATATGATGAACGTACACGGTGGCTAACAAACATTTTATTGCGCAATTTACGTATTCTTGTCCAAATCAAGGGATTAAGAAAACTGACAAAACAAGGAGACTCTATAACACCATATCAATACCACTAAATGTGGTTACTAAAACTCTATGTTTATGGGTTAATAAGCATAGGAAAAAGGCTTAGAAGCTCTAGAAGCAAAGGAACAATACGAGGACAATGTGAAGATTTCAAATCAGCAAAATTTAATGAAGAATGCTAGTGAGAGAGAACAAATTGCTTAAGAAACAAGTAAACAATTTATAAAATATTTTTGAAGAGAACATTAAGTGTTGATTATGTTAAAACAAATTTTAAAATAAAAAAAAAAAGCACAAGGGAATAAACTAAGAGCGTTCCTAAAGGAGGGAAAGTAGAACAAATCAAAGACGATCTAATCCGTCGCTCACAAACATAGAAGTACATAGAAAAACTTGAAAGACAAAATTGAGGAGGCAAAGAGTTGAGCACGAGTGGTAAGGGGACCAATAGACAAACAAAGAGAGCTTATAGAGGCACAAGTCAGGATGCAAATAAAGGAAGAAAATGATAGACACCATAGGGCTACAAATATCATTATTAAAGGATTCGAAGGACTATGGGGATGAATGAGAACACCAACAAGTTAACAAGAGACTTCCTTGGAGACAAATTACAATGGACAAGACATATTCATCAAGCAAATAGGTCTGGAAAAATTACATGAGGAAAGGACATACATGTAAGAATTATAATGAAAAACATAGAAGATAGGCTCAAGATATTAAGGAATAGAAGGTTTCATTGGAGGTACACACATATTATCTAGATGAAGGACTTAACCCCCATCGTACAACAAGAAGAGAGAAGGAAAGAATGGGAGGAGGTGAAGGCAACAAAAGATGTAGGAAAATGAGCATGGTTATAAAATGAAAAAACTCAAATCAATCCATCAAATGACATGCAAGAAATAGAGCATTCATGTCCCCCCTCTCCCACCAAGATCAAATGACCTTTAGTAAGTTGGAATTGTAGAGGCTACCCTTGGAAGAAGAGGTCCTTGGTTGAGGACCCATAGCAAAAGGAAAAGATATCAATTCTTACTGAAACTCACAAGCATGACATGACTGCAAAGTCTCAATTTTTTAAGGATATAAGACAAATATCAATTTGGAATGAAGGGACTGAGATTGGCAAGGGGCATGGCAGGGGTAACAGATGCTTATTAGCGAGGAGTAGGTCTGGAATTATAGAATTTTGAAAAAGAAGACCCAAATAAACAATACATATGGCTGAAAATAACAGAAAATGAGTCAACCATTAGGCTAGTTGTTTGTTACTTTGCTTCAAGAGACTCAAAAACATATAAGAAAAGGAACTTGGACTATAAAGATCCTTATGCGTCATGTAAAAAGTGACATTTCAATTTTTAATCACCTTTGTGAAGAACTCTTGATAGTAGGGGACTTAAATGTGAGGACTACAAACAATTAAGCCCTCAACTCTGGAAATTCAAAGTGAAATGAAAAATAATTCATTATGGCTAGAAGAAGAAGAATACCAGCCTTGGGAAAGGAGGCCAGAAGAATGGAAATGGGACTGTTTCACATTATGGAGTGGAGTTATTGCGGCTACGTAGTTTGATGTGATATGGTTATATGCAATGTCATGAAAATGTAGTCGAATTTAAGTGACATCACCTGTAAAACATACAATGGGAAGCAGTGTAGTTGGACTATGTTATTATGCTCGTAACACTTGTATTTCTAGATTGATGGAATTAGAAGTTAGGGACTATCCTATAGAGATGAAATGAGATCATAATACAGTTTATGTAAATTCTGACATGCACATAAAAAATCAGCAAGAAAAACAAACCAAACACACTCAAAAGAATATGCTTCTTTAGGGTAAAATCTTCATAAATTGTGAGAATTGTGTACTCTTAAAAGCAGCCCTTAGACAAAACTTTCAATAAGTAGAGTGTAACACATCTTACATGAGAAGTTGTCCAATTGACAACAATATGTTGATCCCATTAATCCACGAGGCACTAAGCACATGCAAAAGATCTAGGCCTAAAAGTGGAAATACAAGTAATTTTGCAACTAACTCATGGTATGACAAAGAGTGCAAGGCAACAAAGAAAATCTTAGGAGATCTTGTGATCATTAAAGAAAATAAGGCCAAGTTGATCAATCAAAAAAAGAAATATGTGTACACAAGAAGGCAAGAAATAACTTCCCTTGGCAAACACAATCCTTCAAGTTTTTGGAGAGAGCTACAACAAAAGAGAAAACAAACAAAGAATAATATGCCATATGCTCACCGGGTAGAACGTGCAAAGTTTTTCTATGAGCATGATCAGGATAAAGGCATTCCCTCTATAATCAACAAAACCACAAGCTCTTTTCCAACGAGAATATTATTCAAGGCATAACGAGGCTAAAAGGAGGTAACACACAAGACATAAATGGGCTGCAAGTGGAATAAATGTGGGGTTCATAAGTTTTCACATCACACACCAAAAGTATTCTCAATGGTATCATCTAAGAAAACTTCTCAACATTTGAACGACTAGTGTTGTTTTCCCTCTCTTCAAAAGCAAAGATATCAATAATCCATCAAACTACCATACTATCACGGTCAATCCCTTCTTAGAAAAATTCATTTGGCAGCATGGTAGAACACAAAATTACTAGTTGGACGAGTTAAAAGGGAAAAGAGCAAAAAGGAAAACAAGTTCATGGACTAAGCATTCCGCTATTGACCATTGCATCACCCTTGGACTCTTGATCAAAAAAGGTTTGGATACCCAAAGAGATGAAGCTCTTTGTTGCTTTGTTAACTTTAAAAGAGCATTTGACACAATTCCACAAGGTAAACTTTTGAGCATAATGGAAGAGGTCAAAGTGTCAAATGAGTATAGAGCAACAATTCATAGACTTTATGAGTAAGTTGAGGCCAAAATTAGAGGGGGGATGAATGTTAGAATGCTTTGAAAGTGACATCAAGGTCAAACAAATATGCCCGCTCTCCCCCGTTTTGTTTGGGATCTATACTAATAGGCTAGGGGAGTGGATAAACAAGGTTGGTGGAGACACTGTTCACCTAACCAACCATGTAATAAAGCTCCTCCTATGTACGGATGATCTTCTCTTAATTGCAACAATTGATAGTTTGAGAGAGCATCTAGGAGAGCTAGAGCTCTTATGTCAAGGGGTTTGTATGCAAGTGAATACCAGCAAAACCAAAGTCGTGATCTTTTCTCTGCAAAGAAAAAAGAAGCGACTTAATTCATTTTCGACAAAAGTCCACTAGAGGTAGGGGAAAAATACAAGCATCTCATGATTGATTTCCACAACAAACTTGGTTGGGAGACATGCAGGTCAAAAAAATTAAAAGGTGGTGGAAAGCTTTATATTCACTACAAAACTGGTGCAAGAGTGCAATTATGGGATTGGAAAGCTAAGAAAACCTAGTTCAATTTTTACTTATCAATCCGGTGGTCCTTTACACTTGTGAAATTTAGGGCAGCAATATGTCAAATCTAAAATTGAAATAGATAGAGAGAATCCGAAAACATTTAATCACAACTAGTCTCGAAGTCAAATTTGCATTCCCTTATGAAGTTTTTTAGTTGAAACAAGAACCTTCCTGATAGAAATAAAGGCAATGACTCAAACATTTAAGTTATTTTAAAAACACACAATATGGAGAATCAATTATGGTCCATAATGGCAATGGAAGAAAAGTTAAACGAAAGGAAGAATACATGGTTGAAACCAAACAAATGGATGTGTAAGTGCAACATTAGTATGCAAGAGTGTTCAAACAATAAGAAGAAAATTAGAAAAATATGTAAGAGAGAAATTCATGATAGTCATGTGGACAAAATTTGTGTGGAAGAAAACATACTCTTTCAAAGAGTTTAATCCTAGAATGTCATACAATGAAAAAACTAACATAGAAATGGAAACCAAGTGGAAGGTGAAAATGTCGATGGCCCAATTAAGGACTAGCTCACATTATCTTTGATGTGAGACCAATCAATGAAATGAGAATACGCTTATTTTATAACAAAGGGGGTGGAAACAGAATGACATTACATCATGGAGTGTGCAATTTATAGTGATATCCGTATCGAGTATGAAAACCAACTTGTTTGTGGAGGCAAGGCTTGAAAAGACGGCCAATTTTTTTTTATCAAGATCCATATTAGAAGATCCAACATCAAAAAAGGGTTAGAAAGTCTGCAAAATTGATACGATGGCCCTTGTGTCCAGCAGTTGTGCTAGAATAGGTCCCCTTTGTTTCAGCTCTTGGTCCCATACACTGTTTGTTCTCGTGAACGTTATTAAAATATTTCATTCATTCATTTTCTCTATTATTTCATCTTTATCTTAGAAGGTATATAATATAACCCCCAATCCTTGCAATACACAAATTAAAATGATTCACCTAATAGTGATTACATGACAAAGCTTGGGTAGTGACTCGTGCACTTTAAAATGGAAGTTTATATGGACATTATTTGTCGTACAGCCAAGCACACGATAGAAAAGACTAATCTGAGCTTCCACTGCAAGTATGATATTCAGAAAATGTACAATGGGCTTGATCGAGGCCCATAATTTACTTAGATACTACCTTTGAGGGTAACCTAGATACCATATAGTTTTCAAGGGTGTCATAATAAACTTCAAAACAGACCGAAATCTATATTTTCCCACTTGAAAGGTGAGTCAGAAGCAACTTGAGGTGGACCCTTGAGGATCAGGCATACACAGACACACACTGCTGCTATGGAAAGAAAATAAAAACGAGGGTGATATAAGCTCCCATGGATACTGGTGATTCGTCTAGCTCGTTTACCAGTCATTTCTGAACATTGTGCACATGGTTGTTGGAGTGGAAATTGTGTCGGAAATATCCCTGAAGTAACTCCACTAGCTCTGCCTACTGTGGAGGGTTCATCTGAAGATGCTATTGCATCCCAAACTGTGATCACTGCCTGTGGATTTTTCTTGTCAGAAAGTTTTCTTTGTATCATATGTATATAGGATAAATTATTTTTTAACCGGGCATAGGCTTCTGGAGTCTTCTGACTTGAATCTAAGGTTGAGCTCCAGGTATATAAACCAACCTACACGAGACAGACCACAGACAAGTAATTTAAACATAAAGGATATCTCTCTAATTCCAACAACTTCTAATAAAAAAACTGAAAATCATGTTTTCCTCACATCTTGCGGATCACTTGTCAATGCATCCACGATGTCTTCAGTGTTTTCCATACTAGCAGCTATGTGAAGTGGGGTGAGACCAAATGGGCCTGCCATGTCTGGACTGAATATGAAGCTGTTTTTGAATTCATGGGTAGGAATTGAAGGCGGTAAATAGTGCATAAGAAAATCCACCATTTTCCTACAGTTTCGTTTTACAGCTCTGTGTAATAAATTTGCTTCTGATAACTTTTCTAATGCCCCATGAGTTAATCCCTCCTGCCCAGCATTCATGATAAAGAATAAGTCCAACAGCCTTTTCATCAAAGCACACCAATCATGATCCACCGCATATATCAAGAGGCCTCTGAAGCGAGAAACTGAAAATTTTGCGGTTGTAAAATTTCCACAATACTCTGTCTCCCAGTTGCTTCTTTGAAAAAGCCATCCCAGTTCATTTAGAAAACAGAGAGTTTCCATTTTAACTCCTGAATGAACGTTATCCAGCATAAGATCACCAAAAGAATCTATGTCAGCGGTTCCCAGTGACATGGTCAAATCATCAATTTCCAGTTCAAGACTTTGGAGCTCCATACAAATGGCAGTGTCTGCGACAATGACAGGGAAGATATTTCTTTTGAGAGTGTGTTCTACCTGCAAAAGAATATTGAATTCTCTAGTAAGAATTGATATTTTCATCAGTTTAATTTTAAACCAAGTAAGAGCAGTCCAAGCAAAAAGAATGGGGCAGCTCAGTCCAACATTGTTTAAAACCCATTACATCATTTAAAATACCACAATGATTTTAATCATGAAATCCCTACTTCAATGAAGCAACGGCCCAACACATTTGGCGGACCCCCTGAAACTTTGAACATCTGTTTGGTCTGGTCATGTGTCTTACTTGCCAAAAAGTCCATCTCCTCCAATCTCTCAAGAACACCTTCAAAAGTATATTTCCCTCTGTAAGCACAGAGAAATCTGCATTCACAACCCTCAGCAACTTTCATATCTCTTTCTAATAAGCCAACCACCCTCAATAATGATTTAAGTTTCTTGTTCAATAACAGTAAGATTTAACTTACTTTGTACCAGGAATATTCAAGTTGCGGCCTCTCAGAACTAAAGTAGTGTCTTCACCAGCTACGATGGCAATGGGCCATACTGAGAAAAGCTCAGGGTCATTTAATGGCCTCAAAGTTTTAATCAATCGAATCTTACCTGAAAAGTGCTTCCATATTAAGCCAACATAAAAGTAGAAAATTCCATGTCCAAATATAATAATGACAGTGGTAAATTTTCCGAGTGACCAAATTTTTTAGACTTTGAAAAGTAACATTTTCCATCACATGGAAATATCCTGAATGAGTTGACTACCATCTTTGAGAAAGAACAAACGTTGTTTTACTTGCACCAGTATCCTATCAGTTCTCCAGAAATCACCCTCATGGCTTGCAACAAGGTGTTCCAGCCTCTCTTGCAAGCCATTAACTAGCTGCACAACCAGCACACTTTTAAATGGACAATATGAATTTTAATATATTGAAGAACTGAGAAGTTAATTACACACTTGGAGATAAAAAGGTTACCTGCTCCCATGCAAAACATGGCATGGATATGTATATCGAGAGTATCACACAGCCAGGTCGAATATAACTTTCTATATCAGATGGACTTTGCGAAAGCCATTCAATAATCTGCATCAGGTGTTTAAGTCATAATTTTCAATCCAATGAATGTACCCAACACTTTGCTGAATTGAAATATTGGTCTTTTTCATATATAAGGCATTCAACATCCATTAAAACTGTTTTGGGAGATTTCTCACCTGTGTTCTTAATGTGAGGGGAAAGTCACCTGGATTTTTACCAAAAAGTTTAAATACAATGCGACCTGTTCGCTCCTGCAGTCAGTAACAAAAAGCAGAAACACCCTTAGCATTGCCTTTAGTTGACACTAGTCATGAAAGCTCAATAAAAGTGAAAAGCATTCCAAAAGAATCAAATAGGAGAAAATACCTGAAAATTTGAACGGAGAGCCTCATTTGTTCCATATAAACAATTCCTTCTAACTTGCTGCAAAGGTCTCCCCACATTAGAACTTCCATTCAAATAATTTGGTATGTTATTCTTGCTGACTGATCCAATAAGAGTACATGTTGAAGCATTTTCATTGCTAGAAGTGAGTTTATTCTCTAATGTATAAGCACTGGATGTTGGAATTGTCCTGTTCACTGTCTTTGCCTTATCAGAAAAAGGCAACAAGTTCCATTCATTTGGAGGTGACAATTGTAGAACTGATGATGGAACAGGTGATTGATATCTTTCATCCACCGCATCACCAATGTTTTCAGTGAAGTGATGAGTATTGCCACCTGAAGAACCAGAAATCTGGCCAGAAACATGAGATATATTAGGTGAAAGACAACTTGCAGAAGGTTCTACAGCTCCATTTGCATCTGCCAAAACACTTTTTTCAGTGTCAATCCCAGACTCGCAGAAATAGTTTAGATTTATGCTCTGTAAATTCTGATTAGATGACAGCTCAGGGGACGTATGCATCATTGGATAATTACAGTCTCTTGAGATAATACGTAAAAGGAGAGCTAGAGCATCAGATGGACAACCTGCAAATGCTGTTAGAATTGAAAGCAACGATGCAGTCAATTGAGAAGACTGATAACCATTTGTCTGCAAAGAATGCATCTTTGCATCCATTTCTGGTTTATCATGTATGTCTCTTAAGTTGTGAACACCAGTCTCAATTTTTGGGGATATGGCATTCACAGTTTTTAAGCACTGCAAGATATAGTTGCAGTCCATATGTGACCATTCCACCAACCTGTCCCCTGTTTGGCAATAACATTAGTAACGATTATTATTAGAGATACCCTTTTGTCCACCCACAAAAATAAAATAAAAAAAACTATTCAAAAATACAAAAATAGCATGCAATGGACCATATGAGAAGCATTATCATGTTCTATGCTGCATAATCTCCACATGATTGAGGCCTTGCCTTGAATCTTAGATAGGATTTCGATTAGGCGAACAATGTCCAACTTGTTGACTGTCTGATCACTTTCCTCCTGGGTAAGTTGTTTAGATGCTACATCCTCAAACCGAGTCCTTCGTCTCCTCCTATTGTGTCCAGCTAGTCTCCTTCGACAACTTCGCTTCTCATTATCAAACTCTTCAATTGGATGAAATCTGCATTGCACAAAGTTTTACTAGTTCAAAACAGAAATCATAACCATAAATTTAATAACCACATAAATTCAATAATTGTGAATCCACAAACAAGAACCAACCTGCTACATTGTTGACAAAAGCGCTGCATAATCCTATTCACAAGGGCTTCAGTTGCTTTGAAATGTATCTCGCATACTTTATGGCGTCGGTGATAATCCTTGGCATCTTTAAGGTTGGCTTGGCAATTGTCTACTTGACACATTGGATAACCCTTGCTAGGGGAACCAGGTCTATTACGTTTGTTGCTTCTATGACCAGTGTCATCAGTATAAGGCATTCCCCCAAGATTCAATGTCAAGTTTCCCACATTTTTACCAGATGAACTGTCTCCTAAATTAGGCTTCACATTATCCAATAGATGTCTGCTTCCATTAAAAGAATGCTTCCTTTTAAGTTTTGATGATGGATCCCCCAGCTTTCCAAATTCATCAACTCCCAGTTGTAGCGATCCCAAAGAAACCTCTGAATGACCCCACATGTCATCATCATTAATAACATTCTCAGGATCATGCAACTGTTCAGGCTCATTTGTTGTCAACCATTTACCATTGGGTTTGGCCAAAAATGATACACCGTCCCAAGACCAGCTATTGGAGTCCCAGTGACCTTTAGACCACTTTTGAGAGTTGCAATTTGGTTGCAAGCTAGATTGATCCAACACAGCATTTCCACAATCCACAAAGCTCCTCTTTCTGACCGGTACATCAGTTTCTTGCCCAGGAAGATGCAGGTGCAGAAAAGACTCAGAGCTCTTTGTGGATAACTTACCCGATGAAGCCACTTGAAAATCTGCGTGTACATCCATGTCCCATTCAACCTTTCAGAGAAGTCAAACTAAAGTTTGTACACTCTGCAGTTCAGCTTTAACAATAAGGCAATGTCTAGGAAAGCCTCCAAAATTTCTCACAAGATGCTGGCTTCCTTCAACTTGCAAACCCAGTTCCACTGTGTAATATCCCTATTAATACAATTACTACCTCCCCATGCCCAATACAGAAAACAGAAGAGAGTCATCCAAACTCCAAACTCCACGTAATACCTAACTCGACCTTGCATCAGAAATGTTCTTCAACACGCTTGAAATACTGCTTCAAAGGTATCATAAACAATTGGAACACATCCTGTTCTGATCTGCAGTGAAATGTAAAACCATGTGCAAGTTAGACAAGCAGATTTTGATCCCATCATTGCGAGCCACTCCCTAATTACAGATAGGAACAACCTTTCAAAATTCATTTGCTAGATATTTGACCATCTTGTCAAAACTCCAACATGCTGGTTAGTTTAACTTTAAAAGCAGTTCGACTAAATTTCTAGTAGTTTCTGGATTGTTGTGAATTTATGTTCATGTTGAAAAAATAATTTATGATGTTAAATCAAAATGATAAGATAATCATAATATCTATGAAGCAACATGAATAGATGAACAAATCCTAAGGATATGGTCCTATGGAAGGGGTTTAGGCTCCTATTCTCATTGTGAGAGTGGTCCTATGGAGTTGAAACAATACATCCTCAGGAATAAAATGAATCTTTTCTTGTAAAATAGGAGCCCCACATTTTTAGTGAGGAGACTTTCCGCTGCGGCAAAAGAGGGAGTGCTGCAAGTTTCCCCTGCCAGGTTAGTGACTTTTGTCTACATGGCGCCTTTAATGATTCTTCTTTTAAATTTTAAGTTTTGATAAAAATCTAGACCATCTATTTGCACATTTTTCCTAAAACATTTTAGCACAAAGAATTAAAAATCCATGGGACCACTAAAATGGAAAAGGCTCCTAATTTTTCTCAGTAACACCCACTAAGAAAATTTAGTAAGCCCCCTATATGGGACCGTAACCTAAGATAGCAACATAAATGAACAAATACTCAAATGCCAAATATGGACTTACTAAAAAGATCGGTGTACTAGGAGACACGCCTTTGAGGACCTCAGAAGCATCTCAGAGATGAAGACCAGGACCGGGACATCTCCCGATACCCAAAGACCTTGTTCTGAGTCTATCAATGTCTCCTGTACAGTCTCCTGACTTGGGCTGCAGTCTTCAATTAAAAAATGGAACAGAAAATGAAAAGAATAAAAAATAGACCAAAGTGGCCCCTATCCCTACTACCTTACCCTAATTGACTAATCCCCATTCCCTAATCCTTCAATTTGTAATTATTTTTTGCATTCTATGTCTCTTTAAAGTTGTTTACATGAGTTATGCTAATATTCTTTTCCAATTTCTATGAATATTTAAATATATCAGTGTCACCTGGAGACATGGGGATATGGGGATGGGTGACACCATTTAAATCAGGGTATATGAGTAAATGAAAAAGGGTGTGGTACATTGTATAGACATGCAATTTCAAGAAACTATGGGTACGTCCGTACAGGGATGGAGACAGGGTCCTTGTCACCATTCTAGAGTTTCCTAGTATCTATAAAATATATGTATTTCTATTTCTAGCATTCCCAGTACCCGTCTAATCTTACTCAAAAGAATGGTGTAATGGTACCCATCCCTATCTCCCTTACCAATTACCATACCTGCCACCTAGTAACTATGAAAGAAAACTTGGAATGTCTTGATGTTGACATTGTTTGAGACCAAAAAAATCAGCTCTAGTAACACCTCAATCCTAAATCATCAAGCAGTTAAAACAGGAAGATGGAAGAATACAAATAGAGAATCACAACTAGGTTAATAGTCACTTGCATGCTGAGGATGGGTCACATGTAATGCTTTCCTATGTATGAGCAAGGAATATGCAAATACTAAATAACGCATGATTATTATGTTAGTTTACACAGATTATTGAGTTACGAGCAAGTAACATGCAAGCACTCAATAAACATATAAAGCATAATTATTATAGTAGTTTAAACAGTCTAATGAGCTTGGGTATTAAACAGCTAAAGAGTAGCATTGAGGATATCTTACCTAGTCATTTGATGGAGAGGGGCTACTGCAATTTTCTCAGGGGACACTGTTAAGAAAATATAGGAGCATGTCCTGGGAAAATGGTTTTACAATACATTTAATTTTCTGCTTCAATACAGCATTTTCAGAGTCTGCATTAATAACTACCACTAAATATTGTTAAAGAAAATGAGCAAGAAAGTTTAAGTTCATGCAGCTCTCGTTTAGCCAAAACATTTCCTAAAATCTCTTAAACGGGTTCTCCAAACTCTCAGTTACCAGGAAATCCTCTTCCTAAGTGGTGACTGTAAATCCTTTTCCTAAGGCAATGGTCCCATGAAGGGGGCTCCTAATTTTTCTCGATGGGTGCTGCCAGAAATGTTTAGGAGCAATTTGTAGGGATATGAACTTATGGAAAACAAAGGTTTCTGTATTGCTTGCAATTTTTTTGGATATTGTATTAAAACTCCCACTTACAAACATCAACAGATGTTAAAGCTACGTTGCCAGGATACGGGTACGAGTATCGGTATGGGTACGGGTACGATACGCGGATACGTCAATTTTAAAAAACCCTTGGGTACGATACTTCTTGGATACATCCATACATACATATATATATATATATATATAATGTACATCTACTCATTTTACTCATTTTTTTGTCCATAAAAAACTGAAATAGTAATACAAAACTTGAATCAATGTTCAAAACATTCAATATACTTGAGACTTTGCACTTTTATTGATCATGTGGCTGCCATACATATGATATACGAATATCATGTCAACATGAATACAAACAAAACTTGAAATTTGAAAAATATACTAGGATCCATGTTCAAATTTTCAAAACATACAATATACTTAAGATTTTACATTTCATTGTTCATGTGACTGCCATACATATGATATAGGAATACAAACAAATCTACAATATATCATCTAGATTTTCCTCAAAATCAAGTTCTTGTGTGCCACTTGCGCTAGCTCCACTCTCTGCTCCTTCAAATCTTTGCCTCCTCTAAGCTCTTTGCAAAACCTCCTTCCAATCTTTGCCTCCACTAAGCTCTTCAACTCTTCTTTGGCTCTTTGCTCATACACTTGCAAAAAGACAATGAAATTGTTTGTGTGATTTGAAATGAGAGGGGTGGGTGCTTTTTATAGCTTTTTGTGGTGATTAGGGTGTTTTATTTTATTCATTTTATTTTTAAGGTTCGGTTTTAGTGATTAGAAAAGTCAAAAAATAAAAAAATTGAAACCTTTAAAAGACATACTTAGGAAGGGATACACCACGGATACGTGTGGGTACCTCCCAGGTACGTCACGGATACATGTTGACGTATCCGTGGCGCACCCTGGAGGTATCCACATGTATCCATATCCGTACATGTACGTATCCAATACGGATATGTATCAGGCAGGATTCGTGGGGGGTCAGGGCGTATCCTGGCAACGTAGTGGTAAAGCACACGTTACCAAGACATGAAGGCTGTCATTTGGCAGAAATATCTCTAAATTGTCTCTGCAAGTGAACATCGAACCCCCCTTTTCAAAATTTCCCTCAAAAGTTCCTCTCAAGCAAAACTTTTTTTTCTCTGCTTTTGATGTTTATATCTCTGCACAGCTACGCTTGTGTTTTATTATTTATTAGTGAAGATTCCAAGTTTTCATGGTTTCAGAGTTTTAATATTCCAAAGCACAGCTATGCTTGTGTTTTATTGTTTATTACTGAAGATTCCAAGTCTTCCTGGTTGCAGAACTTTAATGTTTTATGGGGCCAACTGCGCATTAAAAATAGGAGCAGTAGCCTCCTCCAGGTTGCATCCTGATGAGAAAGCCCGTTGTTTAATTTTTTTAATTAAACAAGTTTCGGACCATTCCATAGCCCTCTCCATGGGGGGCTTCCTTTGGATATAGGAAAATGAGTCCAGATAGTATATATGAGCTACATAAGAAAGCTAAGTCGTTGAAAAAGACTTTTTACAGATTTTATGTGTATGTATGAGCTGCAAAAGACAGCTAAATTGTTGAAAGAGACTTTTTACAGATTTTATTTGTATATATGAGCTGCAAAAGAGCTAAGTTGTTGAAAAATACTTTCTACAAATTTTATTTGCTAGTATAGATTTTTCTGGTTCAAAGGCTTTGGGTAATTGTGAAAAGTGGGCTACCCTTGCAGAGGCAACCCGTGTTTGAATCCACAGAACCCACCGTAAGTGGGTTTGTCACCTTGGGTAAAGAAGAAAGACAAAACATGTCAATCAAAGAAAAATAAAGGTAAAGATCTTTCCATCTCCCCAGAATGTTCATAAAAACAATTCAATTCAGCAGCATGAAAAGGCAATTCCAATCCCAATTTATTGGAGAATAAAAAAGAACAAACATTTTTACCACTAAACCCTAGAACACAAGACCATCATTATCCATTTCACAAGCAAACAGCTCTGAGTTCCCCTCCAGATAAATTTTTGGTGCCTCAGTGTGCCTTAATGTCCTTGATCTCTACTACTGGTTCCACAGAAAGTGAGTTCCCTGCTGAAGGCCCCGGTTTGGGTCTTTTGGTGAGAACTCAAATTGACAATTAATTGGTTCTGATTGTCCATTCCATTCCTCTTAGAATAGGTATTTTCACACAGCTCTAGAGACGATGGTCTATTGGTAAACCAGAGAAACTATCATGGAATAAAGCTCGCCACACTCAAATGGGTGCAAAGCAGTGTTATGCGGGGATGCATCCCCTATATTTTGGTAATTTCTAGAATGTTTTGAGGGTTTGGAGACTTTGAGAGAGCATCCCCAATGTGTTTAAACCTATTTAATTTTTATTTTTAAATTGTTCTTCTGTTTTTGTTACTTTGAAAAACTGTTATATTACCAAAAAAAACATTGAACCCTAATCCTGAAAGTATCCTTAAAAATATTAAATAAAGTTTAAACCCCTAACATTATTTTTTATATATTATCTTAACAGCCATCCCCCTGCCATTCCCAAGATCTGGAAATCATTTTATAAAAACCACCATCCCCCTGCAGTCCCCAAAATCTTAGAATTTTTTAATAAGAAATGCGGTCCCCCATCTCCCTGTCCCCCGCCCCCAAGATTTAAGTAACTATGTTGCAAAACCCCTGCAATTTTAATGAAAATAGAAGCCTGACTTTTAAGCATAAGTGTGTTATAGGCTGGGCAGTGCATTATTACGAATGATGATGCCGGGTGAGTATTATAGTTAAAATACTTTCAAACAAACAAAACCTGTAAAACCCTTGAATCAAAATTTCAAACAGAGAAAACCCCCTAAACACTTGAATTACACAATAAGCACTCTAATAACAAGTGTAATATATGTTCACTGAATCATTTAAAAAACAAACTGGAAGCTGCTCAATTCATTCATGGAAGAGAGATTTCAAAATCCATACCTTAATGTTCCTCAAAGTTGCACACCATCTGGACCAATTCAGTTTATCCTACAGCACCACTTACCCGTGAATAAAAAGTAAATGAAAACATGAACCCAATTGCAGAAAAGCTTGTATATTAAGCTATTATGAGGTATAGGTGGTGGGTTTAGTGAGCATATATATATTATTGTCAGGATGACAGGCATTTGGAATTAACCGGATTGCTTCCTAGACTTCTGTACATGTAAAGGACGTGAGCGGCAGAGAATCGAACCTGGGACCAATGGTGGTCAATTTCGTCATCGCTTACGCTACTGGAATCGTCTGTAGTAACACCTAAATCCTAAATCGTCAAGCAATTAAAACAGGAAGATGGAAGAATACAAATAGAGAGTCACAAAACTACGGTTAACTGTCACTTGTAATGCTGTCCTATGTATGAGCAACATGCAAATACCCAATGATGCATAATTATTATGTTAGTTTATACAGATTATTAAGTTATGAGCAAGTAACACGCAAGTACTCAATAAACGTATAGCATAATTATTATAGTAGTTTAAACAGTCTATTGAGCTTGGGAATTAAACAACTAGAGAGTAGCATTGAGGATGTCTTACCTAGTCATTTGATGGACAAGGGCTACTGCGATTTTCTCAGCGGGTACTATTAAGAAAATATAGACACATGTCCAAGGAAAATGATCCTACAGTACATTCAATCTTGTGCTTCAGTACAACATTTTCAGAGTCTGCATCAATAACTACCACTAAATATTGTTAAATAAAATGAGCAAGACAGTTTAAATTCGTGCATCTTTAGCCAAAACATTTCCTAAAATCTCTCAAGCAGGTTTTCCAAACTCTCGGGCACCAGGAAATCCTCTTCCTCAGTAGTGAATGTAAATCCTTTTCCTAAGGCACTGGCGCCATGGAGGGGGATCCTAATTTTTCTCAATGGGTGTTGCCAGAAATGTGTAAGAGCATTTTGTAGGGAGATGGTCACTTGGAAAACAGACATTTCTGCATTGCTTGCAATTTTTTAGGAAATTGAATCAAAACTGCCACTTAAAAATATCTCTAAATTATCTCTGCTGGTGAACATCGGGCCCCCCTTTTAAAACTTCCCCTAAAAATTCCTCTCAAACATTCTTTTTCTTCTCTGCTTTTGATGTTCATATCTCTGCACCGCTACGCTTGTGTTTTATTATTTATTAATAAAGATTCCAAGTTTTCATGGTTTCAGAATTTTAATGTTCCATGGCACAGCTATGCTTGCATTTTACTGTTTGTCATTGAAGATTCCAAGTTTTCCTGGTTGCAAAATTATAATGTTTTATGGGGCCACCTGTGCATTAAAAATAGGACCAGTAGCCCCTCAAGCTAGTTGTTTAGTTTTTTTAGTTAAACAAGTAAGCTTGGGAGTTTTTCATAGCCCTCTCCATGGGGGTCTTCATTTGAATATAGGAAAATGAGTCCAGATAGAATATATATGAGCTGCATAAGAAAGCTCAGTCGTTGAAAACTTTCTACAGATTTTATTTGAATGTATGAGTTGCAAAAGACAGCTACTTCGTTGAAAAAGACTTTCTACAGATTTTATTTGTATATATGAGCTGCAAAAGACAGCTAAGTTGCTGAAAAATACTTTCTACGGATTTCTTTTGCTAGTATAGATCTTTCTGGTCCAAAGGCTTTGGGTAGTTGTTAAAAGTGGGCCACTCTTACAGAAGCAACCCGTGTTTGAATTCACATAACCGATTGTAAGTGGGTTTGTCTCATCGGGTAAAGAAGAAAGACGAATTGTGTCAATCAAACAAGAAAAGGTATAGATTTTTCCCTCTCCCCAAAATGTTATAAAAAATCAATTCAATTCAACGGCATGAAATGGCAATTTCATTCCCAAATTATTGAAGAATAAAAAAGATCAAATATTTTTCCTGCTACATCCTAGAACACAAGACTATCATTATCCATTTCACAAGTAAACAGCTCTGAATTCCACTCCTACAGATAAATTTCTGGTACCTCAATGCGCCTTAATGTCCTTGATCTCTACTGCCGGTTCCACGGACAATGAGTTCCCCACCAAAGGCCCTGGTTCACGTCTTTTGGCGAGAACTCAAATTCACAATTTATTGGTTCTGATTTTCCATTCCATTCCTCTTAGAATAGATATTTTCACACAGCTCTGGAGACCATGGTCTCATGGAAAGCAAGAGAAATATCATGGAATAAAGCTAGCCACATCCAAATGGGTGCAAAGCAGTGTTACGCAGTTTTGGTAACGTCCCAAATGTTTTGAGGGCTTGAAGACCTTGAGAGGACATCGCCAGTTTGTTTAAACCTACTTAATTTTTAATTTTGTTCTGATTTTTTTGCTTTAAAAAACTGCTATGCTATCGAAAATTGAACTCTAATTCTGTAAGTATTCCTAAAAACGTCAAATAGAATTTAAACACCTAAATTTCTTTGCAAAAGACAAAATATTCAAATATTAGTTTGTATATATTATCTTAACAGCCATCCCCCTGCGGTCTTCAAAATTCTGATAATTTTTTTTATAAGAACCACCGTCCCCCTGCAGTCCCCAGAATTTGGGAATTTTTTTATAAGAAATGCCATCCGCCATTTCTCTGTCCCCCATCCCGAAACTTAACTATGTTGCAAAACCCATGCAATTTTTATTAAAAAAAGAACCCTAGCTTTTAAGCCTAAAGGTGTTACAGGCTTGCAAGTGTATTATTACAAATGATGATGGAGGGTGTGAGTATTATAATTAAAACACTTCCAACCAGACAAAACCCTCGAATCAGACTTATTACAAATGATGATGGAGGGTGTGAGTAGTATAATTAAAACACTTCCAACCAGACAAAACCCTTGAATTACACAATACGCACTCTAATAACCGGTCTAATGTATGTTCATTGAATCGTTTTATAAAAAATTACTGGAAGATGCTCAATCCATTCATGGAAGAAAGATTTCAAAATCCATACCTAAATGTTCCTCAAAATTGAGCACCGCCTGGACCAATTCAGCTCATCCTACAGCACCACGTACAGTGGAATAAAAAGTAAATGAAAACATGAACACAGTTGCAGAAAAGCTTGTATATTAAGCTATTATGAAGTATAGGCCGGTGGGCTTAGTGAGCACATATATATTATTGTGAGGATGACAGGCATTTGGAATTAACTGGATTGCCGCCTGGATTTCTGTACGTGTAAAGGAAGTGAGTGGTAGAGAATCGAACCCGGGGACCACTAGTGGTGGATTTCGTCATCGCTTACGCTACTGGAATCGTCGACGTACAGTTTGGTTGGTCGAAGAGCATATACACACAATGTATATTCCAAATTCTGGTGACTTGTCACACCACACTAGGTTAAGCGTGGGCAAGAATCGAGCTGTCACTGGCAATGCCACCTGAATCACGTGGATTATAATTGAAATAAAGTTTTAATAACGTCCGCAAATCCATAATCATCGAAGCGACTGCACATACATTATAGAATGAGCAAATGATAAAGAGGCATTTGTCTCCACAACCCTAATGTGCAAAATAGATTATAACGTTTACAAACCAGTCATTGTACATTGAACCAAATTACAAGTACAGGACTAATTAATGCTTGTGCTGTTTTGTATCTCCAAGTGGGGTCACTATGTTGGTAGTATTCATAGTGGGAATCTTGAAATGCCATTCTCTTTTTTTTTTAACAATTAAATTGTTCGTGAAAGTTTATTATATTCTTTCTTTTCTCATCTTTTCCACAACCTAATTTTCATGGAGCATTTAATAGTATTAAATTTGTATGATTACACATCTCTTGGCTCTAACAGCCATAAGACCCATCGACGACACAGCAAGCCATGTACGTTAGCGTTCCTAGGGAAAAATATTGGTCGTTGATATAATTTTGTCTTTTTTTGTTAATATTGTTTTGTGTTAAGTGGGGACATCATCACGTACACGCATGGAAAAGTTAAGGGAGTCGGGACTGTTGCATTTTATTGTGTTGCATGTAACAATAAGTTAGCAGCTCCCATTCTTATTTCTTATCCATCCTAAATAAACTAACAAGATGCACGCGGGCAATGCGATGTGAACGCCGAAAGGGATGTGGTAAGTGAAGGATGAGGAAACAAGAACAAAGTATGGTGCAAAAAGAAGAAAGGGCATAAAGAGATTATGTTTTTTAAATAAAGATTAAGTAAGATATATACAAGTAATGGAGAAAACAATTGTAAAGCATAAACAGTCAAAGAGGAAGGTAGACTAAGAAGATAGACAAGAAGAGAGGAATGATAATATGGAAGGGCATGGAACAAAAATGCAGAGGGGTTAACAAGAGGGAAAAGGTCTAGAGAATGAAAGCGTGATTTGTTTTTATTGCAAGACTGCAATATCACGCGAAATGAACTCGTCCATGGAAATGTCAAAGGGGATTCTTAGAAGAAAGCAAACTGGAGGGAGAGAAACAATGGAAGAGGAAGAGGGGTGTAGAGTAAGGGCCTTGAGGGTGGAGAATTATACGGGAAGACAAAGCAGAAAGAGGTAGGCAATGCGAAATTAAACCTTCTAAGATGTCGCGTTATTGCGAGACTGTAGTATCAAACGAAAATGTACGATGGAAATGGCAAAGGGGATCTTTAGAGGAAAGCAAACTGGAAGGAGAGAAACAATGGGAGAGGAAGAGGGGCATTGAGTAAGGGCTTTGAGGGTGGAGAATTGTAAGGGAAGGCAAAGAGGAATGAGGTAGGCAATGCGAAATTAAACCTTCCGAGAACCACATGACATGTCTATCAATCGTAAGAAGGAGAAATGTCCACGTTGTTGAAGATAGCGAGGAAACTATTTATGGAGATATATCAAAGTGGAAGGAGTGTTCGAACAATGCTTCTAAAGCAAGTAACTATTTGAAATTTCAGCCCTTACATTTATTAGGTAGTTAGAACATATGTAAATATAAAGGGAATTAAAATGCACATTTCATGGGACATGACAAAGACAAGATGGTGTGGAGTGGACCTTGCATCCAAATGTAGTGATTACGTGCAAATTTTGGGTTAGGTTTCTCCTCTAGCTATGAGGTTAATGATTAGGGTAAAGCATTATTCATGTGAGATCAATTTGCACTTAAAGGGGCTAAAAAAGTTTTTTAAAAAAGTGAAACTCCAATTGGCTCCTTATTTGGGACCCAACCACCTACAACAACTTCTTATAGAATTTTGTAACCCTTGTTTTAATTGTAAGCTCAAGTAATTGCGAGGAAATAGTTGATGCATGGAAGGGCATCGACAATTGATCCTCTTATAATGATTGGCCATATGATTGAAAGTTAGATCAAGAGTTTGGATTGCATTACCCACACCTATTTTGTCCATCAGTTTTTTTGACCCTAAATAGTATCTTCTATTTATGCTCCACTTAAGCAGTTTAATCACTCAAAGAGGACACAACCTAAAAATTGAGGAAACTCGGAAAGTTTCAAGGTTTGAAACCCAACCGGAAAGGAATCATCGTGTAGTAATTTCTAGCCTCCCTTTCCAGTTGTAATGTCAAGAAAGTGTAGGGGAAGTAGATGGTGGGAGAACATAACGCACTTATTGACGCATTTTGACAACTCTGTGAATGCAATGTCCTTTGGCCTTATGGCAATTATGATTTTTATTTCTATGTTTTTTGGGAACAATTTCCTTTGTAACTTTTTTGGATTAATGCAATTACATCAAATTATGTGTTTTAATAACGTAAGGGTTGGACAAATTCAACGAAACAAATCCATAAATGCATATTCGAAATAGAAAATACTTAATAATAGGATAAACATTTGTATAGTAAGATTAATTTGTGACACATTATAAGGGTAACAAAAAAATTGACATGATTTAATGTGTATTTTTTTATTATAATTAATGTTATTGTTATGATGTGCTTTAACACATACTTTAAGAGGTCAATTTGAGAGAAGCGGAAACCCATCTTTTATTTTTAAATGTTTTCTATTCAAAGAGATGGTGAAAGGTGGCATTGAAATTTTAGATTAGGGAAGGTTTAAAAAACAAGAAATAAACTAGATATCCATTCACATTTTCCTGGGATCAATTCGACATAAATATTGTTGTTACGAGCGAAGGCAAGGAAACAACACATCCAACAATTAGTAGTGGAGGCATGGGTTGAAATGGTCACGAGGCGATTGAAAAGATGTTTGTGTGTGTCGAGTTGTCAACATCAAACATGTCACTTTTGCATGTGTCAAGATATCAAATTTTCATGTTATGAATGCAAATCATCTCAAAGTTGTCATGTTATTCACTGTCATTGCAAAATATGTGACAACTGCAAACGAAGGAAACATTATTTTTATTTTGAATATTGAAATTGAGGATGATGTACTATTAACACATTGTACAAAATGAGAACATGGCCCTAAATTGTTAATAATGTTGAATAAGCTATGATAAAAACCATAGTCACAATGTCATTACCGAGGCCGAACCCCAAAGAGCTATCAAAGTTGTCATGTTATTCACTGTCATTGCATAATACGTGACAACTGCAAACAAAGGAAACATGATTTTTATATTTGAATATTGAAATTGAGGATGATGTACAATTAACACAATGTACAAAATGAGAACATGGCCTAAATTGATGATGATGTGAATAAGCTATGATAAAAACCATAGTCACAATGTCATTACCGAGGGCCGAACCCCAAAGAGCTATCAAAGTTGTCATATTATGAGTGCAGATCATCAAAGTTTTCATTTTATTCATTGTCATCGTAGAAAACTTGAAAATCGTACACAAAGGAAACATGAATTTTTTTCAAATATTTAAATTGAGGATGATGTGCTATTGACACACTATACATAATGATCGCATGGCGTGAATTGAGGAGGACGTCGAATAAAATATTTAACAAACCATAGTCACATGTCATTACTGAGGTTGAATCCCAAAGAGTCGGCTAACCAAGTATTCAAGAATTTAATTACATTAATTTTAAATGAACTTTAGCAATCCAAGAATAGGAAAAGCATTGGTATATTAAGAATAATTTTTAGCACATATTGTAATGGTCACATCAAACTTGACCTAATGTAGAATACAAATTTTAATCTAATTAATTTGGATTTTTTATGAGCTCTAAAACATATTTTCAGTGGTCAATTTGGGAGGAGTACGAACCCATCTTTTGTATTTTGCAATGTTATTATTCATTGTGAAGGTGAATGGTGATATTGAAAATTCAGAATAGGAAAGGTTTAAATAGTGAGCAAAAGGCTATATCTGTTCACATGGGTTGAAATGGTTATTGGGTGACTAAATAGATAGTTTTCGTGTGTCAAGTTGTACATGTGTAACTTTTGCATCTGTAAAGCTATCAAAGTTACCATGTTTTGAATGTAAATCATGTCAAAGATGTCATGATTTTCACTATCATCGCATAATACTCAATAGATGAGAACAAAAGAAGCATGCTTTTTTTTTAAATATTAAAATTGAGGATAATGTGGCGTTGGTGGTGTTGGTGATGTTGGCACATTGTACATAATAAACACAACATAAATTTAGGATAACATGAATAAGCTATGATATAAACCGTAGTCACAATGTCATTGCTAGGGCAAAACCCGAAAGAGTTGGCTACCCAAGTATTGAAACATTTAGTTATGTGAATTTAAAACGGGAAGAAACTTGGTTCTGAACTATAAGTGCTTAATACGAAATTGTTAGTGAAACATATATATGTACACTTCCTTATAGATCTTTCCACATATTGATAGATACGAAGACCATCCTTGAGAATAGAACATTGGCCAAAACATGTGATACCACCAAGGAAGAAGAAAAATTAACGAAGAGGATAACCTTCTCCATCCTCCACATTACTAAGGATGTGGAAGATCCATGGAATTAAGATATATAAAAGGTAGCGAAGGAAAAAATAAATGTTTGCTATAATTTTTTCTTATGTTTTACGCATTTGGATAGATTGATTATACTCTTTTAAAACGATGTCCTTGTTCCTGAGTACTACATAGGGTTTTCTATGCAATGAATAGGTGCAATTATTGGGAATAATAAAGCGCATCCATACGTATATGCAATGATTTACAAACCTTTACCTTTGCTACTATATAATGATTGTATGCCTTAATTCATTTGGATGCAGGGTAAAAGAAGAGAAAAATTATCAATGAGTTTCCTTTGCCAATAAAGTGTTTTTTTTAGTTTTTTAAACTTATATGTTATGACCAAATTACAATTACTAAAACATAAACAAAATGTTAAAATAAAACACTCGAAAATAAAGGGGATTAAGTAGGATTTAAATTTTACAATCATGTACACATTTTATCATGTTTTAAACTATAAAATACTTGTGAAATTTGAGAAAACTGAATTTGAGATT
This sequence comes from Taxus chinensis, assembly GCA_019776745.2. NCBI lineage: Eukaryota > Viridiplantae > Streptophyta > Pinopsida > Cupressales > Taxaceae > Taxus > Taxus chinensis. Next base: position 671,996,529 of record CM034149.1, on the reverse strand, counting down.
ATGGCTTTTTCCAACTTGCAAATTTAAAATATGACTATCGCTTTCTATATAAATATATAAACAAGTTATATGTGTGTGATTGAATTTGTTAAAATAAAAGAAAACAATTTTTTTATTTTTATACAATACCATTGTTGTACAAACTATGAAAGGCAATATTGAAAATTTGATCACTGAAAAATTGTTTAACAAGTACATGTTATTGGTCAAGTTTAGACTAATATGATAAGGCATAAGAAAATAAATTAAGAGAAGCAAGTGTCGATGCTATTGAGAGACATAGGCTTCATGTTATACTATTTGACTATGACAGGGCTTGCAATGACTGCTACTTGGTAGTATTATGAGATACATGTCGTTTTTCATTTAGGAAACCTATGAATATTTGTATTTGGCTTATGAAAGAAGATGTCATGAAAAAAATTGTATTGTTTTTTTTTAATTTGTTGTGGAAACGAATCCCAAATATGCTTTACAAATGAGTCTAGGATTTTGCAAGGAGCAAGCTTACTAAAATCCTCCACTACGTTTAGGATCTTAGTAGTGACAAGAAAGTGAAAAGATGAATCCTTTAAACCGTAGAATTCTTTGCATATTGACATTTTTTGTGTGGCAATATAAACTTTCTACACAAAAGGGATTCAATCTCGTGTTGTTGGCATCTTTTATCACATACTAACAATCAAACCAACGAGAAGCTAATCAAGGGAACTTTTTTTGTTAAATTCGAAGCGCAAAAAGCCATATTGTGCAAATATTATTTTCCTATTTGGTCTAGGAACAACTAGTCGTCTTCTACCACTTACTCATAGAGGGAGAAAGATCCCTTGTTTTTGAGATGGAAAACAAGAAGTCCTTTATAGGTCCCTATTTTGTTCTTCCTAGTTGGCTCCATAACCTTACTGTTGTGATAGAAAACATTCTCAATCCTTTCACCAATAACACTCGCTTTCGAAAGTTTAAAAAAAAAATCCTATAGAATGCAATGCACACACATAAAGTCGTGGCTATGAAAGTACCAATACTGGGGTCATGGGTATGGATTGTGGGAGGAGAGTAATGAAAGTTGTCAGTTTGAACCCCTGCAAATTCCATGACCACCATGGGTGTCTAGCAGTTGTCCCCAATGTTTCTCAAGAGAAAACTCTTTGAGTAGTTATGGCGGGGCTCTTGTCCACCATTTGTGAAATGATCCCTTCCTTAGTATTTTCATTCCCTTCACTAATTCGAACATGACTAAAAAAAAAAAAATTTTGGCAGGAGATCATTTCAGCACATAGAAAATGTTAATTTAATTAAATTGACAGTGAAATCCTTGAAGCTAACAAGTAATTATCAAAATATACAGTTGCACAAAAATATGACCTCAGTACATACGTTATAAACCGTACAATACAAACCTCATACTATTATACAAAGAACAAGTATAATACACTGCTACAAAAAAAATCTCACGTATAGTATTTATATAGTCTACATGAGTAAAACCCAAGTCTGCATGCTTCACGTGTTTGTTTTTTGGGTACAAAATCCACTCTACTTTCCTGTGCCACATAGGGGGAAAAGCAAAACATACCTAAAGTCCTCCATTTCTTTGAAATTATCTAGGTACATAAAAACTACATTCGACGTAGGTTAGAATGAGACGGCGGCGGTGATAGAATACCTTCTGGACAATAGGAATGGCATCAACTACATGAAGGAGGCAATCACTATAATCAAATTTTGGAAAAAGAATGCAATATTTTAATTACTTTCTAGACCTTATTTTTTAAAATAGCATGACACTACAATAATAAAAAGAAGATTTTTTGACATTAATACTTTTGAGTATCCTAAAGACTATTTAAATTTAACGGAGACTTATGACATTAACAAAAATGACAGCAAACTATGAAATACATGATTGGAAAACTACTTACAGTTGTTATCCACACATGCAAGCATTGAAAAAAACATTAGTTGAATACACAAATTGGTATATCGGGTTTATTTTGCAACTGGGCGGTGGAGGAGTTAAAGTGTAACTTCACCGATTACACTCGTCAACGAAAAATAATTTTAATGAATGAGTGACATTTGTTGGAAACTCGATCCGATGTAGAGTGTGGCCGATCCCAGTGTGATGATGACATCAAAAGGTGTGATAACTGTGGCAAGAATTTTTATTATATATTCTAAAACCTCAGATGAAATTGTCTGCATGTCCCTTGTATTCCTCAAGCAAATGAACATTTCTAAGCATAAATGTCTCCCAAGAAGAAAGCGATACAAATTAGCTAAGTACATATGTCAGGAAGGAAATAGTTTTCAAGTTTTGGGTTAGAAACGAGAGCGACCCAGACCCAGACCCAGACCCAGACCCAGACCCAGACCCGCTTGTTAGGGTGCGTGAAGTGGTGTTGGAGATTTTGATGGTGGTGGAATCATGATGACGTCGATGAGGTCATCGGTATAGCGGGAGATGGAGAAGTGGTCGACCCATACATGACTTCTTCCGAAGACGGAGATGTCATCGTCGTCACACAAATTCCTCCACCCATAATTGGTCGGGGGCTCCAAACCATGGCGTTCCCTGCAGGGCTGAAGTTGTGTATGTGAATGTCGCGGATGATAATGTGGGTCACATATTGTATGGTTATGTAGGGCCCGTATGCAATGTGGACGTTGGTGCCTCTCTTTTCGATGGTCTTATAGTTGTTTATGATCAACTCCTACTTCAGCTCTATCATCATGTCTCTCGCGAAAAATTATCCACAGTGGCTCCGACTGAATCACCGCTCCGGTTGGGGATTAATTGGGTCATCGTCCCGGGGGTCTGCAACCACATAAAAAAATTGAACTTCCCTCTAATGGCATTCCTGCGGAAGCCAATGTCGTTGTCGGTGAGTCTCTTTCTGTTTTGCTGCCAATGAGGGTCGCACAGCCAGCGGTCATCGATGGGGTTGCTCATCCTACAAGAAAAGTAACCCATCTCTCATCTTGAGTTATTAACGCTCATGCAAACAAATTTCAAACACCGTCAAACATGTAGATGTGAAACCACCAAGAGTCTTTAAAAACAAGGCTCACCTTTCCACCATTGTAGCCATCATCTCTGGGTTCTCCACAACAACAAAAATCCATGTCTGGATAAATTTTAGCCCTATGCCAAAACACCACGACAACCAAGAAAGCACATCACATCCCCATTCTTGTAAATTATTAGCTAATATGCACACCAATAGAGAGATAGGTGAGTTGTAGTTTTCATGCAATTGTGTCGGTGATTCTGCCGAGAAGAAAGGTGATGAGGTGAAGTTATTTTTGGAGATAGTGATTGTGGTGGAATCCCCTAATGGCATCGACAAAGCCATCAGTGTAGTGAGAGATGGAGAAGTGGTCGACCCAGACATGGCCTTCCTCCAAATATGGAGACATCATCACACACAGTCCTCCACCCGTAATGGGTCAGGGGCTCTAGACCACGACATTCCCTGCAGAGTGGCAGTTGTGTATGTGAATGTCGAGCATGATAATGTGGGTCACATAAAGTATGGTTATATAGGGGACCATATGCAATCCGGACATTGGCGCCTCTCCCGTCTATGGTCTTGTAGTTGTTCATGATCAGCTCCTACTTCAGCTCTATCACCATGTCTCTCTCGAAAATTATCCACAGTGGCTCCGAATAAATCACCACATGACGGGGAGTCCCGGACCGAGGATTAACAAGGTCGTCGTCCTAGGGTTCTGTAACCACATAAAATCTACCGAACTTCCCTCCGATGGTGTTCCTGCTGAAGCTGATGCCACAGTCGGCGAGTCTTTTTCTGTTTCACTATCAGTGAGGGTCGCACCACTAGCAGTCATCAATGGGGTTTCCCGTCCTGCAAGATAAGTAGCCCAACTCTTGTCTTGAGTTATTACTGCTCCTGCAAACAAATTTTAGACATTGTCAAACATGTAGATGTGAAACCACCAAGAATCTTTAAAAATAGGGCTCACCTTTCCACCATTGTAGCCACCGTCTCTTGATTCTCCACAACAGAATAATTTTGTGCCTGGACGAACTGGAGCCCTACATCGAACGCCACGACAACCAAGAAAGTGCATCGCATCCCCATTCATGTAAATTATTAGTTAATCTACACACCAACGACTGCTGAAAGATGGATGGGCGAGTTGTAGTTCTCACACAATTATGTCAGTGATACTGCCGAGAAGGAAGATGATGCACAATGGCTGCATAACTGTCACTATCTCTCATCACAGACTCCCAAAGTACCGCACATCCACAAGAAAAGGTGTCCACCATTTCTGACTGGCGCTGTGTTTTTCTTCCACATGAAATTCCATATGACAATCTATCTATTGGCTGCCACGTGTAAGGCAGATGCAAATCTGTGCATCGTCGACCAACAAATCTAGTCCATTCATTCCTTTGTCAGGTGTCAAACGGGAAGGCGGCTTCCTCCAGTGCAAATGCCGCAATCGCACGTGGGGTGTGCGATGTAAACGCCGAAAGTATGAGGCGAAAACGAGCATAAGGAAACTGAAATATACAACAAAGGAGTGACATAAATGCAGGTAGGTATACAATAACCGGATGAACATGGTGAAACAAGAAATGAGCAGCAAAATATGATTGCAAGAAAGCAAATATGAAGGAAATGATCGAAGCCAAGATTCCTCTATTAAGAGTGACTGCAGTAGAGGTGCGGATGACATTTTTGTGTAGAGGTTGAATGAAAAAGGAGTAGAGGTACGAAGGGCTGACAATGAGGGAACTCTCGATCTAGCCATGAAGGTTAGTCCTTGTCTTTTCATTCCTCCTAAGTCAATAGTGGTTCACTGCAGAGTAAGTCGTTGATATTTGTGGGTTGAAAATGCCCATGCCATTTTAAGCAGTAGTTGTATTCGGTTCCCTTTGGAAAATGGAGGTACAAGAATGTGGAAGGGGTTATTTGCATCCCAAGGAGGGACCCGAGTATCATTCAAATTTGATGACGACAAATAAAGGAAAACCAGGAGGATCGGAGGAACATTCATAGAGCATGCCAACGACAGAGCCAATAGCACCATTGAAAACACATGTTTCAACCCACAAGTTTGTAGAAAGCATGAATTTTTGGTTGATTCAGACAACTTTGTGTTTTCAATTGATCGTCATCAGCCTCTCCAGAGTCAGCATGTCTGGTGGTCTGAGGGATTGATCTAGCCACTTGAGAGCTAAGGGATTATAATATTTGAAGGTTGTAGGTGTTGACCAGGTCATTTTTAGCAAAAATATGGGGGGCATATTTGAGCTCAATGGTTTCTTATTCAGAAAGGCAAGAATGCATTCTTGACATAAGGATCTCCTAATCTTGAAAGCGAGGGAGAGAAGTACAAATGTTGAGCAACAAGTTCCAAAATGATGCTTGTGCAAAAGTGGAACCTTGTTTCCTGAAGATTGCATTGAGGGAGTTGGTTGTCATGAAGCCTTTCCATAGGCTAGCCCCATAGGAATTTTTGGAAAATAGAGATATGTCCATGACAGGTGGAAGTTGGCAAAGGTCGTCAATGAGGATGATAGATCTATTCCCGAACGCAGATGTTTTGGATCAAGGGAAAGCTTCCTGAAGGCGGTAGTCAATTTTACCAAGCAACTTTGGGCATAGTAGTCAATTTTACCAAGCATGTTTGGGTCAACAAAAATCCTTTCATCAATTAGAATATATTGGACATGTTTAAAGGAGTATTGAAAAGATGATAAAGAAAGATGATCAAGTACACAGAGATCATTTCCATATTTAGGTAGATATTGATTTGAAGAATGAAATTAAACTAAATTAATACATGGTCGTGGCACTCGTTTATCTTCTTTTATATTGGTCCAAAAATAGGAAAATCAAATGGAAGTCCTTGATCTTATTGTCTATCACCTTTGATAAAACAGAACATTACCTCTATCTATTAGCTGCCCTCGATTTATGAAGGTTAACAATATTTTACCTCTATGTATTGAATTAAGTTACCAATTGTTATACAACACATTTGTAAATATGTTTTTCCGATTATCCTTAGGGAATTCAAGGACCGTGTAAGACGAGATTAATCCTAGATTCCTACCCAATAGGTGCATAAGAGACATAAGCTATGGTAGATGAGTGAAAAAATGTCAGGTTATGTGGAGATCACAAATTTATTCAATTTACAGAGGACATGTTTGTCTCGTCATACATCATAGTCTTAACGGTGAATAACTTTAACAATGACAATTGTGTCATTCATAATAATGAACAAACAGTGGAATGTCTTTTTGACATTACCATGTTCCTAAGTCTTTCATCTGAATAGTATCACGATAAACTACCCTCTTCGTTGCAAACAAGTATATGATGGATGAAAAATGAATGGTTTAAACATATGAAAATGACATTTAAAATGGGAAAATTTGCATAACAACTAAGTGTCTCAATCCCTCAACCAAAAAGTAATAGCCACATCAAGCTCAACGTTACTTCACTCCTTTCAAGGTGCAAGTACACAACAACCTTTCTTGAATACCTCTCAATCGACAAAAGGAGGGTGTGAATTTCAAATCAAAATCAACCAAATCTATTGCAACATAATATCAAAATCAACAAAATATCAAAATGAACAAAACATATTGTAGTAGAATGGATGTCTTCCCAAGGCCTTACATGGGGATTTCGTGGACGGTACATCGCTTCAATTTTAGGCACTCAGCGATCCTATGAAACATAATAAATTGCAGAAATACAAAATAAGAAATCTTCCAATAATAACAACTAAGAGCAAGGTTCCGTGGACAAAAAAAAATGTTCCGATATTTATACCACAGATGTATCCATTAACTATGATTCAATTGAAGAATGGAAAACACATTTTGAGAAAACTTGGAATGAATATTGTTTAGGTGGGAGATTTGAAGTGTCTGTTAAAGAAGGGAAGTTGAAATATTGCCAAACGAAAACTGTATGTAGTGTAAAGTTTCTAATGATATCGCTTCAAAATATTAAGTGCATAGAATTACCAAAATTGAGTGTCTACACTAACAAGGGTGTAAATACGTAAAGAGGAAAACATACAAGCAGAGGTACTACTCTCGAAAGAATATTAGGAGTGTTAATATTTATTAAAGATTGACCACTATCTTATAAATAATTTCATGCTTCCTCATATACTATTAGTCTATTAACAACTAAACCTAACTTAAAACATAAGGCCTACTTACGTGACTCGGAAGGAAGAAGAAATTCATGCACATAATTTCTATGATTAATGAATAGACCAAGCATCACACTGATTGGAAGTTAAAAGGTAGAGATGGAAATATTTTATGCCACATCCTCGTTGAGCTTGCCACCACCCATGTCAACCACATTACAAAAAGATGCATTTAGTCACATCACTGAGGATGTATACAAGGCTATCAAGAATGAAAAAATCTAATTAATTGCCACCTTTTTAACAACTTGGTATCTAGAGATATGCCCCTTCCTAATTTCTACACTAGATAACAATATTAATATGTATGGCGTTTGATTAGATTTGGGCGTCTCCTTTATATTGATTCACTTATATGCCAAATAATTGGTAGGTGAAATGAATGGTAAAGCCTCAACGAATGCCGCATTACAATTCTAAAAACTATGTTACTCCGAGGCCATATGATGTAGAAATCTAAGTGGGGTCAAATGTCAATGCAAACAGAAATGCCTATCCCTCCAATGAGAGATCTGTGCTCCAAAAAAATGTAAACTCATTACTTGATAGCTTAAGAAGCATTCAAGCATGAATAACAAAAACGAACAATGATCGACAATATTGAAGCAGAATGAGAGTTAAACCATCCAAAATGATTTATAACACATTACTCGAAGAAATCAAAATATCTAGAATTGAATTTCTGCCATTAACAATTTTTGAAACGATCATCTTTAAATGACACAATGGATAAACAAATAAGTGAGGGAATCAATGATTATAAAAAAATAAAAAACAAATATAGCCAAAAACCATCACGTGAAATTACACATCTAAGTATACTTTATTATCGATAATCCATCCATGTAGTGTAAAGTTTGTAATGATATCGCGTCAAAATATTAAGTGCGTAGAATTTCCAAAATTGAGTGTCTATACTAACAAGGGTGTAAATAGGTAAAGAGGAAAACATGCAAGCGGAGCTGCTACTCTTGAAAGAATATTAGGGGTGTTAATATTTATTAAATATTGACCACTCTTATAAATAATTCCATGCTTCCTCATATACTATTAACAACTAAACCAAACTTAAAACATGAGACCTAACTTATGTGACTCGGAAAGAAGAATAAATTCATGCACATAATTTCTATGATTAATGAATAGACCGAGAATCACACTGATTGGAAGCTAAAAGGTAGAGATGGAAATATTTTATGCGACATCCTCGTTGAGCTTGCCACCACCCTTGTCAACCGCATTACAATAAGATGCATTTAGTGTAGTCACTGAGGATGTATACAAGGCTATCAAGAATGAACAGATCTAATTAATTGACACCATTTGAACAACTTGGTATCTAGAGATATGCACCTTTCACATTTCTACTTTGGATAACAATACTAATATGTATCGGGTTTGATTAAATTTGGGTGTCTCATTTATATCGATCCACTTATATGCCAAATAATTGGTAGGTGAAATGAATGGTAAAGCCTCAACGAATGTCGCATTACAATTCTAAAAACTACGTTACTCCAAGGCCATATGATGTAGAAATCTAAGTGGGGTCGAATGGAAATGTCTATCCCTCCAATGAGAGATTTGTGCTCCAAAATAATGTAACCTCGTTAGTTGATAGCTTAAGAAGCATTCAAGCATGAATAACAAAAGTGAACAATGATCAAGAAGATTGAAGCAAAATGAGAGTTAAACCATCCTAAATGATTTATAACACATTACTCGAAGAAATCAAAATATCTAGAACAGAATTTCTGCCATAAACAATTTTTGAAATGATCATCTTCAAATGACACAATGGATAAACAAATAATTGAGGGAATCAGCAGACTGAAAAATGATGATTAAAATCAACAAATATAGCCAAAAACCATCCCCTGTAATTACACATCTAAGTATACTTTATTATCGATAATCCAGCCAACATCGTTTAGCTCAAAGTTTCCAGACAAACCCGTAACTTTCTATAAATTAGCAGGACCAAAACACATGTCACCTTCTCGAAAGTACTAGGTATGGGTACTCTCCCACGTGAAGGAATGTGTGAAGGAACATACGGAATCATCCTGTGAAAAGCCCTGCAAAAAGAGCAATATACCAAAAGATACTTTAGTACTTGAAAGCTCATGCAATGTACTATTATGATAATGATTCTTTGGAATTCTTGTTCAACAAAATAGTATAGGGGTCATGATTTGAGAATGAGATTTCATTGGAATTTATTATGCAAAATAAAGCTCATCAGCAATAGTCTAAGATTGATAAGAAAGAATAATTTACCTCTCAAAAATGTGATTGTGTGACACTCTTTGAATTGATTTTGCTTGAGATATTTCATAACCTCTCTTATTGTCATCTGTAAATTGTTGAATAAATAGTTCTTCAATTTCATTTGAAAGTTTAATAGCCCTCATATGATCACGAACACAAGACAACTCAGTTATATCTATCAAGCGATAGTTAAGAGCAAGTAAGATTCCTACCCAACAGGTGCATAAGATACATAAGTTGTGGTATACCGAGGATTGATGGGTGAAAAGATGTCAAGTTATGGCGAGATCACAAATTTCTTCAATTTATAAAGGATGTGGTTGCCCTGTCGTACAGAGTCTAACGGTGAATAACTTCAACAGTGACATATGTGTCATCCATAAGAAGGAACAAACAGTGCAATATGTCTTTTGACATTTCCAAGTTCATATGTCTTTCAACGGGATAGTATCATGATATACTACTCTCTTTATTGAAAGGAAGTATATGATGGATGACAAATGAATGGTTTAAACATATGAAAATGACATTTAAACTAGGAAAAATTGCATATGAACTAAGCGTCTCAATCTGTCAACAAGAAAGTAATGGCCACATCAAGTTAAACGTTACTTCACTCCTTTCAAGGTGCAAGTACACGGCAACCTTTCTTAGATACCTCTCAAACCTACAAAAGGAGTTTGTGAATTTCAAATCAAAATCAACCAAACCTATTGTAGCATAATATCAAAATCAACAAAAAAAATATTATAGCAGAGCGTCAAAATCAACAAAACATATTGTGGCACAATGGATTTCTTTGCAAGGCATTACATAGGGATTTCAGGGAGGGTATATCACTGTGATTTTAGGTTCTCAGCTGTCCCATGAAAGGTAATAAATTGCAGAAATACAAAATAAGAAATCTCCCAATAATAGCAGCTAAGGACAGGGTTCCATGGACAAAAATAGTGTTCCAATATTTAAACAACAAATGGATCCATTAACTGTGATTCAATTGAAGAATGGAAAACAATTTTTGAGAAAACTTGGAATGAATACAGTTTAGTTGGGAGATTTGTAGTGGCTATTAAAGAAGGGAAGCTGAAAGAAAAAAGTCACTTCACCGGAACACTTTGCACTCACCTCATCTGATTGATCAGTTCAGGTGCACTTCATAAGGTGTTCAGATTCAGCAGATTGATAGTCTACTGCAGGTCCATTTGATGGTGGAGTTCTAGGCCGTTGATGCAACTAATAGAATTAGAAAATTGAAATTTCTATAGTTTGGAATAGCATATACAAAAATGATACAATTCTTTCAAAAGACTAGAGTATTATAATGGACTAAATTATCCAATGCACCCCATAGGAGCCTATGCAATATTCCTCTAAGCAAAAACACAGTTTATTCTTATTGCAACCATGTTAAAGAATATTGTAAGTAAACTCACCTACATTTGGGGGCAGCGTTAGAGACACAGACGCAGCAGCTACAGGAGGATGTGGAGCAGAAGGATTTGGACTTGCCATCCATCCTAGAGAACTGACAGGAGAACCCGTGGGTTGAAATGGCTGAAACCAAATGAAATAATAATTAGCCTTGCTAACACCGACAAGGAAAGATTAATAAATCAAAACAAATGAACAAATGGTTGAAATTGAAAGAAAGAAATATCTGCACCAGTAGATTCACACCATGTGGGGCAACAGGAAAGGTTGCTCCTTTTGGTAGCATCCCAACAAGAGGATTATTTGAAGGGGTAGGTGCTCGAGTTCCATTAGGAGGCACACATGTATGATAGACGAAGAGGGTCTTGATATCATGATTAGGTCGAGGGTTCTTACAAAGCTGATGCTACCAATTAAGACTGACGACAAAAGAAAAAAAAAACTCAGACCTTACCTAGTATATCATAACTTAAACTAAATCCGTGTTTTACTAAAAAAAAACACGGATACTATTCAATTCATGTCACTCTATTATATCACGTTCATTCACCTGAAAAAAATGAAAATTCCTAAACAAACTCGGCAAGTTAAGCCTACCTCTGATTTATGAGAGTTCTGAGGCGAGAGGCTTTGAGGCTAGGAAATTGCAGTTTATCCCGAAATAGGGGATTGACTTCTATCAGTTTCTTAAGCTCCAACAACATAACATATCTCCAGACTTGGCCTCCCCATATTTAGACAGCTGTTCATTTTCCCTGTATGCATCATACCCAACTTTCATTAAATCCAATTCAAAATATAAACAAGTCCATTACAGGCAGTAATAAATATCATTTCTTATTTATCATTTCCCTTATAAATAAATGATGGCATGTGTTTGTACCATGTAGCTATTGAAAAAATTGAAAACCTCAATTGAAACAATTAAACAATTTTTCTTTGATATCAAATTACTGAAGATATTTTTCCAAAAAAATTCGGATTTCATGAAAAAACAAAAATAAAACAGTATTTTATATTTTGTTTCAGAATTTCAATCCATATACTTTTACCAGATAGTTTCAAATTTCAGGGGAAAAACTTTGCCAATTTCAAATTTTATTTCAGAAGTTTAACCTAGATTTTGATATTTCAAATTTTGGTCCCAACAGTTCTCCACTTAGAACATCGGCTTCCTGTTCAGAACAAACAATAGCAGATGGGTTGTCTTAATTGTTTTCACATGTTATAGGGAGATGATTCGGTATGTTTAGGTGGCTCTATAGCCATATGCATCCCATGATGGCCTTCCTGAGAAACAATACTATATCACCTGAATTTTATTAATAGCATGCTAGTAACTCAATAAGTTTGGATGTGTCACATATATGTGAATATATATCATATGGGAGTTGTTTAATACAAGCAGTCCTTGGGAATATATGAGTGACAGTGTTATTTAAACACATTAAAAGGTCATTTAAAAACCAAATCTCATCTTGCATTTTAAGAAGAATTTCATGTGAGCAAGGAGAAAACAAAAGAGTTATTACAGGGCAAAGAGATCATCACTACTGGAAACCGTTAAAAGGTCATTTATAAAACAAATCTTATCTTGCATCTTAAGAAGAATTACGCATAAGCAAGGAGAAAAGGAAAGAGCTATTACAGAGCAAAGAGATCATCAAAGTACATTTCCTGATAGCATTTTCAACAAGTTTGATTTAACAGCATCTCCACATTTATGCTGCAACTAATTTAATAACTTACCCTTGAGCAAATATTCTACCAGCTCCAAGAGCATTGTGGCCCACTTCACTGTTTCCCATGTCATCTTCTGTAGGGAGTCCAACTGCGGGTCCGTGAGCTTTGACCAGTGTCCATTTCTCTGGAGCCCCCTGCAAAAGAAGAATTTATGAGATTTAGATAAAAAGGGACCCTCAAAAATTATGGTCAGTGAAATGCTAAGCATTTACAGGTACAAAATAATGACAGCAGGAAAAATCCTTTGTTAAGGATTTCAATCCACATTGATATCTATGTATACCCACTGTCATCCACTTTTGTGAAACCAGACAGGTATCTTTCCACCTCTTCCACATCCCCTCTGTCCTTGATCTTCAAAGTATTTCATGTTGAAGAAATACCCAGAGTCTTGCTCCAATCTAAATTTATCCACACACCCAAAACATCACAACCCAAAAAAATATGAAAATCTATTAAAAGAAAGGTGGGTATCTATTATGTTCAAAAACTTACTTGTGAACACTTTCCTTGAACTTCTCCTCATCCAGAAACTGCAAGATTAGGAACACCAGTTCCGTGCTCAAAGAGGTCATGTCTGCTCCCCTTGCCTCCAGTGCAACAACCCAATACAACACCCACACACAGATCTATATGTACGCCTCACACCCACCAACACCCAAATAGTAATTTCTCCTCCAAACAGGTCAACACGGCTTGAGAATCATCCCACACAGCTAAATGAAATGAGATACAAGACTTTATACATCTTCTAGACCTTCTCTATGGCGGATCTGAATGTGGAAAATGCAGTCTCCTCCCATGGACTGTTGGAATAATACTCTGAATCCCCGCCACAACTTATTTTAAGACCAGTTTATATCTCATTTACCCATTTATCTATGCTCTTAAATGCTTCATGCGTGTTCCACTGTCAGGCGGGAGGCTGGCGTCTCTCCCTCCTCCGAGCATTGTTTGCAGTCCGTAAGACCTGTTTGGTGACTGAAAACATGCCAGAGTCGTCTTCTTTATGGTTGATACGACATTTCCACAGCAACTCGCTCATTTTCCACCCTCCTGTCAATGACGCAGAGTTTTCAAAGGCTACGATCTGACATTCCTACCTTTCGCGGACACGTGTAGGCGCCATTCAGATCCGTGCTTCGTCGACCAAGAAATCTGATCCGTTGATATCTCTATCATTGTCAGAGAGGGTGCGAGTTTCTCACAGAGAACACGCCTATCGGCATAAATATTGGTTTTTTAAATAGAAACCATGATGAGAAATCTTCAACATATTAAGTTTTCCAGTGCATATTACAAAGGTTTTATGTAGGATTTTATAATAAATTTTAAAGTTATTTTTTTATTTTAATTAATATATTTTTGAACGATAAATCTTAAAGTAATTTTTTAAAATATAATATGTCCTTTTTGGGTAGTGAGTTTATGAGAATAAATATATTTTTCTTGATGGTGGTGATGTTTTTGGTCGTTGATGCATGGTCGTGTCTCCACTGTCCATATGGAGACAACAAATTTATTTTTTAGACCCATCTCCATAGCCTCTAATTTTTGCGTCATACTTGGTTAGGGTCATTCCTCCTCTGCTATGATTCACAACGTAACCCTTTGATAAATTGACATGGTTTTAGATCCACAAGTCTCCACCAATTTTGTAGAGCAATAGTTGTAGGAGTGGAAAGGCAGTGCTTGAGAGTGAGCATGTAATTAATAGGCAACATGTATACAAAATTTGTGAAATTTCTTCCAAGCAACAATTCCTATGCAATGTTGGTGCCCATAATTGTCATGCCATATTTAGGCACCATATCACTGGTTTTGTTTCCATTTTCAAAATGGTTCCCTATTCAATGTCCATGTTTTCAAAGCTTGGTGCAATCCCTCTTGCCCATCTGTGAGTTATCATCTTATATATTTGTGTACTTGCCTAGAGAGTTATTGCTTTGAAAAATTGAAAGGAATGACAACCGATATCTTCATGTGTTATCGAGACATTTGATTGCCTCTACATGGCTAACATGTTTTGTGTAAAATGTAGTTTCCTCCCTGACACCCCCGTGAAAGGAAAATATTTCAGAAGCTCCTGATGCCGGGAGAAAATCACAAAGATGAACTTTGCATCTTTTAGGTATTTATGTGAGATGTATGTTAACTTTCCAACCCCACAGTTTGGTTGTCAAAGGAAGGCATTAAGTGGGTGGTTGAGAAAGGAGGCAATGAAGTCAAGTTGTTTTGTGCGCCCGAGAATGTGCAAAGTATTGGTTTGACTTCGAAGCCTAGAAAGGTGTGTTTAGTCCAACCTGACATGTGCCACTTGTTCGTGACCCGAAGTTAACTATGCATTTTTTCCTCACCTTCTGCCTTTGTGTGCCAAATGAAAGCTTTAGCCAAAACCTAGCTCCCCAGTCTTGTCAATGGTTAGTATTTGGCATCTTTTCAAATATTATGTCGCGTATTACAGGTGTAAAGGGATGTCTTATTCTCCATGGAAAGGACAAAAATTAATGCAACAGTCAGTGGTGAATTCTCCTTGTAGAATGATTCAAAGTTTTTAAGTGGTGCATGCAGTAATGGGTACTGTTCGAAGAAGTGGATTGCGTGAGTTCATTTTATGTTAGAAACCCATAAAAACTTCCAAGCCAACCAACAATAATGTTAAACTCAAAATATTCAATGATCCACTTCCTAAGCATGACACTACAAAATCTTCTTCAAATGTCCATAATGTTTATCGTGTGATGCCTCCATTGCCTTCTTATGATCACCCCCTGGATGCAGTGATTGGTACTGTTAATCATGCACTATCTTTTGCTCGAATCATCACCTTTGATGAATCTGACATCAATATTACACTTATGTTTGATACATTTCCCATACTTGTTTCTATCAAAAATAAACTAGTACAGGCTGTTTTGGTTGATCCACACAATAAGTATAATGTTTATTCTCTCACACTACTTCAATCTTTGGGTATTCCTATGCACAATCTTACAATGGATACAAATCTTCATTATCGTCGCATTACTTTACTTATCACTCTTGGTCCACTTACCACATCGACTTCATTCTTGGTTTCTTCTACTCTCGGTATTAGTGCCTTGCAGTTGGCCCTCTCATGGTTATGTACTCTTAAGGCTATCCCCTTAGTTATACACCTATGTGTTAAGTTCATACACAATCGATAGGTCATCAACATTAAAGGTATTCCATTTGAGGCTACTCCTCTTAGTTCCTCTCCCAATCCGGCTACAGTCTCTTCTCATAATCCTCCTATGGACAAGTATTTGGTTGTGAATGATGTATCTAGCATTTTTATGTTACTCCCACATTCAATTTTCTTGCACCATAGTTTTACATCTACAGTTACACCTAGACTGTTGATTGTACACACTTATATCATTGATCCTCTTTGGCCTCCTAATAGGCCTTCGATTGCATATTATACATCTCATAACTCTAGGCCTCCTCATAAGGTTTTCATCCTTGGTTCTGGTGCTCATAATGATCATTTCACTAGATTTTTATGTTAGTCCTCTAGTGCACAAACTACTTTCATAGCCCCACGATCCCCTCTTAGTGGTCATCGCACCCAATACTCTAGTCCACGACATCAGCACCATACTGTGACTCCCATTACCACACCTTTGCGACCTTCTTTGGAATATGTCACCTTAACGGTCCCACTAGCATTGACATCTACAATATTGCCTAAACCTCCATCTTTTATGACAATCCCTTCACCTCCTCAAGGGGATCTCATTGGTAAGCTCTTTTTGCTACTTGCACCTTTTGTACATAGTTATGCATAGTGATAATACAAAAACATTCAAATATTTGCAAAAATTCTAAAATCATTTGTGCATATCACTTGCGTTATTCACACTTCACATTATACATGTTCTAAGTTAATGTGGTTTGATAGATAACATGATTTGTTTCTTTGCACACATCCATTCACTTAGTATACTAAGTTGGATGCAAGACACGAAGATTGATAAAAGCTTATAAGAGCACTCATGTCTCCCTACATTCACATCATTTTGGGGAAATCCCCCCACATTTTATAGGTGTTATTTTTTTTATTATAGTTAATTTTGTACTCCCTCATTCACGCTCAATTATCTACATTGTGTACTTGTTATTTTTAGACTAAAAAGACTAACACATGTGTCTTGTGCAATGTTAACATTTCTTGTTTCATATATTTCACCTATGTTGGTTACTACATCATATCATCATGTTTTGACATATTTCTTTAATGTATACATGTTTGTGTAGTGTTCTTGTTTGATTGATCTTCTTGCTTGTGGCCTATGTGCCTTAATTTTCTTGTGAGATTGTGGGTGTCCTGTGTTTTTGGTATCATGTCTACCTTATTTACACATTTCTTGTTCTTATTTGTCATTCTACGGGCCCTGATTATCTTGTGACGCCGTGGGTGTCCTATGTTTGCAAGCCTTAAAATCCTTTTGTATGCTCTGATATGACATTGTTTGCACATTGAATACATAGATGTTGTTTTAGTTTTTCTACATGTGTTGTTTCTACCAATTGCTTTTGTTACTACCATTGTTGTTTTTTGCTAGCATTGTTTTTATTGCTTGTCATGGTTGTCACCATGCACAAACACCTTTCCTTTTACATGTACAGGTTCCCCAAGGTGGCCACCTCTTCAACATGCTACACATATTCAAACAAAATTCTATGGGTAGATGCAGGTACAAATAGTATACATGCACCCAAACATGTAATTACAAATAGATTTTTGGTAAAATTGGCACATATTCAAGACTGTACAACTATGTCAGAACCGAACAATATGTTCTTCACCCCCCCATATGTTTTTGACCGAGGCAAGTTCAGTAATGTATGACAACATTTTCATATTTTCATTGTATAAACAAGCTCTCAACAAATTTTCATAGTTCAGATAATACAATGGGGCATGAAATTAATCATTCTTTCTCTGTAATCAACACTCAGTTTCAGTTTCAGTTCTAAGAAGCATGGGGGCATGGATCTTCTTCCTTGTTTAGCAAAGTCAACACATTTTCATCATATTTTAGTTTTTGTTTTAGTACATACTTAGATGTTTTGCATATGGGGATAATTTTGGGGGCACCCATTCTCTTTTATATTGTATTTCATCATTTGTAAAATTAGATCTAGATCCGTATGCAAAAGTGTGATCCGTGGGGTTATGGAAGACAACAAAGTTGCTAAGAACTTTATGGGCATGCTTTCCTTTCCTATTTCACTTTTAGAGGAAGATATCAAAGTTGCTAAATAAATTTGATCCATGGTCTTCTTCCTTTTCTACTTCTTTTACATCTTTTTTATTCATTCTATTTGCACATTTCAGTGTTAGGTTGCATGTACCTACCACTTTGCTTTCTCCTCGACATTGATTGGGAATCGATCACCCCAATCCTTTAGCAAAGTCTAGCAATATAAATATCCAAGCGCATGTAAAGCACAAACAAACATGTGTATTCCTTCCTTGTTTACATCTTTCACTTCACATATTCACAAATGAAAATCTTCTTTATTGCATATTATATTTGAGTTATGGTCAATTATCTATCTTAGACATTGAGTACCTCTCTATGTTTTAGGTTTCATTGTGGAGCATGCCGACACTAATAATAACCCCACAGTTGTAAAACAAATATTCAAGCACATGCAACATGTCTTTACACACTCAGGTACAATTTCCTTTAAGCGTGTAAAATTCAATTTCATACTTAAAGGGGAGAAAACTATAAAAACTCAAATTTGATAATTTGCACTTTGGCAACCTTGACTTGATTATGCACTCTCGCTATGACAAACACAACTCTTCCTTTCCCATTTAGCACTTTATGAGGTCTAGTGTTTAGCTTGTTTATCCTTGCACATTGACATGTCGACAAACTCTGAGAACACAATGCATAAAATCTAGAAAGAAACATCAACTCAGCAACTCCAAACCTCATTCACAATGTTCCTTACTCTTATCCATCACCATACATTCCGGTCAAGACCGTAATGTATGGTCATGACCCTTTTATACGGCCTTGGACCGATATGTCTTCCAATGATACTTTCAAAATTAAAATTTTCTTTAGGTATTATACTTCCTCTGAGTTGGCCTTTCTTATATAAATCATCTACGAAACCTTATATAAGTAAGTAAACACTACCTTATTTGCTAACCAGGAACTCCTAAGTAAATGCACTAGAGCACTCACTTCTTACACTTGTAAAAGGCATCCTAAGCTCCATAAATCTTGGAATCACATATCTACAATCATTAGGACATTACTCACATCAGGTCTGAAGATACAAACTAGGAAAAAATAACCATATCTCTTATCTACAAGCATCCAAACATCATAACTCTAAGAGTTACAAGAAGATCCAAGTAAAAACAAACATAGTCAAAGTAATTTCCAAATTTGATATATCTATTTAGATATTACATGTTAGGTTGAGAATGCCATACGATTTGAGGCCTCTTTGGAGTAGTGCCCATATCGGCAGTGCATGGGGGTGCCCAAAACCATTCTAATGTTTGTTTTGTAGGAGTCTTCATCCATGGCTAGGGTTTGAAATGATTATCAATCCATTCAAAGAGCTTCATTATATGTGTGATAACTAGGGCTTGATAGTGACAAACAAATCCAAGAAGGAAAGTAACCAATAAAGTTGTAGAAGTTGTCTCAAAGTAGGTCCAAGACTGTAAAAAAGGTCCTATACTATATAGTATGGTTCTACCTATGTTGTACTGTCCTGACCTAGATAAATTTATAATTCTAGTACAGATTTTGAGTGGTTTTCAGGTTCAATTCTTTCAGTTTTTGTGTTGTACATTTCTAGATCGTTATAAACATCAGTTGTGCAAGTTAAGTGCCTCTATACCTATTTCTTGTGATTTTAAATTGCATGTTAGCTTAAGTGTTGTGTTGCAATCTATCTTATTTGATTTGAGTTGTAAATTTGATTAGTTTTTATATTGTTATAGTGTTTTTAAATCAGTAAGCATCTTTTAATCTCTCATGCACCTAGTTAAATCAACCTAGAAATTTAATTCAAGGTTAAACAATTAGATTAGGGAATACATTATCAGTAGTCTCATAAAATCCTTTTACTTACAGAGGGAGAGATGAATACATGTAGGAGGACATATATTTGAGATACTTCAAAATCAACTTTAGACTTTTTTTACGTCAAAACTGCTCTGCAAGGTCAAATTCAGAGCATTCCATCTTGAATTTTGTCAGGGATTTCTATTTTGGAATGTTATAGGTGGTTGTCGACTATTATATAATAGCTTCAAAATATGTAAGAAGAAAAAATTGAAGTGTTAGAGTTTCAAGTGTTTAAGAGTGTGATATATTATACATGTAACACTCAAATAATGAGTGTATGGCTGATAGTGGATACTATCGAGCAACATAATACTGAATCTAATACAACTTTGAGTTTTCATTACTTGTTTAACATATTCATAGTCAATTACAGTCTCATTTAAAGGGAAGAGAAAGGTCCCACTCACCCAAGAAGGGATGACATTTCATTGGTAATTGTACATGAGATTTGTCTTATTGTTGCACAATTCCTTTTCAATAAAACTACTTTATGTCCTACAAGAAAGTTGTTTGTTCGTTTAGGTTGTTTAAAATTAATGCAACATCATTCTAAGTTTACTTTCTCTCAATTACTTTTACCTTGTTAAAGCAAAGATGTTTTTTTAAATTACTTGAATCAATATTTATAACATATTAACTTAGTATTTGAATTTCATTCCAAGTTTATTTTCAATTCTTATAGAAATAGCCATTAGAAAAGTATCTCCTTATCCCATTGCATACAATATTTTGACACCAACCCTATATATTTATATGTAAATTATTATAACAGTGTTGATTCTTATTTGAACATAGTGACCTCTATAGAATCTCAAGAAAACTTTCCTCTCTTGCAAGTATAAAGAGTTCTCAATAAAGTTATCTTGCTACCCATTTGGCCCCATTAGGAATTTCAATCCTCGATCCGTAAATAATGCATAAAATTAATATGAATCATAATATCTCTTCTAAATTGAATACAATTATTATATTGCAATAAACAATATTATCACATTTTAGGAAGATGTTGAAATGCGAGGAAGTGGGTTTGACAAGTCAAATAAAGAAGATCCTTGCCATAGTAAAAAATATACCCTCGCCTATAACGGTTCCAAAAAGGGTTTGCAAGATCCTTCTAATACTAAGCTCTCCCTTATACCTAAAACACCTCATTCTAGGTACAAATAATATTATGAGTATTGCACAAACCAATTATACTTGTGTAAATATGGTTATGAAAGCAATATACTCCTCTCAATTCCTTCGTATCATAGCTCCTGTGAATTAGTATAGGTTTGTGAAGGTTCTAGGTGCTTATCATACAAGGCTTCACAATTTTAACACTAGGTAATGACTCGACAATCCTATAGGGTTATTATTGTCTCCATTATTGTAGTCAACAAGTCTTTTCTTATTCGCACATGCCTTTCAAAGTAGGTAAAAGAGGAAATAACATGTATATGATTCAAAAATTGAAATCAATTTCCTTAAGTTGCTCACATGATAAGTGAAGGACCAATATCTTTTCCATATAAACTTTTAAAAGAGAATGCTTATATACAAAGTATTGTTCTAGGCCATGCATGGGCTCAAATCTACATGGTAGGAATTACTTCGCCTCTTTCTTGAATCACCTCATGCTAGCATATTTGATGTTATAATCCTTGTTCTATTCTTTTAAGGATATTGAGTTCTAGGAGTTGTAAGGGATTAGGTAAGAGTAAACCCATTATGCGCTATTAACAATAGTGGCATGAATAGTTCATGGCATAGATAAGGACAACCCATATCAAGGTTTTTATTAGAAAGCATAGATTTCAGCCCTCTCAAGTCTTAATAAGCAATCTTAGTGAAAATCTAGGCCAAGATACACACTATATATGACCCTGTTCAAGGAACTTCTAAGATTAATTTCACTTAAATTATTTTAAATCTCTCTCTTAGGAGGTCATATAACAAAACTTAACAACATTCTTACAATTTTCCAAATAATTTATAATCTCTCTGTTAGAAATTGAGTGTTCCATGGTTGATTGTAAACTTACCATGAGGTAATTACATCCGTAATTACTATTTGTTATGTATAGTTTACCGTATGGTCAATGCAATTATTATTGATTAGTGGGTTGATCTTATATATTTAGTTATAACAAACAATATATTAGACATATATTATTATTGGTTAAGCGTAATAAACAATATTACGTAAATAAGAGTATGGAGAGATTGTTAGAAAAGTAGTTTCCTAAATTATAGGGATGTAAAAACTTATACATATGGATTGGTGTATGTTGTATAAACACCCGGAATGAATATATTAGACATATATTATTATTGGTTAAGTGTATAAACAATATTACGTAAATAAGATTATGGAGAGATTGTTGGAAAAGTAGTTTCCTAAATTATAAGGATGTAAAAAAAAAAAAACACACACACACAAACACACACACATATATTGCTGTATGTTGTATAAATACCCGGAATGAATTGAATGCAATATTATTATTCCCTGAATTTTATTGTGTAAATCTAGTCTCAAGATCTCATTCAGTATCAGAATCCATATGACATTTTTTTTTTTCTCAAATAAACATTGGTTATTCATCTAACAATTATGTCATTTGATGAATGCGAGAATTACTACACATTGCCCCTGCCATTTAGAACATGCATTTTTGTTGTAAAAATAGAAGATGCCTTAATATGAATTGGTTGTCTTTGAGTTGTCCTTTCAATAAGGTTATATGACATCTAGAAGGGTGCCGATTTATCCATTGATCTGGAACCATTCATCACTGTTATCTTTTCTGAGTTAAACCATCTATAATTACATTTCTAATGCCTATATCTGATCTCTTTGCATCTATTGGCCAGTGTCAAAGTCTTTGGAAAAAAAAAAACAAAGTGAGACTTTAAAACTACTTTTCCAACGCATTCGAATGGCCTTGTGTTTTTGAAAAATTGAGGTGCTGCAAAATGAGTGGTCGATTGTTGGATTGGCTATTTGTGAAGTCTTCAGCTTTAAAAATCCGAAGTTCCTTCCACACGCAACATCATTACCTCACATGTCTATTATTTAGTATTCAAATAAATTTTCCAGAGTCTAGATTTTCATGCGAGTATATTGGTGAGTGGTTGTCACGTATATGAAAATACTTGCACGTTACAAAAGGTTTAAAGTTCAAAACGTGAGGACCATTACTTTTTGGGTCTTAAAAACTAGGTCTTTAGGTGTCAAGTGTATAATATCGTTAATGTCCTTGGTATTTGTAATAAAATATGTATGTTTTAGTGGAAGTATCAAAAGAGAAAGTTGTCATTTGTGTCATTAATAGAGTCATTATCAAATTTATACTAAAAAATTGATTCACTTTTCGCCGAACGTATTATCAGTGAAATCTGACATCCGAGTCCAGATTGAGGAGGGGCATTGTACAAGTGAGTTTCACAATCAAATCCAACCGAGCAAGTTACATGACACTGGAGGATGGAGGCATCAAAGGAAGAAGGTCGGTCAACGACCTCTTGTCAATCACAAATGATGGGGCCGTAAGAAGGTTTAGCGACATGTTTTTTCAGTTTATCAGTGTGCTTCAGACTTCACTGTCCCTGTGTGGTGTGAATAAATGGAAATTTTCCATTATGGGGGGGAACATAACACCAATGTTTCATTTCCATTATGCTGAAGTCTATTCATATGTACTTTCCTAATGTGAAAATATAGTGGAAATATGAAAGCATAAGGTAAAAATAACATCATGATAGTTGAAGAGGATGAACGTGGGTATAGAAGAAGTGCAAATGTTTTTCTCCCATGTTCGCGCTAAGGGGGAAAATGTTAGGAATTTAGTGTTTCATGGTTGATTGTAAAATTACCGTGAGGTAGGTACGTCAGTAATTACTATTTACTATGTATATTTTACCGTATGGTCAATACAATTATTATTGATTAGTGGGTTGATCTTATATATTGTTATAACAAACAATACATTATACATATATTATTATTGGTTATTAAAGCGTAATATTGTTATAAACAATATTACGTAAATAGGATTATGGAGAGATTGTTGGGAAAGTAGTTTCCTAAATTATACGGATGGAAAAGCCTATATATATGGAGTGGTGTACGTTGTATAAATACTCGAAATGAATTGAATGCAATAACATTATGTTCTGAATTTTATTGTGTAAATCTAGTCTCATCCATTACCCAAGTGTTGAATCAATAGAAGTCTAAATGAATAAGACCCGTTTAGGGTTTATTGTGATAAACATTGCAAACCCCATTACAATTCCATTGTTATTGTAGCATCGACCAATTTACAAAATACAAGAGTGAATATACATTGAAATCTCCTCCTCTTTTATACAATTTATTTCAAATACTACAAGTTGTGGTATAATTGCAAATAAAGATCATTTTAACAAACATAATGCTATAAATTAATAAACTAATTGCAATGCTACAAATGAGCAGTCGTAGAAATTTGGTAGGGTATAGATTTGAAAATGCTATGAATCATTTTATATATTGTAAACCTAAATTTGGTTTCAATAAAAAAACCTAGTCTGAAATATAATTTTGGAAACCATGGATTAATATGATAAAAACATTAAATGTATCTTTGTGAAATGTTTGGCCATTGATTTATATAGATTTGAGACCAACTCTTGTATTTTTTTGTGATTTCACCCTTGCAAACCTTAAATGAATTTGAAGGCTCTGATGCTTGCAATCTAATGTTTTTCGTAGTTTTTTTCATGGTGATTGCTTATGTTATTATGAGAAAATTTCTTATAAGATAACGCTATCCTACAACTAATTTCTTTGATCTGAAGGAGATATTTTCCATTTTCATTAATTGAAATTGGTGCCAAAATGCCAAAAAAACCCTCCCATTCCAAGAATTTTTTACTCTTAATTTCAATAAGTTTTTCCCCTCTACATTAAAATAATTTTTTCTCCCTTCACATTAAGAGGAATTGGATTTTTTTCCCTCCATGTTAAAATAAATTTCTTTAACACATTTATAATATTGATTTTATTTAAATTACTTGTTTTTTCATTATTATGTTATAATAGTTATTTAAAGTAGTTTTTATTAATATTTTTTATGGAAGTTAAATATCACTTCAAATTATGAATATCACTAAGCCCATTGCTTTTGAGATGAGGAAATTCATGCTCAACCATGTAAGTTAGTCTCACACCTATGTCTCTCGATCCTTTGGATCAAATGTGTTTTCCCTCTACCCAATATCCCTTAGATGTATTTACTAACTAGCAATTGCACCAGAAGTGTGCAATGGATATGCCAATAGACAAACAATGAAAATGGATGGGCTCTATTCATGGGGAAGAGAAAAAGTGTTATGAATGTTTCTTGTGTTGGTCCATGCACACAAAAATTTATCTCTTCAAAGAACCGTACACATGATTATAAACAAAGATGAATGTTATTTTTCCCAATGAGAAAAGATATGAAGCTACAAGTGAAATCCACTTTCACTAACACCTAATCCTAGATAAAATAATACGAGCCCTCGTGAAGGGTCAATAAGAGATATTTAATCTCTCTAAGGAGGCCATTATGTCAATTCCTCTATGTTGTGTCCAATCCTCTAACGAGGATGAAGATGATGAAGTGATGACCGCATATAAATAACATTATGGATGCTTGTTGTAAGTTCTTTTTTGAGTTAATTAGAATTGTGTGCTTAATTTTCCAGACCCTCATCAAAGAATTGGTTTTCTCTTGACAACGAATGCTCATCCACATAATGTCACAACCCCTGATAGCCTTGTTAATACTCTTAGTAGAACATGTAATCAATAATAGAATCATATTTTGATAAGATTGATTATCCATGCTCATTTTTATGGCTCAATGAGCTTCACTAGTTATTCTATCCAACCCTTGAGTCTTCAGATAATATTCCATTAGAGGAAACAAAATAAGATAGATTCTAGTCTTTTTACTGATGTCAATTTCTCTGTAAAAGTAAATTGTGTGACTATGATCAACTGATTATAATATTAAAATTAGCTTATATCCACACACTTATGGTTGCATTTGCATCCACTATTAAATTTGATAATATAGTGGAAAAACTACTATGTATCTTCAAAATTGAATTCCATATGGGAAAAATCAATAGAGATAATTTCAATCATAAAAAGTGAGTGATGAAAGAAGGGGATGGTAAAAAATGACAATGTTGGGAATCAACACTCCCCCATGTGAGGTTCCTAGATCATCCAGTTTTTCAATATGAACCAACTGATTTTTTCCCTCTATCTCTCCACACTTGAAGAAACATGAAGGGTTCCAAGAAAAGATCTTGACATCATATGTAACCATCTTGTGGGTGATTAAGTGTTGATAATTCTACTATTATGTTTTTTGTGATGGAGATTGTTGGAATGTCCATTTGATAATATGATATATTGGAGACCATTGGAAGTCACTAATTACTCATTACCAACACTATGGTAATTACATGTTGTCATGAATTCCGATCATATGATAACATGTATCTGTAACTTAAATTCTTGATGTGCTTATATCATTTGTCACTGATATTTTTGCTCTTATATTTTTTGTGGGTCTAAGGTGTCTATTCCAAATTACATTCTTAAATGGTGTAACCTACAAAGTCAGCCAAGGGAGGGTTGTAAGAATGAGTTTAATAGTGTGAGGTGTCAATAAAAATGATCAATCTTACATTTGACATCCATTTGACCCAAATGAAGTTTTAATTGTTCCCTCTTACTTGGAGAAGGCGATAAAAAATCTAGGCATAAGGTGGAGTTTTGAACCTTTTTTCCTGGAAAATGTTTTTTGAGACCAACACAATGATGCAGTGAGCATCCACTTTTCACATTACATCAGCATGATACCTGTTCCCAATAGTAGATAGAAGATTTTTCCACTCTTGGTAAGATAAACATCCTCATGTAATACATTTTAAATGTTGGTAGTTATAAACAATATATAAATGACAACATTAACTAGAATGTTATTTCATCATGTGTTCTGATAGACATGCATACCAAGATAGTTTTATTTATTCAAACAATACTCATTAAATATGGTGTATATATGTAATCCATTTGCAACTGTTAGCACCATAAATACATCATCCGCAAGATCAAATTCTTGAGAAACCTTTGATTAGCCTAGCAAATTGAAGCAACTACATGATAGTCATTTCCAAAATAACAAGATAATTGTTTGAATAGTTAAAAGTATGTGCATGGTGTGGAATAATGTGAATAGGAATAGAAAAACAAACACTCAAAAAGTTTCAACATTGTATTTAGGCCAAGTTCTTAAAGAGGGGTAGTCCCCTAATTCTCAAAATCCTAATTCATGGGGTGACAAAAAATATACAACAATATGAAACTTGAGTTTAACATTGAAATGATAAATTTTATGTTCCTAACCATTGATGACAAATCCATTATGGTAATAAGAGGCTAGATAGTGAACACTACCTACATATTGTACTTATAGATAACCTTTGTAGTTTTCTCTATTTCATTGTCTTTAGCTTGGGGTCTTATCACAATGTATTCCATTTAAAAAAACCTAAAAACCAATCAATCATTCCAAGTCATGAATGAGTTTCATAAGTTATCTAACAAAATCATAAATCAATCTCAAACAAATTTAAAATTTTCATAACTAGAAAAAAGTTGCTTTTTTTATAAATAAGCTCAAAAGGATAGAAAACAATCCACCTTGTGATGAGTTTGACAAAAAATGCACTTTTTTGCACCCAGGACACATATTTTCTTTCCCATTATCATTGTATCACTGTAATTTGGATACAATGAATTTTGAAATGGTAAAGCAAGATATTTTGGACCTAGGGAAGGTAGTAGCTTAGACGGGGTAAAAAATGTGTGTGTGTGGAGGATTATATGCAAACATGTACGCAATTACATAATGGATATATGATGTAAATGGCCATCATGAAGATGTAGCAAACATCAATTGGTAGCATCGAACATTGAATCAACAAAGAAGGAAATGCAAATATGTGGTGAAGAATTTTTCAAGTTGATTGTGTGTGTGTGTGTGTGTGCATGTGTGTGCATGTGTGTGTGCGTGTGTGCGTGCGTGCGTGCGCGCGCGCAGTGCGTGCATGTGTGTGCGTGCGTGTGTGTGTGTGTAGAGGATTATATGCAAACATGTACGCAATTGCATAATGGATATATGATGTAAATGGCCATCATGAAGATGTAGCAAACATCAATTGGTAGCATTGAACATTGAATCAACAAAGAAGGAAATGCAAATATGTGGTGATGATTTTTTCAAGTTGATTATGGATCAATTTTCCATAGGTCTCTTATGAATCCATTCATAAATATGCAACTTGAGAGAGCATAGTCAAGGGTCATGTAATGAAAATATGGTATGTTGAAATTTCACCAACTTTTTTAGCTCTAACATGTACTGATTGACAAAAAATTTCAGCATTGTGGGATAGAGTATAGTTGAAAACACTTATGTAGAGATATGCATATTCACCATAAAATAAGACACACCTCTTGAATGTGCCAAATGGAAGACACAAACATGGTAAGGCATCCACAAAAATGCAAGGAAGAAGATTTGAACCCAAACATTTCTCTTGCAGACACATACTATGTTATTGGGTTCATATGAATGCAAAGCTCTTCTAGTAGGACTAAAATCAATCCTCTAACCTTCATATACTTTAGGGGGTTACAACACTAAAATAACAAAAAAAAATCACAAAATCCATCAAAAAATTAGTGTGCTTGTTTGAAACTGCTTGTATACATAATCTAAAGGCAAAACAAAAAGGTATTTTTAAATTCAATTTAATATAAATGCACCTGAGGTTAATGATTTTTTTTACATATTACCATATTGAGGTGAGTGACTGATTCTATTTGTAGATCTTACTGTGAGCAACTTAAAACCTTGTTCAACCTCTTAATGCATGAGTGGCCCTTATAGACATTACAACTGTCGTTAGTAGCTCTTCACCCTCTTTCTAAGTGTTGCATGGGATGACATTTCTTTCATCCATTTTGTCAAATAGTCTGCATGCCTCCACATTTTGCATACATATCTACCTAACCATTTGTTAATAAAGCATCTGAAAAAACTACAATATCCATAACATATTGTTTGATGGTTGTACCCTATTTCAATGTTGTTATTTTTGCACAAGTTAGAGTATGATAACAAAGGTGGAGTTATTAGATTGGACACTTGGTCATTGCATTTGGTGAATCAATGTTAATGCTTTATGAGGACGCCAATGTCTTATGTTAATTTGCAATTATGATATTCTTTGAGGAGCAATCGTACATATTCTGCAATCATTGCACTCCATGAGACCATGTTTCTTGGGGGCATTCCCTCCAACTGTTCACCTACCTTGTGTATGAAACTACAATAGAACAAAAGAAATTGTTCCCTTATACTTTTATATAAGTCCATGACTTGTTTTAAAGCTTCCATTTTGGCATATGGCAAGAGCATGCTGAAAAATGTTATAGAGCCTGGTTTTACACCTCAAAATTGCATTTACTTGATATTTTCTGAGGCCTTTTCAACAAATCCATTTTGTGCATATCCTGAATCATCATAGTCTATGAAACCACATTCAAACATTTTTTTGAATAGTTCACACACCTTATATATTCTTCCACATACATATCTACCAGGGTACTTGCATATAATTCACGTCTACACACTTACTAGTCCAAAGGCATAACATCTTTGTTTTAAAGTAAAGAAACCAAACTGTCTCTCAACCACTCTTTTTTTTCTCTATGATTAATAAAAAATATATATGATTTGCATAAATGTATCACTTATGAACCTTTGGCATTCAACAAAGAATGAGGTTAGGTAAAATACATCGTACAAACCTGGATAGACACAAATGCCATAGGAATTTAAGGGCAGAGGTGGACGCCTTGGCTATAAAGTGTCAAATTTCGGTGGCTCTTCTTTTCCTTTTATATTTTTGTTCCCGGATTTTATCTCATCAATGCAAGTTATTAAATGCATGGCGGCAAAGGTAGTTGAAAAATATTTGCAAGATCTAATTCGCCCGTTTCATTCAATTTGCAGGGTAATTTTTGTGTGAAGTGTATGCACGTTAGGCATGAAGCAGGTCTCATTGATGCCCCAAGGCAATTTTTTCAGCTCCGTCGCAATTGAGATCACCAAAGCTCTGCAAACTCCAGTCCCGACGAAGTCGACTCCTCTGCAAACTACTACTTTACGCTCTCAAATCTCATACCAAGTTATTATTCCTTCGGCTGGACTGGGACGGAAATATGAGAATGTATACATACTCGTCTGAAATAGACACCGATATGTGGGACATCACATATAAGTGGTTTAAGTGCGGTATAAGCGGTTTAAGGTGTATACGGGTTCGGCCTAACAAGGAAGTGTGGCTCCTTCAGACCATGCCAAGATGGAAATTGTACAACATACCCTCAGCCTGATGGACTGAAAGCGTGGACCAACAAATGGTCTCCTCCTCAATTTCCCACCTACGACACTTGCAATGCTACAATTGACTTTTATACAGTGGTGGAAGCGGAGCATTTCTCCAACAAATGTGTGGCTGAAATTATTAAAATAAAGGTGGAAGAATGCAAGATAAGGTGTTTGACATACTATAAGTGCGCCACCTTTTTATATTGGGACATGCTTCCTCACACAAACATTGGACACCCTACAACAGCTTGGCAATTCCAACATAGACTCCTTCCAACTCTGCTATGATTGGGAACAGGGGGTCTTTGGCGTCGTCTGATGTTCTGCGCCCTGAGTCTGCTCTCTCCTCGAATTCCATGAAGACTACTGTGGAAAGCTCTCGGTTGGGAGTGATTGAAAACAATTCAATCTGCTTGGCCACTTGTGAGGAATGAATTGGGAGTGAATGTGGGTGGCTTCATGTCACGATCTGTGTGTGCCTCATATCAGGTAGCAGACAACGAAAAAATGAAGGGGCGTTTGGATGGGCCCGTGCCCAAACACATGTCACAATTGTTGACCATTGGTCTAGGGTTAGACACCAATTTTGCTTTCCCCAAAACCTCATTCAAGGGAGATTCCTTTTTTTGTTTTTCCACAAACCGAATGGATCTATTTTTCCTTATAAAAAATGAGATATTTTTACACCAAACTTCTAGCCATGTTATTATTTTTCTTCTATGACAATTTCATGTGCTTAGTAATTAATTACAATTATCAGCGCCATACAAGCAATGGAGGGGTGTATGCACATGTTCAACGAGAAGGAAAGAAACACATTTATCAATTAGAGGGTGTGGAAAGCATGGAGAAACTTGTAATCCCATTTCTCCTTTTCAGTTGGAGTCTTCTTCATGCCAACTTCAGTGGTATCTTGTTTTTTAACAAACTGTTACAAAATTAGAATGAACCAAGTGGCAGGCAGTAGGCAGGTTGGTGGGGATTGCGTTTGGAACATGTAGGTCATGGTTGACATGATAGTTGGGATAGTTGTTGTGATGTATGTGGTGCATTTTGTGGGGAGGATAGCTCTCGCTAACTTCTCTTTCAAATTTTGAAGGACCACCCTCATCTTCTTCCTGCAACAACAGATCAACAATTGGAGAGCCTCATTGCTGAGTTCGATGTAGCTTCCCAACATGAGCCTCCTTCTTCAACAATTGGCACAAGCCCCATATTGTATAGGTTAGTTGACTTATACTTTGCTTTGTGTTTAATTGGCCTAAAAAGCAAGTTTCTCATATACTTAACAGTAACCTTTTCCTTTCAATCCGATGCCTTGTTTCTAATTCAAAAATTTGACTTTCACTTTCATTCGAGTTTAAGAGGATTACAGAGTTGAAGGTTGCAGAACGATGTACTGTGCTTGAAGAAATTATTTATGTTCTTGTTGTCCAGAGATTTCCTTGTTTTTGAAACTATGTATTTACATGTATGATAAGTGTGGCAGTTTGATAGTATCTGTAACGTGTTTGGGACTCTTTCACCAAATGCAACAAACAAATACTTAACCTGATTGACTCACCTTTTCTAGCATATTCACATGTTGTGGCAAAACAGGAGCTTTGCAATAGGGTATGGATAGCTATGAAGGCAAAAGAGGAAGTGTTTTTTTGTCAAATGTTGTAGTAGTACTACCTTTTTCACACCTCCCCATCACAAAAAACATAAAACAATTTAAGTTTACATACCCTTCGCTGTAAATTACAAATTCAACAAACTTAACATTGTTATCCTCTTCGGCATATTTTGCAGGTTGCAATTTACGCCAGAGTGTATAACAATTTTTAGTTTGTTGGAGTTGTAATTTACGATGAAATGTATGTTATCTTAAAATGTTTGATGTTTGTGTGATGGGAAGGAGAGAACAATGTACTGAGTTGCCACTGCCAATTATGCCTTGAAAAATGTCCATACATTGTTGCAAAGTTCTTATTTCCATAAATATGTTTGTAAAAATGATCCGATCATGATGAATATTTGTTTGTTTCATTTGATAGAACAATCACAATGGCTCTTGAAGATGACCATGTAATCTATAAGTTGTAATTATGATATTTACCAAAAATATATCATGTTTCGTCATTTATTCAAACACTTGGATTTTTATATACTAAATCTCCTATTTTGGCATTTAAATGTTCCCAAGGTGTATTCAATAAGCCCATTTTGTGAATATCTTTACCAACGTACAGTGAACACTGGCCTCAAAGGGAGTATTGACCATTGGATGTGAGAAATGTGTTGTTCTAGGTTAGGGATTGACATTTTCCATCACTCTTCTAACTCCGTTGTAAAGTTTTTCCAAAATTATACATGCAACCTTGAAAATCCAAACATGTTTGTATGTCGACTTCAACAATAATCTCAGGCCATGAAAGATGTAAACATCATCAAAGTGAGAAACAATTTCATACAAAATGGTTGCAATGCAGGATAACAATAGTATTTGTGCAATGATTGGGAGACCCATGTTAGTTTAAGTTCATAAACTCATATTTGAGAAAAATGCCAAAAAAACAGCACAATGTAACCATAGATGTTGTAAGGTTAACATTTTGAATCAAAAGAAAAATACAATAACATAGACCCGTGGTGTAGATAACTATACCCCATGGATGACCTAGGTGTAGTTAATGAAAGAAAAGCAAGAAATGCTTTCCCAATTACAAACACCCGAGATTACTTCAACCAAGATGGTTTTGGTTAGAACAATCAATTACCATTAGTGGTTACCATTAAAAAATGATTACATCACTATTGTGAAAAAAGAGAGCTTTGGAAATGAGAATATTGAATAAAAGAAAGAAGAGAGACCAACAATCATCAAAATGTCGCACAATCAAACCCCGAGCAATCTAGAAAAATCTCAAAAAAGCTCACCTCTAGGCCGTCATCTTGAAATCCTAATGAAAGATATTCTTCAAGAGTAAGGTCTCCAATGTGCCTCACATTATGTAATCCCTGAAACAAGGATCATAAAAAGGAAAAGTTAGAATGGGCAAAAAGCAAAATATAATTTCTTTATGGTGTTTTCAAATGAGAGAAAATGATTTATCATCATGTTAATTATTAGAAGTGTGTTAGAAATGTGTGCATTTGACAATAATGAAAGTATCCCTTGAGTAGATGAATATCATACTTCTCCAGGTTGTCTGATGACATTATACCTTATGAATACGTAGGTTATATGCAACTGTAAGTTAAATCCTCATTGGATGATGTGTGTTATTGAGTTGCTTCCCTTTTGAATGCAAACTAACACACCAGGATATTATCATTAATTTTAATCCCACATGGATGGCGAAACATGTACTCCCTACCAATATGTGCTATAAATAGTAATGTCATTAGCCTTACAAAATTCACTAAGTTGTGTGGTCAGCACATAACAAACTATTCTTTCACCTTTTACTAAAGAATACCATGTACGGGCCACCAAAAGTGGCATATGCCTATTTTTGGAGCCTTCTTTGCACTTCTGTAGAGGGCCCGACATATCAAAATAAATCCATAGGTGCTGCAGATGTGGAAATAAAGATTCAAAGCATTGAAAAAATTGAGAGATTTGCTAGCAACGTTGAAACAGGGCGTGGATATCAATCTTTAGATCATGAGAGAACTTTTAAACAAATATGAACTTAAAAAACATAAAAGAAAAACAACATACATTCTCATCTATTATGATATAGTTGTCATGAAAAATTACAGCATGCCAATCTTCAGTCACCTGTGACAAATTCAAAACAACGTCACGGTTTGTGAAAATACATCGTACAAACCTGGATAAACACAAATGCCATAGGAATTTAAGGGCTTTAGACTTCGTTGAAGTTGTTGGTTCCCATTTTGATCTTTGTGTATATCCTTGGTACCATCTTTGCATATTTCCCCATTGTTGCTTGGTGTGACCCTTCCATCCTCTGTTGTTCATTGTTGTGTCTTTGCCTTGTAGTTGTTGATGGTCGTGTTGATTTGAAACTTATCATAACCTTTGATTTGTAGTTGTTGGTTACCATTTTGATCTTTGTGTATATCCTTGGTACCATCTTTGCATATTTCCCCATTGTTGCTTGGTGTGACCCTTCCATCCTCTGTTGTTCATTGTTGTGTCTTTTCCTTGTAGTTGCTCATGGTCATGGTTATTTGAAACTTATCATAACCTTCGTTTTGTTCCTTGGTTCCCTAAGGTATTTGTCACTTTGTTTCAAGAAGGCTTGAAGGGATCCTAAGGTTCATTTGTAGGTTGGAGGATTCCAAGAATAATTTTCAAGTGAACCACAACATGCTCCTTGTTGGTGAAGTCAGAGCAGCAAGTTTGAAGAATGAAATTAAAATTAATAATATCTCATGTTATAATATATAGATATAGAGTTTCCTATAGAGTAGGAAACCAACAACTATACACTTAATATTGTTATTATAACAATATATATACGTTTAAACAAACAATTAACCAAATAACAAAGAATAACCTTGCCAACTATTTACCAAATGTAAATAAGTGAACATAAGAATTATTAACATTCACCCCATAGTGTTTACATGGCAAAAAAACATACACACTCTCATCTACAGTATGATCACCCCAGTGAAGCATGTCCTACTAAGTAATGCATGACCTTGATACAAAAGAAAGGCTCTCTCTTTCCATGGTTTTAAACATGTTTACCATAAACCTTGACTTGAACAAGCCCCATCAACTATCCACCTCATGTAGTTTTCTAGATCTCCCACAAACCTTTTCAAGATCCATGAACCGACTTACTCTAGTGCTTTTGTTTTCCATTATGCTTGTCCATCAAGGAAGTATATAGGAATCAACTCACTTACTCATTACAAATTGGAACAAGGAAAATCAAAATGGAAATATTTCACGTTACATCCTATAAGAATCACAATGTTCTTAATTGCAACCACAGTTATTGATCACTGCCACTCGATCTTGAATAACATAAGAAATTGCCACTAGAAGTTGCCCTTGACTTTAGTCAGTTTGACGAAGAATGAAAATGGAACATTTTTGTTTTGTCCCCCCCCACAATGTGAAATTTCCACTTATTCATCAAACAGGAACACTGAAAAGTGAATCATATCATACAACATACTATTATCCAAATCTTGTTGCACATGATCGCCATTGCTAATGAATGTATTCATTGACCAATCATCTTCCAATGAAGTATGGAAGTCAAAGGATCAATGTAATCATAGGATCTCTATAGTCATATGCTCACTTATACAATTTTTTTCCAACATCTACACACCACAAAACTAAAAAAATAAGTCACAATACTAGAAGTGCGATCTTGTCGTTGGCAACTAAAGAGAGGTCGTTGATCAACCTCCATACTTTGTTTGACTTCATCCTCTGATGTGACATTGCTAACTCAGTCAAGTTTGATCATGAGACTTAAGAAGCACCCCTCACAAATTGGACATCACGTTCCAATGATAATGCATCCTTTACAATTTTGAATTTTGGCATTGATGACTCAATGAGGCTCAAAGGGGTTGTAAAAATCTTCAAAAGTATAAATAAGCCGATAGTAAGGTGATGCCCACAGGATGGCCAAAAAAGAGGGTATTGGGGATGAAAAATGAACACTTTTACAAAAAATGGTGTTCAATTTTGAGTTACTATGTAAAAGTTATCAAGGTTTTCAATTTCTCATAAAAAGACCCGATTTAATTAAAATTATCTCAACGATTAAAAACTTGCTCAAGATGGAGAGAAAATTTATCGTGTGGCCACTCGTTGGAACCGAAAGGAAATGAAGATTCCAAAAATATCAATTCCCTAAAGAATTGGTGCCAAAGAGCATTAATTTGGCCAAAAATGCATTAAATACCCTCAAAATGCAATTATTTAAACAAAAACTATAGAAAAAATACATTTTTAAAACTATAGGCTTGTAAAAAAATATTTAAAAAATCAGTCAATCAAAAATGGTTGTGCAAACTCAAAGCTGATTTGTATTTTCTCCTTTCCATTTGGTGGTAAGAGCTTAGGAGGAGATGAGTGAAATCCAATGCAAAATGGCACATGTCAAACTCTTTGCAAATTTGAAGATGACCTGTTCACACAAAACTGCAAATGCATGGAGCATTGAATAAGTACCAATATGATATGCATAGAGAACAAGAAATGATATCTTCCAAGCTGCACGGTTTAATAGAGCCCCCACTTTGTTGATAGAAAATATAACAAAGTTTTCCACAAGCGTATGTCCACGTGAATTCTAGCTTGACACTCCCGAGGCATTATTGATATAGATACAAACTAGTATTTGCACATGAGTTGCAAGTTACATTGGATGTGTAAGATTTTTGTCTGCGAATGGGGAATATTAAAAAGGAAAAAATGAAAAACATGTGTGTAAATAGTAAGACGGCTAGAATAGGATAGCTGGAAAAAGCTCACCGGAATTTGACACATTCCAGCAAGGGCATCCTCAAAGAGAGACACCTCCAGTGTAATAATGAGTGCGTATCAATGTGAAGAACCCATGAATGAAATGTTATCGCTAACAAAGTGACGGGTCTAAACACTCTGTCAGAGGTGTAGAGATAATATCAAGTAAGGATTCTCTTTGCATTCATGTATAGGTTTACTGGGCTGAAGCATGATCACAAAATCTATTATTGTAGATGTGATTTTCGTACAGATTTGCACATAGATCTTAATCACCCAAAGAGAAGCACGTAGAATCTGAACTTACTATACACATACGATGGGGAAATAAATGATATGAATGCCCCCTTGAAAGTAACCTAAAATTCCATCACTAACCATGATCGCCTCCTAGGATTGTATATCGCTTTGATACCAAATGAAGTCATAGCAACAAATCTAAAGAATGAAATTAAAATTAATAATATCCCAGGTTTATAGATATAGAGCTTCCTGTAAATTAGGAAACAAATTACCATACACTTAATATTGTTGTTATAACAATATATACGTTTAAACAAACAATTAACTAAATAACAATTAATAACCTTACCAACTATTTATCAAACGTAATTAAGTGAACACTAGAATTCCTATAAGTTGGTTTCTTGCCTTGTTCATGCTTTGAAACACTTTTCGGAGGCTAATTTGCAGGGTTGGTGATGTTCTAGTTGAGTATTACATTGTTCAAAAAGCAAGAAAGGTTTTCAGGGGAAATTTTGTAGGCTTGATCTTCACCCAAAGTGTTTTGTGGCATGATGAAGAGAATTTGGAGGAGTTGCAAGATTGATCTATAAGTTTCATGATGTTTTGTCACTCCTTGGCCATCTGCAAAACTTCTAGAGTGTCTCAATTACCTCCCTCCTCTGTTAAGACTCCATTTCAGCCAAACATTTAGTCAAATTTTACAATTTTTTGGGCAATTTGTGTAGAATCAACATTTTGAGGAACATGTGGAATTGTTCCTCCATTCCGCTTGTTCCTCGCATCTCCGATTTGGCTGCATAAGCACTTACCAATCACTAAAGTTGGGTTTTGTGGGCACTGTGGGAACAGTTCTTTTATTCCACCTCTGCCCCAGTTACCAGCTTCCACCACTTCTCTGCATTTTTGCTTTCCTTTGTTCATTAGTTAAGTGGAATTTTTTCAACACTTTTAGAATTATTCTTGTGTTCAGAGTGTTCCTCGCTTTCCCATGTTATCCACTTTGTTGAGCCCCTACCTCCGTCGGTTAATTCAGACCCTTTTGGAACAAGCAAAACTATTATGTCGGTTCCTTTGTTCCCTGGAATTGCTGATTCACCACCCCTCACTCATCGGACATGTCGGTTGATCCAGTAACTAGTGGAACATTCCATTATTCCTTGTCCTCTGACTTCCCACCTTACTCGACCCTTAGAAGTAAAATCAGTTAAATTAGTCCTGCAAGGAACAAGTGGAACACTTCCATTGTTCCAAGAGTTCCCCGCATTCTCGCAATCACCAATCATCGGTTAAATCGACCTTCTATGACACTCACGGAACGTTTCGTTGTTCCACCTGTAGGCACCTAAATTCCGTTTTTCTAATCTTATTGCTAAAAGCACATAAATCACCCTCATTCTTACCATTTTCGTTATAATTAGTGATTTTTGCTAATTAACTAACGTTTCTTACCATTTTAGGTCAATCAATAACACTTTGTTGATTACCTATCCTCTTTCACATTCAAAATGCCACTTTACGATGAATTGTAAGTCAAAATCCTCTTCCAACCAAATAATTAGCAGTTATTAGCTAATTAAGCCTAGTTTACCCTTGTTTTGGTCAATATACCCTATTATTGGCTCAAACCCCTCTTCTGACCATTCAAAATCACCCCACTTCCCTTCACAACATCTCAACAAGCTTCAAAAGCTTATCCTAGCCTCCTAATTGACCCTAAATGGTTGATTAAGGCTCCTCACATCTTAATCACTTGTTAATTCACTAATTGTGATTAACAAAGCTTAATCATGATTAGCAATCCTTAATCTAATTTGTGCTTTTAGTTCCGCATCCACCAAGATGTTAGTTTTCCTCAAAGGAAAAACTATAAAAAGGACTGACCACATACCTTTAAACTTTACACCATGCTTTGATTTGCATATCATATAAGAAATATGATTAATAGCCAAGCTCAATCCTTGCCTCAAGTCTTCAATGGGGTTAGTAGATGGGTATCCAATATGATCTTGTAGTCATTCTTGGAGAGACCATCTCATCTTCCTTGGAGTACCAAAAAAACCCCAATTTGATTACTCCTATATCTATTTAAAGGTCTATGTTAGTTAGCAATTGAACACACTAATAGGCATGCTTTAGCTAGGTTTTGAATTATATTCATGTTAGTTGTTTCAATCATCCCATTAATATTTTATCTTTGATGTAAATATTGATAGATTCAATAAGCATTATGCTCAA
The DNA here is from genome assembly GCA_019776745.2 of Taxus chinensis. Lineage (NCBI taxonomy): Eukaryota > Viridiplantae > Streptophyta > Pinopsida > Cupressales > Taxaceae > Taxus > Taxus chinensis. The sequence goes on along the minus strand of CM034149.1, from coordinate 671,957,314 downwards.
TTAGACTATGTGGTACTAGTCTTGTTAGTTTATCTTTACTTGGAACTTTTTACTAGTCTTCATTTGGCACATACAAAACAAGGAAATGACAATTGTTGATTCAAAAATCTTTCCAAAATATTTATTTGTTTAGAAGGACCCTAGAAAATTTTACCCATCAGTTGCATTATTCAAAAGGAGAGTATAAAAAAATTGGCCTTCCATAGCTGAGCATATAAGGAAAACTTAGACACAGTGGCTACAAACTATTTGACATGTGTATTTAATGGATTTTTTAATAGATGTTGGCAGGGATTTTCTAAATGATATTGCATTAAACCCAAAATAAATTTCATCCATTCTACCTTTTTTACAGGAGTACAACTAATGACCAATCAATAATTGTCGACCCCTGAATATCACTCATTTACCTTATGAAGCAATGTCTGCCTGCTGGAGTGTATCACGCTCTGTCCTCACATTGGCTAACTCTATTCGCAGTTGGGCTCTGTCTGCTACGAATATCCTGATCCTTCTCCGCCCACAATTGTAGCCTCTCTGAGGTCACCTGAATCTCACTAAAAACTGTCATAGGGATTTGGATACAAATATCTAAAATATTAAAATTAATTTCGCTAATGTAATTTCGAGTATAATCCCTAAAATTTATTGGCATTCAAATATGGACGCCATTTATTTTAAAATATAGTTACTAAATAATTAATTAAAAAAAAATAGAAGTAAAAAAAATATGAAAATTTGATAGCACGTCAAAATTATAATCTTGAACAAACATCTAAAATTTCATAGTGAAAAGATAAGTTTTCATTTTAAAAAGCCACCAAGGAATAGTCACCTTCCTCTTTAATAACATAAGAAACAAAATGTGACATAAAATTAAGAAAAAGACTCCGTATTTTTTGCCAATTTTTTTTAAAAAAATATACATGTATTCTACACTCTAAACACAACATTTCGTTAGTTTGTGAAATTTCATGAATGTGTACGGTTTTGTGGCTATTACCTTTATAAAATCTATTAAACTGAAAATTCATGTTTACTAAGGTACAAACCATACCAAAAAGTATCACAGTAGGAATGGAATCAAGAACTTCCTGATAAGAATCTCTATCAATCGAAGCAAGCCAAAACTTGGCTTTAGCTTGAGGCCAAGTGAGAAGCAGTCTGGACTGCCTGTAAAAGATGTCTTTAAGAGTGTGCAAGCCTCAATGATATAACTTAAGAGCATGAACCTAGGGCACTTGTTGGACTAAAACCTGTTGTGCTGGAGACCACCAGATGTTGTGTTCATTAATGGATATCCCATTTTGGAAACCTATCCCCTTCACAGATTAAAAAGGGTTTGAGTAATACCCAAGATTTCCATATGCTTTTCATAACAAAAGTGCCCATAATCTTAACTGGGGCTTTGAGAATGAGCAGACTGTGAAAATCCAGCCCTTGCCAAGTTGCTGCACCCTTGAGGAGAGCCTTGACAAATGGACAGTTGTGAATCAACACTTTCCAAGCACTTGAGGCCACACTGTCATCGTACCAAACCTGTATAATCTAAGGTCATTCCTAGATCTAATATATATGCTTGTTGTACCCAAGGCTGTGGAACCACCTGTGAAAAGCTAGTATGAGCTCTGTGCAGCCTAATCTAGGGCCCCATATGAAAGCTCTCTTTGTATCTACTGGCATACCACTTCTCATCACCAGGAATCCCCTGGATAAGACCAAACTACCACTGGATATAGTCAACTTTGTACCACTCCATGATATGACTCATGCTTTCAATAATGAAATGGTCAACTGCAACATTGTTTAACTCAATTGCATCTTGAGTCCAATGGTACAACCTGTATGGCCACCTTATGTGATTATGTGAGGTTTTACCTTGTCAAACGCTCACCTGTAATAGTCTATATCCCCCATGTGACCATTAATATCACCTCCTTCTAGAACCCAGCACATGACAGAAGGCTCTATAATAACTCAAACTCTCAATGCTCATATAGGGAATCCTATCGTAATATGGTCCCTGACCCATATCTATAACAAAGTGGTAAGACCCAAAGACCTTTGTCCATGGTAGGATATCAAATGAAAATCTATGTATAAATGAGCCAGTATACATTGACCCCAATAGTAAACCTCTCCCTAAGAAGGTTATGAATCGCCGAACACCAGTCTTGTAAGGAAACAATATGCCGCTGACAAGAGCTAACAAAAACACAGTGACCCATTCTAACCACCGATCTACCATACACATCCTGAATATTAGTAGTCTTACTCCGATGGGTTATGTCTACCATTCCAAACTTTTCGGCTATGCATCTCTCAATACGGTCTTGGAGATCATCATATGTGGTCAAGCGACCCTAGAATAGGAACTCATAAGAGCCATCACATGTCTGCCAGGGTGATTCTCATCTCACCAGTAGGGATACGGAATGTCTTACTCTCACTCCACCATCTCTCATCTAGGATTGTGATCTAAGGTAATCTATGGCATGTGAGCCACATGAGATAAACCAATCACCTCCAGTGTGATCTCCAAGAAAATATAGTCCCGGTGTCTTATGTCTATAATACCTCTAAGTCCATCTGAAGGGTGAATCAGGTCATTTATTATGATCTTATTTTTCTACACTACTATGGTATTCTTCTATTTTGCTATATAATTCATTTCTTCTACCATTTAGGTTTTCCTAGACACCTTCATTTTCTTCTAAAGTCACTCCAAAAGTGTCTTTTGTGCACCAGCATCCCTTGGCAGCCCTAGCGCACCCCCTACGACATGAGTGCACATCGCACCAACCACCCCTATATGTATAGGCATGCTTAAATATTTCCATTAAAACCCCTCAATGCACCACCACATTCTTCTTTGCATAGGCGTATACACACCCACATATCACTACACATTTTGCACAGGCTCCCTTCCTTAGGCACTAGCACATACGCGCCCATATATTCTACAACACAAATGCGACCCTATGAGCATAGGTGCACCCCAAGGGCCGCGCTGGTGCATTCATGTGGACCTTTTCCTACCCTATCTAATGCCCTAATAAATGTGTTTACCATCAAAATTAAATGTCTACAAATTGATAAGAGGTGAAAATATCCATTTTTGTGTACCTACGTGGCCAATCCCCGATTGGAAGTCTCATGTAGTATCTCACACGTAATCCAAATGATGTCTCTGGTTCTACACCCTCGTCATCTTCCTACCATAGGTCAGAGCTCAATCAGACATTAAAAAGGTAAGTGAGTGTAGTAAATGAATTTGTTGGGATGGCTTATATACCCATTTTTACCCCCCGCGACGTGTTTCTACAACCCCTGAGGTGCACCCTGGAGCCATCGTGGTTCTTCTAAATTCCTCTAGCACTCGCCATGATGATTATTTTTAATAAATAATTATTTTGTGCGCGTTCATTTTGGTACGTTGGGGCATATTTTTTCTTTCTGACAACCTTTTCTACTACATGGGGCATATTTTTGCATTACAGTGACTTTTAGCGATGTCTCACAACTTCGTTATTTCTTCTATAATATTTTCTTCTTTAAAAATGAATAAATTAAAAAGCCCAACGTTTTAATTTTTTTTGGTAAAATCGTGAAAAAGTTCCAAAAAAAAAAGGTAAAAAATTCAAAATTTGGTAAATGGCATACATGAAGGTAAAGCCTATATCAAATGCATTGTCCTCAAACATCAAAATTTGTCCTACAGAAACATATTTCTTAGGTTGTTTCTTATTCTTGTCTTAAATGACTTATGGATCATCGTGATCTACCTTCATTAACAAAGTTGGTTTTCTTACTATGTCGGTACTCCCATGCAATAGTGAGTTTCTAGAGACTATTTAATAGTGCACGAATGCTTTCCATGGGACTACTTGTGTCCTCCATTATTCCTCTCACATGTATCCTTTCTTGGGGCACCATTTTTAACTATTATCATTACAACACGAACATTCTGGAACTAAAGCTTGATAACAAAAACATTAGCCCAACTATTTTGAACATTGTTTGTTTGAGTATGTGTGATTGTACTTGTTTCTCTATTAGATTAGCAAGTTTACTTTCTCGTATTGCATTGCATTATGTATGTTGGATGGATTTAATCATCATTTTACTTTCTCGTATGGCATTTCATTATGTATGTTGTATGGAGTTACATATTTTTAACAATGAAAAAATGTTAGTAATTTAGATTTTCATGTTATTTTATACTATTGTTCATTTTAATAAAGGCCAATGATGTAGATCATAGGGGAAAATGATGAAATAAAATTTTATTATTGAAGATTGGATGCAAAGAGATATTCCTATTCTCCACTTATCATTTATTATCACTACTAATTTTTCTTCCAAATCACTTGGGGCAATAAAAAATCATGTTTATTCCTATCCTATTTCTTCTACCCATTCTGATCATATTTTCGATCGTCGATTGACTTCTTCTATTACCCCATCGACAATCGAGGGGGTAATCCTTCATTCTACTAATTTTTCTTCAAAAAAATTACTTGTTTATGCTTGTCTACTATATTTAAAGTGAAGTTACTTACTTCACCTCAAACAGGGGAAAATCTAGACACCTAAATTCCACTTTAGCAATCTTATTGCCAAAAGCATGCTAATCACTGTCATTCTTACCATTTCCATTATAATTAGTGATTTCCATGAATTAAATAATGTTTCATACCATTTTGGGTCAATCAACAGTGATTTTTTTAATTACCTATCCTCTTTCGCATTCAAGATGCCACTTTACGATGAATCATAAGTCTAAATCCTCTTCCAACCAAAAAAATTAGTGATTATTAGCTAATTAAGCCTACTTTACCCTTGTTTTGGTTAATATACCTTATTATTGGCTAAAACCCCTCTTCCAACCACTAAAAATCACTCCACTTTCCTACACAACATCTCAACAAGCTTCAAAATATTATCCTAACCTCCTAATTGACCCTAAGTGGTTAATTAAGGATCCTCACATCTTAATCACTTGTTAATTCACTAATTGTGATTAGCAAAGCTTCTTAATCTAATTTGTGTATTTTAGCCCAACATGCACCAAGATGCAAGTTTTTCTCAAAGGAAAAACTATAAAAAGGGCTAACCGCATACCTTTAAAATTTACACCATGCTTTGAATTGCGTATCATATAAGAAATATGATTTATAGCCAAGCTCAATCCTTGCTTCAAGTCTTCGATGGGGTTAGTAGATGGGTATCCAATATGATCTTGTAGTCATTCTTGGAGAGACCATCTCATCTTCCTTGGAGTAGCCAAAAAAACCCCCAATTTGATTGCTCCTATATCTATTTAAAGGTCTATGTTAGTTAGCAATTGAACACACTAGTAGGCATGCTTTAGCTAGGTTTTGAATTATATTCATGTTAGTTTTTTCAATCATTCCATTAAGATTTTATCTTTGATGTAACTATTGTTACATTCAATAAGCATTTGCTCAATTAGACTATGTGGTGTTAGTCTTGTTAGCTTATCTTTACTTGGAACTTTTAGTAGTCTTCACCACCATTTCCCCAATTTTCCAAAATATGTGATCGACCGATAAAAAGAAGACATGTGGCACTATTTCAAAAAATTCATTATTTTTCCTAGTTGGGGCCCAAATGCACTTTGAAAAATTTTCTCATAAATTTTGTCCTAGGCATCCAATTTTCACAAAATTTGTTGTTTTAGGAGCATCATGGTGAGGCTTTCCACGTAGGTCGATTTTTGGGGAAATGGTGCAACATTTTTGGATATTTTAGTTGCATAAATTTGGGTGGGAAAAACATCATTTCCATGAATGTAATGGCGAAATCAATAGCCGGAGATGATTTTAGGACCCCAATTCAACCCTGATGCTTTTAGAGTTGGAATATGCCCCTCCTGACCCCACCAAATAAAGAATATATAATTTTTGCATTATGGAGTGGACGTATGACATTATTTCCTTCTTTCATCTCTCTAATTGCATTCTCCTTCATTGATTTACCCTCAATTCACATGGATCACCACCTTGACCATTTATTAGGCATCTATAAATAACATTCTTCTAGGTTGCGGTTATTATTATATACAAGTGAGGGCTTATGCTCACTTATTCTTTCTTTAGTTGGTTATTGAGGTTGTTCTACTCTAAGAGCTGGGTTTTTCTCTTTTAGGTTGAGTTCTATAAAGTATTTGTTCATTTTGGTTCCATTTGGGGGTTTATGTTAAGGTGGTTGGAATTGTACACACATTAGCAGGCTTTGAGAGCATCCTTAAATGTTTCCCTTGTCTCCTTTACAAATGAACACATGGGATCAGATTGTCATGTATATATTTGTTATTTCTTGTTGTTAACAGATTTAAAATGAATACATCTTCATTATCCTTTGTAATCTTGTGTTTATTATGCTTGAAAACTATAGGGAATCATTTTGTAGTGATTGCTTGATTTGGGTATTGAAGGAATGTTGTTTTGTATTACATATTTTGCAGCATTTTCTTTAGTTATAAATTCCTTTCTATAATTTCTAGGAATGAACATCTAATATCTCAGGGTTTCCTTTGATTTTAGGGATTTGACATAGTGAATACATGAAAAATTATTTGCATGTGTCTGCGCTAAGGTTTTAGGGATTATTTTGCATTGTTTGCCTTACTTGGGTGTCCATGAAGGCAAGTAACCTTTGGAGGGTGATTTTATGTTGATTTCAAGTTTAGATGCAATATAAGTATCATGAAAAGATGGTTAATGTAGTTACCTTCTCCCTTTAGTCCCCCCATTTCCATCCATCATCCATCTCCCCTTCATTCTCACTATCCCTTTGTCCTACCCCTCTAAATATTTCATCACCATTGCATACCCAACATGATATCTGCTAGCAAATCACATCTACTTTGCACATCTAAAGTGTATTTACCCTTATTCACAAATATTAGCATCCCAAGTGTTATTCCATTCTAAGTTGTCAACAAAACCCTTTCAAGATATTGCTTGTAATCACATTTTATTTGTCTTTAGTAGCATGTGTTTGAGTAATAAAGTGTTTATAGTGCTTCTGTGACCACTCTCTTAAGTGAGCACTGCATTTATTGGTTGTACTTGGTCTCAGGTTAACCTTTCCAACAAGTTTGAGAGCTTGAAATAACACATCTCCCTCTCTCTTTTAGTCTACACCTTGGGTCCTTTCACCCTAGTTCAGACATAGCCAAAAGTAGCAAGTGGACAACCACACCCTTAGTCAAGTGCCTCCCTATCATTCCCACAAGGCTTGGTCAAGTGAGAGAAATAGAACCATCCCTGGCTATAAACAAAAAATCAATCAGGTATATCCTTCCTCCTTGCCCCCTCATTCATTTTAGGCCTTTGTTTTGGGGGTGTTAGATTAACAGAAGCCATAACTTGTGCTCAAATAAATCTTCCGCAATGTTTAACGATCATCCTAGCTCCTAATGTGTTGCCTTATAATCATATGAACATATACCAATCTGAAATATCCCTAGTTGGGATCTTACCACAAAATTGACAAAACACAGAAATTTGCAGCAAATACTAAATCTGATTTTTATGTAGAAAATTACAGCTAGGGCAGCGAACAGTAAAATGTGAATAACTCTCAAAATATCCGTTCAAAACACTTGAAAATTTAAAGAGAACTAGATAATAATATAAAGAACACAAGGGAAATATTTTTGGAATTTTTCAGTCACTATATCGCTGCCAGAAAATTACAGCGTGCCTAAAATAGCCAGGAAACTTCAAAAATTAATATCTTTCCGAATACAAATGCAATAATGGTGAAACTTTGGAAATAACATATATAAATATAGTAGATGATTTTCCAACCTTCAGATCTGAAAACGACCAGCTGGAAACCCTAGAAATTAGGGCTGCAATTTCCCAAACAAGTCGCCCCCTTTGGAAAATGGTCAAAACCCTTGTGAAACCCTCTGTAGATGATGTCGAATCCTTCCTCTATGGTTGCCGTAGGTCTGATCCGAAAACCAGCTGAAAATCTCCACAAAAACTCTCAAAAATCCTCAAACCCTAATTCTGAAAATTCTGAAAATATCTCTGTAAAACCAGCCCTGAAATCTGCTCCAAATGACAAGCTAGGGTAGATCTTTCACTACCGAAGAATGCCCTGCTAGCTAGGGATGGATCTCTCACCACCGAAGCTAGGGTTCCCGTGGGATCTTACTCCACAAGCTAAAAGTTTGCAAACAACAGTTGCACCATGAAAAGAAATATAAGTGTATGCATGAGTGACTATCCTTTCACCCCTCTTCTCCTTTTATAACCTTTTCATGTCAAAGAAACCCTAAAACCCCCCAAGGCGCACTTTCCCATGGAGAGGGCCCATTTAATAAATATTTTAAAGTTACTTTTTCCCCCTATGTGCCTTGGCCCAAAAAGGTGCCCCCAACAAAGAAATATAACATTAAATGCAATACATATCCCTCAAGTCGCCAAAAAGGTACTTTAAGTGGCCCCAACGAAGAAACATAACATTAAATGCCAGAAGTGTCCACTTAAGTGATCCCAACGACAAAATAGAATACAAAGGGCCCATTAGACCCTCCCAACGCCCAAAATATAACAAAACCCTAGTAGGAAACCAGACAACCATCCCCAATAACCTCCAAAGTCGTTAGTCCCTTGGGAATGACCAGGGCTAAGACCAAAATAGGGCCGTTAGGCCAACTGCTCGGAATTGGGGACATTACAATCCTCCCCTCTCGAAAAATGCTTGACCCCAAGCATTATCCTCCTGTGATGTAGAAACGGAATACCACAAAGTAAGTGCCTCCATCTCAGCCTACAATCAATCAAAGATCGGTGTGATCCTAAGTGACCAAAACACCACATATAGTCATCATGCTCTCCATGCAGTGTAGACAACAATGATGTCCCTGAAGTAGAATATTGCCCACCTTGACTCTCTACTGGTACCCATACTGAAACTATTAATCTGTCTAATCCCTGCCACTGCAAAACTGTCATCATGTGGTCACCCACTATATCTCCGGTCAACTCCGTCCCTTAGCTAACTAGCACATGCTCGTCATCCTCATAAGCAGTAAGACATATAGGAGTGTTATCCCCTATCAACTCTAGAAATAAGGAACATGCATACTCTGATTTGTCACCACGACAAACTACACATCCTTGCACAAAGTTGAGGATATCTTCCCTCAACCCATGCCATCTAACCCTTTCCCATATGAAGTTGAAGGTCTCATCAAAGCTCAAGTGTCTAGACATGGAAGAATAATGCACATGTCGCAGTATCTCCATCCTCAACCATGAATACGACACGAGGTACAATCTGTCCTGATAGAAGATCATCTCATCCTCCAATCTATAGTTATCATCTTATATGTGACCATCCAGAATCTCACAAGTGTGTCGGTTCTTGGAGTACTCAACAAGCAAATGAGATCTCCAGTCTACCGAAACCTCAGACAACCAACATAATGATAAACTCGGATGATCTGAACCTGTAATCCCGATCTCTGCAACTGCCTTATGTGCAACACTACTGGTCACACCCATATCCATCATACTCCACATCGATCCGCAATGATAAAACCCCTCGTTATGCCAGAAAGTCCTCTCCATCCCCTCAGCTGCAACCACCCTAGGGGCTCCTATCGATAATCCCCTCAAAGTCACATTCCTACCTTCAGACTTAAACTTCAGCTCCATCGTCTGGAAGTTAGTCTGAAACTCACCAAGAGAGTGAAGCTATTGCACTCCCAACACTACATGGGTCACTCCCATACCAACAATGTGGAAATCATCAGTAACTGTGTAGTTACCCATGGTGATGCTCAATTGTGGAGCTTTCTGTGTGCATCTCATATACTCCCCATCGGCTACAACAATGTTGAAGCCCTCAAAGTCCTTCGTCTGTAAACCATGTCTCTCCACCAATGATGCATCAATAAAGTTGTGGATAGCCCCACTATCAATGAGTACCATAACTCGTTGACCCTGCATAACTCCCCTAATCCTGAATGCCTTGTACATCGGAGTACTAGACAATGTGGCTGTAATCTCTCGAGGGAAAGTCTCCTCCTCCTGCTCTGCATCAGCACTATCCATCACAACTCCATGCCCATCATCCATCTCGTGAGTCTCCAACCCCTCACCTCTGTCATCCTCACTCTCCTCGAAGACTTTGATGAAGTGGGCCTTCCCTCTACCTTTGCAATCATGTCCTGGGACCCAAGGTGTGTGGCAATCAAAACATAGTTTCTTTCGCCTCAACTCATCTTTGTCTTCTCGGGAAATGAATGGCTTCTTAGCCACCTCCTGCCTCGGTGGAGGATCCCTCTGCTGAAGTTCGTCTGATCCAGATGGAGGTTCTCTTTGCTGAACGCGAGGTGGAACCCTCGACTTTGGAGTGGATAACTCCAAGTCTCGAGTCTCGAGATCTCCTAATAGCCTCATGCAAAGAAGAAGGCTCAAATGCCTTCACAAACCCTGTTAAGGTGTCAGTCAACCCTGCCATGAAGAGTGAATTCAACCTCATCTCTGAAACATCAGATACCATAACTGATAACCTCTGAAAATCTGCAATGTACTGATCTAGAGAACTAGTCTGCCTCAAGTGAGTCAACTCCCTGAAGTGCCTATCTGGGTCCCTCCTGTCGAACCTACTCATCAACCTCTGTGTAAAATCTGCATAGGTAGTGATATGCATGTGCCCTTGTGTGATCAATCCATGATGCCACCAGTCATGAGCATCTCCCTCGAGGTGTAGGATAGCAAACTTAATTGCATCCTCTTCACGCATGGGATTCAAGTCGAAGTAAGTCTTCAACTTCTGAATCCAAGATTGGGCAGTACACTTCTTAGAGCCATCAAAGTGTGGAATAGAGATTTGTCCCAATCTCCTTTGAAACTCAGGTACCTGTGGCTAGTAATCTCTCCTGGGCCTGCTACCAATCTTCATTTTGCAATACTCTTGAAATGGCGTGTTGTCCCGGAAACCCTCACTCAATGTCCGGTACTTCTCCCAACAAGATTCCTCATCCACAATGTCTGTGGGTTGTCGTGTCTGTGAAACTTCCGGATCCTTCAAGAAGGAAGGCTCGTGGAGTCCCAAGGGCCTGGTAGATGCATGAGGGGACCCTTGTCCCGATTGTTGACTCTCACTTCTATTACCATGTTGACCCATATTGCTGGCCTCTCCTTTCTCTGCATGAGTCTCAATTATTCCCTGTGCTAACCTCTCAGTAAGCTAGCTCAAATAGAGGTTGGTAGTCTCCTGCTGCTTCACCATGTTGGTGAACAGTTGTCTCATCAGATCTACTCCCATCTCTTCACTATCTTTGTCTCTGTCTCCCATCCTTTAACCCTAACAGGCTGGAGGAACAACTACTCTAATACCACTGAAATATCCCTAGTTGGGATCTTACCACAAAATTGACAAAACACAGAAATTTGCAGCAAATACTAAATCTGATTTTTCTGATTTTTATGTAGAAAATTACAGCTAGGGCAGTGAACAGTAAAATGTGAATAACTCTCAAAATATCTGTTCAAAACACTTGAAAATTTAAAGAGAACTAGATAATAATATAAAGAACACAAAGGAAATATTTTTGGAATTTTTCAGTCACTATATCGCTGCCAGAAAATTACAGCGTGCCTAAAATAACGGGGAAACTTCGAAAAATAATATCTTTCCGAATACAAATGCAATAATGGTGAAACTTTGGAAATAACATATATAAATATAGTAGATGATTTTCCAACCTTCAGATTTGAAAACGGCCTGCTGGAAACCCTAGAAATTAGGGCTGCAATTTCCCAAACAAGTCACCCCCTTTGGAAAATGGTCAAAACCCTTGTGAAACCCTCTGTAGATGATGTCGAATCCTTCCTCTATGGCTGCCGTAGGTCTGATCTGAAAACTAGCTGAAAATCTCCACAAAAACTCTCAAAAATCCTCAAACCCTAATTCTAAAAATTCTGAAAATATCTCTGTAAAACCAGCCCTGAAATCTGCTCCAAATGACAAGCTAGGGTAGATCTTTCACTACCGAAGAATGCCCTGCTAGCTAGGGATGGATCTCTCACCACCGAAGCTAGGGTTCCCGTGGGATCTTACTCCATAAGCTAAAAGTTTGCAAACAGCAGTTGCACCATGAAAAGAAATATAAGTGTATGCATGAGTGACTATCCTTTCACCCCTCTTCTCCTTTTATAACCTTTTCATGTCAAAGAAACCCTAAAACCCCCCAAGGCGCACTTTCCCATGGAGAGGGCCCATTTAATAAATATTTTAAAGTTACTTTTTCCCCCTAGGCGCCTTGGCCCAAAAAGGTGCCCCCAACAAAGAAATATAACATTAAATGCAATACATATCCCTCAAGTCGCTAAAAAGGTACTTTAAGTGGCCCCAACGAAGAAACATAACATTAAATGCCAGAAGTGTCCACTTAAGTGATCCCAACGACAAAATAGAATACAAAGGGCCCATTAGACCCTCCCAATGCCCAAAATATAACAAAACCCTAGTAGGAAACTAGAAAACCATCCCCAATAACCTCCAAAGTCGTTAGTCCCTTGGGAATGACTAGGGCTAAGACCAAAATAGGGCCGTTAGGCCAACTGCTTGGAATTGGGGACATTACACAATCTTTTCTGCAATGGGCAATTTCAAGGAAAAAAGGGTATGAGAAAGCCTCCCATATTGACAAAAAAAATAGAGGGAGGGAACTATATCCTATTTTAGCCAACACCCACAAATGAATCATGCTTGTTGAAAACCCTAAATGCACCACAAACCAACTCAAATGCTTTCTCATAGTAAATACCAACACCAAAATTGCACAACAATATGTAACTACTTTTTTTACACAATGAATAGTTATGTAGAGGGTCGTCATTTCATGGTGTGTTAAAATCCCTCGTATTCTCTAGGACTGCGAGCATAAATCAATGATGTAGATGGTGCAATTCAAAGATCCTTCCACTCCCATTCAATGTGGCCATAAAAACGAGGGAAACCAAATTGTTCTTTTGATTTAGATAGGGACGACAGAGATTGGGGTGAATGGTCATCCATGTGTATAAATAAAATAAAAATCATTTATTTGCTCAGCCAGGTGAGGCAAGGCCCGCAACATTACGTGTATTAGCTCAAATATTTTCATTAAAAAGTTATTATATCACTCTACGACATAATAATTTACATGTATAATTACATATTTTTAATATTATTATGTCGATAGACATTCTACAATGGTAACAAGAGGTGGTATCCAATGGTGTGACCATATTCTCTGCATTAAATTTGATGTCCATTTAAGCATCACTTTACATGGTTTTTTAACTATAAGAAGTTAATAAAAAAGTAGTAATATCTTGCTACAATATCAATAAGGATTGAGATCTAATAATGTGAATCTTATTTTTATTATGTACATTAAATTTGACTATCACTTTAAAGTGTTTTTTTTTTTCAAACTTTGATAAGTCAAAAAACTAGTAATATCTTTGACCATATGGTGGAGTTTGGGGCTCTTTTTTTTCCAAAAATTATTTTTTTTGTTACCAACAAGTGAGAAATATTAAAAGAATATAATAAAGTTATTTATGAATTTGATATACATCAAATTCCATATCAAAGTTGATATTTATCGATATTTTTCAAATAGATATATTTAAGATATTTGGACTAGTTTATATAATAAGAGACATATATGGATGTCAATTTTTTTGGTTGTCTGGTATTTAATCTAAGCGTGATAAAAAATAGTGCTATATAACAAGAAACATATAAGGATACAATTTTTTTAGTTGTTTGGGATCTAATTTGGCGTTTAATCTACGAATAAAAAAAACTAGCAATCACACGTGAAGTGTGTGATGGAAACGCCGAAAGGGATGCATGGAAGAAGTTTTACTTGGGAAAGATAAAAATGAGAGGAGGAAAAGAGTGATAAATAAGGAGATTGATGGAGGAGATGTCCATGAGAGTGAAAAATGTTGGGGGAACCTATTTACCGATAAGAGTTTCTCCCTTCATTAGTTCTGATGACAGTGTACACCAATGAGCATTGGTAAAACACCTTGACCTCTAATGTCCTAGATGTTTGAGAAGAACAATTGTGGAGACATGCATCGGGAATTTTTTTTAGCACGATTAATGTTTGAGGCATTTGAAAAGGAAGTAAAAAAAATGTGCACAACATGTCTTACTTCAATCCTATAGGTCATTCAATGAACATTGAGACAACACCTCGAGCTCTCATTTCATGCTTGACAAGATTAAATTATCAAGACTTGCATTTGGAAATACTTTTTAGCATAATTAATGTTTGAGGCATTGGCAAAGAAGGGGAAAATCGTGCACATCATATCCTTCTTATCAATCCTCTAGGTCATCAAAGGTTGTAAAAAAGGGAACGTTTCAATTTGAAGATTATATTTCCGTTGATCGGTGGGAAGATTATAATTCAGTTGGTTGGGTGTTAAGATTATAATCTATTGATGAGCCAACAAATTTGTATGTATTGAATGTGTTGAATGCATGGATGTCAATCAATGATAGTTGGAAGAGATGTCATCTCATATGTTGAGGCACTATGGACATGTGTAGCCAACATCATTTAGTCGTGTGGAGAGTCGACGGATGTAATTTTTTAACTACCATATCTGATGTAAAAACAGAAGCCAAGTCGATGGTGTTAGCTTTTACAATATGTACCTTTTCAATTTGTTATGGAGGATTTTTTTATTTATGGGTTTGCATTTATTATTATATGTCAGACGCTAGGTTGTGGATCAACAGATTCGCACTTGGGGGTCTTTCCACCCTCAACTCTGATAAGTACATCTACAAAATGTAACTTGAGTGAACATAATCAATAAAGTATCGAACTTAAGATTAACATCGTATTCGCGTTTAATTTAAGCCCATATGGAGGGGTTGCTAAGTCAATGATGTTACCTTATCCATTATTTCTATGGCACCAACACCAAGCCCTTATTCAACTGAAAGAAATAAAATATGTTTAGAAAAAATGCGAAAAATAGATTTTGCCAATTTTTTATTTAATTTGTTTCGGCATCAAGAATTTCAAATGGTTGGCTTTCTATTTATTACATAAGGCGGAGACATGAATGGAAAGTTGGAAAAAAAAATGGGGGATTGAATACCTACATGTCCCTCACTTCTTCTATGACTCAGATTGTTCCTAACTAAATAATATCTACCATAGGTGCTCCACTTTATCATCTCAATGTCGTATGCATTATTCCACGTGACTACAATTTGTGCTTTAAAGGGCCAAAATAGAAAAAGGGGGAAATTTGATGGGTTTAAGAAGATTGCAAGTTGCCTTAGACAGGGGCCCAAAATATTCATGGCATCTTGATGAAATCTCATGATGGTTACCTAAAGACCTCAAAAAAACAAACATTTTTTTTCCATTCTGGGTGTTTTATATTGTTTAATGACGCTTTAATACACGAATTTTAGTGAGTAATGACACAATTAATTACCAAGAAATTATCAATTAATCACCATTCCATGAATTACGTTTTTTGCTAAGATAAATTATTTTAAACCTATATCGTAATTTATCATCAATGGGAATGATTTTTGGATCAAAGATCTTAATTGTCAACCTGAAATCCAAAAATATCTTCACAATCTCATAATGTCCAATTTGGTAGCTCTTTTCATTTTAAAGCTTAGGTGACTCATGTGAATGACTTTATGTTACTCTACATGGATTATCATGTACACATCTTTATATACTTTATGTTATCGAGCTTTCTGCTCACCAACATAAAGTGGGGGAAAATGTAGACATATAAATCACACACTTTGAGTCATTATTGAGTCTCGGTCTAATACTACTCATATGGTTCTTAAATGAAAAGAGTAATAATTAACCCATGTCTTTGGCCATTTTTTTACATTGTTTTTTGATGTATTTTTGATCTTACACTTACACTTTCCCAGTCTCTATCGTCATTTTGTGCTTTTCCTATTTTTGACTGCGGTGCCCAGTCAGGACTAGGGCACCTCAGCTGCCCTGGTCCCCTCTGGGGCACCCTGATCCTCTTTGCACTTTACTCTCACCCTTTGGGCACTTTCTGGCCATTTGAAATTTCTATTTTTTTGATGGTCTGGCCTTTCCGGGGTTAATTACGAAATTAGAACAAGAGAACCATATAAAAATAAAGTTATGAGACCATAGTGAGGGATCAAACACTAAGTATCTATTATCGTCATCTAGAGTTGCATCCATCAAAGACATCTAAAGCTACATTTGCATCAATCTAGCTCCATCACAAGGCATACAAGGCGGGTTCATCTACATCACACTTCATAGGAGGGGAGAGTCTATTTTTTCCATGCACACTTTTACTACATTCTAAATCTAGTTATTTGCTCGCTACTTCACAAAGTGTGACTGACACAAGAGTAGCCTAGGGAACAATTTACACACACACACCTAGAATTGCATTGGGGCTAAGATGTAGTGCAACACTCAGTTAGTAAGTCCACCATTATGGCCATTGAGGATACTCTGACCCCTTCATATGCATCTATATTTTTTTAGGGTTTTGATGTTTTGTCTGGGGTCTGGTAGGTGATTCTTCCATCTCTTATTCACAGTGACATTCGACGCAATTCAACGATATTAGTGCGACAGGAAGAACAGACACATGCGAGCATCTAATGACACTCCAGAGGAGGTTTTCTAGTCATTTTCTGCAAACCAGGGCGCCCACGGGTGCGCTCCCCTATCCCTTTTTAGGTGCCTCAGTCCAGTCAGATAGCTTAAATCTGTGCTTTCTCAAGCTTTTGTGTGTTCATTTCCTCCTCATGTTCATCCTAGGGCTCCACTACAACACAATCCCGACATACCTACAAATCAACTAAGGAATTTCTTAACCCTCCTTACACATTAGGGTTTTACATTTTTCTAGCTTAGTTTGTTTGGGTATATTTGCTATATTTATCATTTGTCATTTATTTAGTTATTTTACTTGCTCCTATAACATTAGATTACGCTAGTATATTTCTATTTTAGTTAATCATTTTGGTGAACCTGATCTTCGAATACACTTTCTCTTTGGGCCTTTTATTTGTATGCATATCACTTGTAGTGGTCATTTTGGGTCTTTTCAATATTGTGAGCATTCCTTCATTCACCCGTAGGGTTTCCAAACCAATGGTTGATAGCCCCACTTCTGTAGCTACAACTGAGAATCCCTTAGATTCATCTCGCCCAGTTCCTCTTCACGAAATAAAAGCCTCTGATAATGAAAAGTCCTACGACGAATATACCAATGTTGACCAAGACCAATTAAATACACTTACTGATTTTTTGACAAAGCTTTACGTGATAATCCCACTCATCTTCCATATGTCCTACATGCTTTGATTGCTGCTAAGAATGATCTTGATGTTTCTGCCTCTATAATCACTCATTCTTCGAGCTCTCATGGTCTCCAACCCACCCATTTATGTCCCCGCTTCCATTCCTACTACTACCACTCCCATCATTCAACCTAGCACACCTAATATGCATCTTGGTTCTTCTTCGAATACTCCTAATTTGAACTCTTTATATCAATACTTGCAAACTCAAATTCCTCTAGCTCTAGCTCACTACTTCACATGCCTTGCCATCTTTAGACTCTACTTCATTGTTGCAGACTCCTTTTGCACCTAATATATCTACCTATCCATATCCACTTTATTTCATCTCTCCCAATTTTCCCATCTTTAAAGGCCATGGTGACCCACAATAGCATCTTCTGAGCTTTTCATGTAGCATGTATTGGACTATGTGGATGATCATACCATACTCGCTAAGATTTTTCCTCATAGTTTACAATATTACGCGATGTGTTGGTTTTATGACCTACTTGTCCATTCGGTAATATCTTTCACACATCTAGCCGATGATTTTCTCACCCACTTCTCTATCAATATTGGCTCTAAGATCTCTTATGCCCAACTAACACAACTTAAACAAGGATCTAATGAACATTTAGCAGATTATGTCTTGTTGTTGAGTTGTGGAGCTCAATTACAACTTAGCTAAGATGTCAAATGTCGGTTTGCGGACCGACTCGAGCAAGCAAAGAGGACTTGGTTCATTTGTGAGTCTCTTACCCTCTCTCCATAGGAGAGTGGATCTCTTTGAGACCTCTCCAAATCTTTCAATCAATTTGTCATACTCTTAAGTTTGTGAAACCAAGCCTCTTAGCTATAATCAAGCTTAAATACCAAGAGCAAGCATTGAAAAAGTTGATGATTTTTCAAATAATTGTCAACATTTAATTCCTCTAAGAACTAAAGCTTGAGAGTAAGACAAAAGTTACCTTCAACAGGTATCTACTACTAAGGATCTTCAATCATCAACCAGCATCGGCGTATCTTGACTTGTTTCTTAGTGGATGTACCTCACACTGGGTTTTACTACCGTTAACTATGGTCGATAGTAACCTCATTACACTGCCTTCGCCATTACAAATAGATCCATCTGCATGTACCAAAAGGATGTAATTTCAACCGGTGAAAATTCCAACATTGCGTTACTAAAATCAACTGTGCTAAGACACTCAATTGATCGTTGCGGACACTGACTTCAGGATTTCTCATTCAGGGTTCTTACCGATAGTGGTAAAATCGAGCTTCTTTGAACCTACAATTTCTCCACCTGTCAATGAAAAGCTTCATAAGCTCAAGATCTTTAACAACCCTCTACCTAAACATGACATCGTCTTATGCGCGTTTTCCAAATAATTCAACATTTAAGCTAACTATAACTAAACCAATAGACACAAAAGTTACCGTCAACAAAGTATGGATACTAAGGAGCTTCAATCACAACCACATCGACGTATCATCACTAAGTTTAGTGTACCTCCACTTATTTCTATCTCCCCAACATGTCGATAGTAACCTTATTACACTGCCTTTGCTTCAAATAATCCATCTTGACAAATTAGGATGAAATATAATGAAAATTCCCATTGCAACTAATATTAAGGTGTGGGAAACCATCATTTAGGACAAAAACCATTAGCTTCTGACTTCGATTTCTCATTCAGGGTTTGATCGATAGTCAGTAATCGAGCTTTCACCTACAATTTCTCCACCTGTCAATGAACAATTCATAAGCTCGAGATCTGTTAACAACCCTCTACCTAAACATGGACACGAAAGCGGTATGAATCTGATCAGCAAACTATGTCTATCATGCAGTGCCACTGTTGGATATTTCATTCATTGCAGATCTAAAACTTATCAATCAATTATCAGTTTTCAACTTTAATTATGAAACTTGATTAATTATCATAAACATGCATTCATCAACCGATGACATATAGAGAGAAGTATAAATTACAAATATGTTCACAAGGAGACCAGATTTAATCCATGGGAAATCTTACCTTTTAGGACAAAAACCCACAGAAACCAATCCACTATCTTGGACAATTGACCTATTGCAGTTACAATGATTTCCTAATCAAGCCACCACTCAATTTTTGACAAGCCATCAACTTGCCTGGAAGCCACAACTCCCAATTCTGTACAACACCCATTGAATAAGGAAACCTCTACCCCACTAGAATTTGATCAGCCACAACTGATCTTCTATAGGCCACTACCTCAAGAGGCTACAACCCCCTGAGATCTAAGCTACAACTTAGATGAATAAAAATACATTCAAAATTCTGATCATCTAGATACTTAGTTGCACACTCAATAAAATTAAGATCAATTTTCTTGTACATTCATTTACAACCTCATATGATCATTCATTATTCATCTTCACTCTTTCTCTGGTGTCTCATATGTCCCCTCATGCATTCAACTGAACTGGTTCTATGGTTAGTGTATTCGACTCTTTTCTCTCTCTCCACATTATTCTGTTACCCCTTTCAGATCATTCAATGTATGACTCAGCATGTAGTTCAATTCTCTTCACCATAATGGATTTGCTTTGATCAACAGAGTGTTACACACCACATAGCTTTCTTCACAATAGATTATATTTGAGTAATCAATGTCTCCTTATTCTCTCTTCAACATCCCTGAACTCAGCTGCACCCTTTCTTTTCTTATCTTCAGTAGTTTTTTTCTCTCAATGATCTTGGCACATTTTCTTCCCGTTCCTTTTTCTCTTAATAAATGTTCTTTATTAACCCAAACTCATGTCTCTATTCACTGTTCTGGTTTGCCGACATACAGGATCATTTATCAGCTTCATGTATTCATGGGTTTTCAATTTTAATGCCTGAATCTATTTTCTCTGACCTTTGGGTCAAGTGATCCTTTTCATTCTCTTATAACGACTCTTCCTTATGTAACAGATCACACTAAAAGATGTTCATTGAAGATCAAAGCTCATGTGTTTTTCTGCAGCTCTTGGCTTGTCTTCCCGTTATACTTCTCTTCAGCTCTTCAATAGCATTAAATATTCAACAATGGCTTCATGATATTTCATTGCTTTGGAAAAGCCCGTGGGACATCCTGCACTTTTTCTCTTTTTCCATATTTTCTACAATCTATGAATCATGCCCGAGATTAGCTTTTATAGGCAATATCTTCCCTCTACTTATCTTTTTACGCTGCCTGATATTTAATTCCCTTTGCATGCACTGGGGAATTTGAACGGTTGTTACTAAAATTAGCTTCTAAACATGCGCTATCTGCTTCACTGTTATTTCTCACTAAATTTAGCCCCAAAATTTAATTCTTCATTTTCCAATGTGTATAGCAACGTGTCACATTTCCAACGAGTATAAGAAGTCGAAAAACTGGGCCCTGGATCTCATAGATATGTCCGTGCAGGTATATGGAGCTCGTGTGGAACATCATTTATTAGTCCTTCTAATACAGTTACAATACAGTTCAGTTGGGAAGAGGAGGGATTGGTGCTACAGTGGCATGATTCACCCACTACTCACTCTTTCCTTTTCCCCATGGTTTTCTACAGGGGGAGTGGGAGTGGGACTATCCTACCTGGGCTATTCGTGCCCGTAACCCAAAACATCTCCCCAATAAACTGCGTCTCCGTTTTTTTGTTGTAAATCGGGTAAGAGCGTGTTTCGAGGAACCATACAACTCATGTAATGAAATTCTTAAAATGATCAGAGTGCCCGCATAACTCTATTTATTCGTGGAACAGTTCTTATGAGGAGTAGGACCATTGAGCCAGATACAACACATTTACCCACAAAACGAGTAACTCTACGTCATGTGGCCTCAGACCTATTGCGGGAAACTCTTAATGAAATTGAGCTCGTTCTTTTGAACTCCTTTGTGCTCGCAACCTTTAATTCGTCCGTTCTACATTAAACTCTATGTATTTCGGTCTTAATAAGCCTAAGAAGAACCATTACAAATTTGAAGTAAGATCTTATTATTGTCCGAAGTGCCCAAGACTCGTTCCATACCCGTAATGCAAATTGTTCTTTGTATTTCGGTTGATATTGGCTTGCGGAGAACCCTTGATAAATTGGCACTTCTCTATAATAACTCAGGAAGTGCCCGAACTCATTATCCAACCCGCACTATAAAGGTTTCTTTGTATTTCGGTCCAAAGTAGCCTGCAGGGACCTTTATGAATCTTGGAACTGAGCTTATAACATTCAAAGTGCCCGATTAGACCATCGAATCCGCATTGCAAGGGATGTGGTCTTCTATAACATTGCGAGGACCACTTAGTTCCATCCGCCTCCACTAAACCCGCAGTGCCCTAAAACTCATTATACTCAATTTTTTTCAAATTTTCGTAAGTACCCAGTTATCTTGCTTTCACCCTAGAGATCCTGAGATTACTTAGGACATTTGTAAATGAGTTTTAGACTCCTAGATCACAAGAAACAAGTGTACTAACCGTTTTAATAGCACCAGAGGAATCCTTTCTCACTGTTTAGGCTTACAATGACTATGTATCATCCTGGATCATTCTGAAATCACTTCAAAGGCTGAAATAGCTTGCCAGAGACAATTGTACATATTAGAACCACCTCATACACCAAGGAGACACCTATTTCTAATTGAAGCACATCTTGTACATATATATGACCCTGAATGTTGCTGGAGCCATCTTGAGACATCAATCAACCTCGAGCACCACCGAAACACTTGTAAGATGAGACATAACCATCGAGCCATAAGATCTAACCATGCACACTGATTGCAGACTCATTATCATATTAACCACACATGATTGACCTGTCTGGGCTTGGGGAAGTATGAATACAACTGGAGATGACATACAACACCACTTTACCATTTTACCATGAACCTGTCACTATAGACTCTTCCTATCATTGAAACACACTACACACTCTCATGTCTTCTGCTGGGTCTTCCATCACTGACACTACCAATCAACATTCATCTCCTTATCTTCTTCACTTTGCCAAACAACCCTTTTTGCTATCAATGCCACTTGACACCAATGGCAATGATTGGGGTCTAACAACCTCCACTTGCATCGGGGTCTCTTGACTTCTTAGTCGCACATATTGACACTTCTCCATTGCTTATTTCTTTCTTTGACCGTGACTATCATGCCACTTTTACTTCTAATCACTTACATATTAATGCGTCTATGTGAGCAATCCCCGTCAATAATATTAAGGTTAATTCACCATGGCCCATTAGCACATGTTCTATTCTACTTCTTTATGCTATCGGTTATCCATGTTCACAAATCTTCATACTCCGATGAACAACTTTCATATGGTGTTGTTCACCTTCATGTTACTATAGGACCGCTTACTATGACTGTACCCTTCTTTTTCAGACAAATGGTCAACGGTTGCGATATGCTCTTAGGTCTTAACTAGATTCGTAGGTCTCTATCCATCATCTTTATTTATTATTCGTAACTCAAATGCATTCAATCAATCAGGTTGTTTCTATCATCGGTGTACCTCCATCCTACTCCATGGTCGTCCATCTCCTCGAGCAACGATCACTACATCTCCTAATTCATCTAGCACATTGCGATCTCTATCCTTAAAGCGCACTCTACTCCTAGTTCACCTACTCATACACCAATCTACGTGGCCTCACCGCTTAGTAGTCCTACACGTGGGCATAGGCCTATTCCTCGTATAGTTATTGCATCTCGACATAGGTCACCCACCTCGTTTTATTCCACGCGTGTGTTCGTCACCTCCGCTCGGCTGCTCATCTGTCTCCATCACCTGCGCATTTGGTTGCACCTACGCATTTGTCATCTATATCCACCCATTGCATGCAATAGACTTCACTCAATTATGCCAGTGACTATCTATCATTCAAAACACTTCTAGAGCGTGGTCATATGATTCAATCACCTACCCAGCATCGGATGGAGGACCTTCTCATCCTTCACTTTCTTGGTTAGTTCATTCACTCCACACGCACTGGGGGGCATAACATTCACACACCCCCCACCATCCTAACATTGAGACATGTTTCGTACTCACATTGTCCACTTCCCTAGCATAGACATCATCATTTACACATTAACATTGTAATTACCTGATTGACACACTTTGTGCTTTGGTTCACACTCGAATTATTGAGGGAATTCTCTGCATATGAAACCCCACACACTCCACACTATTCACTACACCTTCGGCACAACATATCATCACCAATCCCTACATCATCTGCACATTACACAACTACATCACATGTTATACACAGTGCACGTCTCCCTACATACATTATACACCATTCTACACATGACTCACACAATACACCATAGCTATCATATGCCGTGTGTTTTTCACCACTCATAACACCCTGCTTACATCTATACATCCTATCACTTACATTTTACATCTCCCATCTCACATCTACTATGTTACAACATATTAGGTCATCCATGCATCTTGTATTGGCATTCCACTGTCCTATCGAACACACATTAGCATTTGGCATATCCTCTTCTACACGCTGCACTCACCACCCTTTACACCTCTGTCTCGAAGTCAATACGAGATTGTTGAGTGTAAACAACACATGGACTCACATCACACTCACACATCATCATTCACTCTTCTTTTTCTCATGCTACGTTACTGGATTAGTGATCTATGCTTTTAGGCCTATAGGGGTCACTTTCTTATAGCATTTCTCGTTGATCAATACCTCATCACAAAATCCGCTTACATGTTTATGGTATATTGTTTAGGCTAAAATCACTCACCTCCTTTCTACTCACTTTTCCGGATCTACACTTAGGCTACAGAGTCGCAAAGGTCATCTCTATGTCCATATCATCAATACACACTCATCACACACCGCAACACTAGTTGGACCATTTCTTGATGACACACTCCCCCCTCATTATGTTCATTCTTTACTACCGCGGGCCATACTAATGAACCTCACTGCATACCACTTCCATTCACTCGTGGGGGAGCAATGCTGATCCTATCATTCACTCTGGGTATTTAATCCCATCCATCCACAACATACTGCATTTTAATGTTGTATTTACTCTGGCTTGCCTTGCTCTTACATACATGTTCACCGTTACTACCCATGTTGATAGATATCTTGTATCCTATTATCTTTACCGTACACGCATGTGTGTTCACTCCTTTTCTATTTTTTGATTGTCAGATCAGAAGCTTCCTACACATAGCACCGATGCTTGCCGCACTAACCTTCTTGGGGGCAAAATCCACATTCGTCCACTATAGTGTTATTGTTTCATTTTTGTACTCAACCACTTTCCATTATCAGGTACCCATGCTTGACATACTTTTCTATTTTTCTAACAGGCTAACAAGTGCTTCCTGTGCAGTGTTTGTTATGCATGGATTTTGCTTCCATTACTTGTTTAATTACTTTGTCTCTTATTGCTTGTTTTGTTTTGTGGGCTTTGTCCTTTGTCTGGGTGTGCACACTGTTTGTTTTTTGGCCTTGAGTGTCTTGTGACACATCGGAGTAGTCGTCCCATGTTTGCAATCCACTTATGTGTGGCCTATATTTTGTCTTCTTGGGTGTTTCCATTATTTTCCTTATTTCTACCGCTACCATTATTGTTTACACTATTTTTCTACATGCATGTTCATCCTAACATCTTGTTTCTAGCACTTGTTTGTACTTGCCTTGGTCTTTACCAGCACATTCCCTCCCCCCACACCCCCCCACACCTGCGAGTTTTCAGATACGCTGTCGGTCCCTTTGGGGCCGCTTCTCCTTCTTGACTGTCGTATGCACCCCCAATGGGGGGCATCATCTGTGTTTTACACACTCTAACAAATACTGATACCATTCGTTTTTATAAACCAGTTTTTATCCATGATACGATGGCTTATACATCAGTGGGGTTCACACAAGTCTTACGAATCCATACACAATTGGATTTTACAGGGTAGATGTCCTTAGAATGGTGGGGATAAGTTATAGGTTTGAGAACCATCGACTTTCCAACTTTCCTCCCCCACACTTCTCGGCTAGTGTTTTAGAAAATCGTCCAAAAACCAAACATTGTAGGAGTCTCTTTCAACACTCTCAGGGAAGCAGTTATGTCTTGGAGTAATCACACAACTTCTCCCTACACTTCTTCGGCCATAGTGGTGTGAGATCGCCCAAAAAAAAACGCAAACTTCACCACCAACAAGTACATAGGATATCCTTTCTACACCCCTTTTTCTCATCACATTCGGGTGCACATGTTCCTTTTTTCATTGTCTTTTTTTGTGGTTATTTTTGACTGTTATCTTTACTATATACATGCATTTTTGCACATATACTGCTTATTTTTGATGACTTGATTGTCTTCTCTTTTATAGTTCCCGTCGTGTGGAGAAAACAACATCAACACAACACACACATAGCGAGTACATCCCACACATGATACTAACCATGCAGTACACTAACACATATTGGCAGCTACACCATGCTTCCTTCCTGCTTCCGCCCTATTTCACTCTTATCACTTTTTAAACTTTTTAAAACATCGTTAGTCTCCACACTCCATCTTCTTGTCCTTTCGACGCGGGGGGGGGGGGGTCTAGTCCTTGACCGTTTGTTACATCATTCAATCTACATGGATTCATCAAAGTACACATCTCTAGACACTTTATGTTACTGAGCTTCCACGCACCAACATAAGTGGGGCAAATGTGACATAAAGCACGCACTTTGAGTCATTATTTATCCAGTCTCATACACTATTCATATGGTTTTTTACGTGAAAAGATAATATTAACTCAGGTCTTTGGCCTTTTACATTGCTGTG
This sequence comes from Taxus chinensis, assembly GCA_019776745.2. Taxonomy (NCBI): domain Eukaryota; kingdom Viridiplantae; phylum Streptophyta; class Pinopsida; order Cupressales; family Taxaceae; genus Taxus; species Taxus chinensis. The sequence goes on along the minus strand of CM034149.1, from coordinate 671,931,063 downwards.
TTGCTGTATTTTTTCATCTACACGTGCCTTGCCCGTTTGGAATGTAACCTTCGGTGTTTAGGGTATACAAATTCAGCAACCAACACAAGTCATGTAATATGACTAAAAATAGGCAATAAAGTTCATAATGTGTGCACACGTCATGATTTAGGGGTTAAGTCGAAACTAACACCATCAAGTGATAAATTACCAAGGTTAGGTGTCTATAGTTCCAAAACCACAAAATTTTTCCATGGGGATAACATGGGCAAGGAACTTCGAACATACTAGGTCAAGGAATTTTACATAATGACTATAACATGTATTGGTTCAACAAGGCGAAATAAAAAAACCTTTGGCATGTTGAGTCCAAGCAGAATGAACCCATGATTTGAGTATACTTTCAGAGAGAATCTTCTTAACAAAATTACCTATTAATCAAAATTGTTCAAGCCATTTGCAAGGAATATTAAATTCAGAAACATGGAAAATAACATCCGGGGAACTGGTATTACCTCGTGAAACATCTTCAAAACAAATTTACGCGACTACTTCCATGGAAGCAACATCACAATCTGTTACAGTTTAAATAACTAAACTTTAGTTGTGAAATGAATAATATGGTTTTAATTACGTCCATGAGACCGAATGGTTTATGGGACCACTGAAAACCCCAACTCCTTAAAGATTTGCGAGTTTAGGCAGCTGTACCATGAAGGGGATTACTACTTCTATTTTTATGTCATAGGTGGTCCCATGCAAATTTTTTAATTGAAAAATTGCAAATAATAGAATTTCCTCCTAAATTTATGGAGTAATGACTACTTAAGAAGAGTAGCATGAGCCCCAACAAGTTATGGGGGGCCAAGAATTTGCGGTAAATGTAGATAAATTGTAGGGTTTCTTTTTGTCAAATGTTCGTTGTGCATTAGTTAAATTAAATTTTACAAAAAAATACTATTATCTTTATTTTAATCCTTGAAATTTAAAAGTTATCGTAGAATTTTTATAAATCATGAGACTAATTTCATGTAAAAAATCTTTCTAAATTTTAGTTGGAATAATTGTACAAAAATTTGTGGTTTGTCTCCTCCATGAAAGTGTTACCTTAATGAATGAATGAAAGTTTTTAACGACGTCCACGAGACCAAAACAATGTATGGGACCCAAGGTGCAAACAAACTTGGCAGCGAAACACCAAAAAGATGCCAAAAAAAAAGTTGTTATTTGTCTTTCTTCCAGTTCTTTGCTAATTTTGATTCTTCTGCTATGGATTTTGATTAAGAAATCCGTTGCTTTTGCCACTCATTCCTCTTCAAACAACGTTGTAAGATCATCCACTGTTAAGATGTCCACATAATTGCCCCGTATGTCATCGTAAGCCACACATTCCATGACGAAATGTCATTCCAATTCCACTGAGCCCGACATGCAAAACTGACAAACCCTTTCTGACCACTCCTCTTTGGGTATTTTTCATCTCCCGATTTCACCCCTAAGATGGTGTGAATTAGTTTTTAGCTGCGCAATTAACATTTTGGCTTCTCACTTTATCATCGCTCCAATTTGCCCATGATCACATGTGGGATTAAAATTCTTGGCACACTATTCTCTTTTTTGTCCAAGTTGCTTATTCCACATGATATTACTGAATTTCTCTCACATAATTTTTTATTTCTTCGTGAGTGTTAGGACACACCTATATGCTAATGCTCCATTTGCTCATCCACTCGCCATTTTGTTTCATCCAGGTTTTCTTCCTTTTGTTTAACTTTTCCTCTACTACTATTTTTGGCCAACGGGAATCATCCATGTTTTCGACTTTCTTAAAGTATCGTAATAGTCAGATCATCATCCGCCGCTTCCATCGGAAAGGCTCCGGCTTCAGCGAGAATGACTTCGTATGGAACCGTGGTTTTTATTTTGAAACTGCTTGTAATTAGGTGCTTTTGAATTCTTTCTATTTGTTTCCATTTCCCCATGGACGTACTGCTGCCCCAAATCTCACACCCGTATAACACCACTGGGATTACCAGTAACCCAAAAAGATTCAATCTGGTTTTCCAATCCCATAACTCTGTTGTTCTGCATCTGTTTTGAAGCATGTATAGAGCTTTCTACCCCCCTTGAATCCTCTTAGCTCTACAAGTTTCCCAACTGAGATTATTGTGGAAGTCCAGTCCAAATATTTGTATTCGTTTACTTGTACGGAATCCCCTTCAAACTCAAAGTTTACTTGTATCTTTTTCCTTTTTAAGGTGAAAATCATGATTTTGGTTTTATCAATGTTCACTTGCATTCCCACCTCTTGGCAAAATAGTTCTAAAGCTCTCAAGTGCTCATGTAAACCCTACGCTGATTTAGCCACTATGATAAGGTCGTCCACATAGAGTAGCAATTTTACCACATAAGAGGCTAAATGAATCCCAACTTTGCCCTTTTTGTCAATCCATTCCTCTAACTTGTCTATATATAACCCAAACAAGGTGGGGGAAAGCGGACAACCTTGTTTGACCCACAATATCACTCCCAAAACACTCGCATAGACCGGCTTTAGTTCAGATTTTAGCCTGTACTTGCTCATATAATCTGTGAACCGTTGCCCTATATTTATTCGGAATACCCAACTTTTCCATTTTGTACCACAATTTGTTTCTCGGAACTGTGTCAAAGGCCTTTTTGAAATCCACAAAACAACAATAAACCTCTTCACCTTGCTTGTCCCAAACCTTTTCAATCAAATGTCTAAGAGTGACGTAGTGATCAATAGTAGAGTGCTTTGGTCTAAAAAATGCCTACCTTTTTGCTCTCTTACCTTCCTTTTTGGTCCAAAGACTAATTCTACGCTCCACCATATTGCCAAAGAGCTTTCCAAAAAGCGGGTTAATCATAATAGTGCGGTAATTTGCTGGATTGTTGACATCGTCGCTTTTGTGGAGAGGAATGACAATGCTAGTTGTCCAATTCTTTGGAAAACCGAACTGGATAATTCTGTTAAAAATATTTTTAATGTGTGGAGCAAGATCTTCTGCACCCCAATTTAAGAATTCTGCTTGTAGACCATCTATGTCTCGAGCCTTGCCCCTTGCTAACCTTCTGATCCCTTCCCATGATGTCTTTTGTGGAGAAGAGTGTCCCTATTTTCAATAACATATGGAAGAATCGACAAGTCATTACTTCTTTCATACAACATTTTTGCATATTCAAGCCACTGAGTGTCGGTGATATTATTCTCAACTGTACTTCTAGTATGATGAAGCTCTCTCCAAAAACCCCTTAGATTATTCTTCCCCATGGAAATTAGCTCCTCCCTCCTACCTCTCATGTACTCTTCCTTTTTATTTTTCACTAACTTTCTATATAACGTTGTATCTCTTTTCTCTTTTCCATAAGCATTTAACCTTCTTTTCGCTGCTTTGCATTCTTCATCAAACCATAGATTTGTTGGAAAACTATTTTTAACACTTCTCTTGGCTCTAGCATGCTTGCACTCCCTTAGCGCGTTGTGTATTATAGTCATTAACTTCTCACTATTGAGCATGTATTTGCCCTGATTGAGGTTGTTAGTATCCTGCATTTCCTGTAACTGTTTTGCAATCATACATTTAAAGATGGCTTGGTTCTCCTGATTCACAAGGATTTTGCTTTGATACACTGCTTTTTTGTTTGGATGAAGGCTCTCCTTTTGCTGGTCCATGTTTTGCATGCTAATCTTCACATGTATTGAGTTATGATCTGATCTCATTTCTATAGGACAACTTCCAACTTCAACCTCCAATATCCGAGACATAATGTTTTGCGAGCAAATGGCATAGTCTACAACACTTTGACCATTGTAGGTTTGACATGTGATCTTTCTTGAATTTGGCCATGTCTTTATGCCATTACATATGATCAAATCATGTAAGCTACATAGACCTAATAGTTCAGCCCCAAAGTGAGAAACACCACCTTTAATGTCTTGTGAGACCCTTTCCCATTTCTGTTGTTTGTCTTCTTCTAGCCATAGAGGATTGTTATTCCATTCATCTTCTTTCCCAAAGTAAAGAGATTGGTTATTAGCTATCCTAGTATTAACGTCTCCTAATAGAATGACCTCTCCTTTGTTGCAAAACTCAGCTATGTCCCTTTTCAAAGCTCCGAAAAGGTCCTCTCTATCCATGTTCCTCTTCTTGTAGGTTTTATATCCATATAGAGCGAAGTATCCTTTTAGAAGGCTCCTCATGAGTTAACATCTCCCTCCCCCAAACCTTTTATTTTATGTTCTTCAAATAAATCTTATAATACAACCCAAATTTTAGAAAATAGGGATACCCAAAAAAAAAAGAAAAAGAAAGAAGAAGAAGAAGAAGAAGAAGAAGAAGAAGAAGAGAGTGCCCCCAAAACAAACTTTCATTTTTTACTTAAAAAAAAAACTCGAAAAAATTAAAAAAGCACGTTGAAAAAATTATCGCACAAGAAGAAAACCGAACGCCAAACAAGAGCTGTAGTTTTTATACTCTCATCATTTTTTGTCTGCCGTATTCTTACCTGAATAATTATTTCCATTCTCAGTTAAGACTACTCTCCCCGCCATAAATACGCAGGTAAAAAAACGCAACAAAATTCAGCAAGCTTGATCACATAATTTGTTTTCCCGTAAGTTTTTCTCCCCAGTTTTCACTTCAGTTTTTTTGTTTTTCTTCAGATGAAAATTTTAGTCTTCTTATGGGGCTCCATATCACTGTTAGGGAAGAAAAATTATTTACCCTTTCTTGCTAGAATGGTTGAAGAATATAAGCTTTTTTGTTCAGTGGTCGCACCGTTTAGAATATGTTGGGAATTTCCTTGTTCGAATCCTCTGCCCGGGCATTGCCACCCCTGAATGCCGTTATTCGTGGAAGGCGTTACCCGGAGTATCTACAGATGCCTTCGGATATTTATTTCGTCTTTGTATCCAAGTATTCGTTATTTTAAAATTTGAAATTCACTTCAGAAAATTTCTAGATTTTTGACAGTTTATTCAAATCAAAAATCTAAAACATTTCTGAAGTGCATTCTTGCAACTGTTAAGTGCTCCCCTATTTTTATGGCTATCCTATTTTATTGATTTGGTTGTTTCTGAATTGTGCTATTTTTAATCACTACTAGGGCATATTTTCTGCTTGGATGCCATTATTAAGATGATCTATTCTGTTAAATTCACCGACGATTCGAACCTGGTTAACATATCTGTTCAGGCATTTGAACTTAAGGTTTGCATATGAAAGCTTTGTTGATTTACTATTTCAATTTTGAGGTCATCCAAAATGACTGCCTAAATTCGGGTTTTGATCTAGCAATTTTTTTCATTTTTTTAAAAATAAAGGTTTGGTGTGCTGCTGTAATGTTTTAGCCTTCCCCGTCCAAGTTAATAATCTATGCCAGTAATGAGGGATGGATAGTTTATTTATTGAAGGTCACGATTGATGATGTATCGAAGGAATGTTTTGAAACGGGCAAATTGAAGGGATTCAAATGAGTTGAGAACCGGATGCTTTAGTTTTCCCATGATTAACAGGGAACTGCGCTTGCTCTAATGTATGTTCTGGAAAGAATCCCAGCAGTTTGTCTGTGTATTTATCTTCTGTCTCTTAAACTGAACTTTGTTTTTCTATGCTATCATGGTTTTGAACCCAAAGACGGGTTTTTAAGGGTTCATTGATAAGAAGTATTTTAAGTTTCTAGAGAAATGGCCCACCTTACTGCTAGACAACAGCTGCCCCAGCTTACAGCCAGACAGCTTGAGCTATTTTTTTTAAAGTATCATCATACAAACTTTTTTTATTGCTCCACTTTATCTGTCATAGAGAGAAACTTTCAATAAGTACAAAGATATATCATACTCTCAAATTGATTCATTGTTGAGAGTTAATAAAGAATTCAAATGGTCACACATGACAATGAACAACCTTAACTGCTGTATACTTTCAGTTTCACCAGATAATAACCTTCGGTCAGAACATAATATATAAAATATGGAAAATACAATATACAAGTTCTCTTAATTTCAGTTTTACCAGATAACAACATTCTTCAGTTGGAATAGTAAATATAGAATATACTGCACAAATTCTGTGGAACCTTCCCATAAGAGACTGTTCGAAGATAACTACATCTCAATGAGAAACTCAGGGTGACAGATCGGAAGAGGGACTTACCATGGGCAGATGTTGAAATGTTACCAGATAATAGGCAGAGTCACTTTACGAGTTCTTGAAAATGCTATTTTGTTGATTTGGTTAGTGATATGTTGCAGGCCGAAAATGGCCTAAGAGATAATGGTATTATATGTCTGCCGCTGTATTACCTTGGATGTGCATTCAGTTTATTTTCTGTTGGACTTGATTCTAAGAGGCTTTTTCCATAGGCATCCTGATAATCTGAACTTTGCAGACCGTCAAAGGCGTGTTTGTTTACCAGTGAAATCAAGGGCTTGTGGTAGTAATATATTTCCATTTTATACTATGGAATTTGTGATAGAGAAGACTGTATGCCAGCAATCTCACCTTTCCATAGAAGAGTCTGTCATGTGATTTGAACTTGGAGTATGTAAAAGTCCTTGTATCTCTGTCATTGGCAATCAGGGGTGCAATTTTATTTGCTTCGCTCAATATGGCTTATGGACTTAGTTTAATTTTGAAGGGGCTACCTTCAGTTACCTTTATTTTGATGTTGATTATCACGATTTTTGGCCTCAAAATTACTTCTCTAAGAATATCCAAAGTTTTGTCTCTTATTTAATTAAATAATGTTGTGTTCTTGCTACCTTTTTATCACTGAAACAGTGAAAACTATCTACTTTTACCATTTTTTCTGTATCATTTTTCAGTTATCGGTTTGAGTTTGGTTATACACTTATATAAACGCTTTGACTCTTTTCAAACACATACTTACATTTTCAGCCATATCTATGAACCCTTTCTCCTATCTTTACTTTTTGACCAAGTCTTTATCAAATTTTTTGTTCTTTTGAAGTAAGCATTGCTTTATTCATCTCATATAGCCTGTAGATTGTTTGTCAAAATAGTTACTTCTAATTTTGGAATATTTCTTTCTGCATGCTTGCTTATGTTTACAGCTTGTGATCAGCATTGGTGTGCTGGAAACTCTCTTAATGCTGAGTAGTCTGAACTATATTTTTGGTTGCAACAGCTTCCCAAAAGCTTATATCTTTTATGCTTGATTTGGGAAGTCCTGCCTTAAGAAATGTTGCTAAAGTAGACAGATTAAACAAAGAAAACTTTCTTAAAAACTTTTTTGTTTTCATTTCAACATTCATGAATGCAGTATTATTTTTTATAAATGAGAAGATTATGGAAGCCTACTGATGCAATGAATGGTATTTGACAGGCATTGAAGGCATTGCCGTTTTCCGTAGTTATGGCTCCTGGCCGTTTGTTCAGGGGCAATGAATTAACTACGTGCCGAAATTTGTCCGAGTCCCAAAATTTTCCTAATCTTATATAGACAGGTGGATTTCATAGCAAATAGACCACGATAATGCCAATTAAAAGGCCAAAATAAATGTTTGTTAATGGAGAGATACAGAGAGTATCAATGCTGTAGCTGCGAAGCTGTAAACAACTTGCAATTTAGAAAAGTATGGTCAAGAGTTTCCACATTTGAGATTCAAGACCATTCTTTCCACATTGTGGGTACATGATTAACTGTGATTCTGTCTATGAAGGCAGGATATTCTTATCGAGATATTCAACGAGCTCTGATGATCCGGTCTATTTCTGTATTGATCCAGTGGTAATCAGAATGAATAAGTCATTAGTGATTCCAGCTTTGGTTCCCCAAAGAGATGAACTTTTGAAAAAAATATGTCAGGAAGGAGGCTTTGCATATGTTTCCTTAGAGATGCTTGCTGCTACAGGGGATGTTCATGCTGCAGAGGCAGCCCATGACATGGCTTGGGAACAGTTGCATTCAGCACCATGGCATTCAGTTGAGCCAGTTTGGCGAGATGCCTATTCTCTTTCCTGTCTGCACATGGCATATTTCTATCATCGTGATGGAAAACAGAAGGAAGCCTTGCGGATTCTGGACATGGGTCTCATAATGGGTGGTCTGCTTCTCCGTCTTGAATTAATTTCTGCTGTGACCTTGCTCCAAGGAGTGTCAATGTCAACAAATAACGATTCTGATGGAGCAGAACATGTTTCTACAGATGCAGATAAGAATGATTCAGGCATGCAAGTTGCAGTTGAAATGGAGGAAGCCATTTTAGAAGAGAGATCAACTCAAATTCGATTCTCCAGACAGAGTCGTGATACAGGTGGTTCTGTGCCTTATAAGGATATTGGATTATTGTTGAAGCAAGAGGCTGCATCCTTAAACAAGCATGGATCACACAGGGAGAAACGTAAATTTACAACTTCGGAAATGTCTAATCAAGAGGGAAGGACACCTAAAATGTACATAGATTCGCATTTTTTGGAGGTTTGTATTGTTTGTTAAATATTAAGTGATTTCATGTGTGGACAGAAACATCAATTGGTACATGCTCAGGGATTGGATAAATTACTTTGTGCGACATATATGGGACAAAGCAAGCAATACTGTAGCATGAAAGATCTGTAGATTGCTACAGGCTACTAATTGTTTCCATACCACTGAAAACTGTATATGAGTTTAGTTGTTCTGTACTGTGTCCTGGAAACTTAAAGCCAAAACATGTAATTAGTGAATATTGGATTCCATTTTTTGTACTGGTGTTTATAAATCATCTGCCTGTCAGTAATAATTGTTTGGGGGTGTAGTTCTTTCTTGATCTAAGAGTATGTCTGAATAAGCTGCTGGTGTACTTTTCTTGTATGTAAATATTAATGATTTGATGTCTCTGAGCAGCATTTATCCTCTACAAATTTAAAAGGATTCTAAGTCTTTGCTTTGATTTTGATAGTCCTTATATTAGGAATAAGTTACTTTCATGATGATTTTACAAATGGTGCTTTGCAATTTTATGCAGGAGTGTCAGGGTTTACCTCTTGGGTCTCTCTGCTGTAAATTAATTGAACAGAGGCATAATCTATCTCTAGAAGATTTCCTCTGTGACTTCTTTTTACTAGGTGTTCCAGTTGTAATTAGTGGTGCCATGTCACATTGGCCTGCAATGAACAAGTGGAAAGACATGGAATATTTGAAGAGGGTCGTAGGCAACCGCACTGTTCCAGTTGAGGTGATTTTAATTTTAATTTATATTTTTACGTAACATAGATTTCTTTTTTAATTGTGCATGCAAGACATTATGTTGATGGGGAGAGAGGAAAATATTTACTCATCATTTGAATTAGAATTATACTGAATTGCGGAGCACTAGTTTTTTTAATATCTAAACTTCAATATACCACTGTTCAAGTCAATTTCACATCTAGAGCTTCAAGTTAAGATGCATATTTCATACAATTACGAGTACAGGATCAGTAATGTGTGATAATATAAGGATCAAGCGTTTGAAGCAGGAAAGAGTGTTGCTCAATTCTCTGGAACTAGTATATTTACTACAGCCACAAGTACAAGATCAATTTGGTGCAATAATATAAGAATTAACCATTTGAAACAAGAACAAGTATGTGTGCGAATTTGATGGAGGCATGATGCACTTAAACAATGAATACTAGGAGTGATTTCTTGGAATCAAGATTGATTCAAAATCATCTCATGCGAAACATCCTACCACTTGGACATATGGTGTAATCTTTATCAGCAACATGGTTTGCTTCCATTCTGGTTTCAAAAATTGACATGATATGATAATACTTCCCTCTTCTATGAGCCTCCTTGCACGATGCTCCTCAGAGAAAATAAAAAGCATAATCAACTTCAGAGTGTTTTCTTGATAGACATAGAGGATTGCTGTTATGCACTTGGGAGTTCTTCACTGCATCACACTATCAAAGTTTTGCCCCCTCTCCAGATATAAAATCAATCGTGGACACTATAAGAGAATTAGACAACAACAACAAAATCTGACACATAAAATCACAACAACATCTACAACAATTTACAGAAAACAAAGATTTTTTTTTTCTTTTTCTAAAACTTCTGAAAATGAAGTACAATGTTTTGACATAACAGTTTCAGATAGCATGCAAAGACATAACATTTATCCTCAGAAGGTATGGCCTCCTACTGAGGCCTAATCCAAGAGCAGTAAGGGTGCTGCACTTGGCCACAAGCAGTCCTCCGGGAATGTTTCCAAAATTTTCAGGCCTAAAAAAGGAAGCTCCATTGATGTTGAAAGCCTTTTTATAACTCTTGCAAGCTTAAGGCCTTGTGTGACTGACTTCAGATTCCTTTTGCCACCCATAGGGTCAGATCTGTTTTAACTGACGTGCCCTTAATGGGTACACAACTGATGGTAACTGACTTATAATTATGGGCTGCACAACTGAAGGGTTACTGATTTATCATTTATTCCCACAAAACTAGCACATAACTTTTGACTGTATAACTGCTTGCAGCATAACTGATGTATTAATTTGTTCTTACATAACTAGTGGGACCATAACTTCTGCTGCACAACTGACATATGCCTGCATAACAAATCTACTTTCGCATACGGGATCATTTCTGCACGCTTTATTAGTATATAGTGATTTGTTGTTTGAAACAATGGTCTTTTGTTTAGGCATCATTATGGTCCCTAACACAATTGGAATGCTGGATGTTGAAAAGTCTCCAGACTGTCCCATGTGGCATTTTCAGAAGGCTGACCCTTCCATTGAATGAGGTAAGGCAATTGAAGTATGACATTGTCCCCATCTACCTTCTTCAAATGTGAAAAATGGAAGTGTTGTTCACTTGGTTTCCTCTTGGTAGCTCAAGAGTGTATGCAACCTTCCCCACTTGTGCCACTATCTTTTAAGTCTAGGTTACCGGAAATGCCGTAGAAGGCCTCGGGAGCGGGGAGCGGCAGGGAGCGGGAGCGGCAGGGAGCGGGAGCAGCGGCGGGAGCGGCCAGGGAGCGGGCAGGGGCTGCGGAAATGCCCGGGTATGGCCTGTGCCGTACCCGGGCATTTCTGTGGCCCCTGCCCGCTCCCTGGCCGCTCTCATGTTGAAAAAAACATTTTTAAAATTTTAAATTTTTTTTTTTTTATGTTTTTAAAGCCACACAACAATAAAAAATTATAAATTCTTCTAATCTAAAACCTAAAAGCTACCTCTAAACAATAAAACAAAAGAACAACACACAAACAAAACATAAAGCAAACAAACTCACATTGTGGCTCTCCAAAATTGCATTGTGCTTGTCTAGGGTTTGAGGAGCTATTGCTAAGCTTGTAGGAGTGTGAGGAGCTATTGCTAAGCTTGTAGGAGTGTGAGGAGCTGCAAATGAGGATTTGTGAAGGATTTGTGAAGGATTTGATTTGTGGTTTACTAAGTGAAGGTAAGTTTTTTTTTAATTTCTAGCCTTGTTTCTCTATTTTTTTTTTTTAATTATTTAATCTTTCACACACTACATTTTTTGCTTATGTTCATTTTTATTTTGCTCTTTCCATTTAATTTTTTTAATTTTCATTGTTCAATTACAATGCAATTGCATGCCATTGTTTTCTTTGCTTAATTTTTTTAAAAACCTTGTAGGTATTTCTACAATGGCAACAAGTTCTGCTTCTTCTGGGCAATCTTTGGCCAAAGACTTTGACCCAAATTCACCGTTATGGAGGCACGTAACAATAGTTCGACAACTTGCAGGTGGTGGTTGTTTTGAATGGAAATGCAATGAGTGTGATGGACTATTCAAAGGCTCTTACAGTAGGGTGAAAAGCCACTTGTGTGCCATAACGGGTAATGGTATAAGAGTATGCAGGGAGAGGAATAATGCTGGGGTGCCAAAAACAAATGTTTTGGCATATATCAAAGAGCAGGAGGATGCAGAGGCCAAAGTGGCCATGAGAGCGGGTCAATCCATTGGCCAAAAGAGGAGGTTCATCTCATTTAGCAAGGCCTCCAATTGCTCCATCACCTAGTGGATCCCCAATTGTGGCCATGCCACATCCATTTGTGGCTCCTATCTCCATAGATGAGGATGTTTCCCTTGCACGAAAGAAAAGTAAGACGAAAGGGCCATTGGAAAAGGCCTTTCAGAATGAGAACAAGGAGATTGCAGATGAATGCATTGCAAGGTGTGTATATGCTAATGGGCTTTCTTTTAATGTTGTGAGATCACCTTATTGGCATGAAATGGTGAAAGCCATCAATGAGGCACCAAAAGGGTTTAAACCACCAGGATATGAGAAGATCCGCACCACCCTTTTGGATAGACAAAAAAAATATGTGGAAACCTCCTTGCAACCAATTAGGAACTCATGGACCAAAACTGGTGTGTCCATTGTTTCTGATGGATGGAAAAATGCAAGAAACCGCCTTTTAATCAATGTGATTGCAGTATGCCCTAAGGGGGCAATGTTTTTGAAAGCGGTTGATTGTGAGGGGCAAGTGAAGGATGCCCAATTCATTGCCAACATCCTCATAGAATCTATTGAGGCGGTGGGGCCTCAAAATGTTGTCCAAGTTGTAACGGACAATGCAAAAAATTGTAGAGCTACAAGGTTGTTAGTTGAGGCACGATATGGACACATATTCTAGACACCTTGTGCGGTTCATTCCCTCAACTTAATGTTACAAAAATTGGGCACAAAAATTGCTTGGATCAAACAAGTATATGAGGAGGCAAGTGAGATTCAAATGTTTGTCAACAACCACCACATGTCCCAAGCCATCTTTCGTAAATTCTCAACATTGCAGCTATTGAAGGTAGCCCGTAACATTCTTTTTTATTTTTAAAAATAATTATTAGTTTTTAAAATTCATTAAATTAATTTTATAAATTTGTAATTTGTAGAATTTTGAATGTTTTAAATTTACTTGTCTTAATTTTATTTCTTTTGATTTCTTATTAGGTTGTTGAGACTCGATTTGCCTCGCACACGCTCGTCTTGAGACGGCTTGTGAAGGTGCGAGAGGCATTGAGTGGCATGGATTACTCGGCTTGTGAAGGGGCTTAGTGAAGAACTTGACTTAGAGCCCATCGTGAGTATGTTGAGATTTGTTGATATGGATCATCCATGCATGGGTGAGATTTATGATGGAATTGACTCAATGATTGAGTCAATTAAGACCATCATAAATGCCAAAGAGCAAGATCCTACAGAGACATTCTTCAAGGAAGTGCACTCACATCTCATTGAAAGGTGGAACAAAATGACTACTCCATTGCATCTTCTTGCTTTTGCCTTGACTCCAAAATACTATAGCGCAGAGATCCTTTCTTTGCCTAGAAGGGTCCCACCATATAGGGATGTTGAAGTTAGTGAGGGGTATAAGGCGGCATTTTCTAGAATCTTCCCAGATCCAGAAGTAGAAGACATGGTTAGAGGCGAGTTTGTGAATTTCATATCCTCCAGGGATCACTCCATTAGTGCTCTTCGTGACAAATACAGGATGGATGCTTATTCATGGTGGTACCTCCATGGACAAGCATACCCCTACCTCATGCCACTTGCAATAAAAGTTTTATCACAAGTAAGATTTTAATTTTTTTAATTTCTTAACTCTTTCTTTTTTACTTTTATATTTATAAGTTTAAAATTTTAATTTTGCATTGACTTTGCGGCTTGCCTCAATAGGTTGCGAGTTCTTCTTCAGCTGAGAGGAATTGGGGTACATATTCATTTATCCACTCAGTTAACCGCAACAAGTTGGGAGCAAAAAAGGCGGAGGATTTGGTCTTTGTGCATTCCTGCGCCTTCTATCACATAAGAAGGATGAGTATAGGAAAGGGCCAACAAAGTGTTGGGATATAGACCCAGAGACTCCAAACTTGGATGTTCCCATTGCCCAACTTTCATTGCTAGACCCGGACCTAGATAGTACTTTGCGTGAGCTGCAAAGTGGCGGGAGCGGCATTGCTGATAGTTCTGGTTGTACTCCTGGTGCTTGTGGTTATAATGAACCACGTGATGGTAGTGATGCTCTCGTTGAAGACATTGGAGAAGATGCAGAGCCATTAGACTATTACTAATTAGAATGTTGATGTATCTTCATTTTTGTGTTTACAATGCCAGATAATGATAATACATTGTAACATTTTGATTTGAATTTTGAACAATGTACTGGTTATAAGTTCGAACAATGAATTATCAATATGCTTTAACTTTTGTCGCTATTTCACCTATGTATATTTCAGATTTGTTTAATCTATGCATGTGTAAGGCTGGAATTTTGCTTATCTTGTTACTTTTCAAAATATTTTTAATATTTTATATGTATATTGTACTGCCGTACCCAAGTGCCGTACCAGGGCCCCCAAAAAAATTGTCGTACCAACGTACCGGATCCCCGTACCCGTACCCGAACCGTACCCACGTACCGGCTACCTAGTATTTTCTATTTCTGCATAATTCATTCATTGTTGTAATACTTCTTTTGTTCTTTAATTTGCTTATCAAGATTATTAATAATAGTAAATAACGAATAATTCTAACTATACCTGACATGGTATCACAATGAACATTTTTCTTTTACTAATAATTTTGCAGGATTCTGAATCTTTGACAAAGAAAAGTGATCATAGGTATGTTTGACAGTTATAAAACCCTAAGTTTGCTTACTATTATCAAACTGTGCAAAATTTGGATCTGAAATCAATATCTTTCAATACCTTTTTAAATAAGTTTTCCATCGAAATGCAAATTTGTTCAAATTGGTGAACTATAATTAAAGTTATAGGCATTTGAGTGTTTTCTATGTCGTATATCTATTGTATTGTTTAAAAAAATAAAAATAAAAAAATCATTTGTTTTTAATGGTACTTTTAAGTTTTCTCTGACTTTATGAGATGATGACAAATGTCATCCATCCGTAAAGTTTAGTTAAAAAGAATTTCTAACAAAGAGTCTAGACCTTAGAAGCAATCTTTCCAGATTTCCGAGATCACGACACTTTTCATTAATCCAAAAAACCATAATGTTTTCTCTAGTTTCCTTCCTTCCCAATTCATATGGGATTACGCGATTTAAACACATCTCAATCCAGTATTTTGTCTCTTTTCCATTTGTCACAAATCCCTATTTGCAGACTACGACAACTCTTGGCATTTGACTTTTTTAACCTCTCCGTATACGACATTACAAGATGATGACAAGCATCATCCATACGTAAAATATCTGAATTTTTCAATCTCCTCAATTTCTACCACTTTTCAAATATCTGAAGAATATCATCAGCAGTCTAGAACTCAAGCTTACTAAACAATTCATTCAAGATTAAGGATTGACGACATGTGCCATAATCTTAGAATCTTGGATTCTATAATTTTTTCTAACTTGTGTTTGTCTTCAACTTTCTCACTTTTCCGACATTCTACCACATGTCGCCATTTGACTGGACACTCTATACTACGTGGCAACATTTCAAAATTCTGATTATCAAGCACTCTTACTCCACGTTGCAGCATTTTGGATTCCCAGGCTCCGGAATGTTTTGCAACTTCATCATGTTGCCTCAATATCCGGATACACCGATTTCCACCACATGGGAATAATCCGTCAAGCCAAGCTCCAAACTATTTTGTGACTTGTAATCTTGTTGCCTCTATCTGGGCACACTGATTTATGCCGTGTGGTCTTAATCTGTGAGCCGAGCTCCAGAATGTTTTGTGATTTGTAATCTTGTTGCCTTAATATTTGGTTACACTAATTTCTACCACTTGGCGTTAATTCGTGAAGCCAGGTTCCAAAAATGTTTTGCAACTTGTAACATGTTGCATCGATATTCCGAAACACAAATCGCTGACACTTCACATAAATCTGGATTCTTGCATACAAAAAAAAATCACTGCCTAATCTCCAATTTTTCCCGCAGTACATGTTTACAGGATGATGTCACGTGTCATGATATTGTGCTTTTTGACCAAAGTCTTTGTCTACAAGCACTTTGTTATAATTTTTTATTGTACACTTTATATTGAAGCGTTCCTATATATAAAGACTATATATGCATGAATTATGGTCCATGTGTGACTAAACGCGTGACTGTAATAATCTTGTCTGCTGCCCAAAATCCTCTGTTTTTCAAAATTCAAATTTGATGTGTCTTTACTATTTTTGGTAGAATATGACATTTTTATTTTGATAAAAGAATATCTGTATAAAACTCTATTTTTGTATAAAGTTGGACAATTTTGTTTATTTTGATTTTTCTGTGAAAATATATCTAACTAGTGCTCTATTTTTTCTGATCACAAATTATAGTTTCTTCTATAATTAACAGTAAGATTTTTTTGTTGAAACTAACAATATGGCTTCATCATGAAATTTCTCTATTGATAAAACCCAGATGTTAAATGGAACTAATTATAACATCTGGAAAATAAGACTGAAAGAAAAATTCAAAGCCTTAGTTGAAAACATGCTCTAATTAAAAATCAAACATGGGAACTTGTCTTCCACCATCAAAGATAAACGGTTGTTTGAATCTTGGTGGCAATATAGAATTAAATACAATTCCATAGGCAAGATCGACCAATTTAAGGCAAGGTAAGTTGCTCATAGTTTTACTCAAACACCAAACAATGATTATGTGGAAACATTTGCTCCTATTGCGAAAATAAGCACTATATGAATGTTTCTTGCTCTTAAAGCCCAATATGATTGAGAAATACACCAGATAGATGTTATGAATGCATTATTGAATGGTGATCTTAAAGAAGAAATTTACATGACTCAGCCTGAAAGATTTGAAAAACTTAGTAAATAACATTATGTTTGTAGGTTAAAAATTTTCAATAAGGTCTAAAACAAACTCCTAGAGCTTGGTACTCAAAGATAAACAATTACTTCAAAACTCTAGGATTTATTAAATGTTACTCTGATAATGATTTGTTTCTAAAAGTAGAAAATAGTCAAATTATTTTAATTGTACTTTATGTAGATGATTTTCTCATAACCAGCAGTCAAACTTGCTTAATTCATTAAATTAAATCTAAATTAAGACAATACTTTGAGATGACTAATCTAGGCTTGCTTCATCAGTTTCTTCACATGGCTATATTCCAGGACCATAACTCAATTATAGTATCCCAATCACAATATGCACATAAGCTTCATGTCAAATTTAACATGATTGACCAAGCTATTATGCATTGAAAGCTTAACATCTGCCCAATCTTGGTTTTCAATGCCAGACATAGAGCCCGGGCCTTAGAGAAATATGGAGGGCTCAGAACATACATTGTAGATTTGGTAAACAACAACCCATCATGTAGGGTGGGAGAAACTTGGACATGGATCCATAGAACAACTAAATGGCCCAAAAAGAATGTTCCCAAGGTTGGAGGAAGGAGATCCCGGGTGCAGGCCAAGGCTTGGGATGTGTGGGATAATAAATTCACGCTACAAGGTTCTTTGAATTTTTTCAAATAGTTCAAGTTGGAAGATCTTGGAGCTATGTCAAGTGGGCTTAAAGATATGAAAATGTTACTGTGGAGGCTATTTATTGGCTACTCAATGCTCTAGTATGGGGGTGTTGCCTTAGTAGTCGTGCGGGTAGGATTGGGTTGGTTGACCCCTCCCTTGGTAGCTTGTGCCCGTTGTGTGGAGATGGTAGAAGGGAGGGGACTATGTTGTTCATGTCATCCTTGAGTGCCAACACCTTAGCTTGTGTGATGTCAGAATGCAGGTTGGTTTTCAAAACGTAATGTAGGAGTTGTGGTGTGTTGCCCTTGCGGATTTAGATGAGAAAGGTTTGCTTGCATTACTCCTCGATGGGGAGTGTAGCGAACGATGTCTATCATATATGTTAGATGATTGTCCGCATAGGAAGGGAACTATAGGCTTCGTGCATGTGGTGAGCTTCCTGGTTGTGGTGCTCCCTCTATATCAGAAAGTCCTCCGGAGTTGGTAGATAAGGGGAGGTGTCACGATCGGCCCTAAGCGAACAGGGCCCTAAAGGTTTACCTAACCGCCAATGAGCCAACACCTAGTTGGATAGGGAAAACCCTCTTGTTGGGTATGTAGAGGTGGCAGTAATTATGGGTGTTATTGGGCGCATGGTTCAAGAGCACAGTTGGATGCCCTATGTGCCCGTCCATGCGTTAACGCATTCTCCAGACGGTGGGATCGCAAGTAGCCGATATGCTACTACGGTGGTAGTGCACATTTGGGGTAGCCCCTGAATGGTCGATGATTGGACTGGGAGGATGAATAAGCTGACACAAGCGTTATCCTTGAGCGTCACATGCTCAAAATAAAAATAAATCATTGGGGTGGATTTAGGGGGCTAACACCATGAGAAGAAGGTAGACTGTGCGGGTGAGATGGGATCTCGCTGGTATGAAAAATGAACATGATTTACACCACATACCCCAATGAGACATGTCACGGTTTTATTTATGGGCGGCAGTTGTTCATTAGATGACTCTTCCCATTTGTAATCCACGTTGCGGTCACCATAGTCGCCTACAAGGAGCACGGGTTTGGGATTGGACTTATTCAATATTGAGTTGCCCCTATAGGCTCCTTGTTACCTTGTGCTCTGTGCGGAACAAAAGATTGTTATCACAAGCACGGGCTTTGCTTTTGGTGGGAATGTTGACAACATGGGGCGAGTAGCTTTGTGGGAAGCTTGCTTGTTTGAAAAATGAATGTGATTCCATCTGGCCCATTTCAGACCTGCGCCAGCATTTTCCCAACGGTGCCAAAATGGGAATTTAGAACAAGGCATAGACAACCATTGAAGCACTATAGAAGGCGGATTTTTTAGATATGTATGCAGTGTGGAATGATACATAGGGTGCGTGGATTGTTTGATGAGGGCCTGCGTGGCAGCAGGCCTGCGTGTAGCTGGCTGGGGGTGTGTGGGTTTCGGGGAGAGACATTAGTGGCGTCGTGGTTGTAGGACTTGCACCAAACGGCCTTTGCAAGGATGCTTCCTAACTCTTTGGCATGTATGCAACGTTCTGGAGCATTCCCTGTCAAGGCAAGCTTCATTTTTGTTATTTTGTATGTAGCCAGGTGGAATAGTGGATGGGAGCTACAAATACTTCAATGATATGTGTGGTATTAGGAACATTATGCCCAGAATTTGATTGTTATGTCTGCATGGTAGACATTCTAGACTTTGCTGGTTATCTTGAGGAAACTCTGAACTTTGTCATCAAAATGCAAGTTAACATGTGGTAGTTGAGTGGATATGTTTGGTTCACTCATGGGAGAAGGGCTTACAGTTAATCAAATGCTTGGAGTTGATTTAGAGAGAGTGAGAGTTAAGAAAGTGGAAGAGTTTGAATTGGAAGTGAGGTTGAGGTGAGCCAACGCCCAGTTGGGTAGGGAAAACCCTCTTGTCGGGTACCGAGAGGTGACAATAATTATGGGTGTTACCGGACACTTGTTTCGGGTGCAACAAGATGGATGCCCTCTATGCTTGTCTATGTGTTAGAGCATTTCCTGGACAACGGGATCGCGAGTAGCCGAAACACAACTGTAGTGCTATGCATGTTTGGGGTAACCCTTGAACAGTCTAGGATTGAACTCAAAGGATGAATAAGTTGGCACAAAGCATTGTCCTTGAGTGTCACCTACTCAAAATCAAAATTGAGATCGAGGTGGGAATTTAGCTGCCCAATTCAGGCCCTAGAGAAAATATTGTCATCCACCCTATTAAACTTGGGAATGGGGACCTTCTCCAGCAAACTTTGATTTATTTAATTTCCCTCTTCATCTTGCACGTATCTATTAGGCTCCCTATCTAGTTTCTTGCAAAAGGTTCTCTCATTAGTCAGGTCTCCTAGTCTCTCTTATTCAAGTCCGAGGCACCTGAAGGTTCTCTTCTTCATCCTCATGTCAGTCTCTTGATTCTCTCTTTTCTATGGATTGGATCGGATCATTAATAGTCTTATTCAAGGTCATGAGGTCTAAATGAAACTAACACCAAGTAGCTTCAAAGAAAAATTAATCTAATATTAACATCATGATAAGAGCTTAAAGGAAATAACTACTTCAATGCATAAACATGAAAAAACCACTAATGCCAAGCCATTCCTACTCTTTAAGATTGCTACCTAAAAATGAACCTAATTAGATCATTAAGCAATCAAATTTGTGTTGTTTGCCTCAAGAATTGAGGATGAGATCTCACCAAGAAATGGCTACAAGGCCATTTTTGGATCTTCCCATACTACTCAATTTGAGAGAATGGATGCAAGATGAAGAAGCTATTCCAAATCAATGGAGAATGCTCAAATCAAAATGCCTATAGTTTTCACTAATCAAAGTGTGGTGTAAGAGAAGGAAGGAGGAGGGTTCTTTATATAGCTTGCCTGTTTGGGAAAGGCTTGCAATTTGGTGGATGTGGGATAAAAAACATAAAGAAGAAATGCAAAGGATATGCATGTTTAGAAGAGTTAATTTATCCATGTGCAACTTTATGGGAGTTGAGAGGGTTTAATTAATCAAATGTGATTAATTAATAGGTAGGGATAAGCTTATAGAAGCTATTTAGAGGGGATTTAGAGGAAAATATGATTTGGGGGATGTAAGAGGGGAATTTAACCAATAAAAGGGGTTTATTGATTAAAATAGAAGGCATAATTAACTAATAATGTTTAATTAATCACTTAGAAGTGGATTATAACTAACGAAAGGTCGTTAATTGGCATCCAGAATGGGGGAAGGGTTAATTAATTAACGAAAGGTCATTAATTAACAAATAAGAAGGGGAATGTTAGCTAATTAGCGGAAAAAGTGCTAATTATTATGGAAATGACGGGAAAGAGGGTAATTAGTGCAATTTTAGTATTAAAACTGTGTAAGTGGATTTTAGGTGTCTACATTTGCCCCTCTTTGGGGTGGCGTAAGCGACGCCACTTCAAAGATAGTAGACAATTACAGACAAGTAAAATTTTTTGAAGGGATAGAAGAAAAATTAGTAGAATGAAGGATGCCCCCTCGAGTGTCGATGGGGTGATGGAAGAGGTCGATCGACGATCAAAAATATGAAGGAAATGGATAGAAGAAACAAGGGGGGAGGGGGGATAAAAGGTGATCCCTATTGCCCCAGGTGTTTTTGAAGAAAAAGTGTGATAAGAAGAAAATGATAAGGAAGAAAAATGAAGATGAAGAGAATGGAAATAGCTTTCATCTAGCTTATGTCAAAAACAACTTTATTTCATCATTTTGCTTTATGATCTACGTCATCGGCCCTTTATTATAATATAAGCATACAACAAAAGTGTAAAATAACATGAAAAACTATAATACTAACATTTGTTCATTGCTAAAACACTAACTCAATGCAACATACATAACGTAATGCAATACGAGAAAGTAAACAAGCTAACCTGATAGGGAAACAAGTACAAACACACATACTCAAACAAACAATGTTCAAGATAGTTGCACCAATGTTTTTGTTATCAAGCTTCAGTTCCCAAATGTTCGAGTTAACGAAAAGGGTTAAAATGGCACCCCAAGCAAGGATACATGCAAGGTGAATATACGGAGGACACAAGGGTCCTATGAAAAAGTAATCATGCACTATGAAACAGTACCAAGCAACTCATTGTGCAAGGGAGTACAGACATAGTAAGAAAACCAACTTTGTTAATGGAGGTAGATCCAGATGATCCGCGAGTCATTTGCGAGAACAATTGAGGACCAAAGAAAGATGTTTTGTAGGACAAATTTCTATGTTTGAGGACAATGTGTCTGATAAATGCTTCAGCTGCGTGCATGCTTTTTACTTGTTTAAAAATTTTTTTCACCAATTTTTGATTTTTGAATTTTTTTGATTTTTTTGGATTTTACCAATTTTTTGGATTTTTTGAATTTTATACCAATTTTTTGGATTTTTGAATTTTTACCAATGGAGTTTTTGATTTTTTTTTTTTGATTTTTTGATTTTTATGAATTTTTAGGGTTTTTGAAAGTTTTCCGAAGCTATGTACAGGAAAAATTTTTGAAGATGCAAAGATGCCCCCAGTGAGAGATGGATGAATATACAAGGGAAAATCTTTGCATGTATATACAAGAAGAAGATATGTTGGATCAAGGCCAAGATAGGATAGGTTCAACATGATGATGAACTCAAACCAATGAAGTGCTAAGAAGGAGCGAGCATGCCCCCAGTGCAAGCTGGCCAAGAAACATATGATAGAAAAGAAGTAGAAGATTGTTTTATTGAAAGGGGACAAAGGTTCCCGTCAAACATGGTAAAAAGGCAATCTTATACACATGGATGTTCTGAACAAAGTAGAAGAACAATGTGAATGCTATGGAAGGATATGGAAAATGTAGCTAGAAGCCTTGCAATGAAAAGGTGATTAGCCAAAGGCACAAATCATGAGACAAAATAAGGACTAAAGTAAGAGTTTGAACAAGGTCCAAACAACACCTGGTAACATACTAATCCTGTTTTCTCATAGAGATCCAGTGTGTGCACGTGGAAATTAATTACTTCTTGAAGGGAAGATTTGATAGACAATAAGTGAAGACACGCTAGCCAATGTGTAGGAATGATTTATTTTGATAGGTGATTTGTGAATGGAGGGTGGAAGGAGAGCCATACATTGCTCCGCTGCCAGCCAGACATCCATAGCCCCGACGGAGATGTATTTGATTCTAGTCACAACATTTCTCTACTACCAGCCAGGCATCCATAGCCCCAATAGAGATACTGGAAATACCCCAAGAGAGAGTTATATATTTCTTTTCTTTTGATTTTTTATGTTTTGATTGATTTTTTTTCTTTTCTGAAAATTATTTCAGCTCTCTCGATTGTTTTGATAAGGGGTTAAGAACCACTGATGGCTTGATGGAAGGATGTGGAAGTGATTGTGATGACGACATTGGCTAGTGTCAACAAATACGCCCAAAAGTTCTTCGCAACAAGTTTATTAGATGTAGATAGTGATAGGATCTCTAAGAGGTCAGTCGTTCTTTAATTTACCAAGGTGATGAAAGACCAAGGTCAAACAGATACTATAGAGATAAATGTCACACAATGAGTGTGAATAGACTAACCAAAATATCATCGAAGGGATGAACATGGTGGGATGACTTGCAGAAGGAATGGAAAGAAAGGAAGAAAGAACATCCATGTGTATGCAATACCTGATTGCAATGTTTGATCTTTGTACCTTTGATTTTTTTGTAATGTTTTAATGTTTTTCTCATTTTTTTTTTTTTTTTTGGATGGTTTTGCGAAGGGAAAACCATGAAGGGAGAAGATGATGAAGATGAATGATTTAGAAGGGACCAACAATGTCACTCCACATGATAGGATCCAACAACAATGTTTGTGATTTCTTTAATAAGGGAGACTAGGAGTTTTTGCTTATCAAGAGTGATATTATCTCCAATCTCGATGACCATAGTGAGATCATATTCGATAAGTGACTGTGACTTATCTTTCAACATGGATTTTGTATGTGGGAGCTTGAGTTCCCTATCCATAGGTTTATGCACTTTTTTCCATACTTGATGGTTTGCATTGGTGTGCATTCTTGAATCACGTTTGATTTTTATATTTGTGGTTGTTGGATTTAGTGGGAGCTTTGGAGCTCTTCAGATTTTTGATCTTAGCTTGATGAAGAAATTGTTTGTGTTTCATATAAGCTAATGTGTGATTTTGTTGATCCCAAGAAGTGGGAGAAGAAAGTGGATGTTTAGGATTGATGATAGGAATGTTAGGGATGATGGTGGGCTTGCCACAATTGTTGATAGAAGGATGATATGATGGATGAAGAGGATATGGTCCAAGGATTGAAGAGGATGGGCTACCGGGAGGTGAGCCACAGATAGAAGATGAAGGGCTACTAGGATGTGGCCCCAAGATGGAAGAAAATGGGCTACCAGGAGGTGAGCCATAGATAGAAGATGAAGGGCTACTAGGATGTGGCCCAAGTATAGAAGAAAATGGGCTACTAGGAGGTGTCCCATAGATAGAAGATGATGGGCTACCAGGAGGTGTCCCATAGAATATGAAGATGTGGCCCAAGTATAGGATACTAGGATGTGGCCCAAGTATAGAAGATGAGGGGCTACTAGGACATGGCCCAAGAATAGAAGATAATAGGGGATACCCCCAAGAATAGAAGATGTACTAGGATGTGGCCCAAGAATAGAAGATAATGGGCTACCCGGGGAGGTGATAGAAGATGAAGGGATACTAGGAGGTGGCCCACATATAGAAGAAGATGATGGGCTACCAGGAGGTGACCCAAGGAGAGATTGTGATTGAGGAATTGTGATATGTAAAGAATGATGGGGTGATGAGAAGATAGGCCAGGGATCAATGACAGACCCAGGAGTTTCTCCATGTAATGGGGAATGTGAAGATGGAAGAATAAGAGAGGATCAAGTTTGATGATCTTAGGATCTTCCTCTTTTTTCTGACAAAAGGAATCAACTTCTTCCCCACAATACATGAACGCATCGAGGTCAAAAGAGAATCCTTTCTCATGATCCTCTAGAGGAATGTCATCATGTAGCCCCATGAATTCTCTGATTGCTTCTTCATTCTGAAAGAAATCGATTGGTATGGGTCGTTGTTGGTCGATGATAGTAGGTTGATTGGAAGAAAGAGGTCCAACAAGTGTGGAAGATTTAGAAGATGTTTGATGATGTAGATGAGGGGAAGGTTTGACCTTATTGCTCCCAAAAGGTATTTTATAGTGCTTTGAAAAGATATCTTAGCACATTGTTTCTTGTTAATTGTTTGACGTGGATGCAAACATCGGTTTAGAAGATTGATAAGGATATGGTAAGATATAGTTGAAAGGGCTCAAGGGCCAAAGAGGGATTGGATTTTGATTGATAGAAGAAGATGACTCAAGAGACGAAGTTGATTTGGATTTGGACATCTCACAAGTTGAAGAAGATGTGGATTTGAAATATTGGTATAGGTTTTCCTAGAAGATGACATAGTGCAGGTAGACAAAGAGGATCACGTAGCCAGTCAGTGGATTGTGACGTAGGGGTCGACTTGGATGATTGATTAGAGGAATTTTGAGTCGCACAGATCTTCAATGGAGGAAGATGTCATTGAGGTGACTGATAAAGGGGGTCCTGTGAAGAAAGGGAGGACCGTGACTCAAGAGTCAAATTAGATGTTTGATTGGAGGAACTTGGAGTCACACAGATCTTCAAAGGAGGAAGATGTCATTGAGGTGACTTATAAAGGGGGTCCTGCGAAGAAAGGGAGGACCATGACTCAGGAGTCAAATTAGAGGAATGATGGGGAGAATTTGTGGTGACACAAATCCTTAGAGGAGGAAAATTTCATTTAGGTGACTGGTTATTCCTTAGAAGAAATTTGATTGGATGAGGCTCAGGAGACTGAGGGGAATCTGAATAATAGTTTGGATTAGAATAATCAGGAGATTGAGGGGAATCAAAAGAATAACATGGATTAGAATCATCAGAAGATTGAGGGGAATCAGAAGAATACATGGATTAGAATCATCAGAATCATACCACCGACTATGAGATGAAGGTGGGGAAAGGGGTAACCGAATGGGTTCTCTAGCGTGAAGAACCAATCGAGGTTTAGTCATGATGGGCATATTTTGATGTGAATGCCTAAACCTAGGTTCCCTATTGTCGTAAGTGTGAGGAACCATGTGATAGTTAGTCATTGTTGGCATTGTTGGGTCCAAATGCCTAGACCTAGATAGTATGATTGAACTCCTTCAAATGGAAGGAAGTTCCATGTCAATTCGAGCAGCATAATGATGACCAACTAGACATTTTGTAAACAAATAGGGGATGCTTGTGTGATTTTCCAAAGGGGATCTAAGGAAAACAAACATATTGATGACACAATTTTGACAATCCAACAAGGTTTGGACAACAAGTTGCAAGTGTAAATGTCAAAATGGTTGATCAAAATTTAGCAACATAATGGCTGCAAAGGAAACTTTTCCAATGTTCAGATTGTCTCAAAAGTTGCTTGATAGGAAACATTTTTGCTAAGGTTTGAAAAATGTGTACAAGGACTACAATGAACCTAGGAAAAATCAAGTAGTGTGATAACTACGAAGGTTTATAAATGTCACAATGAAATGTTTGGAAAAGAATAAAGAACCAATCGATCAAAGAAAAAGGACAAGGAAACAAGTACTTCAAAAGGAAAGACCAAGTTCGGAACAAAATCCAATGAAACTAACTCCCTAATGTTGTGTAATGTTTGTTGACAAAGATGATCAACACAATGTCAACACTTAAGTCAAGTTTTAAATAAACAAGATGTAAGTATTAACAAGGGGTTGAAGTGACTTCCAAATCAAAGTATACTATAACCAAGTCTAGATACAAACAAGGCCTAAATCCCAAAAAGTGGAAGTTACAAATGTGAGCAGTGCAACAATACCACTTAGATACGTTAATCAAGCTTTGCGGAAAAGCAAGATATTAGTATCAAAATAATATTGATACGATGCGAAACAACGTAACAACAACACTTTTCAAAGTTCAAGGAAATGTTTGGAAGAAAACAAGGTCAAAGTATAACAAGGAGTTGTTAAGGTGCGAGCAGCGTAACAATACAATCTAGAAACTTAAATCAAGTTTATAAGAAACAAGATGTAAGTATCAAAATTGTATCGAGGTGATGCGAGAAGCGTAACAACTCAAGGGAAGATCAATGATGAGCAAGCCTAACTACAATGAGACATCTTGATTTGGGTATCAAGACAAGGCTACTCAAAATTTGAGGACGTACCAACACACTTTCAACGCTTACTATCACAGTCACAATAAGGAAGGATGTAAGTGGGTGCAAAAGTGGTGGACACAATCTTGAGTAACACTTCGTATGTATGCTTTCTTTTGTCCCAAAATGGAAACAAGAAAACAAAGGAGTAGACCAAGTGGTGATGAAAAATACTTGGCGTAACTTTGGCAGAGTTTCACCTTGTCTTAAAAACAAGTGAAAAACTAAGACAAAGTAACACTTCACAAATTTCGTGATGAATAACACTAGGCTCAAACTTCAATGGACTCTCCCCTTGTTTGACTAACAAGGTTTTGACTCCAAAAAAGTTCTTTCTTCATGAGAGCTCTTTGAAACACGATTGGTTTTGGTAAAGTTGGCTCCTGTGCAAAATGGTTTCCTAGGATTTTGTCCACAACACTCTCTAATTCTTACCTAAAGAGAGGTACACACTTCTAGAATTTCTTCTAGAGAGGTGGACCATAACCCCATAATCAAATTAATGAATGAGGCCTCATATGGGTAACATGAAGCTTATCTCACAAGGGTTTCACTAGTCAAGTGGGTAAGTGGAGCACTTCCCATTTCATCCACCAGTTCCCTCAAGGTGTGGACTACTTTGGGGTTCCTGGGGTAATCCTCATAATGAGTTTTATGGCTTATGCCAAGGCACTTCCCCCAGTTTAAAGCGGATGAGCCGTAGCTCTTAACCAAACCTGCAAATACAGTGTTTTGAATAGTGGTGTGTTTTTTATCTTTTATCTTAGTTTGGTTTTGCACACCATTGGCAACCTGCAACAAACTATATTAGTATTGGTTTAGATCCTTGATTCTTTGACAAGTGAGTATTGGTCCTGCACGTGAAGGTTAATAGTTTTCCATAAGATCAAAACATCATGAAAGAGGATTAAATGTTGTTTTTGATTCTCAAGATCATCCTAAGATGCAAGAGAAGAGCATACACAACAAGTAACCCAACTATATTGAAAATGGAAAAGCTTGTAAATCAAAGGACTAGGCAACTCATTTTAACCAATTGTTGTTCATTCCCTTAACCATGAATTTAATGAAGTGTTTGTAAATGCAAGAAGGCTTAGAGTTGTTTCTGATTCCCAAGATCACCTAAAAGGTGTGAAGGAAGAGCATACACAACTCTATCCTAAGATATGAAAGCATGACATTCATTAAAGATCATCAAACAAGTTAGCAAAAAATGATTCAAAAACACCTTGCAAACAAAAGTTAGCATTAAAAACCTGCAAAATGTTAGAAATACCAAAGACCAAATCCTGTAAACCTCAAAAATAGAGCCCAAATTTTAACATAACACACTAGCGCATGGCCTTTACTCAACAGTAGTGCACCCTAATAATAGTAGTGCAACCCTAACACATAATGCACAGCCCCTAAAACACATATACGTGGGTCTGATACAAAACACAGACTGACAACAGATAGAGCAACACTAACATGGGACTAGAGAGACATATACGTGGCCCTAGTGACAAGCAATGCACATCTGAGATGGTAGAAAAGGTTTGACAGAAAATACAAACTAGCAATGAAAGATGACATAGGACGAGCCAGAGAAGCAATACACGGGGGTGTCACACTAGCGCGAGGTGAGAAAGAGAAGAAACTGATGGAAAAAAAGATAGTAATGTGGCACAAATGACAGTAGTGCGGCCCTAGTGAAACATAATGCATGGCCTTTCAACAGTAACACAAATTCAGTAACCCATAATGCACGCGGGGCAGCATAACACCTGACATGTGACTAGAATGACATCATAAACACATAATTCTGACATAACAAACTCAAAAAGGTCAAAAATTTGTCATCTTAACCCAAAATTAACAACAACCCATCTCCTTTAAACCTACAAAAGAGACTCAACACATGTAAAGTTAAAAAATACATCAAGGAATTCAAGTTATTTAACATGTGCATAATAAGGGTTAGCCAAAATTGAGACAAAACTAACAAAGCTTGAAATCAAATGCTAAGGACAATGGAGTATGTCCCACCGGGCATGCCAAATGTGTTCATGTAAACTAACTAAGCTAATTGAAATGAAACTAACACCTAGTAGCTTCAAAGAAAATTTAATCTACTATAGAACCATCAAGATAAGAGCTTAAGGGAAAACAACTTCTTCAATGCATAAACATGATAAATCAAACTAAATGCTAAGCCATTCCTACTCTTTAAGATTTCTAACTAAACATGAACCTAATTAGATCATTTAGCAATCAAAGTTGATTGTTGTTTGCCTCAAGAATTGAGGATGAGATCTCACCAAGAAATGGCTACAAGGCCATTTTTGGATCTTCCCATACTACTCAAATTTGAGTGAATGGATGCAAGATGAAGAAGCTAATCCAAATCAATGGAGAATGGCTCAAATCAAAATGCCTATAGTTTTCACTAGTGCAAATGAGGTGTAAGAAGAAAGGGAAGGAGGAGGGTTCCTTATATAGCTTTCCTATGTTTGGGAAAGGCTTGCAATTTGGTGGATGTGGGATAAAGCCCAAAGAAGAAATGCAAAGGATATGCATGTTTAATAAAGGATGTGCACTTTATGGGAGTTGAGAGGGGTTTAATTAATCAAATGTGATTAATTAATAGGTAGGGATAAGCTTGTAGAAGCTATTTAGAGGGGATTTAGAAAAATTAGCATGATTCGGGGGATGTAAGAGGGGATTTAACCAATAAAAGGGGTTTATTGATTAAAATAGAAGGCGTAATTAATTAATAATGTTTAATTAATCACTTAGAAGTGGATTATAACTAACGAAAGGTCGTTAATTGGCATCCAGAATGGGGGAAGGGTTAATTAATTAATGAAAGGTTGTTAATTAACGAATAAGAAGGGAATGTTAGCTAATTAGTGGAAAAATGCTAATTATTATGGAAATGATGGGAAAGAGGATAATTAGTGCAATTTTAGTATTAAAACTGATCAGTTTTGTTGTAACTGACATATGCTTAATGGGTGCACAACTGATTGTAACTGACCCCATAATTATGGGCTGCAAGACTGATGATTTACCGATTCACTCCTGCAAAATTGGCACATATCTGCTGAGTGTATGACTGCCGGCAGCTTAACTCATGTACTAAATTAACTATATATATTCTTACATAGTTGAGATGAGCGTAACTGCTGCTGCACAACATAATAAATCGTTTTTTTGCATAACTGATTATTAACCACACAATATATAGTGATATTGTTATTTCAAACAAGGTTGTTCTGTTTAGGCATCATAACTTGAAATTCTGTCTAATTGTTCATTCAAGTAAAATGTTGAAATATATAGACATTAGAACAACCTTTGAATATCCAACAATCTCCAAACAAACAAAACAAAACAATTCTCTATTTCCTTTATATGTCTCGATTTTCTACATTTAACTAATACAAACAGAAATAACTTAATTTATATGCTATTATTGGTCTTAATTTATATTCTAATATTGGTACCCCCAAAATTATCTAGCAATGGTTGTGCTTCTTGTTCCGAGTCAATATATAGGAAGTAACTTTTGACACCCATCTGTTGCACCCTTCCAACCAAATTGAGCTACTAGTGCTGCAGCCTAATGTAGTCAAACTCTTTGCAGTGAAGGAACATGCTTCCTCATAGTGGATAATCCCTTTTTGATTATATCTATTGGCTATGAGTCTAGCCTTATGGTTGTCAATGGCGCCATTTTCTTGTTCTTTGTTTTACAAACTCACTCGCAATCTATGGTTTTCTTCTCTTCAACTTAGTAAGCATTCCCGTTTCATTCCACATCCAGGTGTCATCCTCAGTCTGCATTGCCTTTAGCAAAACTTCTTCACCTTGAGCTTCTTTGACCCTTCCAAGTTCATGACCATCAATACCACTAATACACCATTCCCCGCCAGTTCTTTAAAGCAAATCTAGTCTTCACAACTTCATCCAGTGTGGTAAGTCATTCAACTTTACATCTTCAAAGGCACGACAATACCACTTTTGGCATTCTTCTTTGCCATCTAAGAGTGCCTTTGGATTCCGCACCCATTTTCACTTTAGTCTCATTTTGAAGCAGTATTGATTCCTCTTCAAAGACCACATTCCTGCTGGTTATGATCCTTTTGCTTTCTAGATCATACAAGCCGTATCCCTTTATCATTGTGCTGTATCCAGCAAAGATACATTGCCTGCAATTCTTGTCAAGCTTGTGTTGCTTCTCCTTAGGAATGAGGGCATACATAGGGTAGTGAAGTACCTTGAGATACTTTAGCCATGGCTTCTCATTAGACCAAGCACCTCCAATTGTAACATTTTGGGGCCTTTGTATGCGTATGATTTAGTACGCTCACTGCTGTACTTGTTGCCTATCCTCAAAAACCCAAGTTACAAGGTTCGAGTTTGAGTACAACGATGATAAAATTCAGTTTGAGTTTGCCAAGAGGTAAAGTTAGATTTTTTTTGCCATTAACTTTGAACAAATAAAATAATTTAAAATATATATAAAAAAATAAAACTAAATGTAAAATAAAAAAGACCAAATAGAACTTAAAAAACATAGACAATACGATGAAAATTGTTAGTTGTGTTTGGGCTGGTGGTGGTGAGGAGCTTTTATCTATTGTTGGCCTCTATCTTTACAGATAGAATCTATTGGGGAGGCCCAATAGACAGTGGTTGACCCTGTGGTGGATGTCAGGGTTCAAGTCTGCATATCTCTAGTCATTGATCCTATCTTCAAAGCAATGCTAGAAGAAGCTAATTAAAAATAAAACCAAATGTAAAAGTAAAAAAGACAAAATAGAACATAAAAACATAAATCATAACATAAAAATAAAACCAAAAATAAAAAATAAAAGGTATAAATAAAACTAAACGTAAAATGAAAAAGAAATTAAAATTAAAAAAACATAAAAATATGCAAAAGTAAAAACAAATAAGACGTACTGGCACACTCGAGTCAACACATTTGCCTTTTGTGTTATTGGTTTTACTTTTCAGTCATAAAAATGATCCTCAATCTAATAAACTGATGATGCATAGAAAGCAGAAGCAGCATGTTTACAACGAGTGATGCTCACCGGCATGTACAGAAGTGCAGCCAGGAATGGACTGTAAACTCTTGCAGCTATCTGGCGATCGGTGGTCTCCAGTCCATACGTACTGATGTGATCTGTGTGAAGGGAAAGGGAAGGTTTTTGTGTTGAGTCATGCATGGATTTACTCTACTCACACAGAGCTAGGCACGCTCCTTCACACATACAGCATACAATGCAGATCTAGGGCATGTTCCTTCGCACAGCACAGGACTGCACGGTCAACCCTAGGGCACTCTCCTTTGCACAGCGGATTTGAAAACCTCTTCATGAATTTGGGTGAACTTTTGTAGGGTGTAAAAGAAAGCAGTGAACCTCGTGACTTAGTAATAAAATGAGTAGGAAGACCTTTTCCTTTCAACATGCTTTGAAGTTTGAGCTGCCTCCATTATCAATGTTTCTTCCTTTCAGATATTCCATTCACCTCTGGAGTTTAAGTAAATTAGAATCGTCTAATGATGCATTCTGCTTTGCAAAACTTTTTTAATTAATCTGAAACATATTTACCTCCATTTTTGGTTCTGTGGACCTTTATCTTCCCATCTTTGGAGCTCTCTGCCATCACCTTGAAATTCTTGATTGCATCAAATGCCTCAGCTTTTGTCTTCCGGAAATGTACTCAAATCCTCCTAGAAAAGTCGTCAATGGTAATTGGCTGCTCCTCAAATTGATTTGGTTTCTATCGATTTGTAGATCTCGCTATGAATAAGGTCCAGCACATACTTGTCTTTCCACAGGAATTTTTCTAACTTCTCACTTCTCTCCTTTCCAACTAATAAGCAAGATTCACAAGGATTCTCTCTGCTCCATTTAGTCTTTGGTAATCAAAGAAGTGGGTTTCTCTAATTGAAAAAGTGACCAAATCTGCAATGCTACAAATAGTTAGATGATCTGTAAGAGACCACCATAATCATCTAATAATTGGAACAATATCAAGTCTCTGCGAGTCTCTTTCTTTTCTTTTTGTAGCAATTACCATTTCATTATTCGTCTTGTCCTTTACCATCTCATTGACAGGCCAAAGATTGTTGCTTCTTTAGGAACTTATCCGACTTTTGTGATACTCGCCATCATTGTTTTACCTCCTAGAGTGTAATGAGCCCAACATATCTCATGAGAAGAGCACAAATGAGAGTCAAACATGAGATTGACATCCATCAGAAAAAGACAAAGGGAAATGTGATAATATCCATGCAGAAAGAATAAATGGTATTAGAAATTATACCCATGCAAATAAAGGATAAAGATAGCATTTATTCTAGGTTAGTTACATTGTTAAGAGACAAGGTTTAATTTATTTTAAAGAAGTAGAACAAATAAAGCCATGCACAGGTGATAGCAGATTTGTTATCCTAAGTTTTGGATTCCTTTGTGATCAAGCAAATATTAGTTATTTTTAGATTTTTTTTGACGAAGCAAAGGTTATCTATTTTTAAATGGCCTGGTGATGAAGCAAAGGCTATGTATTTTTAAAGAAGGATTCCTTGCCTATAATTTTATCAAGGCATTGTATTAAGGACGTGATTATTTGGAATTATGTGATTTTGCACTTAATCAAAGATTGGTTGTCTTCAATATTGGGAGTGGCTTACTGTAAGTTTGGGCTGTTGATTATTGGATGTAATCAGATCAGTGCGTTATTCTACCATAAATTAAATTTTATGCTCAGCTCTGAAAAATAGTATTTCAGGTTTAAGGCAATTTTTATTTCTGAAATTGTTTCAGAATTTCAGAATTCAGTTTGGCTTATAAAAGTGGTATCAAAGCACTGATTTTACCAACCTACGAAGTTATAACAGCATATTTAGAATAGGGTTTGAGGAATAACAAAGCAGAACTGAGTTCAAACTGGCAATGGAAGAAGTTTCTAACCTCTGGTTGAAAACATAAACAATATGGATAGGGATGTTAGAGAAATGACTCATACAATACGACAACTACTGAACATCATGGCCTGTAGATACCCTTCATCACATCACTCCTTACACAGGGCTGAAATGTTCCTTGTTTGCAACATCAATTGTGCAAGGCTTTAAAATTTCTAAAACCAACGCTTTATTAGTGGACTTGGCTTGGTTGTTCGCTCGTGGCTATTATGGATTTGAGAGAGTGAAAAATATTGAATTATGATATCATAAATTGAATAACATGGTTGACGGAATTAGTACCTATGCCACTTGTGATTTGCCTTGGAATGCTGAATTTGGTGACTATTTACTTGTATATAAATCTGACCATACTTTGAGTTTGAGCATTGTTGTCAGGTAATGCTCAGGCCTCTGCCCATTCTGTTAAATTTTTGGTGGCCACCACTATATGCTTGCACTGTCGCATCTTGCTGATTTTTAATGGAATGATAAATCAAGGCCCCTTCTTTCAAAGAGTTTTTGAGGCTTAGATGCCCAAAGGGGCATAAAATTTCACTTCTAATTGTTTTACAGTCCTTTGGTAGGTGTCAACCCTAACACCTGTTCTTTTGCATCTTTGTGCAATGTCAATCACCATAACCTTGCAAGAAGAACCTTTCTTGTTGTGATGTTGGGTCTCGTCTGGCCTCCGACTCAAGCTCATTTAACTGGGGAAGTGGGAACGGAGATTAGAAATTGTTCCAAGGTTGATAAGGCACATAGCTTGGTATACATAAAAGAGCAAGAGGAGGCTGACTTGCAAGTTACAAGTGCTAGATCTAGAGCCTTTGCAAAGGAGGGGTTTAGGAAAACCACCCACCCCATCAAACCATCGTTTCATTCAAACTCCAACCTGACTACTTGAAGTTGAAACTCCCTTAGAGGAAGAAAACACCTCATGAAGAGAACAAAAGGGCCATTAGAACAAACATTTGCAATTGAGAAAAGGGACATTATTGAAGAGCTTGTTGCTTGATGCATTTATGCATGTTGGCTGCCCTTCAATGTGTTGAGGTTATCATATTGACAACAAATAGTGATAGGTATTAATGAGACACCACAAGGGTACAAAGGCCTTGGTTATGAGAAGGTTCCAACATCATTGTTGGGGAAAGAAGTAGACCATATACATACTTCTTTGTAGCCAATTAGGTACTCCTCGAAGGATTCAGGGGTATCTATTATTTTAGATGGATGGAAAGATGCTTGAAATAAACACCCCTAATCAACATTGTTGTAGTGTGCCCTAAAGGGGCAATGTTCCTAAAGACCATTGATTGTGAGGGCGAAGTGAAAGATGCACAATTTATTGCTAATAATTTGATTGAGGCTATTGAGTCGGTGGGCCCCTAAAATGTTGTCCAAGTCATCACAAACAATGCAAAAAATTGTAGAGCAACAGGGTTGATTGTAGAGGGAAGATATGAGCACGTATTTTGGACACCTTGTGCATTACACTCCTTGAATTTGATGATGTAGAAGTTTGGCAAAATCCCATGGAGACAAGAGATTTGTACGGAGGCAAATGAGATTCAAATTTTTGTTACGAATCATCATGTCCCAGGCTCTTTAGGAGGTTCTCGCGGTTGGAGTTGAAGGTATGGGAAAAATTTACTATTTTCTATTTTTTATTTTCTATGAAATTATCAATTGAATTTCTTTTAAATTTAAATTTATACTTTATTAACTTGTTTTAATTTCTTTTAATAGGTTGTTGAAACGAGATTTGCCTCTCACTCACTCGTCTTGAGATGACTTGTGAAGGTAAAACAAGCCTTAAGCAGTATGGTAATTAATGAAGTTTGGTCTATGTGGAGGCAAGGTACATAGAATGAGCCATCAAGAAAAAATCATTGATACTTGATGATTGGTGGTCGAAGGTTGAGTACTAGCTCAAAAATAACTAAGTCTATTTTATCCATGATTAGATATGTAGACAAAGATCATGCTTGCACAAGGGAAATCTATGATGGCGTTGACTATGCTTTAAAAAAATAGAGACATCATACAAAATAAAGAGCAAGATCCTAAAGAAAACTTCTACAATGAAATGAAGAGCATGATTATGAGGTGGAATAAATTGACCACCTCATTGCATCTCCTTGCCTATGCCTTGAATCCCAAATATTGTAACAATGAAATACTTGGCTACCTGATAGGCAACCACCATATAATGACCAAGAAGTTGCAAATTGAACTAGGGCAGCATTCTAGAGGCTTTTTTCAGATCCATTTATAGTTAGTGCGGTTCACTATGAAATGGGGATCTTTGTCTCTGCATCTAACTGTAGCATGGGTGAAATTGAGACGCTATGTGACAAGGACACCATGATCCCAATCATGTGGTGGTATGTACATGCCATGATTGTATGTATGACTTGTTGCCATCAAAATCCTCTCACAAGGTTAAAATGAAATCAAAAGTTTGTTGTTTATTAATTAAAAAATTAATTTATTAGTATATTATTACTAATTTGAAATCTCTAACAACATTTTTCTGTAACAGGTGGCTAGCAATTCTTTAGCAGAGCAGAATTGGAGTACATATACCTTCATTTACTTAGCCAAACGGAACAAGTTAGCACCCAAGAAGGCTAATGATATGGTGTATATACATTCCAATTTGCGCATCGTATCACATAAGATTGAAGGCTATACTAGAGGTCCCAACAAACTTTGGGATATTCATCCTGAGGCTAGTGACTTTGATGCTTCTGTTGCTACTCTTGCACAACTTTTAGTGTTTGGTAATGATGATGACAATCCGGGAAGTTCTTCACAAGGGATGGATAGTGGAGCTAATGGAAGTGGAGTTGTTAGTGGCATTCATGGAGATGATTATGAGGAAAATCTAGATGATATATTCTAGAATCTAGATTATAATCATGTATATATGAAGTTGTAACCATGTTGAATCTTTTGAACTTTAATGAATACCAAATATTTTGAGTGCTTTATCTCTTAGGGACTAAAATTTTGAAAATGAGTACTATGTATGTATATATATATTTTAATTTTTTATAATATATTGTACGTACTTTCTGTAATGTTTCATACCCAAGTTTTTTTTGAAAATCAGTGTTTTTGTGTTTCTTACCCATACCTGTTTTTTGGGAACATAGTCTATATCAGGCATCTTATCAATTTCTTCCTTGAATCTTGCAACATAGTTTGATTCATGTGGTATGCTTTCCTCCACATTGGTGGGCCTCTAGGTATGAGAGGGATTCTATATACACACAATTCTGGTGGCACTCCCTTTGAGTCTTTGTATGTCCATGGAAAGATATCCTTATAATCCATGAAGATCTTGATTGTTGCAACCTACACTACATGATTCTAATCATTGCCGACCATGATCATTTGGGGTTTCCATTGGAAGGGAGCTGGTGTGTTACAAGGTATGAATGGCATTTTACTGTGTGCATAAGCTTCATCTTCCACTAGAAAAGTGGTCTTCATCTTGTCTTCTTTGGGTGTGCTAATATGGTCATATCTAGAAAAGCCATCCCTAAAATAATAAATTTCATGTCCAACTACTTAAAGAATGGAGTTTGTGAATGGAAAAGGAAATAGTGACTGCATCAATATTTTTGAAGTCGACACAAATTCTAATTCGTCCCAATTCTTTCTTCAAACTAATAACTATTGGGGACATTCATTAGTTTTTACTTTAAAAATGATTTCTATAACAACCATCTTATCAATTTCTTCCTGGAATCTTGTAGCATGGTTTGATTCATGTGGTATGCTTTCCTCCACATTGGTTGGGTCCAGATATGAGAGGGATTCTATGTACACAATTTTGGTGGCACTCCCTTTAAGTCTTTGTATGTCCATGGAAAGATGTCCTTATAATCCACTAAGATCCTGATTGTTGCAACCTTTGCTATAGGATCCTAATGATCGCCAACCATGATCATTTTGGGGTTTCCCTTTGACCACAGATTCACCTTGACCATGGTGGGATCTTTATACTTCATATCTGCTACATTGCCAAACTGGTGGGTAGTCTTATAGTCCAACTTTGCATCCCCAAATTTATATGTTGTGAACTCAGGTGGGTGAGCTGACTTTGATTGTGACATTGACGGGCTGGAAGAACTTGCCATCATTGACTTCTATTTTTGGTCATCTCTTTTCAAGCTGCCTTTAATCTCTAGAATCTAAATAAACTTGCAATATGGTCGGAACACGTTATATTCTTCCATTTGCTAATGGAAGAGACCATTCAGGGAGTTTGTTTCATCTCCAAAGCATGACTATAACTCCAATATCTCTTCATGATTTGGCTCATTAGTACCTCGGTTTCCATCTTTTGAGCACATTTCTTCAAAGTCCGAGTCCAACAAGTAAGAGGATTATGGTTCCTCGCTTTCTGCCTGATTCTTCAAATCTATCACATACTTTTGGTCTTTGTTTTCAAAGGAGAGTAGATTCTTATTTTAGTTGTGGTCGGATTTGGTTGCTATCTACTGGCCACAACCCACCAATGCATCATTGGATTTCTTTTGTAGTTAGATGATTACGCAATTCAATAAAAAGGGCTGAATTCCAATAAATGCCTTTTGTGCCATGCCCAACACCTTTATGCCATATTGGGTGGCTCCCACCAATTCAAAGGTCACAGGCCAAATATTTTTCTTCCCAAATACTTTTCCAAGTATCTGTGGAAGAACATTCACACCAAAACTACCATCCACAATGATGTTCGTTAGTTTTCTCCCAAGTATGTTGTCATTGTGCTTAATGGTCTCGTTTGGCATGGAGGTCTTGCAAGATAAAATAATGTTTAGCGAGTAGTGTGGGAAATTTATCCAAAAGTCAATCAACTTCTGTCAGCACCAAGTTGCCGTAGATAGAATTTGTTTCCTCTTTGTTCCTTTGGGATTCTTCTTTAACTTGTTCACTTACTAGAAAGATCCCACATATACTTGAAATCTCTAGTGACTTTGTCTTCTCATTGTACCCTAGTCTCAACTGCATCTTATATTGGCAGACCCATATGCTCTGTTATGCTTTAATCTTGTAACGTGTTGCCATAAATAGTTACTGCTGACCAACTTTCATTGTCACTTGACTTTTCAAAGGCAACAACGCCAAAAATGTTCACTACGAAAGGCTACACTACCAATTAATACTATTTGCAGAATTGTAATACATATCATAAATATAACACAGCAGAATAGGAGTGACCAACTAGTGTAAACTTGTGAAACAAAATGCTTGGTACAGAGACCATTTGTCACATCATTGCCCTTATCTTGAAATTCAACTCGCTATTTGAAAGCTGAATGGATGTCGGTTAAGATAACCATCAACACCAATGGTTCATAATGAAATATAATTAGTACACACACTACCATAGCCAACAATAGACAGTTATCAATGTAACAAAGTTGGTTGCCAAAACAATGCCTTTATTAATAACAACAGTCTACAGGAATCACAGGTGCACGAGGATCTGATCAGAAGAAATTGTATTCATGCAGATTT
Organism: Taxus chinensis; assembly: GCA_019776745.2. Taxonomy (NCBI): domain Eukaryota; kingdom Viridiplantae; phylum Streptophyta; class Pinopsida; order Cupressales; family Taxaceae; genus Taxus; species Taxus chinensis. Next base: position 671,891,843 of record CM034149.1, on the reverse strand, counting down.
CTTGACAAGGTCACAATACAGATTGAAGATGAAAAGAGGATGGTAGGAAGTAACTTAGAAATGATGGCGGTCAAGACAAGGTAATTATTGAAACATCACCATACTCTGGTGTTTCTCTTTGATCATTACAAGCTTTATACGTAATGGAAATTGGCATAATCAAACACATACCTTAATCATGATAGCTTATGTATCCACTGATTAGCTTCCCTTTGTAATGTAAAAGATAATGATGTATAATTTCTGATGAAATTTATAGGCTCACATATAAACTGTTTGGACATCTTCATCAACACCTGATAGAACCAAGATGGCATTCTGCTATGAAAACTTTGAAGTCATGGTGATCTAGTCATAATCTAGGTTACACCTTCAGAAGACATCGTAGTGGAGGTTTTCAGTATATTCTAGTGGAAGCCTACAATAAAGGGATTTTGTCTCAATAAATATTCCTGGTGCTTTCTTTACAAAATGTACATGCGGCAGAATGACAGCTTATTTCACAGTAGGCCACAGTTATTTAAAAGATGGTCTCAAATAAAGAAATTGATTTGAATCTAGTATAAGTTCAATTTGAATATAAGGTTTTGTTATTACAAATCTTGTATATAACACAAATTCACTCTAATCACATGTTTCTGATTAGGAAGGGTTATAAATTTATAATTAATTTAATTCATATCCTTTTATATCTAAAGGAATTCTTGCATTCCAGGATTGAACGTGTCACTTGGCAAGCAGGTTGACTGCTATAGAGTTCAGCAAGTATTCTTTTGATAAAATCGTAAATACATTTATGCAGTTAGACAATTGTGTTATTGATGTCAAGTGGTGCAAGACAGAGGAACTGATAAGCGGTAGTCAAGCAAAGCAGCACATGCAATATTCTTCTTATTTTGTCAGATTTCTGTATGCTTGTAGCTTTGTCAATAAGCTGATGCTCTAGAAGCATGTAATCAAGTCATTTGCTATTTAGTACCCGATTTTGTGTTATTTAACTTATTTTAGCCGATGTTTCAGATGTCACTCTTCAAGTTTATTTCTTTGTTTATATTGTCTTCGTTTTTTGTTTGCTAAGGGTAAGAGGGAGGTTGTTAAACTGCCTCAGTGAGATATCATTGTGTTGTATGTCTGATTTGAAGATGCATTCTGCATTATGTATACATTAATCTCACGATCTAATTTTAAACACATACAGGTTGGACAGAATTACCTGGCTCGTGGGTGGAAGCAAGAACTGATAACCATCTCTGAACTTCTTGAAAGGATTCAATCTAATGAGCGCTCGCCTATGGGACCTACATATCTTGCACAACATCCCTTATTTGAGCAGGTTCTATACACTGTTCCGATCACTAGAAATTATTCTTGGTATTCTCTCACAGAGTTGATTAAAAGGATTACTGTTGAATTTTGTGTTTCAGTTGTGATTTGAAGATATGCATTTGAATACTGCATATGTTTAAATGGAATTTCTATGGTGGTAGATATCGCAACTGCGTGAGGATATTTTTGTGCCTGACTACTGCAGTGCAAGCAATGGCGTAATGCATTCAGTTAATGCATGGTTTGGTCCGGTTGGAACAGTAACACCTTTGCACCATGACCCACATCATAACTTTCTCGCTCAAGTAAGTAACGAAATGATTTTGGGCCATTAAGAAAAGAAATAATATTTTTTTCCAATGGTTGTGAGAATTTGATTCTGCCAACCTGGTAAAGTATGTTTTAGGGGTATATATTATTGCCACTCTAGTAAAGTAATATATTTCCATTTCTCACAGTTATTACATATCATAACTCCTTGTATATAGTTCTAAATTCCAATCATAGACATGAGGTGCAGTGAGCACTCATTGACTTATGAGCCGAGCAGGCTCTGTGAGCCCAACTGAATCAACTCACAGACTTTGTTAAGTCTGCCTGTTGGGATTTGCAAGACTGCCGAAAAAAACAGACAAAAGTATTCACTATATAAAATATTTTTAAAAACCTTCTGAGATTTTCATCAAATCTGAAACTGTGTCAAGAATCGGCCTGTGGAAACTGCTGAGTTGGAGTCTCATTGGTATGGTTCTAATCTAGGCAGGCAGTTTTGAAGTTTTAGCAGGGTGTTTTTTGTGGGGTTTTGAAAAAATATATATTTTATAAATTTAGAGCCCCTAAATTTACAAGTTTGTTGAATTTAGAACTGTTAAAATAGAGCAGGTTATTTATTGTGCATGATATATATATATAAACTAGAGAAGGATGTCTTCTGGGAGTGTTTGTGCAGGTAGTCTGTGAAAGACGAGTCCTTGGCCAAGTGCAGTGACCATGCTGCTCATGGAGGATCTTAGTCCTGAGTTGGCATCCACACCTTCCCAGAATTCAATTTACTTATTTTTTTACTTATATACTCTCTCAAATTTAATTTCAATGATGATAAATATATATCAGACATCTTTTCCTGGATATTTCAGTAGTTTTCTTGGTTATTTTGCACACATGGCAAGATTGGACAACGGGGTCCTATCACGTTCAAAATGAAATAATAGTCCCAGGAACCCATATCCAGTTATTATCGAGATGCAATAATTAAAAAATAATTCCTAAATTGTATATGAAGAGATCACCTAGCATCGAAAGGCACTCAGTTGATCTCAACTCAGTAAAGAGTTTGGGGTCGAGTTGATAGAGAACCCAGTGTCAAATTGATAGTCATCTTAGAGATCATCTCGGTAGAGACTCTCAGTTGTAAGAGCTCGATGATGGTCTTGTTAATGCAAAATATAGCTCGTTGAAAATTGACGAATGAAGGGAACTCTATAAGGATCTCGGTAGAGATCTATGCAAAAAGATTTGAAGGCCAAGTCAAGGAGAGTCAAAGTTCGAGCTATGGCATCAATAAAGTCTCAACGAATTGGAAAGGTTCAAGCCACAGGTGGAAGCAAAGGCAGAGATAAGTAGTTCAACTCATCTTAGCGACTCGTTCATTTTGGAGATCATGTGGTGAGCTTCTTTTAGGACACATTTTGCAGAGCTAGGGTGATTCAAACACAAGCCAAGACATCAAGAGTTCCATAAAATGAATGGAGATCATTGCGTAAATAGAGATACATGATGGAGCCCTATCGATGGGACTCATCGAGCATGATGGATAATTCAAGGCAACTCATTTCGTGTGGATGCATTAAAGACGGTTTCTAGGATACAATTCCAGGGCTCATTGATTAATGCAAAACTAGGAGGCCTTCTTGAAATAATTTTACAATGGTAAGCTCGCAGAGGCAGCAAGAATTCCAGGCCAAGGTATTAGTGAATACAACATATATATATTTTTTGGCATTGTTCAGACCTTCCTCGGCTGAGCATTCGGTGCACAGGCGACAGAACTTTTTCTAGACTCAACGAGATATAAGGCAGGCTGAGGCAGCAAGCAATGTTGCAGTATAGTAGAAGTTCTTTTTGAGTGCTTCCAACAAGCAGATCATCCAACTATGTTGTTATCTGTTCAGTATCAAATGCATCCTCAAATTTGGGATTTTCCTTCAAGATATTTTTATCAAAATCGATTAAGTGACAGCGAGAGTGTTATCGGGAGATTTGATGAAATTTATTACAAAGATTCTCTATCGAGACCTTACTTGTTTTACGATGTAACTCATGGAAGTGAATCTCATAGAGGTGGAACTATTTCATATCAGAATATTCATGAAGCATAATTTTCTTTGCAATTATATGAGCATCTTCAACAAGCCACTAGGTCATTAGGCATAAAGGTTTCTGTTGGAATTATCACACCTTACAAGCTACAGCTAAAATGTTTGCACCAAGAGAATGATATTTCCAAGCATGGGAAAATTCCATGATGATTTCCAAGTGGGTTTTCATGAATGGCAGGCCAAGCTGTTAACTCCGTGTAGTGGAAAATAAGGCAAGCATGGTCAATTAGAAATGTTGGGATGGAAAGCCAACACAAGGTTTCCACATAAAGGGGGCCCCAAGTCTCATCTTGCCAAGGACATGGAAATTTGGGAAAACACCGCCAAGCATGATAAAACTGTGGCAAACCATAATCATAATTCCGCGAGTTGGAGAAATCAGATCAAATTTCCAAGCGAAGATCATACGGTGGCAATCCGTCATGAGAATTCCGCGCAGCTTGGAGTGGTCCAAGTCTTTGTGTGAGTCACCAGGAGGATTAATAGGATAGTTGTGAATTGGAGTGGGTCATAGGTCAAACAACATGATGTGATACCAATTTCAGCGGAGGCCCAACGAAGTCGATGCGTTAATGGCTCAGTTGTGGCACATGTGCGAAGAATTTGACGGGAAAGCTATGCTGAAGACTCGTCCAGATGGAAGCGAGAGGTGACAAGCTCCCACACACTAGGCAACAAGCATGTTACAATATAGTAGAAGTTTTTTTTCAGCACTTCCAGCAACCAGGTTGTCCAACTATGTCATTATCTATTCAGTATTGAATGCATCCTCAAATTCGGGATTCTCAATGCAGCTGTAGGCTTATCCTTATTCTAAACTCAGATCTATGGTAGCTGCAGGAAACAAATATTCACTGCCATGTATGATGGATTGGAGTCATGCTATTCAAGGCTTCATAAAATTTCCCTGAATCAGGAGATGAAGGTTTATTACGGTGCAGAATGAAACGATTCATATTGCTCAGCATTTTTTCTCCTAGAAATGAATTGAATGTGAAGGTCAACTCTGAAAATACCTGGTTGGCCGTTTTGTATGCTACATCCTTGTTACTCATAAATGGTCTCTTTGAGAAACTCTAAGGGCAATAAGCAATATTTATACCCTTCCATTATGTACGTCCAATCAGACAATAAAAAGTATTCTTTTACCAAGTTTAGAGAAACTTGTTTTTTACAATGGACAATTATACTGTAGTTTCAAGCTAATTTTATCTAACTTTATTTCTATTAGCTTTGATCCACGACTAAGGAAGAATTCATATGGTTGTTACCTGTACATTTTTCCAAGGTCCTCTTGGTTGCCCCAGTTGTTTAATGTATTTTTTGAAGGGCTTCTTTTATGTGTTGCAAATTGTAACATAAAGGATCTTTTTAGTTTCTGGAAAAATGAGTATATTGTGTAGCTCATAGCTACCTATGCCATACTAAGATTCCAATAGTGGCATAATTGTTGATTGGAGATGAGATTGCAGAGTGCACTACCAAAATACCGAAGGGCTCTTTGGCCAAGAATCAGTCTTAAGTGTGTCTATCAACATATTATGGGCATGAACCTAGGTCGTCATCATGGCAACATTAGGTATTTATTGGTAATGGAATTTTCTCATCGTTTGGAAGGTACAATTGTGCTTATTATGGCAAAGCCAAAACATTCTTACTACAAGTGTTATATAATAAGGAAGAACCGTGAGCATTGTGGTAAAACCATTCTTTTCAGAAATGTTGGGTTAAGCTTGGTATTCAAGTGAGTTGAGCAAGTGAAGAACTCAGGAGTTCGGTTCTGGAAAGAAGGTAAGACGACATGAAGCATCAAGAAGAGCTGGTGGAAGACAAGTTGTGGAGAATTGAGTTCATTTTGATTGGCTCACAAGGTGTTCAAAAATTCATGACGGTGGGGTAAATTGGCTCCGATCGAGCTTATAGAGGATTCGAAACTCACCGAGTTGGGCTATGTGCAGACTCTATCCACATGGACCCCCCTCCTCTTCAAGTCAAACGGGTCAACGGGGGGTCCCGACATTATGTTAATTAATTTAATATTTTTATTTAAATATTTTAATAATAATATTTATTATTATTATTTAAATATTTTATTTAAATATTCTTTTAATTAATTGAGAAGACTAGGTCATCAGGCAATTAATGACCCATGACGGAACCTTCTTAGGTGGTTCAACTAACTGTAATAAATACATCATGGGCCTTCAATTTAGGAATGTAATTATGACATTTCCTCTTCTTTCTCACATATTCTTCTATAAATGTAAGTTGGAAGCTCATTTCAAAGGGTTCCAACAGTTCAGACAAGTTGGACAGTTAGATATCTCAGGCGAGTGTATACTTTTCAAGAGTCCTCTCTCTTCTGCAAGTTGTTCTTGTGTGTTGAGAGAACTTTCAAGCCTCCTCTTCAAGACTGTAATGGAAACTATTTCCTCTTTTGAATGTATGATGCATTGTGCATGTTATTGAAGCAATAAAAGTGTGTGTTTTGTGACTAATCTTAGGTCCTTTCATCCTTCTGTGCTTCTTTGTGCCTTTCTCGTACTTACAGGTACACTGTGCAAGTTTAAGTTTCTATTGCAGGTTCTTGGAGTTCTGTGCTTATCGAGTGGTGGAATATTGCATGCAGTTGAGTTGTGGTGTCTGTTCACCCTTCTCGAGTTCATCCTTCTTCACTGGGAAACTAGTTTATTTCTTGGTCTGATAAGTTTTAACAAAGGGAACGTATGTATCTTAGTTTATGGTATCATGTACCCTCTCTAAGTTGCAGTAGGTGAAGTTGACTTGTGGTGCACACACCCTCTTCAAATTAACCCTTCCTAAGTCTAGAAACACCCTTTATTTGGTGCATCACCATCCCTAGTATAGTTTCATTTATGTAAATATTTTTCCCTAAAACCCCATGAAAATGTTAGCATATGACTAGATAATCATTTTTGTTACACTAGGAGTAGTACAACACTTAGTTTAGGAAGAGGAAGCCAGCCTTCTCTGGAGGTTCACTTCGAGCCCAAGTCCCACAGCTTGAGAAGTGATCTGGATGTGTCCCAATCACACCGAACGTCCTATTCACATCCTGGCCATTCGGAGGTTGCATCCTTCTTCACTGGCGACAACTGGTATATTTCTGCAGATCTGATAAGGTTTAACAAAGGGAACACATGTCTCTTAGTTTTTGGTAATCCTGTACCCTCTGTTAAGTTAGAAACAGTAGGTGAATATATGACCTGTGGTGGACACACCCTGCTTCAAATTAATCCTTCCAAGTCTGGAAACAGTCGCCTTTAGTTTGGTGCATCATCATCCCTAGTACTAATTTCATTTCTGTTCCATCTCTTTCCCTAAAAACTGATTGAAGCATGTTAGCATAGGATTAGATACATCATTTTTGTTACACTAGAGCAGTGAGTACAACACTCATGTTTAAATGGAAGAGTGAAGCCAACCTTCTCCGGAGGTTCACTTCGCAGCCCAAGTCCCATCTAGCGTGAGAAGTGATCCCATGTGTCCCAATCTGCATCGAATGTCCTATTCGACATCACTGATACATTTGGAGGGTGTAGTGATTTGGTAGATCAACCATTTTTCCTCACAAGTTTTATTAATCTATGAGATAAAACATGGGAGGAACACCTTCATCATGTAAATAAGGTGTTGGAAACTCTTGAGCAACATCAACTTTATGCAAAGTCCTTCTAAGTGTTCTTTTGGTGTTAAGGAGGTTAAATATCTGGGATCATATTGTCTTCTTCCTGCGAGGTGTTAAAGTGGATCCTAACAACGATAAAAGCCATGCTTCGAATGGAAAGGCTTTTCCGCAAAAACCTCTAAAAAATGCCTCTGAGGATTTTTGGGGCTTACGATTGGTTATGCCCTCGATAGACCTTGTAAGGCTTAACTGGCAGCATCACAAGCACCACTGCGACATACTTCGATTGAAGAAGGAATCTTTCCATTGTAATGACGAAGGCTCACTTCATGAGCTCACCTGAGAAGTTGAAGCCCAGGCCTCAACTGTTGCACTTCACTCCAGTTCTAGCCACCCCAGATGGTTTTCAAAAACATTCATTGTTGAACCGTGGATGCTTCACCTCGATATGAACCATGGGGGTAGTACTCATGGTCAAGAAGTGCACAACCCATTGCCTTTGAGAGCTGCCAAGTTCAACTCGCCTAAGACATATTCTCTAAAGGAAAGCAAACTGTTAGGCAATACTTCATGCCCACACCAAGCAATGGAACAACTCGATCATCTTATGGTGACGAAATTTCAAAGTAAAGACAGACCATGATAGTTTTAACCCCACTTCTTAGTGCAATGTTTACCATCAGAAGAACAACATAAATGGGTCCATCCTAAAAGCTGTGTGGGGTATGATTTTGAGATCACATGGAGGACAAGACAAGGGAAAGTACGAATGTAGTCTGCTGATGCTTTATCTCAGAAGGATGAATTCTACGCAGGCTGGAAATCATTGAATCCTGCCAACAGGGCTCTCCGTATTATAGGAGCTCTTGGAGCTTAGTTCTTGGATGCAGAAGGTTTGAATGGAAATAATGACCTAGGTACTACAAAGATCTCATGGCAGGCAGATCTCCATATCACACTGCACTCCAAACATCATCAACGAAAAATTTGTATGGAATCTGAGATGTTTTAACCTGGTATAAAGAAATAGGAAGAGTTCATATCCCAACATGTAATAATCTCAATCCTTAACAAATAGGATTCTATCTGAGCTCCAAGTGCTTCTCCAGTAGGAAAGGGCACAGTTCCTGGCTTCTCTAAAGACTTATCATTAGAATCAAGCATGATTTTGTCTGGGAAGGTTGATAAAAGGAGATGAACCAAAATTTTGTGGCTAGGGAACTGCATGGTTTGTCAGCAAAATGAGAGGGCTGCAAACACAATTGAAAGATCCCCAAATGGATCTCTTTACAACCTCTATCTATTCCTAGCCAGAGGTGGGAAGAGGTGTCCATGGACTTCATCACAAGATTGCAACTAAATACAGAAGTTAAAAATGTAATCATGGCACTGGTCCCTGGATACAGATCTCACCAAATATGCGGCATTTTTATGCTTTATCGCATCCATTTGTTGCAATTCCTAGTAGCAACGACCTTCAGGGATACAATTCAAAAGCTACATGGGACACCAAAGATTTCCTAATAAGTGATCGAGACCCTATGCGTATTGGCTGCGTAATTTGCATATGGAATCTGACTTGTTCTCATGCTTGGGCACACAACTAGGCTGGATAGTTCCTCTTATCAGAAATCCTTGCAGTATGATAGAGGACTGAAACAACAGGTGGTAAACCTTCCCAAAATGCTTGGATGGATATCGCTTTGTTTGTTTTACATCAGATTAATGCAAGCATAGATGGGTCCAATAAGTTCAGACGCTGGCAGAATGGTGGTCATAACACCTCCTTTCATGGCTTCATCTAAAGATGTCTCGCTTTCATTGGCATTATAATGGGTACCATCCACCATCTATCAATCTTCATTCTTCCCACCTGGTAGAAGATCTAGCCAAAGGTTCTGAGCAGTTAAGACTGAACATATTCATGCTAGCCAACAAGAGGTGCTTTCTAGTCTAAGGGAGAATTTGGCCATGTCACAAAACTGCATGAAGCAACATTTTCAAACCAACATCACAGTGCAATAGACATTTTGAAGTTGGTGATTAGGTTTTTAGAATGTGTTTACATACATATAAGCAAATGTCCTTAAAATCAGATTCAGAAATGATAAGTGATAACAATGCTTCTCTACTCTAAGTATTATGGTCCTTATCAAGTGTTACAGAAGATTGGCAAAGTAGCATACAAACTGGAACTTCCTCCGGTTACTCAAATTCATCCATTCTTCCATGTATAGAGTGCCTAAAGAAGGTACCCTGGAAAGACAATATCCAATCCTAGACGCATTGTTACCTCAAGCTTGAATGAAGAGGGCATTAAATCATCCTGGAACTAGAATGCATCTCTTCTAGACATGCACTAAGCGATTGAGGACAAGGGCTCATCACTGCGTATTTGATCAAGTGGAAAAATTTAGACAATGAAGATGCAACTTGGGAGGATGCAAATTTCCTACAACAACATCCAGATGCTTCAAACACCAATTGGAATGGTGTGACTTTGTTCAATCTCTTGTAAGTTTTTCTATACATGCCCATAGTGGGTATATAGACTTTTTCATCCCAATCATTCCTCCCAACATCATCAAATATTGGTAAATGTTATGACTCAATATCTTGTTAAATTCCTGAGTAGTCCCATTATCATAGGGTGATAAGGATATAGTCTTGTGATGAGCCACCATGAACTCTTCCAACAAAATCCTGATGGTCCTCATTCAAAAATTGAGTACCCTCGAAGTTGCTATAGTCAAACTTAGAGGGCACCAGATACATATCTGATTATATTTTCCCATTGGTGTTAATCTTGCTGATGTATGTTACTATACAATCCCATTACATAGTGTGTTGCTTCACCCACCATGTTAGATAATCAGTGAAAGTTATATGATATAGAGTGAACCCTTCCTTCAAGTCATGGTAGGTTAAATAGGGCCTATAAAAGTCAATTTCGCATTTCTCAAATGGTTCAGCACTAGCTTTTGGTCTCAATGGATTTCATCCCTTTTTCCTAGCTTACCAAGGCACTGGCAATGATCATAGGCCTTGCAATATTAAATACAATCATGGTAAAGGGTTTCCCACCAAATTCCTTTCAATAATAGGAACTTGCGCGTGGTGGAATTTCTTGCATAGTGTCCTCCCACAATCCCACCATGTGCTTCCTCCATGATTGCAACACACTCATACTCTAGTACACACTGGAGTGTAAGACCTCATCCCGACCTAACTTGTATAGGTCTCCACTAATTAACATGTAAGGTGCAGACACGTATAACTAACTATTTCCTTTCCAAGGCCTTCATCCCTTCTGGTGCCACACCTATTCTTAAGAAACACAACAATATATTCCAAGTCAGAGGGTGCGCACCACAATCTAAATAGTTGTACATCTGGCATTGTATCCTCAATGCTCTGTGTGTCCTCTCCTGAGTCAATCCTTGATAAATGGTTAGGCCCCAAATTACTCTTACCTAGTTTTACAACAACTGTAAAATCAAACTCTTGAAACAATAGGACCCACCTGCATATGCACCCTTGTAAGATGAGCTTGTTCACCAAGTACTTTAATGCCATGTGGTCCATATAAAAGATAAAAGGTGTTGCTAGACAAATACTTCCTGAATTTTTGTAGTGTAGTAGATCATCGACAATGCCTCACGCTCTGTGGTAGTATAATTTTGTTTTGCTGGGGTTAGCTTTCCTACTAGCAAAGCACAAGGGATGGTCAACAATTCCCTCTCCAGGTTGTGCTAAGACTGCTCCAATCACCATCCCAGATGCATCAACATGCACATGAAAAGGCTTATCCCAAGAGGGAAAGTGTAATATGGGTGCAGTAATAAGTCTATTCTTCAGTGTGTCAAATGCCATCTGTTGTGCCTCTCCCCAATGAAATGTACTTTTGTTTTCAACAAATCCTCCAACGGCATGGTAATCTTGGCATACCCCTTGATAAATTTCCTATAATACCCTGTATGTCCAAGGAATCCATGCACCGCACTCTGGCTGGTAGGCTCCCCCAATCCCACAATAATGAAAAACTTTGGCAGGATCCACTAGCAAGCCTTCTTTACATATGATATGTCCCAACAGGGTGCCAAATGGAGTAGTGAAAACACATTTCTTAATGTTGAGAGATATACTCAACTGTTGACATCTCTCAAACATCAGTCTCAGATTGTCACAATGGTCCCTCACTAATCCATATACTGTCCAATCATCTAGGTAGACTTGAAGAAACTTATGGATGAAGTCCTGAAATGCCTGAACCACAATGCACGTGAAAACACAACAGGCACATTCTTCAGTCCAAAAGGCATGACCGTATAGGAAAAAATTCCCCATTCAATGGCGAAAGTTGTCTTTTCTTGGTCCTCCTTTGCAATTCTAACCTGATGATATCCTGAGAATCCATCTGTGAAAGAATAGATCTTGCGCCCGGCTACTCCTTCCAGGATCTCCTCAGTGAAGGGGGTTGGAAAAGGATCAATGACACACACCACATTCAAATCCCTGTAATCAACACAAATCCTTATCCTCCCATCCTTCTTAATGTTGATGACCATCAGACTTATCCACTCTGATTCCTCAATAGCCTCAATGATGCCTGATGCAATCATCTTTTCAATCTCCTCCTTGACCTTGACTCACAGATTCAGATTCATTCGATAAGGTCTCTTCCAAATTGGGTGCGCACCTTCCTTTAGCTTGATCTTCATTTCTCCCAAGGAGTGGTGAAATCCTTTAAGCTCATGGTACCCATGCATGGGAATAAATCCTAAAATTCATGCAATAGATCAATAATCTTTGAAACCTCCCTTTCTGTCCAGTAATCTCCAATAGTAGCTTCTTTAGGTTCTACCTCTGAGCCAATGTTAACCTTCTTGGTTTTCAGGGGTTCATGGTAAGCACACGTGCTTTCTCATCAGCACTATCCATAACCTCGTGCGTACCACAGTATGGTTAACATCCAAGTTTTCCACCTCTTCACCATCTATCACATAGACCAACTTTCCTTTCTCTTTTTCCATGCAAGCACGCTCAAGTTGTACTTCCTCTGATTCTTCCTCATCGAAGCACGCTTCCAAGTCAGGTTCTCCCAACAACTCCAGTATTCTATCCTCCGCCATGGCACTATCTCCCATAGTTAGGTGCTTAACAACCTGCAATGCCTCATTCCACCGATGGCTTAGTACTTCCGATACTCAAAAGCTTGAATAAGATCAACTCATCAACTCCTAGTTTCTGATCTGAAGACACGCAACTCTGAATGAATGTACCATGCACGTGTGCAACCTTGTAAGGTGGAGTAAAGCTTATGCACCCATAAATGATGGAGGCAAGGCTTCTGCACCTTCCATCCAGGCCTTCTCACATGCCTGGATGTGAAACGAGGTGGGTTCCTTCCCATGATAGTCTTGTATAGCAGTAGGTGCATTGCTTCGGAGAAACCTAACAGAGAACGTGATTCTCACCTTGCACCATTCTAGAAGGTTATCTTGATGGGTCTCCCACCAATGTGTTGCGGTCCCAGAAAAGTATAGCTAAGCATACTTCTCCTTTCAATCTCACATCTCCACTGGGTCTCCATTTCTTATAGGAAAACATCAGGGTTGCCTCCCCTAGTGTAACTCGGCAACTGTTTTCCTCCCAGGTGCCTGACTGAGCGTGCCTTTGTTACTCTCATCACAGAGCCTCTTAACTGCCTTCCAACTAACTCATATGTCTCGTGCGCCCAATTGTCACATGCCACACTAGTTGTATCACTTATAGATTGAGCATCTTCCCACTGAATAACACCTTCTTTTGTTGGTTGCACAACCTCAGGGTCTCTGATAGTGCGCACATAGATTCTGTCTAGGTCTTCTTCTCCCAAGGGCTCAGTATAGGGCACTGACTTTCCATCCGTCAAAGGAATGATAACACATTCCTCCTTGTTCTCAAAACTTATATACCCCTTATTGAAATGTAAGTCAACATTGTTCTTATAGCACCAGGGGCACCCAAGTAATGTTGGAAAGTTGTCCACCTCAGCAAGCACCAAGACTTTGAAGTCTCCAGTGAATTTCACCCCTTGGATAGTGATAGTAGCATCCTTTAAGACACCAATGGGCATCACCTTTGTCTTGTTAGCCATATACAACACATTTGAAGATGGTTGTAATGGAGGTCTTCCCATTTGATTCCATGTGTCCAAGGTGAGAACATTAACTTCCACACCTCGTGTCAATCAGAATATTACTTAGGAGCCATCCATCAACAACTACATTCAAGGTAATCTCCTTATCATAGTCAAGACTGTGAGGAGGCAGATTAGCATGCAAAACCTGCCTCTCATGCTCTCCTCCATGGCACTTGGTACTTTTCCTCTTAGCCACTCTCCTAATAGAGGGATGATATTCTCTTGTCTCAGCATCTTGCATACCTCCCTGACTTCATCTAGATCCTTTTGTGGAGCCTCAACACTCTTCTTCTGCTCTAACTACTCGTGACTGCTCCTTCAGGCACTGGATCTCTCCTTGTAGGCTTCGAATAACATCCATGGTTTCCTGATAAACTTCCTTTTGATGCGTAGGGTTGGGATACTTCCCATGCACCACTTCTTCTCTTATAACCAGTGGTCTCTGCTTTGGTATCTCCCTGGCACGCAGCCTCAGCTCACATCGTCACTAGTACAGGTTCTAACTCTGACTCACGTGCCACCCTTGGCATCCACTATTGATTAACACACTTTACACTCACCATCCAGTGCCTTTATCCTTCCACTACTTCTGGATCATGTGTTCAAACAATTTCGGGCATTCCTCATACTTGTGATTTTTCCCACACCAAGAGCACTACAACAAATCGGGACACTCGCGCTTGTAATGTTTTGTAGATCCATAGTTATAACAGGTTCCATGAGGAAATTCACTTCTTCCTCCTCCGTGATTGCCACGGCCTCAGAATCCACCCCGAAAGCCTCTTCCATGAACCTCCTCCATCTGCGTGCCCTTCATAATGATGACCATCATCCTTGGAACTACTGGCAACACTGGTCTGGTGCACACCAGTATCAATGGCATCATGTATCTGGTCAATCAATCTACAATCCTTGGTGTCATGAGTAGTAGAGGTGAAAATTTTGCAATAGCAGGACACATTCTTACGGATCGCACGTTGTAGCAACAACATCTACTTACATCATGATCTCTGTGGAAAATCTCACAGTCCACCGACATGGCATGTGCACCGATCTTCGTGGGAAACTGTCCTTTGTATGTCCCTCTACTTCACAGTCTGTGCACCATAGCCCACTGCGAGTCTCATGAGCCGAGTTCGTAGATAGTTTCTCTAGCTGCTTTTCCATGGCAACAATCTGGGCTTCAAGAAATGGACTAATGCCGGTATCAATGCTTCCCACGGCCTCAACGCACAAGGAAGCCTCTAGGGCCTCACATGGATCTGTGAAGGTCTTATGTGAAAGCACCCTCCTGAACGGAGTGATCAGCCCTCTGACAAACCACTGAGCATGTTGAGATGGGTGAATATCATAAGACAACTTTGACAGAAGAGTCTTAAAGCACGCATCATACTCCCGCACACTTTCTGCCATCCCTTGTTGAATCTCCTTCAACATGTTGATGCTCTTATGTTCAAACTCAGGGATGTGGAACTCTGCTAAAAATGCATCATGCAGCGCGATGTAATCCACCACTGTCTGGTGTGGATCATACTTCCTGTACCAGCTATGCGCGTGCCCTTGCAATGTAGTTACAAACTGACTCACCTTCCTTTTTGGTGCAGTGATACCCTTCGCATGCCATAGCAACTCACATTTATGCACATGTTCTGCAACATCTTCCACACCCTTGTAATCAGGAAAATGCAAAGACATCTCAAAAAATACCTGCTGAGGTTGTTGAGGCCCTTGCCCACCAGATCCAGAACCTTGGCCTCCTCCAATATTTCCACCACCTCCAGCACCACTAGATCCACTAGTGCCAACTCCTCTGGATCCACCAGATCCTCCTCCTATCATAGGTAAGGGGCCTAACAGTTACTCCTTGTGAACCCACCGTCATGCTAAACTGTGCGCACTGACAGTCTGCGAAGTTGACCCACTCCCAAATGTGTTTCCCGCACCACTTCCAGATGCGATACCCAAACTTTGTGAACCCACACCTTGCCCAAATGTCATACCAGATAGGATACCTCTGAATACAGGAAATGACTGTGCAACCATAGATGTACCAAATGAAAAATTATACCTCTTAGGTGTCGCTCAACCGCCAATATCAACACCACTAACAACCAAATAAGCAAAGTTTTTCCTCAGAAACTGGAAGGCTAAGTGCACAGGGTTTGGTCACTAGGTGGGCCAAGAGGCACCCTACGGCTCTCCTTTCTTCACATGACGAACTCTCACCAGAAGCTGAGGGGGTAATTCTCCCGTGCTTGCCAAGATGGGGTAGCACAAACTGCTCAGGTCCCATGCCTTCCGCGTAGACCTCAAATCCTTCCGCACAATGTCTGCCTCCATATTTCCATTGCTCCTGTAACCTCACATTGTCTCCTCAACTCCCTCTCTCATGCTTCATCATACTTGAGTCACCTCTCTTCTCTCTCCTTCTCCGTTGTAGGATCCACCATCTTTCACCACACTAGCTTCCATGCCCTGCGCCTAGAAGGAGTTTAGCCAGCCATGGGAAAGGCTTCCAAACTCAAAGTAATAACTAGGATCTTGATAGCCAGTGGAATAACATGCAAGAACGATCCTCTAGGATCCCTCAAGAACTCAAACTCAACAATCTCCGGGAAAGAATACGTAGAAATAGCGTATTCCAAGGTATAACTAGTCAACACTCTACTCCACCAGTGATCAACAACACGGGTCCAGGTCAGATCGACATCATGCAGCCTCTGATACTCATCTTGGGTCCATACACGAGGTCTATAGTACCAACTTGACCTAGATGCATATGCTGAAAGCCATTCATACAACTCCACTGGGAAACAACAAAAGAATGTTTCATACAACTCATGATACAGGTGGTCCTCTACCCATTTACATGCATCAAACTCAGGTCTAGTGTTAAATCTCTGAGCAAACTCATCCTCTGTGCTTTTAAGCCATGCTTCAACGTTGTCCAAGGTCAAGCGCTCCGTCATCACACCTCATTCTCACAACAGCTTCGAAAAGAGGTCCCAACAACGGAACCAAAATGTAGTCATTTCTTCATATACCTTCTTTCTACCCCAAGCACGCTGACCTATCACCCAGTGTGCATTGGGCGCTCACCCGAGGTGCGCACGGGCATCGAGCCCCTCCTTTATGTGAGCCTTCATGAGAATGATCTGCCATTGATGGAGAATGAGTTACAAGAATGGAAACATAGACATTCACTCAAAAACAAAAGATACAGATAACAGATCTTGTGCACAAATGCATCATAAATGGGAATGAACATTGTAAATAAGCATAATGAAACTAGATCTGACTCAGAATAATATGAAGAACACAAGGGTTTACACTTAAGAACATGAATAACCAGAATCACACACATATATTGATTTATAAACATTTACAGTGGCTCATTACATCATAAGGGTCATACAGACTGAATACATCAAGGAATATTATCTTAAACCCTACAAAAATACTCTGCAGAGAGAGAGTTCTTAGCTATTCTACCCATTACAACCCTTGTTCATACCCAAATTGCATATGCTCAATAAAATAATATGCCTTATTAAAACCCTCTCTAACCCTATTAGCATTCTAACAACACTTCGTTGCCTCCTTCAACTCTCCATTTCCCCAGCACTTCGTTATTACTCTCCCCCTCTATTTTGGACCCAAACACTCCTTTAAATAGGATCTGGATGCACCGCCTTGGTTTCCTTCATGAACAAATCACATGCCAAGTGGAAGTGTGGTCCTCCATGGTCGAATGCCTATGCCAGCTTGTAAATGCCTCCACTACCTGTAATGATCATCCTGGGAATATTCCTTACATGGAATATTCTTTTCTTGACCTCCAAGGCTCTAAGCTGGCACCTTATCCATTTGTCACGCCTACTCAGGCTTTTCACGTGTTTCTCCTGCGACAACTTCTTCAAAATATGGCTAAGTCCCCAAACCTCCCTGCTCCTGCGCACGCCAACTTCTTCTACCGCACGCCTTTCCCTTGCGTGCTTTTTCTTGAGCACCTTCGTTCTTTACTGCCTCCTGTGCGCGCTGACTTCTTCCTTGGGACTTAGTCAATTCAGGGCCCAACATAAGGTAGTACTTATTCTTGTTTGTGGGAGAGTGGGTTAATTCATGTAGGGGGATGTCTTACAACTATTCACATCTTGGAGTTGGTGATGGCTTAAGCAAAAGAGTATGACCCTCAAAAGTAGGAGTTAGAAATTCTACTTGAGAAGTCATTGCGTACCTAGGCACTATGTCAAAGATTTGTTGGAAATTTTCCCACACGAGGAGGATGTAGAGTTTTCCATAGAGGAGTCAAGTTTTTTGGGCACTATCCAACAACATTGACTTAAGCATCCTCATTAGAATGCCCAGAAAATGTTGAAGATTTTTCCGCAGAGCAACTTATTGGATTTCGTGGGTGATATAGTCGTACTTAATTGAATTGATGGTAGTTCAAACACCAAACAATTCCATACATGTATGTGTAAGTTCATTTCTATCATCTTGATGGGAAAGCAACTTGTGGAATGGGCTGTTGTGGTGAGTGATTCCATACATTGGCAATTTTGTGAAGTTGATTCCATATGTAAGTTTTTCATGACTTCTATCCTAGTCGATGGCCTGGAAAGGAAACAAGTGTTTGTTGGATTGACAAGGGAGGAATCCCACACCGTTAACTGCTATATACAAACATTATGCTCAATGGAACAACATGAGTGAGTTATGGATTTTTGTTGTGTCATTGATGCCTTTGTTTCTCATGTTGTTTGTTATATTGAGGTAGACTTATTAGTCTGGAATTTTGTTAAGTTGATTCCATATGTAAGTTTTTCATGACTTCTATCATAGTTGATACCTTGGAAAGGAAATCAGTGTTTGTTGGATTGACGAGGGAGGATTCCCTCACCGTTAACTCCTATATACAAACATTATCCTCAATGGAACAACATGATGTAGTTATGCATTTTTGTTGTGTCAATGATGCCTTTGTTTCTCACGTTGTTTGTAATATTGAGGGAGACTTTTAGAAACTAATTTCTGAGGAGGGCATGCAGGTAATCAGCATTTGGGTCGATTGGTACATTCATTTTCTGATTTTCAGTTATATTTGAGTGTGTGCATTCAATGGTTGCCCTTACAAGCTCCCAAAATAAAGTGATAAACACTCTTCACTGAATATGTAAGACAACTTGCTCATGTTCATCAAATGCTGGTAGGATGGCACAAAACGGCAGTCATTTCCCAAGTCAAATAGGTCAATATGTTCATAAGAATATTGTATGTGCAAGAAATATGGATAACGAGATTGAAGTTTACAATTTTTGGGCAACAAAAAAGGGATAATCTTATGACGGTCGCAGTAAAATTGAAGTCGAGTTGGGATGTATTCACAGGTATGTATCATATTTTGAAGATTATTGGGCCAACCATGATGATGAGGTGGAGGTTAAAAGGGACTACTGCAATATGTACCTAGAGAAAATTAAGGAATTTTCCATAGCTAAAGTATCCCCTTGGGTAACTGATCCCAAGGATGATATTGAATCACCTGTGTATATGCATAGGAAGATTTTCTTTTAGCAATTGCCCCTAATGGCATGGTTGAAGCCTGGAGAAACCTCTATTGATGTCACAAATAAACGTGTAATAGATAGGGCTCTTATGTGGTTGGAGAAGAGAGTTGAAGTGCACGATGAAAGTTGCTTTTGAAGAAAGTACAGATCAATATAGGACTCATTCTTGCTGCAATCGATCAGATTGTGCGGGGCAAAAAACTGGCGTTGCCTTTCAAAATTGTCTGAATGTTGTTGGTAACATAGCTGGTTTAGGTCTCGACAACAGAGAGGATCCTTAAACAGAAGAAGGTTGATACACCTTGCAGCAGAGGTAATGTCAAAGCCAAAAGCTAAGAAATCATCCCTCTATCACTTGAAAAGTCCCTCCCATCAACACAAGATTTATGTCCTTTGCCCCCTTGGTGATCATAATGTAAGTCTAGATGATGGTACCTTTGATTTGGGTGTTTTAGTTGAAAATTCCCCACAATGGTATTTGTTCAATTTTGATGTGCCACATCAAAATCATCCACGTGTCACAAAATTTCTAACTCTCTTGGGAAATGTTGACCAAGTCGTGTCTGTGGAAAAGGGTGTTGTCACTTTATAAAGTACTCCCCCACCCCACTATAGTCACTTCACTCAAACGCCTCGTCTTCCACCTTAACCTTCTTCCACCAATCTGTCTCTTGTACCTCAACAATCTTCTCCGGCTCACCCTCAATGGGTTGAACAAATAGTCAATTGAGAGAAACATATTATAGGATGCGTGGACCCTGATTTCAGCACCATTTTCTCGTTGATTGAACCGAAACAACCAAAGAAGAGGAAAACACAAAGTGCCATCCATATGGACAAACAGGGTTTGATATATGCAGAAATAACCACTCCTTCAGTTGAAAAAGACAAGAATGTGCTGTCGTCAAATTAAGTAATTCAACATGTTGATCTCGGAAAACCTAATTGGAAAAGCTACATCCAACAATTGAAGACCATTATGGAGTATGCTATGAATAAATTGAAAAGTATGGAGAATCAAAGGCTAACTTAAAGGATCAAGTGAAAAAGCTCGGTGCCTATATTCAACACTTCCGTGATCCTATTGACGCACATACTTGACAGTCTGTTTCAGAAGATTTCTGAATTAAATGTTGAAAGAGATGTTGTTCCACAGGTTAGTGAGGCTTGGAAAGACCATTGTATCATATAGAATGAGGAATTGGCAATATGAGGCCTTAACCGGAGTTGATGACGCTCTGAAGAATTTTTATAAGTCGTCTCATGAGCATAACAAGATCAAGGAAATGGTTGATAGGTAAAGAGGAAATTGAGATGTGAAAAGGCCACATATCCCCACATATCCAATTTGAAAGAAATATCTAACTTTAATGCCAAGATATTAGTTGTTGAAGGAGTTTTTAAAGAGGCTAGTGAAGATTCCTTTAATGAATGGTATGAAGTTGCGGTTTTTTGTGCTTAAGGTATCATGATAAGGTTTCAATTCTTTTGAAGAAATAAAAAATGAGAATTTAGATACAATGTATGAGGAATTGATTGAAAAGCTTCATTGCAGTCCATTTGATGATACGGGTTGTTTCAACTCTTCAAAGTTGATCAAGGAGGAGTTCACAGGTATCATAAAAGGAGACAAAGTGAGGTCTCCCAATTTTAATAAGGATTTAATAAGCGATTTGATCAAGGTCCACAGTGCAATCAATCTTTCGGAATTTAGAAAAGACAAAAGGATGAGGCTAACTTCAAAGAATACGAAACTTATGAACACCTCGGATACTCGAGCAAGATATGTCAACACTCCTAACATTGATGTTATAAAATATGTTGAGAAGTACAAGCTCTACAGGTTGAAGGATGTAAGGAAAGAAAAACCGATAGTTTTGACAGGAGGAAATGGGACCGAACCATCAATGACTGACTCATCATCTCAGATGGACACTTTTTAAAAGTGGGTAAATGTTTGGTCTAACATTTTAAATATTCAATTTGTAATGTTTGGGATGTACTTTATAAAAGTTGGTTGTAGTTGTAGTTATGTTTTATAACAGATTTGGACTTGAAAGACATTATAAATAGTAGTAGTGCGGTAGAAGAAAGGGGCTTTTTGAACCTCTTACAATTTTGAATATATTATGCACGTGTATAAACTGTGTCTGGAAAAGATTAATGAATACAGATCATTATTTGGCTGTTTATTGAATCCTTTTTTTCATCCCATGTATTTATAAGCATCTTTTGGTGGCAGATGGTCATAAATACATTCCTTTTCTGCAATTCATGTTGATCTCTGCATTTTCCTAACTGCGGATGCATTTCTATCTTTTCATTGCTATTCCTTTCCCAACACTTCCAAATATAGAAAAATCCAAATGATTGTTTTAGTGTTCGTGTGTAAAGTTGTTTTTTCCTTTGTAAATAAGTCAAGTAAAGGGAACTTCCTCTCATAATAAATGAGGGGCTTTGTTGTGCATGTTGTTGAAAGTTCTCCTTTTGTCTTTTGACAAGCTAATTTTCCAACAAATGTTAAAGGTAGTTTTTTTGGTCATTGCCAAGCGAGACACCAATTTGTTATATGAGTCCCCCCTTTTGGAGGCCAAAAAGGGGATTGTTTCCATTTACATTGTGTATGATGAGACTCCTATCCTTGGATATAGGGAGTATTCATGAGAATACAAGTGCCACTGTCAATTCCTTTCTTAAAGTAATGCTTAATGTGATGTATCTATACATCAAAGGCAATCTTTTTTGTAAATGGGGTTTGGAGATTGTGTAGCATGTAAAATTCCGATCTTTATACAAGGGGAACTTAAGCAAAAAATAAAATACTTTTCTTTTCAGAAAAGAGAACTTTGGCAAGCTACAAGCTTTGTGAGTTTATGGAAGAGCCAATGAGGAAAGCAATGGTAATTTTGAAGATATAGATACGGAGAATTATGATAGTGAGGAAGAGGATCTATTATAGTGCATCATCGATGTGTGCAAATGTAGAAGGCCTCCTTTCCACTGTTGACCCATGAATAGGGGGATCGTAGGGAGGCGTACGCCGAGAGAGTGAACAATTCTTAATGTAGAATGGATGCGAGTACCTACTCTTTAGATGACAATCTCTGCCTTAACCCCCAATAGTTGTATTCATTAGTACCATGATTGCTCTCTCCGCCCGCACCTTCAATGGGGTTGAAGATGATGAAGTTAGGGTGTAATGTCCCCTTTTTCGGGACATTAATTAAATTAAATTAAATTATGAAGACCTTTAATCCACCCTTCCCATGCATTAAAGGATAAAAAATTGGAAAAATGTCATAACTCCTTTATTTTTAAATTAAATATTAATTTTCCTCTTATGTTTTTATTTAAAATAATAAAAAGGGGAAATTAATGTTTTAATTGGAGTGTGACTTTTCAGGAAAGAAGACCATTTTAAAAGTAACTCTCCTACATGAAGATTTGCGCCAAAAAGAGAAGGGAAACTTGGAGATTTGAAAAATAAATATTTAAAAGAAGATGGCGGCGACCCCTTGAGGGCATGTTGCCGATTTATTAAAATTATCTTCATGCTTGAAGAGGGATGTATACCCATGAGGTCTCATAACAAAAATATTTGATCAACACCACCATATTTTGGAGAGTGTGAAGCCTTCTTGTGTTATTGTTGAGTGAATTTATGCATGATATATCCTCCTAAGGCTTGGTGACTTGATCTAGAGGTTGGCACATTTATTTAAGGAACAAATCTGCCTGTGTCTTGCTTATTTTAGAGTGGATCTTTGAAGGGTTTGAGTTATTTTGCTACTGCTGTTCACTATTGTGTTTTCCTAGCTATGGCAACTTGATTTGGAGGTTATTTTGGTATGATTTGATGGTAAACGAGCTAGATCTGAAATCTGGTTTATGTTAACATTTATTGCCAAGCAAGGGAAGTTTATTTGGTGTGTTTGGCAGCTAGAAAAGTGCTGGAAGTATTTTTATTTATTTTTCCTAACCCTAGCGACTAGATCTGAAGTGTCTGGGCCTGTTTTGGAAGGGTTTGCATGCTCATAAAAATCTGATTGTTAGTGCATTGGAAAGATCTAAAAAACCTAGTTTATTATGCACTTTGTTTCATGTGAAAAGATGAAGTATTGATTAAGTTATGAATTTTTGAAGTTTCAGCTGTCTGCAAGCTATTTTAATTTAATATTTGCTGCTATAAAAATCAGAATTTGAAAAGATTTGGATTCCAATTGATTCTCCCATCTCACCCATCACCTTGGCTACTTCAAACTCCATTTTGGCTTGTAATTAGCTGACATTGGGTTATTTGAGGTTGAATTAAAATGATCTAATCCTTCTTGGTTCACTTTGTGTTGAAGTTGTTGCAAATTTCCATTTGCCCAAAAAGGGGGCATCACATAGGGAGATTGTAAGGCAAGAGATTAGGATCCATATGGAAAAGGTGGGGAATGACAATGAAAGATTGACTCAGCATATGATTTGGTGTCAAGAATTCAAAATGAATCACATGCAGGAACTTATGGGTGGAAGAGAAGCTAGTCATGGTGATAGGAATAACATTGTTCTATGGTGAACTAGATGTGGGCCTATGGAATTTCTATTTCAATAGGTCTCGTTGATCAACATGTTGAATATATCATGATTTGGCGATGCCTTACCAAATTGAAGTTAATAGGCAATTCATGCATGCAAAGGCAAATGAGAACAAATTAGTTTTTAAGGGAGAATAACAAGGAGATTGGTAAACTTTCTTTGTGAAAACAATTAAGAAAATCTCTTTTGATTTGGAAAAATGGGTGTTCCTTGGTAAAGTAAAGCAATCTGGGTTTTGAATAACTATAAGAGTTTATTTCTTTACTTTCCACAAAAATATCAAATATTTTTCCTTTAGTGCATTTGATAAGAGTTTGATACATCTATGTTGTCCTTTATGTCCATAAAATATTGAAATTGAAGAAACAATCAACACCGTTGGTTTTAAAGTCCTTTGACATGAGTGAAAAAAATGTAATAGCTAAGAATATCTATAAAACTAGGGAGCATGATAGTAAAGGGTAGGGAGGGAGATTGTATCATTGAATATTTATTCAATATGTAATCAAATGGTAAAAGCACCACTTAGGAGAATGGTCAAGTGTTACAACATTATCCGGGTTTAGTTGAGTGCAAAGATTTTTGAAGTGGGGGGTATCTTTGCTTTAAAAAACCTCCGGAGAGAAGTCCCAATGTAGGTGTCAAATCAAGGGTCAATCATTGTATTAATGAGAAAATCTTGTGATAGTGGGATGTTGTGTACTTAGGGACAACATATTAATAGGATGTTTGTCCCTAGATTTGTCTTCAATCTTAGCTTTATCATTAAGTTATGTTATATTTCGGGAACCTAGTTAGTGAAGGGTTAGGCCTCCAATTATGTAGTTATTTTTTTGAAGTTGGCGAAATATTTTGTCAAGGACAAAATGGGGATTTTGTCAATGCTCGCGGGACTGAGTCCCTCCGCTTCAAGATGGGGTGGCTCCCATTTATTGAAATCTGAAAATTATGTACACTATTTCTATTTTCCGGGGTTGGTCACAGATCGGTGAACGTGCAGAAACACCCTTTTTGTGACTGCAACCATAAGTTAAAGAGGGCAAAATTTGTGAGACAGAGAGGAAAAAAATGTGAGGAAATAGTGGGAAAGGGAGAGGGAGTAATGTTGTTGGTAGCACAACAAATTCCATTAACCAATAACTCAAAATAATATCTAGTTCAACTAGAAGAAGCAGACAAACATACACAATCATGCAAGAATCATGAAACAACAATTAACACAAATTTTAATCGATGATTTTCATTCCACTACAAAAAGTTCAAAGCTTTCATTCCTTACAAAAATTGCCATACATCCATCTGAGTATAAGGTGAGAAAATGGAGGAAAGCACTAGATAGGAGTAGAAGAATAACAATATGCTATAGAGGGAGCAAAAACTGATCCTTCACCATAAAGAGAAGGCCTCAATATATAGCCCACATGTGACCCTTCACATTCCTGCATGACTGTTCACATTCTTTTCCAGAATAAGACACTTTTCCTTATTTTAAGAAAAGTGCTTTTACAGAAGTGGAAAGGAATTGACTTAAGTTACTTTTAGAAAAAGTGCTTTTCCCAACGAAGAATTAGAAACTACTTAAGTTACTTTTGGGAAAAGCTAATTGCTACATGCGAGAATGAGAGAGAAAGAGAGGAGCAAAGCATTAGTCGATGGATGAAACACGCGAAGGGGAAGATCCTTTGATATTTCGTATTGGAGAGATCCTTTGAATTTCTATTACCGCATTAAATATGAACACTGCTTCTAGAACTTCCCTTCCGTGAGGGATGATGGTATTGGTGATGATGTCAAGCCAGTGACCAACTACACCTTGGATTACATTGCAATGTTTGAGCCACTTTGGGATCTTCTGAGTTGCGTCAGAAATGGCTCCTTTTATTTGAGCTAAAGTGTCCACGAGTTCATCTCCATAGGATCACATATCAAATAATTTTTTCCTCATAATGTTCTTGAAATGTTCTCGGAGTTCATCCAGTGACACAAACTCAAAGTGCAATGAAGGACACCTCATTCTACTCAGATGATCGTTGACTTCTTCCTTGATTTCCCGACCTCGGTTCTGATGATGCAGACAATCCTCAATAGCCTCTGTGAGGGCTCTCATCTTCCATTCGATTGTTCTCGCCCATGTGCAGGAACAATTGTATTTTGAGCGTAGAAACACCTTGTTAAGTAGCGACTTGGAGTCTACAACACTCATCTCATGAATGACTGGTAGAAGCTCATTCCAATGGTCGACTTCTTTCTTGACCGTGGAAAGGACATCTTGCACCTTCTCTGTAAACAAAGAAACAATCTTATATATCCTGATTATCTCTAGGAGTTCACAACCTTTTTGCATGATTGAATCAATCCATGACTCGGTCATTTTTCCCATTTTGCTAAGCCGCTTGACCTCTTGAACAATGTGTGGTTCAATCTTACTTAAGGGAGTAATTGAATTAGAAGGGGTAAGAGTAACGTCAGGGTCCAAGAAGGTTTGGACATATGAAGTCAATGTGGGTACTTGGCTTTGCAATTGCTCTTGAGTTGCTTCACTCTTTGGGCAACAAGTTTAGCAACGATTTACTCGAAATTATGGATATATCCTTCAGGAGCTAACTCTCCAAGAGGGTACTGGGTCATTTCATAGGCAATTATCTTCATTTCATATTCATCCTTATCCACCCTTGGGCGAGCAAACTCATTAAACTGCGATCTCGAAGCATTTAGGAGTGAGCTTCTAGGGTTTAGGGGATATCTCAACCATTGGAGCCTTTGCCTTGGCGACGGTGCGTTGACGATCTTTGATGATATCCTGAACCCATGAGAACACATGACCAAGAGAGGAAGGTGAAGCATGCATTGTCGGGCTGCGTGTGGGGAGAAACTGAGACCATTGTTTGATTTTGGGCTAGAGAGTATCTGTGATCACCACTCGTGTGAGATTGTGTTGGAGGCACGAGAGTCCTATGAGGCGACGACATGAGGAACTCAAGAGACTTGGATTCATTTCTTACAGGAGAAACAATGAACTCTCCTGGCTCAAGGGCACATGACTCGGTTCTTACTGACAACTTCCTGCGAGGAGATTCAAGTTGAGGTTTTGGAGATGTCTGTGATAGAACTTGCCTCGTTTGAGGGTGCTATCACTCCTTGAACCCATCAATTCCTTGACATACACCTTGCTCCATGATTTCTCCAATTGCTTGTAAAGGTGAAGGAGTGTGGCTATGTTTGTACACCTTCATGAGAAACTACTGCTTTGACCTTTGAAGAACAACCGCTAGGTGAGTCAAGATGTCAATGGGCTCCACTACTGGCTAATCTATAGGAGGGATGGGAGTGAAGTGAATGGTCTCCAAGTACCTTGGTTCGAACATCTCATTGCCATCATCTTCAATGTCTTCGGTGACCCATTCGTTTCGGAAATCCTTCATTTGCTGCATTGTCATCCTAGAGAAGTCTCTTTGGCGGACCTCTGTCTCATTTGCACAATCTTCCCAATAGTCCTCCAATTCAGGCTGATGGGACATGCTGAGATATTTGTGTTATGCCTCTATATATTGTTTGCTATCAAATGATCTCCTAACAGAATATGTGTACAAGTTGAAGGATCCCAGAGAAGCTTCTATATTGCTTGCATCTACTGAGTTTCTACAAGAGTAAATTCCCAAAAAAATCGGAAATGTCTATCCTTTCCTCTTTTTTTTGCCGCATCTAAGATGCACTTTAGACAACTGTCGACACAACTCAATGAGCACCAATTTGTTGCTTGGTTGCGGAAGCCTCATTAGAACTTCGTCAAATCCTTTGACACAAATGTAGGAAAATGTCTTAAATTGTGAGAAGTAGCTCCCACACTTGTTGATTCGCATGCAAGCTTCTGTTGAGAACTTGCAATTAATATCACCCTCCATTTTCTTGATTAGATGCATTAGGAAGACGTCATTGACCTTGGTGTAGTGCCTCATGTATTCCTTTAAGGTGAATTGTGGGTAGACTTGGTATACCGGTGCGCCCTTTGAGAGATTTCTCTCTGGAGATAGCCTAGGCCACTTTTGCAAGGTTGCGACGGTGTATACCAAGTAAGAACCATTGTGAATTTCTTTGTTTTTTCAAGGTTGACCAACTGAGAATGCATATTATCACTGATAATCTGGCTCCAATCCATCCTTTGGCTTCCTTCGGTAGCTATCAACGTGAATTGAGACATCCACGGGTGAAATTCCTTGGTTGATGCTTCTCCCATGAGCTTGCTAAGTAGGACTATACAATTGGAAATTTCTTCAATGAACTCAAAGCGGGAGAGGGGTTTTTGAAGGCGAGAAAGCTTGCGAGCTGTCTTCATCTAGTTGCCTATTGTCACCCCTTGCAAACACGACTTCTTCCTTTTCCACTTGAGAAATACATCTTCTTTGCTTAGGATTACTGCGTTCTTGGGTGTCGGAATGCAAAGACATCTCTAGATTCCTTAAGGAGACAATATGGAAATAATGAAGCTATCGTCCGTAGTGATAGTCTGGCTTTCAACTTCGTGGTTCTTGGCACAAGCGAGGATGAAATCAGTGTCTTGGATTGCCAAGGGGAACCCGACGGCTTGATAGAGTTCACTATGGAAGATTTTGTCAGCTAGAATAGTGCCGGTTCCTTCTTCCATCCTCTGCTTCTGATCATCAAAGTCCATGTGTTCCACGTTGTTGTCTCCAATGTCCAGGTACTTGGAAACCAAGACTAAAATGGGCTCGTATTTGGAGTAATGGAACTTCATTGTGTGAGTTTCTGGTATCACGAGCATGAGAATGATGGTGGAATTCAACGGGGCAAGCTAATTAGGATTCCGAGTTGGTTTACGAAAATTCAAAATTGTAAATCGTTTTTAATGGTTTTGACAGCTGAATTCTTGTTTAAGGCCAATGCGGGGGTAAAACAAATCCAAATCGGATGAGACTCGATTCGTTGGAAAGGTAATTCCGAGATGAAGAGATGCTCCGAATTTGGTGATGATCCCTTATCGGAAATATCGGGAAATGGGGAAACAATTTTTGGCTGAGAGGCAAGCCCTGAAAATGGGTTTTAATGGAGTATAGGCAAAAATTTCAGTCCTTCGTTCGGTGAAACAATGCTTTGTGTCATGGGGCCAACTCGACAAAGTTGTAACCGTGCGGCACTGCTGGCTCACTTCAAGTCCTCTCCTTTCTACCTCTGTAGGTTGCATTCTTGAGATTCTCATCTCCAGATCATGTCATACTGACTCAAACACTGGGGAGACGCAACAGGGTTGACAGTGAACAAAACATGACTAGACAAGGTAAACTCAACCTAACTTTGACACAAAACCTGTGCTCTGATACTAGGAAGATCTTTTGTGGGGTTTTTAGTGCAAAGAGGGTTTTTGAGTGGTTTTGGAGGCAAAAAATGGTTTTACTCACAACTAATGAATTTATTCACCTTAGCACGTGAATAATAGCTTGAAACGAAGGTTTTTGTGAGGAGAGATCATTGGGAAATTTTGAGAGGTTTCCTCCATGTGGTTTTCAAGCAATAATCAAAACAAATTTGAGTGGTTTTGCCAAAATAAGGTTTTAACAGCTGAAAACTTCAAGAGATCATGGAAAATAATATACTCCACCATATGCTATGTTCTTGGTATCAATGTCAAGGTGTTTTTGAGAGGATGATGTGGTTAAAATCTGAGTGGGATTTGACCAAGGAATCAAGAGATACGAGCAAAACAAGGTTTGAGCAAGCTAGGGCACAAAGGTGGTTTTAATGGACATGAGAGGTGGAAAAACAAGTGTTCTAGTGGTTTCACATGCTACACTTCACCTTTTTGTGGAAATATGTTTTTGGAGGGAAGTGGAGATTCAAATGTGTTTTAACATGGAGTTGGAGATTTGGTTTTGCAAATGTAAAGTGAAATGTCCACCCACTTTGCAATTTCCACCTCACAAATGCACTTCCACTAGGCTTGGGTGCACTTTTGTGGTACAATTGCACCTCCAAAGTGGGCCTAGTGCAAATGTGGGTCCAAAATGGGCCTAGGGGGTAAGTGGTGGGATCCATTCATGCAAACTCTCCTTATTTTGCCTCTTTTTCCATTTCTTGTCCTTTTTTTATCCACCAATGAGAGGGGGCACATTTTTGGAAGGTGGAGTTTCAAAGTAGAGAATGCAAAGTGCAATGCACTCCCAAAAGGCCGCCAAGCTCCCAAAGTGCGCCAATGCATGTGATGACATCATCATGTCAACGAAACCTTGTAAGCTTTTCGGTGACTGTGATTTGAGCTCCTAATATCACCTAGAGTTCCTGAAACCTTTCCTAGAAGTTGACCCTTCTTTAATGTGCACACACTCATTATCCTCAAAAAGTGCCTGAAGAGAAATCTTTCCCAAGACCATTTCGAAGCTCACATAATCTCTCCTAAACCATACTATCACGGAGAAAACTCTGAGACCTTTTTGTTGATTGCAATATGGGCTCCTAAAACGATCCGAGGCTCCCGAAACCTTTCCCAAAAGTTGACATTTGAAAAGTGGCAGTTTGACAATTTTAACCCAGTTGACTGAAAAATGACAAATTTTCATGGGGTTATCAAGTAAAATGCGGAGACATTTTGCATGCCAACAGAAGTTTTGATAAAAAGGGTGGCAAAAACCCTATTTTAAAAATATTTTTACCATTTCAACTTCTATTGCAAACACAACTATTATGTGTGTGAGAAATCTTGTGTTTAAAAATTTATAGGTGTTATCCACTCTTGGGTGAGCAAGTGCCCCCATAGTTGCCGTTTTATCACTCATATTTAGTATTTGTAGATTCATATTTTGTTGATATTTGGAACATATCAAGTGGTATCAAAGCTTTAGTTGATATCTTGCAGCCACTGCCAAAAATGTCAAAGAGAGTTTACCCAAGAAACAACTCAAAGTTCGTGACCAAGGATGAGATGAAGGGGTTATTTTCCGAGTTCGCCAAGGAGGTTCAAAGGGGGATTCATTCCTTAAGAAAGCAGTCAAAGCAACCAGATGATGAAAAGGATATCAACCCTTCAGGGGATCTTGATCATGCTTCACCAAATGATGAAGAGGAATAGATAGAAAGCTCACACCAATGCTTGTTATGTAGCTAGAGCATTATTAAGACCAAAAGACATGAACCAAAATTGATAGTGGCCTAGATGAGTTTTGAATGTAGTCTTTTCCTTTTCTTTAAGCTGAATCGGTAACTGATAGTTTTTAGACGTGAGATCTATCTTTGAGAAATACTTCACCCCATGCAACTCATCAATCCTTGGCATAGGAAATTTATTTTTAATTGTAATTTTGTTCAGGGCCTGTAATTGATACAAAGCCTATACAACATACCCTTCTTCCTGACTAGTACCATTGGAGCAACATACGGGCTTCTACTAGGGATGATAATAGTGGCCTTCAAGAGTTTGCTCACCAAATTTTCTATCTCAGACTTCTGAAAATGTGTGTATTTGTAAAGGTGCACCATAGTTGGATTTTTAGTATGGTTAAGTTAAATAACACGTTCCAATTCCATGTCTAGGGGTGGGTTTTTTGGTTAATATTGAAAAACTACCTTATATTTGCCGAGAAAGTGGGTAAAAAGGTTACGTTTGGTTGAGTACTAGTACAACAACTCATATCACTCTGCCATCAAAATGAAAACCTTTAAGGCTCTATATGTGTATGAGCCACCCCTGCATTGGACAAGGTAATTCAAAATGGTGAGGTACTAACATCAGAGGAAACATTCAAGCATATGCAAAACACTGCAAATTCTGAGGGACAACTTGGCAGTTTATGCCAATAAGAAGATCAACACAGGACAAAGGACATTTGAAATTGGGGACATGGTGCTTGTTCGGATTCAACCATATAATCAAGCCACTTTGAAGCATGTAGGGAAGCAAAGCTTACAACCCAAATAGTATAGCTCATATAGGGTGAGAGTGAAAGTGGGAGAACTTGTATATGCACTAGACATGCCAAACTAGGGCAAACTACACGATGTTTTCCATGTATCCTATTTTCAAAAGAAGATAGGGGTGCACATTGTGCCACCAAAAAAACATCCTATCACAGATGAAGGGAAGCTGGGGTTGGAACCTGAGTGCATTTTTTGGGATGAGGTTAAAAAGTTACATAATTGGATTGTGTGGATCTTCAAGGTCAAGTGGAATTGCCTACCAATAGTGTATACAAAGAAAAACTAATAATGGAAGAAAACATACAAGTGCAAACCTGATCCTTCCTTTGTATCTCCTTACAACCTCGGATGAGACTGTTGAAACTTGGAATGAATTAACGAGCTTGTTGAATCTCAATGATCAAATGTTTGTGGATGCTCTAACGATGTTCCGAATGGAGGTAGATTTCATCTACAAGCAAAGCGATTGAATGATTTATTGAATTGTTTGTTGGATTCGCGATCGATTGGACAACGTAACAACATGTAGAATTGAATGACAATTCGACACACTAACAATGCAAATCTCAAAGCTTCTAAAGTTGAAAAATGCAGAGGAATGAGTGCTTATTTATAGAGGAGGGAAGAAAATATCAAATCCTTGATTTGTGTGATTGATTTGTCTGATCTGAAGCTAACTAAAGCATGATTGGAGAGATTTGTTTGAGTTTCCAACTTGATTAGCAAGATAAGCTGATGTTTTGAGCTTGATTGAATGAGTTATTATTGATTTGGCAAAGGTGGCATGCCCTTTGAATTATTTTAGCTTTTGTATTGAAATATTAAATTCATGTCTTTTGTTTTATTCACCCAAAAAAGTGACGTGAGTTTTAGCTTTGGGGATATTTGCTTTAATTTCGGAATGCCATGCTTTATGAGATATGTTTAGTTAACTCAAATGCATGATTTGATTTAATCTAAACTTTTCCTCTTGCATATATTTAATGATTTTATCTGTAATTGATTTGTTTTGCTCTAGTTAACTTGAAGT
The DNA here is from genome assembly GCA_019776745.2 of Taxus chinensis. Taxonomy (NCBI): domain Eukaryota; kingdom Viridiplantae; phylum Streptophyta; class Pinopsida; order Cupressales; family Taxaceae; genus Taxus; species Taxus chinensis. Next base: position 671,859,199 of record CM034149.1, on the reverse strand, counting down.
GTCAACTACTGAAGTGAAAGTGGATAAGAGGTGAGGTGGAAATGGATATATGTAGGATTTATTTATTATTGTGATATTAAATTAGCTAACGGGATAGGAGATGAATAATAAGAGTGATAGGATTAATTAATTAATCCTAGGAATGGGATATGAGTGTAACAGGGTTTATAGTATGAATATTTAATAATTCAAGACCATGTGTGAACGATAAGGATGATAGAATTTTATTCGGACAATGTTGTAGAATGTCGTTAAAGGTCGTAAAATAATGGAATATATTGAAAGTGGTCGAAAATGGTTGTAATGTACTGTGAAGTAATTACGCGATGATTTCAGAGGTTCAGAATGCGTGATACAATATTTCAGGGTGTCTAAAAGTAGAGGATGCAGCATTGGAGATGAAGGATTTTGTAGGCAAACATCCAAACATGTCACATTGCTTTAAAAAAATGCTTCTCCACTTTCATGTAAAACTTGGTCTTCTAGGCAAGCATTCAAACATTTTAAATTGTTGGAAAATGTGCCTAAAATGTAAGGGGAGTTTGAGGAATAACAAAAAAGCCCCCCATTCTCATGCATGTATCTGGGTATGTAATATTATTGGGTCTGTTAGAGCTTCCTTTAGGTTCTATCCTCTGTCCATCCTTCACATGTATTAAAACACCTGGTGCAACTAACATCCTTCACATGTATTTTATCATGGTGCAAAATTTTATACTAGTAAGTTCTCGGGAGGTCACAAATCCTAGTACCACTCTAGGTTGATTGTGCTTAACTTCAAAATTTTTACTAGCTTTGGGGACAAAGCTCCTGAAGGGGGAGGGCATGTTGTTTACCTAGGCACAACATATGTTATATGATGTTTGTCTCTAGATTTTTCTTCAATCTTCATTATAAACAAAGTATGCTATATCGAGGGAGCCAAGAATTAGTGAAGGGTTAGATCATGAGTCAAGTAGAGTTTCTTGTGGTTTTGATATAAAGGGTGGTAAGAACCCTAAAGAATGTATCTTTTTAGCATTTCAACATCTAATGCAAATGGAGAACTGCTATCGAGTGAGTAGTCCCATGTTATAGATGGATTTGTAGGTGCAATCCTCTCTTGGGTGATCAAGTGCCCCCATTGTTCGTGTTTTACCACTCATTTTATTTTAAATTTGTAGTTTCATTTTTTGTTGTTATTTCAAATGTAGCATGAGATTACCAGGATTCAATTTTTATAATACAAATGCAAGTTCCAAGTGTACCCTTGTTGAATAAACAATTCTTTTTTGTTGCTACATTGTTGCATTAGGATTTGATTATATTGTTGGAATATTTAAGGAGCACTCAGATTTTGTATGTTTCCTATTATGTCTTCCTTTTTCAGAAGTACCACCTCATCATTTTTTGGCTAATTCCAATCTGAAAGCACTTCCCCCATCTTTCAAAGGTCAATATTTGTGATATTTGCAATACACAATTATGCACATATGCTCAATGTTTTAAAAATCGGAACCGGACTTGGAACCGGCCGAGGTCCCGACCGGACCGGAACCGGAACCGGACCGGTTCAAACTTAATGAACCGGTTTACTAAAAAATACATAAAATTTTATATTTTTAATGAAAATAATATATTTGAAAGGTTAAAAACCATAATTCCAATAAGTACACACAGAATATGCAAAGTTTTCTCTTATATATATGCAAGAAAGGTGTTTATACTTTATACTTATAGCAAAATGGCACGAACTCGAATTCCAATACACAATACATATATCATAGATGAGATTCCGAAACAAAATACATAGACAATGAGGCTCTAAATGGTCTCCAATGATCAATCTCCATAGTTCAACATGATATGATCATTGATACATTACAAATACTACAAGTTACAAAACTCTAGAATAAACTAGATGACATCAATGATCACTCATCAAACTCTGCACCGCTGCTGGAAATGGGATCCTCAAGGTCATCCTCATCAATATCATCACCGGCCTTTGGCTCTGACTCGGACTCATCCAAATCCTCAGGTACATCTGCAACAACTGGAGCTGCACGGGGTCAGGGAGTAGGAGGAGTGCGACTAGTGCCTGTTGTGTCTCGTGACGATGGCGGCGGTGCTGCTAATGGCTCATCAGATTCTTGATCCAAACCCATCCACCCCAAGTCATCGGGATCAAACTCTGCTGGCTGACTCTCCTCTACCCATTCTGAAGTTGGATCTATATCATCCAAGACAATGGGATCAGTATCAGGTCTTCGGTTCAACAACTGGTTACACCTTAACCGAAGGTTGTACTGCACGAAGACAAGATCATTCAACCGTTGTTGTTCCAAACGGTTTCTCTTCTTCGTGTGAATCCGCTCAAAGACAGACCAGTTGCGCTCGCACCCCGAAGCACTGCAAGTTTGGCTCAGGATCCTAATTGCAAACTTTTGCAATTGAGGACACTGACTACCAAATGAATCCCACCAATGTGCTGCGATAAAAAATGTAAATGTTTAATTAGTAAACAATGACAACAAAAAGTTAAAAACACAGTTAAAAATTAAAAGTAAAACATAAACTTATAACTTAAAGGTTAAAGCGTAATTCAACAAATTAGAAAAATATTGTCTTATGCTAAAAATTCATGATTATTCATTAAAAATTTTAATCAAATGAACTTCAAAAAACTTAGAATTTCTTACCTGGTTGGTCCACATCCCTTGCAATCTTTGCAAGGTTTTTCCCAAAGGTACCTGTGGCTCTGTTGAAGAAGCTGATCTGTCGGTGAACCTCAAGTTGTTGCATCTCATCAGGGACCATGCGCTCTAGGCACTCGTACAAACCATCTTTTACTTCTCCTGTTTGATCTTCTCCAAGCTGAGCTCTGTAATGATATTTTGGGTTCAAGAAATACCCAGCTGCATGTATAGGTCGATGGAGTTGATTGTTCCATCTATTATCTATGATCTCCCATATAGGCCCATACTTAGTTACCCTGTCTTTGTATGCTGCCCTTATCTGCTCCTTTGCCTGATCCATAGCCTTATAAATATAGCCCATGGCTAATTTTTCCCCATCCACCAACCGCAACACCTTAACAAGAGGCTCAGCAACTTTCACAATCTCTGCTGTTTTTTTTCCAAAATAAATTATCAAAAAGTTTCTTCTTTGTGTCTTTCCCATCCTGTTTCCGGCTCCACTTTGATGCATTCCATTCATCACTTGAAAACATCCTTTTCAAGTTCTGTTGTTGGGAAATAAGAGATTGCAACGTGAGAAAGTTCGTTGCAAATCTCGTGATGGTTGGCCTAACAAGTTCTCTGCCCTCAGTGTTCTTCCTCATTAGGTTCAATACCCATGAGTGATTATAGATGTATTTGGTGATGCTCTTGCCATGCTCTACAGTGTTGTTGATCCAATCTTTTTTCCCTATATCCTCAAGCATGAGGTCTATGCAATGTGCAGCACATGGAGTCCAAAATATTGTTTTGTGTTTAGCCTCTAACATCTTACCAACAAGAACATAATTAGATTCATTATCTATTATGATTTGTACAACATTTTCTACCCCCACCTCTAAAACTATCTCATCCAAAAGCTCAAACAATAAATTTGCATCTTTTACCCTATCAGATGCATCTATTGATTTCAAAAACATGGTACCTTGTGGACAAGAGGCAAGAAAATTTATTATTGTGCGGTTCTTGCTATCACTCCACCCATCTGACATGATAGTGCATCCTGTTTTGGCCCATGAAGCTTTGCAACCTTTCAAATATTCATCTATGGATGCAACTTCTTTCTTCAAAAGTGATCCTCTCAAGTCATGCATACTAGGGCCTTTGAAGCCCTTACCAGCATCAACAATGGAATCAAACATCGGTTGGTAATAAGGTGAGCGGGCAGCATTGAAAGGGATATCTGCATCATACCACCATCTAGCAATGTACTCAAAAGCTGCTTCTTTGTATTGCTTCTTCCAATGGTTATCCAAGGTAGGCTGATTTTGTGTTGGCATGGAGGCACTAGCAGTGGCAGGTGTAGAAGATGGAAAAAAGCTTTGAATGTTCTTCTTTTTTGAGGCCGGTTTTCTCGACTATGAGTGGATGGGGGAGGCATATACTGAAAGGGGTCTCTAACAGTCACAGAAGGGTCAGAGCAAGATCCTTCAACACTCAAGGCATGTTCCCTCCTTCTCCCTATTTCAGCTTCCATCTCTTTTTGCCTAGCCTTCTCTTCTATATGTTTTTCAAGCATGTTTTTCATTTCCAACCTAATGTCATCAATACCAGGTGCCTCACATGGGGTAACTTGGCCTCTTTGACCAGCCAAGTGTTGTTTCAACCTATGAATCCCCCCTCCCCCCCCCTTGATGTGTTTCTTACAATATTTACAAAAAACTTGATCATCAATTATGTCTGCATGGGCCCGTGTAGGGTCTTTTGATTTGGGGGCCATTGCAAATGCAAACAAATCTGAAAATGCAAATAAAAAATAAATAAATTTCCTATTTCTTTTTTAATAAAATTTACAAATAAGGGGCAAGTTTAAAATGTAACATACCTTTCAATGTGCACACAAATGAGGTGAGGAAATGCTCCAAGCTTGTATATGGCACCACAAAGAGCCCACACTCCAAATGTAGATGTAAATGCCACCACAAAGAGCCCACACTTGATACCAAACAACTCCAAATGAACACTATTCAAGGCTGCCCCAATCCTCCAAATCCTTGCAAATAAGAGAGGTGCTCACAAATGGATGCCAATATCACCACAAAGAGCCCACAAGCAATGCCAAACAAACTCCAAGCCTCCAACTTCCAAGCTCACTGCAAAAAATAAACTCTTCAATCTTATGCTCACAAATGCTCAATGAGAGAGGTGTGAAGTGATAGAGGGGGGGTGTATTTATAACACCAAATTAGGGTTTAGAGGCAATAAAAAATAAAAGAAAACAATTTAAAAAACGTTTTTCCACGCTGGGCGCCGTGTACAGCGAAACAAGAGTGAACCGGCCGGTTTGACCGGTTTGGGCTAAAACCGGTCGGCCGATCCGAGTTGCAGGGCGGTTCATGATTTCAAATGTCAAACCGGTCAAACCGGCCGGTTCCGGTTCCGGTTTGACCGGTTTTTAAAACACTGCATATGCTTGTGGAAAATGCCATGATACAATTATGTATATTTTGCTTTATCATTGCATTAGTCTAGGCATATGAGTTCTATGTACTATTTTTTTTTAGTGCCATATGCATACCAACGAGCATGCTTGCAAGAAGGCACACGTGCTTGCAAGTGAATTAGTGTAACCAAAATGGGAGTTTTTCATATGTATTGACATAATTGTATCCTTCAACCCTTCACATCCCACCACTTCAGAAAAGAAGAATAAACATTCTAAACCTTTCAAGGTTTTTGGCATTTCAAGTAATCTTTATTTGGGTATTATTTTATATCCCAAATTTATGTAATATTTATTCCGATATAATCCACAGAATACGAGGTGACACATAGCCTTCACCTCATTTGTAACTTTAGGGATATTCCTCATTATGAGGAATATTGGAGTTACAATTCAGAGTTAACTCCTTTGCCACTTTGCCCCCTTCCCCACACTTCATGGGAAATAGGGGCAGTTGGCACACACCTGGAAGATTGGCCAAGGCAATGATTGAAGTTACTTTGTAACTTCTTTCTTTCTCTTCACTCTATTTAAAAAGTGTATGGGCCTCTTCCTCATCACTTCTTTCAAGGATTTTCTATGTTGATGTGTGCACCAACACGCCCCTTAAGAGCAACTTTGAGAAAGTAAACAAATGAGGAAAAACCTCATATATGGGTCCCAACTAGTCCATGTTCGGTACCTATTGGAGGTTGAAAGTGTTCGATGTGTGAACTGAGTTCACTATTGGTATCAACACAACATGGGATTATGTCACAAGTGTGGGACTTTCTTGGTGAAGCAAACCTCTAGAGGGAGTTGGTTCTCGTTTACTTCCACTCCGAACGCTATCACTCAGCTACCTATTCCAACACCCAAAGGGGAAAAGGGAGAAGGAGAACAACACGAAAGGGAAAGATGATGCGCCAAGAGAGAAACATGGATCCTCTTCCACTCTGTGTTTGGGAATAACACAATAAACTAAACAAATGCAAATATAATCCACACACACATTTATTACAAACTAAGAAGTAGGCAAGACAACAAAAGAAAAGAGTAGGGCAGATATAAGCCACAACAACTCAACTAATGCTTAAAATATGCACAACTGTATTAATTTGCACAAAGGTTTTGAACGTATTACAATTGCCAACATGGAGGCTAAGACAATATAGAGAAGAAGAAATGACTGAAAGCCACAAGAGGAGGGGCCTAAAAATGGTGAGAAATTCCCAAAAATGGCTAAGAGTGCACAAATAACATAACATACTCTATTATTTATAGAAGACAAGAAAAGAGGAGAAGAAGACTTGTGAAGCAAGTCATGATCTATCAAAGAAGGGGGAAAAATTGTTCCTCATTGCTTAAAAATCTGGGATCTTGGATTAGGCATTGAATTCTGAACTTCAGTCTACAATTGGATCCTTTGGCGGGGAGTACTCATGCTACCATCCACTTGCATAGTATTGGCTCGAAATCATTAAATTCTGCAATCACTTGAGTTAAGACAAGTCCCAAATCTATTGCAAAGTTCTTGTGTCATAGGCATGACTCGAGGCATTAATTTATTGGAAGCTACCAACAATAACCTTCCGCGATGCAGGAGAAATGGCAAAACAGGTTTGAGTGTATGGTGGCATGGAAAATGCCATAAACTAAAGAAAAGCGCCTTGGGTCCATTGAACAAGTAAAAGAATGCATGTAAGGTAATGTTGCATCCGAATGCAACCAAAATAGTTGAAGGCGGCTCACCAAATTGTCAGGGAGTTAGAGATAAGAGTGTCATGGAAAAATGCAATATATTGCGACATGAAAAAAGCATCACGAGTCTTAACAAGGTGGCACAACTTGAGATAAGTACTTCAAGGGAAGGATATCACATTGTGGGTGGAGAAAACATTTCACAGGGCCCATAAATTGGCTTGCAACCTTAGACAGTTACGTGCAGCTTCAGAAGACATCTGCAGCAAAATGCAATGTACCACGGCATGAAGTAGTGTTCAGTGGCTTGGTTAGAGTAGCATGGTTTTGTGTAAGCATCCATGGCTTTCTGCAAGTTGACAACACAACGTGGTGTGAAAAAGTGGAAGGTGATGAAGGAAGAAGTGAGAGAGAGGTGAAAACTTAGCATTCTAGGGCAGGAAACAAAGGTTCGTGTCCTTTGCGGTGCAAACTTAGTGCAAATGAGCGAGTTGGGTCAATTTAGTTGCACACGGGCAACAAGGTGCAAATCTAATAACCCTTTTGAGGGTTTCAAATAAATATGCAGATCTGAAAATAAATTGCAGCAGATTGGAAAATAAGATCAACGACTTCTACTTGCACCGAAAATTGCCAAAATCACCATAAAACATCACCAATTAATTCACCAATATTTTATATACGAGTTACTGAATTTTAGAAGCCAAATTGACTAAGGAAAGCAAGAGAACACATTGGTGGAAATTAAATAAACTCTGGAAATTGCTGCCACAATGAAAAAATATATATCTAGGGCACAAAAGCCCCAAAAATTACCAAACTATAGATTCCGGTCTTTAAAAATAGTGCCAATTTGATTACAAACTTAGAATTATCAAATTCCTCTTCAATGTCACCAAACCCTACCCAAGGTAGGTCGTTCCACCCTAGATAAATGCAATAACAACTGGAAATGACAAAAGGATCTTCAAATCAGCTCTCTTGTTCAATGCCAAATGATGATGAAGGGTTTTCGGCCTTCAACCAAGCCACATGAAGGTCCTTCAAAGAAGCCTCACAAGAGGGTTTTTGTCCTCAAGTGGATAATTAAGGAGTAACTAGCTCTCTTTGCCGAGGTATAGTAAAAATGTGCCAAGCTAGATGCAAATGAACTCTCTTTCTCCTTTTATATCTTCCCTTTGGCACCAAAACTCATTTAGACAAGGCTGACCTATATAAAGCAATAAAACACTAAAGAAAACATAATAATATTAGATAAAATATATTAAAGAGATGCTCCAGGGTCTTCTCCTTCAATTCTTCTTCTTTGCCATGGAGAAGGGATGGCAAGAAGACCGATTTCCAGCTCTTAGGTGGAAAAAAGGGACATTACATCAAAAGATATGCAATGCAGAGTAAATGGGTGCTTTGTGGCTTGGTGTAGTGGTTTGTATAAAAAGCCGCAATTTGAAGAAAATTCGTGGCGAGATGTGAGAGTGTGGCGTGGAAAAATAGTTCGTGGCTAGTGAAGTAAATAAACTAGTATTACGTGGTTTGCAGATTGAAGAAATTGACTCCAACTTCATGGAATAAGACAAGTGCTTAGGGTCTTGGATCCTTAAGAGCACAATGCTAACAAAATGGGCATGGGGTTCATTTTGGTTAACAATACCTATGTACAGTAAGTATAAACAACATATTGCCTCTGACTTGTGATCCAATGGTCATTTTCACGCCTTTGTGCCTCTGAGTTCTGATATAGTGATCATTTCTATGCATTTGTGCCTCTGAGTTGCGATCCAATGGTCATTTCCATGCCTTTGTGCCTCTGGGTTTTGATATTGTGATCATTTCTATGCACTTATGCCTTTGTGTTTTGATGCTATTGTGCAAATATGTGCTACTCTTAGTCATCATTTCCATGCTCATTTATACTGCTTCTTGGTGGTGAGATTGTACAATTTTGCATTGTCTCTAGTCACTATTTCATGCAATATGCTGTTTATACTTATTGTACATGGCTACCTAACATGGTCTAGTTGCTAGGACCCCACACATGAAGTTTTTCCTCGTTTGTTTACTTTCTCTAAGTTGCTCTTAAGGGGGGTGTTGGTGCACACATCACCTTTATTCTTTTAAGCTTACTTAGGCTAATATAACATACTTTATTCTTTACTTTACAAAGTACATTTTAAGGGGGATGCTATTGTACTATCGTATGATTTTAAGATACACTTGTAAGATTATTTGTGATTTAATATGTAAATAATTCACCCATTAGAGCACACTTATCCACATCTATTAATAGATAAAAGTATCAATTAAATTATTGACTCAATTGACTTATGCTATTTATAGTCTTTTCTAAGACTTGCTTTGCAAGCAACTGCTCATCAAACCTCAAACCTAGACTCTTAGCTTTTCTTTATAAGAGCATAGAGCTAGCATGTGTGGTATTCATTGTGGAAGAGAATTATTCTTACTATTGCAAATTCAAGCCAAAGTTTCTTAGTAAATTTTGGGTAGTCATGCTACCCTTGATAAATCTGTGTTATGTCTTTTCTTTAATCTTTCATTGATTTATTATGTATGCATGTTTGTGGGTGTTTGTCTTATGGTTGTTTACAATGATTTTGGAGAATACAACAAACTTTAATATTCTAAGTCTTCTTTTAGAGATTCTACTCATTGATTTATTATGTATGCATGTTTGTGGGTGTTTTTTTATGGTTGTTTACAGTGATTTTGGAGAATACAACAAACTTCAATATTCTAAGTCTTCTTCTAGTGCTTCTACGAACCTTGTTATTTTCTCTTATTCTCACTTTTTGATTGAAAAGTGTTTTCCATTAATAAGCTTTATGCACATTTTGCTATCTTGTAAGTGCCTTGAGCCATCTTTCGAAAACATGTGTGATTTTCATCCACTGTAACAGTTTCCTCACTCAACAAAGCTCATGTTTTAATACTTTTATGGTATGGCTTTATGGTGAAATAGCAATTTTACTAAATATTTTCACTTATGATTTGTTGTTTTAGTAGTTGATCTTGGAAGTATCTCTTTCACGAATCTACCCTTCACATCCCGCCACTTCAGAAAAAAGAATAATATTCTGAACCTTTCAATGTTTTTGAGATTTCAGGTAACGTAGCCTGGAAATAAATGCTAGCAATATTATTGAAGTTTAGATATTCTTGTGCATTGCTTTTTTTGTAATTCTTGATGTCATAATTGGAGTATACAGTTTTTTAGATTATCATTTTTTTTTATCTAACATGACATTGAGCTGATATAATACTGATCTTATTTCCATATATGCTTTAACTAAGGATAAAACAGTTCACTATAGTCTACTACTGAATTGCGCATGATTACTTTGTGCATTCTCAACTATCCACCAGAAAATTCCCACTAGCCAGTCTTGTGTAACCAATATAACCTACTATCATTAGGAAGTCATCTCTGTTACCGGAAAAGCATGCGATAAACATGTTTTTCGGGGAGATACAAATTAGCAGCTGAATTCACCATTGCTTTGCTTTGAATTTCATTTAATTGTAACCTGTAATTTTCCATTTGGAATGAATTATTAATATTTTGCATTTTAAGGGAACTGTGATTCTGACATCATTCTTATTCAATCATTCCAGAACCTTACTATAACCAAAAGTCATCTTACTGTCAGTATTAATGGGTAAATGTATCTTTTTCAAATATTAAGCACTATAATAGAGGTTTGGATAAATTGTACCCAGTTGTAATTTCGGAAATGTTTGTCATCAGGTTGTTGGCAGGAAGTATGTAAGGCTCTACCCAGCTTCTGTGTCAGAAGAATTATATCCATATGGTGAACCAATGCTTAGCAACTCTAGTCAGGTGAGTGATTAATGAGTATATTGTCTCAGAATATGATTGGCTTCTTTGCATTGATTAAATGCTTGAACTCGTCTGGTCATCACATTCAAATTTCTAGGTTCTAAGTGATTTTAATGTGAGGAAGGTGATTCAACACATTGACCATAGTTTTCATCAATTCTTTAAAATATAATAATATTCTTGTGTTGCAATATATTTATATTTTTTATTTATTTTAATAACTCTAAAATGTGAATCACATGGATCCCAATTGTGCCCATTGTATGCACCTATTTTTTATATTCGTATATCTGCACCATGCTGTTTGCATACAATGTGATTACTCCTGTGTTCTGTCTAGTGTTTGACCATTCTGCTATATTCTCCCACTACAAAGTGGAATGTACCTTTATGCATTATATTGAACTTTGATTGATACGTTCAATAGTTAGAGATGTATTTTTGTTTGAGTATCTTTATCTAAACATTGTGTATTTGAATTACATTGCAAAGAAGTAGTATCGCAGATGAGAAATTTCCATTTGTATCCATCTCCTTTATAATAAGGCTCATTTGTCCTCACAAAAAAGGGACAGGTAGGGACTTCTCTAGCTGGAATAAGGTGTAAAATGTAATTACGAGGTACAATAATGATTTGGTGATGCTCACATACCATATCAGGCATATATCTTCATATGTGAAAGTAGGAATAAGACATTAAGGGTCACTCAGTTGTTAAGACCGTATCCTCTATATCTTGAAGTCTTGCTGAGAGCCCATTAGATGATATTTATTCAATTCCAAGTCTTAGAGGTGGATTGCCTCAAACTATACCTTCCATATAAAAGTGTTCGATAAGTTAGTTGAATCTTGATATCAATATTAATTAATCTTCTAAGCCCATAACGAGTCAAATGTAATAATGCCGATGTAGAAACTAGAAAGTAATCTCTATGTCATTATACACTTTGCTTCTTGTTAGCTAGAAGCAATGTCAAGGATAAGATCACAGGCAGGCAATTATTTTCCCATTTTAGCTGCCCACAGTGGGACATGCCTGATCTATCTCATGGAGGCGCCAAATATGGAGATCATTTCAATGGAAAATCGTGGCTAAAACATAGGACTTACATATTGGATGGTCTCCCTAAAAATATGCTAAGTTTTCCAATCCATCAATAGATGTCGTCATCAGAAAAACCTTTGACCACAGGTTCTGGCCTGGATAGGAGCTCCGGCTTTGAGCTTTATTATGTTCTCATCCTTAGGTCTTTTGGCACTTGCTTTGAGAAAAGAGGATTTGTTAATCTGCATGCTTAGCTTCATAAAGATGACAACAAACTAATTTCTCGGATAATTTTCATGGTATGCATAGGGTGTCTATCTCAATCCCACTATCTAAACACAAAATCGATCTTAAATACAAAAACGACATTTGGTTATGCTTGGTCTTTTTAATGTTCATTTTTAAGATCTTATTTTGAAATGCACTTTATAAAGGAGGTTTAACTTGGCCCTTCCATTTAAATGTATAGGCTTTGTCCTAGACATATGACAATCAAATTTGGTTTGAGAATCACATTATAAACATGCATGCAACAAGTGCAATTTAGTAGAGGTAATCTTAAAGGTATCATTGTATGGCTCAAGTATGGTTTCACATCAAATATGTGAAAATTTTCAAGAGTTATGTTTTATCTTTTTATTAGAGCTTTTGGTCATGCAGTGATGCAATATGACCTTTGGAAATCTTAGTATCATCAAATTACATCCCTAAAATACTATGAATAGAAAGTTGAACGCCAATCATGTTAGGAGTATGGCAGGACTGTAGAACTGGCCTTAGTAGTAGACTAAAAAGTAGATTGCACTAGAAAAATGGTCTAGGTCAAGAACATCTAGGTAGCAGGTAGAACTATTGTTCATGCAGTGTTATGCAAAATAACCTTTGGAATTATTAGTATCAATAAATTGCATCCCTAAACTACTATAACTAAAAAAATGAATGTCAATTATGTTAGAAAGAGTAAGGTATGACTGTATAACTGGCCTTAGTAGTAGACCAAGATTGCGCTGGAAAACTGGTTTAGTTCAAGGATATCTTGGTAGTAGGTAATTTGAGCCATGTTATAACAATTAAATACACATCACAGCATGATATAGTTAGGTAAATTAAGATCCTACAATTTTATTCTGTTTGGGTTGAGTTGCAGTAGATAATACAAGAAGTGTGAAACATAGGTATGGATGTTGATTAGTGGAGAATTTGTTGATAAAGACTAATTTTCCCAACTTGTAACCTTTGAGATAAGATATAAAATTATGGGGTTATTGTGATATTTTTCGTTATGAACACTCAAGGCATGTCATGCTTCAAACCCAACATGACTTATAGAGTGGCACCCCTGCTGATAGGGATCTATTATACATCAGATGAAACATTGGCTACGGTGATGCCTAGCATGATCACAGGCAATGATTCACCAAAGACTTGTAATCAGACACGTGTGAACATTATATATATTGTCATTGTGGAAACAACATACACATGCAGCTCTATAGTCATATGCAAATATCTAGTTATAGTCTGTTTTTACTTTTTCCCCCTGTGTGGGTTGTTTTTTGGGTCTTTTTAAGGGATTCTTTCTAGAGTTATCATTTTGATCAAGCTCCAAATGATGAGTTGGAAGGCTGAACGAGTCCTTTTTTCTATTCATTCATGTACCCATTTTTCCATTTAACTTCAATGATGTCACATCCAATAAGTGGGATGACTATCATCCGTTATGACCTAAGTCACAAGGTTCACCGAACTTTTTCAAAAAAATTCGAAATTCGCCGAATTAAATTGAAATTCGTTCCAATTCGTACGGAATTTCTGAGGCGGAAAAGCATTCACGCAGCAAAAAAAGTTGATTATTCATTGCAAAGGAGTAGTGGAACTGTTAAAAGAGGTGCAAAAGCGTGAGAAGATTGGTGGGCACTGGATAAAGAAGCTGTAAGTGCCTGACATGGTGTTGTAGCTGTGTGGTTTGTTGCAGCTCCAGGTCGTGGCAGGTCTCTGCGGGAGCAGCTTGTAGTTTGTGTGGAGTCGTTGTGTGGCTTGGATAGAAGGAGCAGGTCGCTGGGAGGAGAAGATGCACATCACCGCTGTCATGAGAGGAGCTGCAGCCGGAAGTAATTTAGTTTAGGTTTTTTTGTTCTTATTTGTCTTTTGTTTTTAGTTTCATTTTATTCTTTTGAATTCTTTTTAGTTTCTATTTATTTAATATTTGTTTTGTTTTTGTTGTTATTTGTTGTTATTTATTTTGGTTTTTGTAATTCTATTTTTCATTTGATTTTTATTTTGTTTTATATATTTTATTTAATCTTTTTAAATTACTATTTTATTTTAAATTTATATAGTTTTTTATGTTTTTATTTTTTATTTCATAATTAATTTTGTTTTTTAATTTAATTTTATTTTATATAAATTATTATTAATTAATATTTATTTTTTACAGTTTTAATTTTTTAATTTTTCATTTAAAATTATTATTTATTAATATTTAGTTTTTAAAAGTTTATTTTTTAATTTTTCTGTATTTTATTTTTTATTCTATTTTATTTATTTTTTATAAATCAGCATTTCTAAAATTGAAATTTATTTTTAATTAGTTTTTAAAATTTATTTTTTTTAGTTTTCTTTAGTTCATTTTTAATTATAGTTTATTTGTTGTAACTTGTATTTGATTTTTATAAATTAATATTTCATATTTATTAATACTTTTTAATTTTTATTTTTAAATTTGAAAATTATAGGGTGTATTGGCTGCCTATAAGGCTATAGGGGATATTCGTTGAGTTGATATGAAACTTTTTGATGTAACAATTGGCCTTTAAGGCTATAGGGTGTAGTTTGTATGAAATATAAGAACTTAGGATTATTTTTAGATTTCAAAACTTATTTTATATATTTTTAAGTATTTCAATAATTCGAATTTAATGGCGAATTTTTTTTATAACTTTATCTCTTGGGTGAACTTGAACAGAATTTTATCCTCGCCGAACTCGAACCTTGTGACTTAGGTTATGACTATTGCTGTTTACGTGAACACTTACTTTTTAAAATATATTTCGTATGCATGAAGCTTTAATGAAATAGTTAAATTAATATTATAATTATGGAGTCATAACTAAACAGGTGCACTTGAAAGTGATATGGACAACTCTTGTTTTGTTTTACTATGAAAATATTCAAAATCTGTATGGCATGAGTTTTATATCAGCAATTTCTTATTCGTCTATTGCTTAAGTGTGTCTGTTCATGGCTTTGGTATCTCTTGTAAGTATAACTGGAATGTGCCATATAGCCCTTCACAAAAAGAAGTCTTCTTAGTCCATATCATCACTCTAAACCAGCATATTGTGTAATTACTGAAATTAGAAGGATTGTTCTCTAACCCCAAAATTGACAGTTTTGCCATTAGATACCAGTCAGCAACACATCTTGCCAAATCAATATACAAATAAAAGACTTGCCAAAATCATCCCCTTGATAGGACTCATTAGAAACCCATCTTAGATGCCGAAGTTAAAGTGACCACTTTTTCTCTTTTGGGGGACAGCTTCTGGGCCTGGTGGTTTCTTTGTTGGCTTCTTCCACAAGTTTTGGGATGCAATGAAGAAGATTTGTCATCATTTTAAGAATCCAAGAAGGCTAAACACATTTGAAAAGAATCAGTACCAACTTCCTCACTCTGATCTCAAAAGAAATATTGGAGGTCTATTGGCCAATTTTAATGAATAGCACTGTTCAAATAAAAAATTTGTAAAGTAATTGTCAATAGGCTAAAGAAAGCTCAACCTAATCTTATCTCAGACGAGCAAGGGGAATTTTGTTGAAGGGAGAGAGATACTGGACAGAATTATCCTCATTCATGAATTGGTGCACTCATCTGCTAAAACAAGAGAGAAGGAATGGTTATCAACCTTGACATGACTAAAGGTTTATAACCATGTGAATTAGGTGATTTCTGAAAAGGTTCTGTTGGCATTTTGTTTTTGAAATTAGACAGGGAGAACCCGTCTCCCTGTTTATTTATACTAGTTGCTGAACAAATGGGACGAGCCATACATGCTGCCAAGGATAATGGAAGTATAAAGTGATTTCCTATAGCATCAAGTAAAACCTTGTCCCCTCATCATTTTGTGGATGACATTGCCCATGTAAGCTTATGAGAAGGCTGCTGGACAATTGGCCAATGCAAAGAAGCCCCAAGGCTTCTTCCTCAGTATATCAGAGAGAAAACATGCCATAATCTGCAGGTTTTTTTGATTTTGAGAAGGTTGATTTCTCCAACAAGTACCTGGGAATTCCCTTGTTCCAAGGCAATTATGGAATGTGCTGGCGGATAAATTCATAAGGAAAATGGAGAGTTGGTAGGGTCACTGGGTGTCTTCTACTGTGCAGCGTGAAACTTCAGTTTTTGTCTGCTGCCCTACAAGCACTCACAGTTGACTTCATGCCTATGATGATGATTCCAACATCAGTCAGAAGGAAACTTGAAAGCATCCAAAGAAAGCTTGAAAGCTTTGCAAATGGTCTATGAGAGCTGAGAGCAAAGATATATATGGATCATTGAGAAAGGCTGATTATGGAACAAGGTATCACAAAGTAAATATTCGGATTCAATAGCCACAGAGAGGTTCATTTTGTCCTTAAGGGTTGGCCTTGTGGATTTCTTGTTTGAATGTAGTGACCTGATTCTGAGATTTGTTCAGTGGGATGTCAGCAAAGGCAACAAAGTACGCTTTATGGAAGACCCCCCATCTAAAATTGGGAAAATGCTAGTAAGGATGGCAATGAAGCTCTGTAGTAGTATACTCTTCAATATGTAGAATTATGGTTTAACAATTATGTGGAGATCCAGGATAGATACCCAATTTGGAAGGACCCTTCTCTTCTTAATGAAAACCTTAAGGATAGGTGTCTTGTTTCTTTGTTGAATAGGAGATCCTTGACGGATTTTCTCTGCTAAGTTGGTGCGGGAGACTGCTAAATCTGGTGAGTACAATGTCAGGGAAGGACATGAGCAATTGCTGGATCTTAAAGAATATTATCACCCTCTTCCATTCTGGATGAACATCTGGAAGTGTGAAGTTATTCCTAAGTACCAGATGTTTGACTGATTGGCTGTTAAAACAAGATCCTTTCTCAGGAAAACTTGAAGAAAATAGGTTTCCCTGGTTTCTTCTGTTGTGAGCTATTTCAAAACAGTGAGGAGACTACTAATCACCTTCTTGTAAATTGTGAATTCTCCAAGGCTCTTTGGAACAAACTTCTCAACCTCACATGCTATGAGATGCATTTCCTTTTCTCTTTGCATGAATCCTCCAGATAGAAATCATTACAAAGCATTTGGACAAGGGTTGGATTTAGCAGGTACGTAAATTCCTCTTATCATGGATAATTTGGAATTGATTGACGAAATTCACGCATATTTCAAAACAAGGTAAGATCAGAAGATAAAGTCAAATAAGAAACATGAGGCCAAAAAAGAAGAGAGTTAGCCTAGAGTGAAAAATTCTTGATCTCTGAAATCTCAAAACTGAATTTTTGATGGCGCCTCGAAAGGTAACCTTGCCCCCACAAGGGTCGAGGGAGGGTGCATGGACAATATGGGAAAGTTGATTTTCTGCTATATTGAGGATGTTGGCATAAATAACTATGTTGAGCTATGGGAGGTCGCAACAAATGGATGTGACAAAAGAACCATGACTTCCAACATCATCTATATTGAAATATGTAGAGGAGTTTGAGGTCATAGCCATGGGGAAAGGAGGTAGCTTTGAAGTGAAATAATTTATTTTTGCATTGGCTCAAACTGAGCAATTTGTGGAATGTACTAAAATTCATATAAATATGGAAACTTCATCCCCTGTAGTAGCAAAATTTTAAGGAAGTTGTAATGTGACCAACTACAACAATCTAGGGTAATGAGTATTGTTGCGTAAATGAGCAAAGGCAATGAATTTGGATGTGATGGACATAATTGCTCAGTGGCTTTGATGGACAGGGTTGCTCATTTTCTAGGATGATCAGAAAATTCTTGGTGGTTTAGATCGCCAAGATCAATAAAAGATGACCAAAAAGAGACAAAAGAAAGAAAAAAATAGATCAGGCTCACTGAATTCCGAAAGAGGGATTATTCAGCTACTGAAAATGAAGAGCAAAAGATGCCCATTCCGTTTCAATGACCAGCCATCAAGGTGAAGGCATAAAGAGAACACCTATGAGAGCTGAGAGGAAGCATTGGATAAAAGTGTTATCCAAGGGAAGAGCTACAGCCCATAGTAGGAGATGTTGTGGTTGACTCGCTGCACTACAAGCACAGATGCTTGAAACGTTGCAATTCTATCTGGTTGCAGAGAATGACTAAAGAATGAATGGTGATCAAGGTGAGAGGAAGATAGCATGGTACCACCTCAAGAGGCCATAGAAGCACTTTCAAAGAGAAGGCAACCTTCAAGCAATAGAGGAGGAGGAATTGCATCATTACTCTATCCAAATGTGCCATGCAAGGAGAAAAAGGGGAGACTACACTCCACCAACTTCACCACTTGGAAGTCCAAGGAAGGTAGAACAAAAGCATCAAAGCAATCAATGAAGGTATGCACAAGATGAGTCTTTCATCATTTGTTTCCCATGTAGAATGAAGGATCATGTAGCACATGAATATGTGTAAGAGGAAACAATCCACCACTAAAGAGCCCAAGCTCTTTTGGAAAGGGGGAAGGAAGGATCCACTTTTCAAGAAAATGTTAAGAGGAAGGAAAAGAAGACAATGAAGTCACAGTCCACGAGAAAGAGGAGGAAATTATTTCCATGAGCATTTACATGTCTAAACAATTTTTGAAGTAATTGAAAGATGACTGATTGGGATACAAAATGTTGGGAACTTTATCCACATCCTCACCCCAAGGATGGAAAAGGGAAGCAAGGGTAGCCACAAACAAAAGAGGAAGAAGTAGAGCCTACCATAACACAAAAGAAGCCAAGCTCACCAAGGTAGAAACAAGCATGGAAGAATATTCTTTACAGGTATCCATTGCCATTGCAAGCAAGTAGTGGTAAGGACTTATCTTTTGATTTTGAGATTGAGTGTTTGTGTAACTTGCAATGAAGATGCTTGAAAACATGTTAATTTGCATCCAAAAGTATGAGCAGCACTCTTAGCGATTACCATTCCAAAAGCATTTCCAAATACATTAATGGTTCTTTTTGTTATGATGCACAAGTAGGGAACTAACTCCACTTGGCCTAGCAAGTAGAAAGGCATTCCACTCATCAATTATGAGTATGGTACTATGGAGCAACGTGTCCACTTGGGAGGCACAACAAGGGACAGCCATATGCAAGTGTTTGTGTCATTTTCAGCCATTTATATTCTTGAGTTTCATGTTCATGTTTATGTAAATAAGATATGGCATTCTCATCACTTATTGTAGTGTGTGCATAGCGAGGATGGTGGAAGGGAATTACTTTGTTAGTTCAAAGCACTCCAAGCAAGAAATTACACAAACACTTCTAGAAAATTGAGAAGCATTCACACATTGCAGTTCAAAAACCACAATAGTGGCAACAAGCTGGTTTGCTTTTTTATTACCATAGTATGCATATTTTTCGCATGGCAATGTGTTGTAGCATGTAATCCAAAACAGATTTGAAATGGCATCCATTGTACTTGTAACATATAAATTTTTCACATGGCAACTGTTGTAGAATGCAAGTTTGGGGATGACAATATCTTGTATTGTGTGTTTTCACTAGGGCAGTGGGTTATAGTAGGAAGAATCAAAATAGATTTGTATCCATGTTTATTTAAACATAACAGACATTGGAATATGTTGTTTTCTATCCCAGGGGATTGTAACTGGAATAAAAGATCATATTAGTATGAGCATGGCAATGTATGTTTCAGTTTGAAAAATGAAACCGTAATGGCTCACTCTTGGTTTACTCTCCATGGGGAAGAGGAAAAGCAATTGGAGGATGTGTAGTTTGCCACTCATTCATTTGTGGGGGAGGCAGGGGAGGGGCGGAAGGTGCAAGCAGCTAGCTTCAACATAATGAAATAAAATGAACCAAATAGTTCAATATGAAGACTGAAAGAAGCATCTTGTAGCAATCGGGAAAAAGGAAGACACCGAAATCATCAAGAAACATCCATATAACATCAAAAAGAATGCAAGTGATGCCATGTTGACAAGCAAGGTATGGACATCACTTGAAATGCTTCAACGACACGATGGAAACATTACTGATCTGGTTTTGCAGAAGCAAAAGATTGGAATGATAATCAAGTTTTTGTTCGGTATGAAGGATGCATAATCATTTCAAGGAAGAAGGTAAAAATCTGTAATTTTCATCTTCTCCCTAAGGGATTAGCTTAGTACTTTAGTTATATAGTTTGTATCTCCAAAGTCAATAATAAACAAGACCGAAAAAAAAAGAAAAAGAAAAAGAAATAAATCTCTTGAAATAAATAAAGGGGGACTGTTCAGCTATTGAAGAGGAAGGGCAAGAGGTGTCCATTCAGTTCCAGTGACCACCCATCAAGGTGAAGGCATAAAGGCAAGGCCTACGAAATCTGAGAGGGCACATTGGACAGGAGTGTTATCGAAAGGAAGGGCCGCAGTCCATGGTAGGCGAGGCTTGGATTGATTCCAAAGAGGAGTTGCACTTGTACCCTTCTCCATTGGAGCCATGTCCACTTTTTGATTTTATTGAGCTCAAAACCAAACCCAACAGGTGGCCATTTTCATGTTGGAATTTCCCACATCGGGTAACTCCAAGGTAAATCCTTGTTATGTGAGAATTCTTATGTGTACGAATTTGAACTTATTTCCTTTCATGTTGTTCATGGTAAATGTTTTGGAATGAATGGTCTCTTCAAATGGAACAATTCTTCAAGCATTTGTACTTGAAGTAATGGCTGTAACTGTAATTCATGTGGGTTTATAAAAAATGTTTGCACATTAACTGTAATGGGTTTTCCGCAATCAATCCCTAAATTGGACAAATTGGTAGATGAAGCTGCCAATTATTCTGCATCAATTTGGAGTTTGTGAAACAGAGTTGCTTTAGCTGAACAAGCACAACATAAGGCCCTATACCGATAAGATAAACTATGATTAGGTTGTGTACATATGTACATGTTGACCCTGTTTCAGCACCGTAAGCAGAGAAAATTATCTAGAACTTCGTTGGCACCACCACCCTTAGAACTTGAGATGAATAGTTTATTATTGACTTATGAGATAACCAGTGTTACGCGGGGACGTCTCTCGGAGGTTTATATCACGTCTCGAACGTCTCGGGGACTTGGGGATGGGGACGAGATGTTTCCCTGCCGTCCCCATTTTCCAAAAAATAAGGGGGACGTCCCCTAAAAACAAGGAACGCACCTGGGACATCCCGGGCGCAAACAAGGTTTAGGGATTTCGTTGGGGACGTCGTGACGTCCCTGGGACGTAGGGGACGTCCCGTGGACGTCACGACGTCCCCAACGACTTTCACGCCAAGCAAAAGCTAAAACAACTCGTAATATATCATTTTTATGTTTTTTAAAATATTTTTAAAAACTTTTAATGCTTTCTAATTAAAAGCAACATGACCTAACCCTAAAAGCAACAAAAAAAACTTGTAAAAAGAGCATTTCACACTCAGTCTAATCACACCAAGCAAGAGCAAAAAAAAGAGAAGGAAAGAGCAAGAGTAAAAAAAAGAGAAGGCAAGAGCAAGGAGCAAGGTGCAAAGAGCAAGAGCAAGAGCAAGAGGTATGTACATACATTACTAATTTACTACCATTTTTATTTTTTTTATTTTTAATTTCCAAATGCAAAGTTGAAAGTGAAGGCATTGCATTTGCTTGTATTTTTTTTTCTATTTGGATTAACAAGTGATGGAATGAGATAAAATTCTCTCCCAAACTTGCTTTTTGCAACCCCCTGGTATTCCGGAACCTATTCTCCTGTGCTTGGACTAACCGTCCCACTTGCTAGCTTGGTCGCACCCTGCTTATTCAAATGTTGACTTCACATATCAACAAATGCGTAGGTTTTTTTTACTATTTTAAGAGATTTTTTGTGTTTACACTCCAATTTGCGCATCCCCACACACAAGATTGAAGGCTATCGTAAAGGTCCCAACAAAAAGAAAATATTAATAACAATGAAAGAAAACGCCGCAAATACATGGTTTTGGCTGCAAATTTATGTTTTTTTAAAAGAAATTTGAGTATTTATAAGTTGCCGAGTATTCTCGAGTATTGGCCGAATATTGCCGAGTTTTTCTCGAGTTTTTTTTGGGGGTCTGCCAAGTGCGAGTATTCCAACTATGAGATAAAGCATAAAGGGAGGGCATTTTTATTACTGTTAAAAAAAATGTATTCATCGCTATTTTTAATTTTTTTTTATATTCATTGTTTTATTGTATTGTATAGTTATATTGTTTTGTATTTTAATTATTGCAGCTTCAAAATGAGTTCCGATAGTGATTATCACGCTGAATATGAGGTTGAAATGGGTGTGCAAGGAGAAGGAACACAATCAGAAACGCCTAATACTTCTACTAGTTCACAAGGGAGTGTGGACGAGTTCAGTTGCCCTCCGAAATGTTGAAGAAGTATGCTAGAGTGGCTTTTGATAAGAAAAAACCTTTGAAACAATTTGGTCAAATTATGCAGGGTCCTAGATCAAACATTTTAGGGGGCACTAAAATATGGAAATGTAACATATACTCATTATCTTGGTTAGGGAACATTACTAGGTTGAATGCACATTTATTGCACATTGCGGGGAAAGGTGTAGGCATGTGTGGACAACTATCACTTAAAGAGAGGTCAAAAATGGTAAAGCTGTATAATGGAGATATGGTGGAAAAGGTTCCAGAAGTTTGCGGTCGTCATGTTAGTGGCACTGACACCCCTTCTAGTTCTATGAGAATTAATACTGGTAGTGTTACAGGTGCATCTTATGAGGTGTCTGAATTGAATGCTTTTGGTAGTAGTAGGGGGAAGAGGAAGGTTGTGGTCTCCAATCCAGTTGTTGAAATGTATGATACAAAGGCTAGAGAAGAGGCTGATGATGCCATTGGAAAATTCTTTTTTACTACTGGCATTTCATTTCATGCTGCTTGCTCTCCTTATTTCAAGGAGGCTATGGCTAAGGTAGTCAAAGCAGGTGTGAGTTATGTGCCCCCAGGATACATGAAGTTGAGAACCACAATCTTGGATAGGAACTATTCCAAGGTTAATTTACTGATGGAGGAAATGAGGTGCACATGGGTCTCTCACGGTTGTAGCATCATCATGGATGGGTGGACAAATTTCAGACACCACCCACTCATAAATATCATTGTTTCATGTAGAGAGGGTCCTTACTTTTTGAGGGCAGTTGATTGTTCAGGGAAGAAGAAGGATGCAAAGTTCCAATTCACCATTTTGCAAGATTCTATTGAGGAGGTTGGCCCTGCCAACATTGTGCAGGGTATTACAAATGCAACTTATGTGTGCAGGGTAGCAGGTAAGCTTGTCGAGGCTCATTACTGACATATATATTGGACCCCATGTTGTGTGCATGCCATGAACAATGCACTAAAAGATATTGGAAAAATTGATTGGGTCAAAAATGTAGTGGCTGATGCTAGACATGTGCATATGTTCATCTGCAACCACCATACGTCATTGACACTCTTCCGTAACTTTTCGAGGAAGGAATTCCTCAAGCTGTGGACACACATTTTGCATCATATTTTATTTTGCTGGATAGGATGGCTGAGTTGCAGGAATCATTACAGTGTATGCTCATGACATCAGAGTGGTCTAGGTGGGATGGGTCAAAGACAAAGCAGGGGAAGAAGGTGAAAGCAATTGTGGTGAATGAAACATTTTGGATAGATGTGAGATATATCACATCCATAATATCTCTAGTTTTCAGTGTGATAAAATATGGGGATTCTGAGAGCCCTAGCCTTGGTGAGATATACAAATGTATTGATAGTATGCTTGGCCAGATGAAGGTTGTTGTTCGAGCAAGGGACCCCACCTTGGAGTTCTACCATCACCATATTCAACCTATCATTGACCAGAGATGGGAGAAGTTGAACATTCCTTTACACATGGTTGCATATGCACTAAATCCAAAGTGGTATGTTGGGAGGCCTGATAGAGTTCTCCCAGTAGATGATGAGGAGATGAGGAAGGGTTTCTTGAAAGCCCTAAAAAAAATGTATAATGCAGAGGATGCTTCACGAGTCAGAACTGATTGGCTACAAAAAATCATTAAAGATAAAGAGGACCACATTGGCATAGGAGAGTCCAGTTAGTTGGTGGCGATTGTATGGACATGCGGGATTGCCACGTACACTTGCTATTCGTCTTCTTTCTCAGGTTTCTATTTCCTTTGCTTTTGAGAGGAATTGGTCAACATATGGGTGGATCCACTCTCTTAAGAGGAACAAACTTACCTCTAAGAGAGTAGAGAAACTTGTTGCTGTACATAGTGACTTACGTCTCATGGATCACAAGACACCTACGTGCAAGGAGAGCCCAACACTGCAGTGGGATGTGGATCCTGAGGATGCAAGGCGGATTCATGAAGATCAGGAGTAGTGATGATTGGTTGATATCTCCTTTGCAAATGCAGATGACGTTGATACAGATACTCTTAGTGAGGAGTGGTTTGCAACTGTTCCTTCGAAGGGCTCTAATAGCAATTTTTGAGTTATACTTGTCACTTGTCATTTTGGTTATGTAATGTCATTTTGGTTATGAGACATGACATAATATTTCATAGCATATGTAATGTGGGTGTAGTTGTGCTCTTCTCATGTTGATTATTGAAGAGTAAGACTAACACTTGTTTTTAATGTTTAGCGTTACTATTTACTATTTAGTCTTTCATTGTCATGTTGAAGTTTTGAACATTGAATATAATATATAAAGCTGTAGCATTTTGGGCCTTGGCTTATGTGATGAATAATTGGATTAATCATTAATGGTTTCAATCTTCAAACTTTCAATTTTAAGTCTTAGGTTATTGAATTATTCGTGTTACATTTGTAAAATTAATAAATTATATATATATTTTATTAGCCGTCCCTTTGCCGTCCCCCCAGCCGTCCTGAAATTTTCAAAAAAATTTGTTGTCCTGGAAACCATAGTTACCATGTTCAAAAAGTTCGGGTTGTTCGGATAGGGAAAAATGTTCGGAAGTTTGTAAATATTCAGTTCGGTTCGGTTTGGCTCGAAAAAATTATAAATTTTAAAAAAATATAAAATATGAATAATTACCAAAAAATTTATAAAAACTAAAATACTTATTAATAATATACTAAAAGTTAAACCTAAAATAATTAAATTTATGTATCTAGTTACTAAAGTAACTTAAACATTCGGTAATAAATTCAAGTATTACTATTATTAAGTATTAATCTCTACATATTGCTATTAAATTATTAATGTCTCTAAATAATAAGAAGTTGTTTGGTCCAAAAAGGTGCAAAAATGGGTTTTATGAAAATAAGAAAAATATTACCATCAATGCGTAGAGCTCGAGAAAATATACACTTTTAGAGAAAACAACACCTGAAACGGAGCCACAAAATGAAATTTATGGCACATGCAAGTTTTTGCTGCTACATCTTCCCCGACCCTTTCCAAAAATGGCAATTTTTTTTTCTGTCCTTTCACCAAAAATCCAAAAATGGAAAGAATTTTTTTAGACCCAGAACCCTAAACGAATCTACAGAACAAGTTTGGTTTTCCCTGAACATTCGTTCCGAACCGAATTTGGCCTGTGTTCGTACGAACATGGTAACTATGTCGGAAACCCCGTCCCTACGTCCCGACGTCCCGCCATCTTAGGTAACTATGGAGATAACCCATGAGGATATATGGGAAGGAATGTCATATACTTTAAGATCTTTTGTGGCCTACTGATCTCATGAGCACTGTTTGGGACAACATGTGGTGCAAGGAGGCACTTGTGAGAATGTAGATGCTACTAAAGCCAATGTACTACATGTTGCAGATATGCCGATTCCTCCTCCTAGTCCAAATTAGTGTTTTTAAAGAGGGGAGATAGGTATTATTATTATTATTATATCATCAACAATTTTAATATTTTCATACGTCTGCTTTGCTTTTTCTAATATTAATATTCTCACTGAACCCACCATAGAATGCAATAAGAAATTCTAAAATATCTAAATTGTACTCTTAAACATCAATATAAAAAATTCAAGTCTCAAACTAGATTTAAATTTCCAAAATTTGAAAATTAAATGCATTTAAATTTTAAAAGGCTTAATTGATGCAAGAGGCAAAATGTCTAGGATACATATAAATGATCAATCTGGATTATATATATAGGTAGGAGTATCCATCTATCATCTAGGTTCCACACAAATGGCACAAACTGCCTAAACCTAAAATGTACAATAATTTTCTAATTCATATACTTCAACAAGGTTTCTCAACTATCTTGATTTAGTCTGCGTGTATAAAATAGACAATCACATACAAAATCACCCCACACTATTTTAGGTCGGTAAAATTGCCACATTTATTACAATAGATTTCAGCAGAAACGAACATGCTATCCTCCATGGAGAAATTTGTCTATAGAATGGTAATTTCTAATTTTTGACACTTTACCACATCAACCTGCAGCATACACATTGCATACATGCTTCCCAAGAACAACATTTAGTGACACCAATAATCTAAACCTCAGGGAACTTCTTTTTCACCCAGAATTGTATCTGTCAGGTTTAGAAGAAGGTCGTAATTTATTGGCAGTGTTTTCAAATGCTTTATTGCCCACTCATAAATGCAGTTATGTGGTTATCATCCATCAGACAACTGCCAAAAGGCAAAAATGCAGGTCATTTATATGTTACAGTAACCATAGGAGGTCATATCAACATGCACACAATATAGATCCATTCCATACCTGTTTCTTTTACTGATTTGCATGCAAAAACTTATCCAAAATAGCCCCATTTCAGATCTTTGATACAGGGATCAACACAAAAAGGGGATCCAATGTGGGTTTAGTGTTGATTACTCGATGAGCATATGCATGTGAGTCCTAAAATTGCTATTTGGTATGTGACTGCGACCTTATTGGAAGATCATTTGGAGATACATTGTGGACTGTTTCTTATCTGGGTCTTGCCTATAACAAGAAGACTACCAATCAATTGAGCCACTCACCATTGACACATCGCCAAATGTTTTGAATCCATCCTTTTTTTTTTTTGCCACTCTTAATTTTTGGCCACTGCTGATCCGAAAAACGGGTGCTTGAAATTAACACTTTTAATCGTTTCAAAGGATCTTCAATTTTAATCAACTTAAAAGCATTTTATACTTCCAAAACTTGATTAGAATCTGATTTAAGACTGAATTGAAACTGAAATTAAGTTTGCAATTTACTCAAAATTTCACTGTTCGTTCGAAGCCCCAAAAATCATTGTTTCAGATTTAATTGATTTTTCCAATTTTATCAGTTTTGATTATAGTTGCATACATATTCATATTTGTAATGTAAATTACTTGCAATTATCAGAAAACTGAAAAATCAAAAAGATAGAACACAACACTAGATTGTTTACGGGGTTCGAAATTCCTACGTCCCCGGGTTCATGGTGAACCAATCCATTAATAATTTTAAAAAATGTAAATACAATAACCTTTACATTAACCAATAATGAATAAAAAACCTGCAAAAATGTGTTTCAGACCTTCGAAGGATGTTAATGGAGCTCAGCCTATGTCCTTCACCTTCCTGATCCACTTACAACGGTGTCTCCCTTTGGTTCTACGCATTTGTGTGACTTTAATAGAACATAACTCTGTCACAGAAGCTTCAAATTGGATAAATAATTACACCATTGCGATCGTCTCGAAATTTTGAGCAACTTTCATATATAACTCGAGATCTGAAAGGGAACAAAAGTGCCCCAAAATTACACTTTTTTAAAACTGTCTCCTTATTCTTTTACACAGACTTGACACTTGTTTATTACAAATACAAGTGAGCTTTATTTATACCACTTACAAGAGAGTGGAGGGTTGGTAAGACCGCTTATCTTTTTAGATGAGGTGCTGGGTGCAAATCTCCCTTCCATAGGTTTAGACGCTCAATTTAACCATTGACTCCATATTTGGTGGGAAAAAGATATGATAAGCCTTTAAATAGTTTTTTGTCCACAAAATCCTCTTTATCCCATGGGATTAAACTTATTTCCGTGGATTGGATTAAATAAAATATTATTATTATTATTTTAAATCCAAAGCCACTAAAAACCTGCCAAGTGTCACGCCATAATATGCCATTTGTCCATGTCATAGTGTGTTACATTATCATTTGACCACAACTTTGACTATGCATATCTTTCGCATACGAACTCAGATTTGATTCGTTCAAAATGCGTCAGAAAGCTTGCGACAAGCTCTATACTATGGAACTGATTTTTAAAAAAATTGAAAGACCATCAATTTTGTCTTGTCGCCAATTGCCACGTGCCACCTTGCCATTGGTCCCCCTGTTGACCAAAGTTGACTTCCATGTTGACTAAACTTTGACCGGACATAACTTGAGCTCAGAGTGTCTGTTTTTCACGTTCTTACAGTCGTCAAAAATTTCTCTGAAGGCTCTACTGCATTGGCATGGTCTAGAGAAGTTTAAGGAATTTTTGACACTGAAAAACATCCCCTGATCACTCCTCCCTACTGAGAAGACTTTTTGTCCACAAAAATTGTTTATCAACTCTCAAATAATGCTATCTCTTCCTGCATTGCACAAACACATACAAGAACCCAAAATAACATTATAGGTTAAAACAAATGCAAATAGTGGATTGGCTAGTCACATAACCGATTTGATAATAACACCCAATGAAGCTAGTGTTCAACTGAAATGTTGCAACCCTGTCAACTCTGCGCACAACTGTGAACTGTTATACGCTACTGTAATGCTATCACAAATAATTGACCAGAATATAACACCCATTCTATTACGGAAAGCTAGTATTCAACTGTCACTTTGTGATACAGCCAACTACTTAAATTACAATTTCATAACACAAATTAGTATACCAGACATCTAAACTACCCACAATTAGGCTAGTGTCCACTATCCATCTGAAACTGTAACAACTGCAAGTATTCACTATCCAGAATAAAAGAGACTATCAATGCCCCAAATAGCTATAGTCAACAACTGAATCCACGTGAATCTGCCCAAAACACTGTATCGCCGTCACAAATTATAAGTCAGATAATAACACCCATCTATAACGGAAGCTAGTGTTCAACTGACACTTTGTGATTACGCTGATTACAACTGCAAATATTCACTATCCAGAATAATTAAACCATCAACGCCGAAAATGGCTATAGTCAAAATCTAAATCAAAATGGCTATATTTTATCTATACATTGAACTGTAAAGGGATAGATTATACACTGTATGCTTACCCAAATTGGTAAACTGCCATAATTTGCAAAATGATCCCCTGGCGCCTTTGCAAACCAGTTTTTCAGTGTAATAAATTTACACCCTAATTGCAACCACATCTGATAGTTACAAAAATCAAATTTGCCAAAAATAAGGGTCTTATAAATTAGTGCAAATAACACATGTGGATACAAAAAGTTTGTCTATTTATTACAATATCAAACAGGGGCCCGAATGGGTCTTATAAGCGTCCATAATATTTGCACAAATGACAACACGATAAAACTGCAAGTTTCAAAATAGACATTCTAACGATGCCCATATCCATGTATACTGTTGTCAGAAATGGAATAACCAACCCAAAATGTGAGAAGATGAATATGAGTATGATGAACCTATCACTCAAATCTTCTTTACGATTGCTTCCAAATTATTTCAAAGTTGAATATTAACATAGGATCAAAATCCCTAAAATATAGCTTTGAAAATGTTTGCATACTATCACCAGTTACTGTAATGCAAACATAAGGTTGAGGAATGTTTTACCCATCCAATTACTTGGATTTCTCCGTTTAGGTGGTTTTACTTCCCCAGTACTAGAATGAGCATTTACATGAGTTAGATCAACAAATTTTGGTTTGACATTATTTTCCTTTTTAACAACTTTCCAATGTTGCATTGAAGGAACATACCAACACATCTTAACATCATGACCATTCCTTTTACAATGGGAATAAAATTTAACTTCCTTATTTTTAGGAGTCTTACCCATTTTGTTATTTCTTGAACTCTGTTTAGGAGAATGATTTCTCTATTTAGGAGAGGTAACCTTTTTTCCATTTCTCGCCTTACCAAGGAGAGATTGGTCTTTAGCACCTGCCTTATCACTCACAAAAGGTATTAACTTCTTTATCATATTTTTTCTCTTTCATCAATATGCTGCAAAATGATTAGTACCTTCACAAAACGTGCAAGGAAAACCATATTTTTGTCTACCGAAGTTATATTGTTCAAACTGAAAGAGAGTTTTA
Organism: Taxus chinensis; assembly: GCA_019776745.2. Lineage (NCBI taxonomy): Eukaryota > Viridiplantae > Streptophyta > Pinopsida > Cupressales > Taxaceae > Taxus > Taxus chinensis. The sequence continues at coordinate 671,828,983 of CM034149.1, read as the reverse complement.
GAAGTTTTAGGATTTAATTTCCCCTTAGTGCTATTTTTAGTGTAAGTGGGAGGAGTTGGAATTTCATTATCTCGTTTACCTGCTTTCTTACACCTTTCATTGTTTCTCTTGATGGTGGAATCCTGTAATTCTAGAGGCGTAGATCCTTGGCTGTTGGAAGTTTGTCTTCCTTCAGCTGCTTCGGAACTTTCTCCAATTTCCATTTGTCCACTAGAATAACCCAAACCGAGGCTGATCCTCTACCTGTATTGGGTTAGCATCACCTTGTTCATTTTTACCAAGGCCCTTTCCGTTAAATCTCATCTTAACTATTAGTTTAGACCCAATTCCCTTAGTGTGTTTTTCAAACTGACCCAAAGGAATATTTGAAACTGAATGAGAGAAAGAATTAAAATGTGAACTTACAGTGCATTTTGTCATAGTACTTGCATCTAATTTGGAAAGCATTTCCTTCTTGTGTTCATCTTGTTGCAGCTTTGCCAAGAGGGCATCCTTGGTCCGTATTTCTTCTTGCAACTCTTTAACAAAACCCATCAACTTCTTGCTCTGTACAAGCATCTCGTTGACATATTCCTCTTTCTTGGTTATAGAGGATTGAGGCTCAGATTTTAACCGCACTATTTCCTCTTCTAAGGAATTAAAATTAGCTCTCAGGAAAATTTTCTTCCTGGAGTTGGCGGTTTATGGCTTCAAGCTCATCCAGTTGCTCTTGTTTGGATGACTTTCCTATGATTCCTTGTTTTTGCAAACACAACCTGTACTTCAAAAAATGCACACTGCAAAAGAAGATTAACAAGCCCCAAAATGTCTGCACATTGAAAACTGAAATCAATACTGAAACTGAAGTGAAATTTTCAAACACAATTAGAAGCTAATCCGGCAATCTAACTGCTCTGATACCAAACTTGCTCGGAGATTAGCAAGTTTGCAAGCGTAATAACCAGCTCTAATACCAAACTTGCTCGGAGATTAGCAAGTTTGCAAGCGTAATAACCAGCTCTAATACCAAACTTGATCTGAAAATGGATGCTTGAAATGAACACTTTTAATCGTTTCAAAGGATCTTTAATTTTAATCAACTTAAAAGGATTTTATACTTCCAAAAATTGATCAAAATATGATTTAGGACTGAATTCAAACTGAAATTAAGTTTGCAATTTACTCAAAATTTTATTGTTTGATCGAGGCCCCAAAAATCATTGTTTCTTGATTTAATTGATTTTTCCAATTTTATCAATTCTGATTATAGTTGCATCCATATTCAAATTTGGAATGTAAATTGCTGCAAATAATTAGAAACTGAAAATAAAAATCAGAACAAAATACAAGATTGTTTACGGGGTTCGGAATTTTTACATCTCCGGGTTCGTGGTGAACTGATCCATTAATAATGTTAAAAAATGTAAATACAATAACCTTTACATTAACCAATAATGAATAAAAAACCTACAAAAATGTGTTTCCGACATTCGAAGGATGTTAATGGAGCTCAACCTATGTCCTTCACTTTCCTGACCCACTTACAACGGTGTCTCCCTTTGGTTCTACGCCTTTGTGTGACTTTAACATAACATAACTCTGTCACAGAAGCTCCAAATTGGATAAATAATCACACAATTGTGATTATCTCGAAATTATGAGCAACTTTCATATATAACTCGAGATCTGGAAGTGAGCAGAAGTGCCCCAAAATTGCACTTTTCCAAAACTGTCTTGTTATTCTTTTACACAGACCTGACACTTGTTTATTACAAATACAAGTGAGCTTTATTTATACCACTTACAAGAGGGTGGCGGGTTGGTAAGACCGCTTATCTTTTTAGATGAGGTGTTGTGTTTAAATCCCCATTCCATAGGTTTAGGTGCCCAATTTAGCCATTGACCCCATATTTGGTGGGGAAATGATATGCTAAGCATTTAAATAGTTTTTTGTCCACAAAATCCTCCTTATCCCATGGGATTAAGCTTATTCCCGTGGAATGAATTAAATAAAATATTATTATTATTATTTTAAATCCAAAGCCACTAAAAACCTGCTAAGTGTCACACCCATAATATGCCATTTGTCCACGTCAAAGTGTGTCACGTCATCATTTGACCACAATTTTGACTATGCATATCTTTCGTATACGAACTCAGATTTGGTCCGTTCAAAATACATCAGAAAGCTTACAACAAACTCTATACCATGGAATTAATTTTTAAAAAAATTAAAAGATCATCAATTTTGCCTTGTCGCCAATTGTTATGTGTCACCTTATTATTGGTCCACGTGTTCACCAAAGTTGACTAAACTTTGACCAAACATAACTTGAGCTCAAAGTGTCCATTTTTCACGTTCTTACAGTCGTCGGAAAGCTCTCTGAAGGCTCTACTGCATTGGCATGGTCCATAAAAGTTTAGGGAACTTTTGACACTGAAAAATATCCCCTGATCAACTGCTCAACATTTTTCTTGTATATTTTTCCTTTGTATAATTGTATAACCATTATCATTTGCTGCGGCAACTGTAGTTTTGTTGTTGGATTATGTAGATGTTCGTTGTATTGCCCCATTGTTGTTTCCCTCTATCTAAGCTGTTTGTCCTCCATCTCCATAATGGGGTTTAGAACATTACTCTATACCATTATCATAACTCCCACTCCTTACCTAAAGAAATAAACATAGACAATAGTTGATAAATCTATTTTTAGCTTCTATTCCTACTCATGCACCAAGGTTGTGGGTTCCCGTAATGCAAAACATTAGGGAAGTGGCTATGATCATTGTTAAGCCTCCTTTACAACTTGATGTATATTCAATGCTATTTGTAATTTTTTGAATCTTCACATGAGAAATATTTAATTTTATAGCTTACACACTTCATCATAATGCCACGGGCATATGATGACTATTCCGAGTGCCTCAGTGCCAAATCAATGAATTAGTGTATATGTTCAAACTCAAACTCACACATGCAATGCTCCTCTCTCCTTGGTAATCGGAAAGTTTTTGTTACTAAGGTTCTTATGTCTCCGTTATTGTACCACATGCAACCAAGAGAGAAGTACCTCATGCATCAAGGGAAAATTATGTGATGTAAACCAAACATGAAGTCCTCTACGACATTTATTGACAATAGATTTCTCTTTTCATGTTGCATGTGTCATTTTACACAACCATGACTATTGTCACCTCATACAAACATTATGATACTTTGTCAATGCCTTGAGATATACAATTCATAAGCCATGTAAACATTAAGATTATCTATATTAGTTCTTTGAATGGTAAAGACAATTTTGATAAACATAGTCGGTTTGAATAGGTTCTTGAGAACACTAATCCTACAAGATAAAAACAAAAACCCGATAATGGTTGATACCTTGAGATTCCTGCTTTTTAACTGTTTATTTTAGTATACTTAAGTATACTATACTTTGTTGTATAGCGAGTTTTCATTTCCCAAGCACTGTTTTTTTGTGCATACTTGTGTAAGTTGAAATTTTGTTATTCATTTTCTTGTTTAAACATTGAGGTGCTATTTGTTTTACCCTTTTTGCAGGTAGATTTGGACAATCTAGATCCCACAAAGTTTCCTCAAGTGGAAAACCTCACTTTTCTGGATTGTATCATAGATGAAGGCGAGATGTTGTACATACCACCTAAGTGGTGGCACTATGTGAGATCTCTTACTACAAGTTTTTCCGTTAGTTTTTGGTGGAATGTATCGAGTACTGATGATGATGGTACTGAATAAACTATTTTCATTTGAAGCATGTAATTATACAATCCATCACACAGTATGCCATCTGGTAATGGTGAGTTATACAACGTGTTGGTTAAGTTCTCTTTTTAATCAAATATTCTTTTCCTTAATCCAAACTAAATTGATGTTTGATTGCATTTCAACTTCTTTTATGAATGTCTTGGAATCATTAACAATAACTTCTCTTGTAAAAGAAAGCTCCTTCTCATGATATTTAATGCATAACTATAATGCTAACTTTTGATATCATATATAAAAACATACATATTTGGATTGCTTATGTGGAGGAAACATGGTAACGAGGAGACACAAATTTGTAATATCTCTTTCAAGGGTTGAAACTGAAAAAGAAGAAACCACACAAACCCAAGTGAAATTAAATCTGATTTTTTATAACAGCCGCTGTAATATCCTCTAAAACCGTAGGGTGAACTGTATAAGAGCTTAGAATTCACTAAACCATGCACAACGGTTGGAAATAATTCTAAATAATTATTTCAATTACGACAATCAATATCCATCCAATTGACAACAAACAAATGGAGAAAATCAACGAAGGTATATTGTTGTACTTAAATTTATGTTAGAAGCAAGACAACCACAAACAAAGGTTGAAAATAGTAAATAAACCCTTCCAAAAATCACCAAAATGTAGATTCTGGCCTTATGAATTATGGAGATTCAGAATATAAAATCAAATATGAAATTTGTGCCTTAGAAAGCACCAAACCAGTTTCAAATCCTAGTCGCTCCCTTAGGGAAGAGCTCCAAAAATGATGTAAAACTTTTGCAATTCTTCTTCTTGATGTCTCTAACCCAAATCAACAAGCAATCCTTCAAGAGATGTTTTCAATTCACCCACATGGAGAGTTTTTCGTTCTCCACCAAGCCACAAGGAAGGTTTTTGTCTTCTTTAGATGCCACACAAGAGGGTTTTCGTTCTCAAGTGGAAAGGTATTGAGCAACTTAGCCCAAAAAATCAATTGTAGATATAAAATGTGCCAAAGATGATTTCCAAATGAGCCCCTAAGACTCCTTTTATATCCTTTGCTTGGTGCCAAAGGCCAATTAGATGATGACCAACCTCTTTAAGCTTCACTTTATCTTTTAATTTGCCTTTATAACTCTGCCAACCTAGCCGACCTGCCTTATAAAGGAAAACACTAAAAGAAAACTTTAAAATTAATAAAAAAAGCTGAAACAAAGTTCAATTACTTCCCTTGTTTACTAATTCTTCTTCATCACAGGAAGAGAATGGCAATATGTCTTCATTCTACATTAATATGAAAAGGGGACATTACAATCCTCCCTTCCCAAAATTGCTTGTCCTCAAGCAATTGCAAGTGCCTGGATTCCAAATAAGTCTTAGTTGCTCCTTTGTGCAAATACCATCCAAGCATTGGTGGCCCATAATTTCTTTCATGTTGTCCCAAATACCAATGTAATCTTGCTCTTCTCTTTCAAAATTCAGAATGAGGGTAACTAGAATTCCACCATTACTTGCACAAAATAGTACACGTATGTTAGTGTGTAGTGAATACAACTCCTGACTATTAAAATGTCTCTTTCTACTCTAAAACCTTGAGAAGAACAAACTGAAAACGCACCAAACAACAGTCCTCAAATTGGCCCTTGGGCCAAGTTGTTTCCCATCCCACATTTCTCTTATGATTAGGTAATCAATTCCTTTAGGGAAATAGTACCAAGGTGACTGTATGGGGGTTGTATAGTGACTACAACCGCCATGAAATGCTTGAAATTTTTTCAACCATATGACTGGAAGCTCCTTTCCCGGTGTCTTATAAGAAGACAAATAGTTGGAGAAGTTGTGAACAATAGATGAAAGGAGGGTACAATAGTTGTAAGCATGCCATATCTTCAAAGTTCCCTACTCTATCAATGTTATGGGGGCTGACAACAAGGTTACAACTGATAGCAACATGGAGGGAAGGGGCTTGAAAATGTTCATGACAATCACATGTGAACTTATGGCAAGTTGCTTGAAATCCCAAAATTTGGTGTTCTCATTACTTCCATTCAAACCAACAACTTCTAGCTGATATGCAATATCTAGAACTATTTGATAACATTTATCATGTTGATTTGAGACATAAAATTTGTGAACTCAACCTCTTCTCTTAATGAAGTACTTACCTCAAGAGCACGCTTATCTTTTTTCTCCTTTAGATACATATCATCAATTCCCTCTATGACTGACATATGTACCACTGCAAATTCATCATAATGTCCCCCCCTTTCCCATATTCCTTTCGGTTCTTTCATGGAACCATGGGTTAGCAATACATAGAAAAGAAAATTAGAATTCTTATCAAGCTTATGATGCCTCAAACATGCCACGCTAGAATTCTTCCCCACTTCATACAAACTTATCAAATTCTTTCCTTTCCATAAGAAAAGAGGAAAAATCAAAACTGAAATCTTTACCTTCACCTTCTCTAAGCTTCAAGGTTTTACTCAGATTCCACAGATGTAAGCAATCTATGCAACTCTTCATCATATCTCTTCTTCTCTCAACCATCATGTGCAAAACAACCCTTATCTTGAAGTCCAAACTCGTGGCAAAGAGTTTGTGATGATCAACCCAACATGATGATAAAAAAGGAAACAAAGGACCCGAAATATGTGTGTACCTTGGGCTGTCATAAAAAACCACTCCACAGACATTGCTTGGGAGATGTATAATGAGTCCTTGGAAAAGATTCTTCTCCCAACCTTGGCTCCTTTACCCCATTAGCATAATTATGATCACCAAATCATGGCAATGACAAATAATGATGCAATAGATTACTGTTATGATCAAACAAATTATCAGATGACTTACTATTAATTGCTGGTATGAAAATTGCAACGGATTGAAAGAGGTCATGGGCACCCGGAAATGCCCTTGTCCCATGGATGTACATCATAAAAACTTCACTTGGAAGCTCCGTTTCACCTATCCTCCAATATTCAGATTTTTTTGCAATTATAACCCCCATTTTCAGTTTGCTGATCAAAATGTACCACTTGCCATGGTTTACAATGGAGCCTCAAACATGACATGTTGTTATTCTTTTCTTTAAATGGCTCAAGACAGCAAAACTGAATTGGTGTAGAAAAAAGCAATGATTTCAAAACACCCCCATACCTTTGGTCATCCCCAATATGCGTAAGTCCTATTGTCATATGAGAATTGCTTGGGTCATCTTTGTGGCTCTTACCAAATTTTAATTCTTCATCATTATGTTCTTCATTGTCTACTGTTATGGACAGACAACAAACTTATTGTCTTCACATCTATTTAGAAAGGGTTTCTAACCATCCCTTTCTCTTCTCCCTCTTGTTCATCATGCCTCCCTTCAACCCTGAATTCATCACACATTAAAATAACATCAGATATTAACCAAACAATGATAATTGATTACCTAATATTGTTGTTCCTCCAGAACAACCGTGGGAGTTAGGGATGAATCTTCATCAAGCTTTTTAGCCTCTTCTTGCCTTGCCAACGTGAAAAGGCTCTCCTCCTTCGTCTCAGATTAAACAAGTGAAACTCTTTATGCCCTAGTGTAATGCCCCGCCTCGGGACACCGAAAACCACACTACAAATCAACTAAAAAATTTTGGATAATTTTTTTTAAAAAGAGAACTAAAAGCAATACTAATATTTCGCTTAGCTGTTTCCCATTAAATAATTACTTTAATTTATCCGAAATTAAATTAACACTAACCCAACAACTTAATTATTTTCATTTAAGTTGATTTACCGAATTACTTAATCACTACCCCCCAATAATTTTATTTATTTAATTTCTATTAAGATGCTAGGTTCATTTTAAGATTTGAGTCTACACCCCCTTTAATAATATATCTGAATCCTATTACAAAAATGCCCATGACTTAATAGTGGGTAGGATGGAACATGGGCCCTAGGATCAATCTAATCCTAACCCTTGATTTCATCTTGCCCTAAAATTTTGCCCTAGCACATCTTTATCCTTTTCCTTTCTTTTCATTTGAATTTCATTCTTGTTTTCTTGTGCAAGTTAGGGTGAAGGAGCCATGGAGGCTTGATTCATGGATGCTCAACCATCCCTTTACATTATAGATTTATTGCTAGCAATTGTTTTATTGACAGATCAAATGTAAAATTCATCCCTCTGTTTTTTTTGAAGTAGCAGATCGGCTACAAGATATTGGCCGCATATCCTGGGGTAACGACAAAGGGGAAAAGAAAGAAATGGCTGCGTAGAGTGGGATAGGAGGTGGCTGTGTGGGCAGAGGGAGATGGGTTGCAACCGAGTGGACACGGCCGGGGAACGTGGTAGGGAAGAGTGGGACGACGCATGGGGGGAAGCCGTGGGGAAGGGGGGGGGTCACAAAAGGCGACAACAGGGGGAGTGGCAGCTACAGTGGAGGGGAGGTGTGGGCAGTGGCGCCAATGGTGGCGGCGGGACAGTGGGGGGTAGGGAGGTCGGCATGCAGGGTTGGGGAGGGGTTCGGCCCTGCCCACAACATTTGCACAAAAAAAAAAAAAAGATAGGCCCCATTCTCGGGACGAACACATTACTTTTTTTTTGTTTATTGTTTTTTTTATTAAAATTTAATATGTTTTTTTAATTTATATATAATATTTGGTCTATATATATAATATGAATTTATATTATATTTTCATTATATTATTTGTAATAAAATATGATATTGATGACATAAAAATAATATATATAAAAAAGGATGTTTACAGAATTAATACAGTTATATTATAAATTATAACCATATTAACTATATAACCTAATGTGAAATTTTGTAGAAAATAAACCAATTATATCATCTAATATATATATATATATATATATATATATATATATATATATATATATATATACAAACAATCTTAAATTTATTTCAAGTTGTAGAATCAATAGATTGTGTTTAAGCTTTGTTGTGAAAGTATCAATTTCAAAATTCTTTTTCAATATGCCTATTTTAAGATGATTTATTATTTAATGTGATAAGAATATTGTAGCAAGCTATTTCAAATGATAAAAGAGATTTGGAACTAAGTTTACAACTTAGGGTATGCTTATATTTTCTTTAACTAAATTATCCATTTCATATTGGTAATAAGGAAAGAGAGAAAATTAGTTGTATTCCATTTACTACATTATCAAAATTTGTAAAAAGAGATGCACTTCAAGAAAAATATACTTTATTTAACATACAATCATTTTGCAAGATTAGACAAGAAGGAGATCAACAACAAGAATAATAATCTTTCCAATAGATCAACTTTCATTCCAAAGATATGAGTTACAACAGGTTTTTATTAAATGAATCATTTTGTTACAATACTTCATTTCCAAGAGACTTAAACTCCATAAGCCAAATTTATTCCTAAAATACACAACTACTCAAAATAAATCTCATCCCAAGCTTCTTTACAAGGATAAGAGAGATTGCTCAACTAAACCTTAATCAAGTTTACAAGTAATTTTCAAATACCAAAAAGGAGGATTTATAATAAAAGAAAGTTTCCACAAAGCCCTATCCAAAAGAGATACAATGAGGTAATGTCCACAAAGAGAATAAAGATGACAAGGAGAGGCCAAGTTGATAAGAGACTCCCAAATTTCCACCACATGATCTCCAACTTCAAAAGCTTCCAAGAATCCAACACAAGGAGAAAAAGTTTGAATAACCACCCCAATCTTTAGGCATCATTACATGCCTATCCAAGGTTGGAAGACATGCTAGTCTCCCCCAAGCCCATGGGAAAGATGACTACTATCCACAACTTTGCACAAGAGTAAGGGAGAACAATCAACATTACATTCACATAAATACAAGACAAATATCAAAACAAGACCTCAATTTTGCAAAGATAACAAAGAGAAGAAACCATGTTCTATCTCTAAAATGGGGAAGAGAAGAAAGAAATTCTCCAAATGCCAAAAGTGATAACCAACATTAGTTGCACAAAACCAAGATCTCCACACCCTCCTTATTACTCCAAAGCCATTCAAACCCTCTTTATTTCTCCACCCTTTCACCAAATCCTTCTTGGAAGGATTTTCAAACCCCAAAGGGATTTCCTCACAAGGAATGAGGAAGGAGGTTCAAGCCATATGAACCACCTTCCCCACCTCAAACTATTTGAGGGGAGTAACTAAAATCTTACAAGGCTTGTCCATTAAGCCATTATGATTGAGAGGGAAAAATCCCTTTCTTTCCCCACAAACTCCAAAACTCCATCATACCATATGATGGATAGAACAAAATAAAGTAAAACAACAAATAAAATCAACAATGCAACAACACACATTTTAAGTAAACAAGACTAATATCTAGCATGATGTAAAACATACAAAAAAGCTTAAGAAGCCTACCTCCAAAAGCTTTTCAACTTCAATCTTTTCCACCTCTTGACCCAAGCAAACTCTAGCTCCAAAATCCACAAGCCTCCAAGCAAAAAACATAAACAAAAAGTTCTCTTATTTTCCCATGAGGGAGAATTTGAAGAGGAGCAAGTAAAAATCCTTACAAATGAGGGGGGTGACATGTGTCACCTCTCTCTTCCCTCGAGGTCAAAGATTCCCAAGACAAAAGAGAGAAATGATACAATAACTTTTAACCATCTTCTCCCAAATTATCCAAAATGATAACACAACAAACTTGTGCAACTTTTAACAAAGCACACTTACCCATCCACTTTATATGGATGTGACCAAAGGAAGACAAAATGGGAGGGAAAACTCCCTCTAAGCCTTGGAAATAAGCCCCCTACCTATTAGGTAGGGTCCAAGGGCCCATTTTCATGCTAAGGGAACCCCCAAACTAAAAAGGAGTCCCTAAAAATATTTAAAATAGCCCAAATTCAGATTTGACACACTTGGACACAAGGGTAGAGGGTGTGGGGCCCACCCTAGGGTTCACATGTGACCCTAATCCTTTTTGATTAATTACATTATTAAACAACTCAAAACTTAATGTAAGTGGGGCCATTAATTCTTCAAAACAAGTTTACAACACAACTAAACACCCTAAGCAAGATTAATAATACAAGACATATTATATTACAAATGAGGGTCACTCATGGTGCTCAAAACAATAAACTCAAATACTAAGGTTTCATACAATAAACACGGCTAAGACTTAGCCCCGTGGGTTGCTTGTGTAAAATTGTGTAGCTGCCCTGAATCCCACGTTCTCCTGTAACCTGTCACATGCACACTCATTGCACACATTAACCGCACCTATCCGATAAAATGTGAATCAACTACACAATAAGAAATCAATGAATCTAAACTAGCCTAGCATATTTCTGGAATCGAAAATGTGACAACATGCACAATTATACACAATTCACCATAAGTTAGACATAATGATAAAGTGACATATTTCCATAGAATCCAAACATGCAACAATACTAAACATTTAACGTATCTCAATTAGGTCTAAACAACATCGTCATAAGCTAATGTCCACAACATCGAATGGAAACTAACAACATGCTACTAAAGTCAAAATGGCGCTACGTGCCCCAAATATGCATCCATGTCCAAGAAGGTCAAAATCATAACATATTGTCCAACATATATCAAATCCCTGTCCAAACATGTCTATGATGAAGGAAAACAACAGATACTGAAGCTATAAAAAATGTCGGCACTACATCCCCCTCTCCTAAAATTAGACTTCCTCCTAGAAGTCACAGGAAGAGATATGGATATGACCTCACGAGATATCGGGTTGTATCATGTGGTTGTTTGTCACAACAAGGATTTTCCACCAGTTCAAACTTGGTCAAGTACTAAGTGTTTCTCTTACTTAGATTAATTTAATTAAATGAAGTTATATCTTCCAAGGAAATTGTTATCAACATCTAATTGGTCACACGTAGTGTATGTCCGATGTCAAGGACACTTTAAGGTAACTGTATTATTATTATTATCTTTTACAAACATGTCTTATCAAATATAACATGGTCCATGGTCAATTGTATTTTTCAATTAGGAGAATATTAATCAAGGAAAGTCGTAGCTTCCAAACCAATTCGTCGCGTCATTGTTTAACCTTCCTATAAGGGTCCAAATAAGAGGATTTACAACATAAGGTCTATATTTAAATGGGAAAAAAAAATGATGGGTGGTCTAAGAAAACATAAATGTTGTTTTAAAAGGGGGTTAACAAGTTTTGCATACTAGTTGCGCACGACCCCACTTAAGGAAACTATCTAAGGTGACACAAATACCGCACAATAAGAGAGAAAAAGTTTCCAAGTTTCGTGTGGTTTCATCCCCTAGCTCATTATTACTTTAAATTTGAAAGAAAAGGTTCACGAGTCTCTCCAAAAGTGATTCTAGCATCTACATTATTCATTAAGGGCAAGGACGAAAATGCACATAATACCAAGCATATATAAAGGTGTTAACTTACTTTGACCATTATTTCTATGTTCACATAATGATAGAACCAATGCATTGTGGTTGAAATATATATATATACAGTTACCGTGTCAGGGTTGGTTGTCTAGTTTGTTTTCCAGGGTTCATAACATGTACCGTTTTCTAGAACATCTCAATTCTGGTTCAAGGTTTGCTTTAAAATCTCATAAATGATAATCAAATTTATTATTATTCATAATTTTTATATAAGTCTCACTATGACAATTTTTTTTTTTTTTTTGAACTCCCTACAACCCAACAAAGCCACATTTAATGAAAACAATTAAAATTTAAATTCCATAAGACATGAAAAGTTTTACTTATCTTTTATCATTTCTTAAATACTATAATAAAGCGAAAACATGAATGAGTTAGGCAAAACACGATCCATTTAAAGTGAATGTTTTCCGAACCTATCAAATTATTAGGCACTTATAATCTAGACAAAATACACTTTTCTATGGTTACCTTCCTCAAAGTACAAGAGATCAACACACATTTTCCTTTAAGGAAAAAAAAATAGTCTAATGTTCCTCAAGATATGTAACTTATGTTAACTTTTACTTAACAATTATTTGGTCATAATTGGGCCATTGGGTTGCTAGAGATAGATCTATATATACTCATTAAGTAGATGGTGAATCCATATATATATATATATATATATATATATATATATATATATATACCAAAAAGAACTTTAAATTTCGCCACCCTATTGAGTGGTAACAGAAAATGGGGCCATGTTTTAAAAAGTAGCCCAAAATAATTCCAAATTTATTTGTCTTAACTAGTGTTTATACGAGTTATAAAGGGCGCCTTCAACCAAGGTAGATGGAAATATTAGTAAATCATTATTCTTACTCATTACAATAAGGGTTTACATCATTTATCTTTTAATAAGTTACTAAGAGTTTTTAAATGTGAAGGAATTATTACGCATGAGTCTCCTAAGAGTCGAGTAGCCAAAGGCATATTAAAGTTGTGAGACCATAGTAACCTTTAATTATTCGTATTTTTTTCTCACCTAAAGATTATGAAAGACAACACAATGCCTAAGTTACTTACATAATACCAACCATTTAGCGTGTATTCCATATTATATAAACATCACACAACTTATGATTACCTCAATTTCAAATTTGAAGGAGTAACAATGATAACGTTGTTGGCAAACAAGGTTGTTTAATTATATAATCGGTCAGTTTTCCCATTTTCACATAAGATTTCATGATTTTATTGTTGTTTATAAGCTATGAGTACCTAGATGTAGTTATAGATATATAATTTTTTTTTTTGTGGCTACAAAATATTTGCATTATTCACTATTGCACCATATTACTTGAGATTCCACGGTCACCACTAAAATTGGTACACCATAACGCACACGCAAGGGAGCAATCAGAACTAATTTATTTTATCTTAGAGAGAGAGAGAGAGAGAGAGAGATTGTTGTTATTTTCGCGTACTCAAAGTTCTTATATATCCACGTGTTAAGGTTAGAAAGAGGGTTATTCCATGATTTCTACCTGTAAGTATTAGTGTTATAAATATGATTAACTCGAAACATTTTAATCAGCTTGAGGAGGTTTAAAAATCACACCTGTACTTACTAAGGTAAAAGTTTTAACCAAGTTACATTGCAACAAAACTTAGTAAATGGTTTATAGTATGAAAATAGGTTTATCGATCTTAAGAAGGATTAAGATGATTAGATCATTGCCGAAGCTAACTCTAAATGTTATACCGATAGCTTTGATGAGAATTTTAAGTTGTGAAACTAGATTTGTTTTATTAATAGCACAATGTGTTCTTATGTTACATGAAGAGGATAAACTAGCTATGAAATATTATTTCGAGCAACAGCATCAAAAAGGAGAGGCACTAACTTTCTTTCCCTTTATCATTTATGTTTTAGAGAGGAGTTAGCAATTATTTTCATCTAATTATAATTAATTTTAAATCACAATTTTGAAACGGAAAACAACAAGGTCATAAGATCATTTGCTAAATTTCCTTATAAAAGGGTTATAAAACTAAGATTAGCACAATATACCATAGGAGTAGAAATTATTTCAAATTTCATAGTAGTGAAATATCACAACGTGGAAGACTATTTTATCACCTGGGGTGGTTCTATGCAAGGTACAATTATTTAGTTTACACCCATACCGAAAGGGTCTCATTCAATCTAAAGAGGTGCCTCTAACATGATGGTTGCGATTCTCTAAGAAACAAAGGATCACTAAACAAGAAGCAACCAACACACCGCCATAAACATATTCCTTATATCAAGATAACAATTCGACAATCCTATATTTTACCTACTGCTTATTTACAACACCAACAACTAGCCCTTTTTCGATGTCCAAAAGGATCATCCTAACCCAGGGCCATTAGCAATAAAAAATGACTTGTTGCACAAAATTTTATTTTGGGTCTTAGCATTCAACCTAGAACACGTAGCTTAAAACAATAACCATATTGTAACATGTTTCTTCTTCCAAAGGTGTCTTAAGAAACCTATTTGTCTATTAAGACTTAATTTTCTCGTTCTACGATCTAGAGAAAATGGCTACAAAAGGAATCCTACCAAGACATGTACCCAACACCCAAATGGTGAAACAAAGCTTCTAGTCAATTCTTTATTATACAGAGAGTCAAACAAGACGTACATTTCTAATTACTGGCAAATAGGTTTCAATTTTGAAGCGCTTTCTCAGAGCCAACTATTAGAGTTTTATTATTGTATTACATCATATTTTTAGTGAACATTGGCTACAAAATGGGCCTAGAAAATAACCGATACCAACTCGGAAATGAGTTTTGACAGCTCGAATCTATTCTCCTATATATAGAGAACCCCGACACAACTTACAAAATGAGAAACTAAACACTAAAACTCTAGTTATGATCTTCTTTCTGGAGTTAAAATAATGTTATTGTGAATTTTGTGTATTATACCAAAACGTCTAGAGACCTCCTAAAACCCCTTGGAAAGCTAACTTTCCGTTCCTTTTTCTCGAACCTAACCATTACAGACGATGTACATGGAGGAATACTACAAGTTAGAAATAAAAAATTTCAATTTCCTACTAACGCTCTCCACTTTACAGGTCCAAAACGAAACGATTTTACTTAAATTTTAGGTTGTCCCAAACAAAATGCGATTAAAAGAGCTCAAAAAATGATTTTATCTATATGATCCAACGTTTTTTTTAAAAGTTGATTTTTAAAAGCTGATGCGGCTTCCCATGTCACTAGGGAACAAGATTATTCAAATCCATCACTACTATGGAGACCAAGAAGCCATTTTGCACGTTATCTAAACATGACATTTTCTTAAGTTTTACTAATTGTTGTTTAAACAATTTAGGTGATCAAAATGTGGCTACCATCTATTGTCTTAGCAAACATTTTACTCCAAGCGGTTACTCGAGAGATAACTTTATCCATGGAATAGTTTAGCAGAAACATTTTTCTTTTTTTTTAAAATTGTTATTATTATTATTTTACTTTTAATATTATTAAAACATTAATAACTAGTTAAAAGTTCTACCTAGAGCGTCCGCGTGTGCGAACCTCGCTCTGATACCAAATGTAATGCCCCGCCTTGGGACACCGAAAACCACACTAAAAATCGACTAGAATTTTTTTTAAAGAGAACTAAAAGTAATACTAATATTTCGTTTAGCCGTTTCCCATTAAATAATTACTTTAATTTATCCGAAATTAAATTAACACTAACCCAACAACTTAATTATTTTCATCTAAGTTGATTTACCCAATTACTTAATCACTACCCCCAAGTAATTTTATTTATTTAATTTCTATTAAGATCCTAGGTTCATCTTAAGATTTGAGTCTACACCCCCTTTAATAATATCTCTGAATCCCATAACAAAAATGCCCATGACTTAATAGTGGGTAGGATGGAACATGGGCCCTAGGATCAATCTAATCCTAACCCTTGATTTCATCTTGCCCTAAAATTTCCTAGCACATCTTTATCTTTTTCCTTTCTTTTCATTTGAATTTCATTCTTGTTTTCTTGTGCAGGTTAGGGGTGGAGGAGCCATGGAGGCTTGATTCATGGATGCTCAACCATCCCTTTACATTATGGATTTATTGCTAGCAATTATTTTATCGACAAATCAAATGTAAAATTCATCCCTCTGTTTTTTTTTGAAGTAGCAGAGCGGCTACAAGATACTGGCCACGTATCTTGGGGGTAACGTTAGAGGGGAAAAGAAAGAAATGGCTACGTGGAGTGGGGAGAGGAGGTGGCTGCATGGGCCGAGGTAGATGGGGGTGCGACCGAGTGGACGTGGCCGAGGAATGTGGCAGTGGGGAGTGGGATGACGTAGGGGGGAAGCCGTGGGGAAGGGGGGGGGGTCGCAAGAGGTGACAACGGGGGGAGTGACGGCTATAGTGGCGGGGAGGTGCGGCAGCGGCGTCAGTGGTGGTGGTGGGATAGTGGGGGTAGGGGAGGTCGGCGTGTAGGGTTGGGGGAGGGGTTCGACCCTCCCCATAGCATTTGCAAAAAAAAAAAAACAAACAAAGACATGCCCCATTCTCGTGCTGAACACATTGCTTTTTTTTTTTGTTTATTGTTTTTTTAATTAAAATTTAATACATTTATATTTATTTATATATAATATTTGGTCTATATATATATAATATGAATTTATGTTATATTTTCATTATATTATTTGTAATAAAATCTGATATTGATGACATAAAAATAATATAAAAAAAGGATGTTTACAGAATTAATACAGTTATATTATAAATTATAACCATATTAACTATATAACCTAATATGAACATTTTGTAGAAAATAAACTAATTATATCATCTAATATATATATAATATATATATATATATATATATATATATATATATACAAACAATCTTAAATCTATTTCAAGTTGTAGAATCAATAGATTGTGTTTAAGCTTTGTTGTGAAAGTATCAATTTCAAAATTCTTTTCAATATAAGGGAACCTATCCCACTAAAGAGGAGGGACTTCTTGTCCCCTGACTGTTGCGCTTCTTGAAGTTCTTTTTCTGCGACCAACATTAGTTAAAAGAAGTAGTTATTAAAGGTAACTGTTTTGTAAACTATATAATGGTCTCTCTTTGCCATTGTAAAAGGGGGAAGGAACTTGGCTTATTCTTGAAAGTGTAAAGAAATCGTAAAGCAATCAATACAGAAGGATTTTTCATTCTTTGTCTATCTGATTCTTTTTATTCGTAAGCTATCTATAAAATATTGTTAGATCATTTGTCTGCATTATGCTGAGAAGCTTTGTATTCTTATAGATGTTATTCATAGAACTGTGTGTTTTTTTGAATTTCATCTTATTAATGTGGGTACAAATGACCTTATTCCAATTCGCTGTATTCTGGCACGCATAAGGAATTAATCTGTCATCTATAATTCTGAATGGTGCCTTTCTGCTCATTTCCACATCTTGATTCCTCTGTACTTCTGTAATTGACGATCTATTTAGGAAACAATTTCATGATATCCAACTTCCATAATGAAACCATATATTAAGATGATTTATTATTTAATGTGATAAGAATATTGTAGCAAGCTATTTCAAATGATAAAAGAGACTTGGAACTAAGTTTACAACTTAGGGTATGCTTATATTTTCTTTAACCTAAATTATCCATTTCATATTGGTAATAAGGAAAGAGAGAAAACTAGTTGTATTCCATTTACTACATTATCAAAATTTGTAAAAAGAGATGCACTTCAAGAAAATGATACTTTATTTAACATACAATCATTTTGCAAGATTAGACAAGAAGGAGATCAACAACAAGAATAATAATCTTTCCAATAGATCAACTTTCATTCCAAAGATATGAGTTACAACAGGTTTTTATTAAATGAATCATTTTGTTACAATACTTCATTTCCAAGAGACTTAAACTCCATAAGCCAAATTTATTCCCAAAATACACAACTACTCAAAATAAATCTCATCCCAAGCTTCTTTACAAGGATAAGAGAGATTGCTCAACTAAACCTTACTCAAGTTTACAAGTAATTTTCAAATACAAAAAGGAGGATTTATAATAAAAGAAAGTTTCCACAAAGCCATATCCAAAAGAGATACAATGAGGTAATGTCCACAAAGAGAATGAAGATGACAAGGAGAAGCCAAGTTGATAAGAGACTCCAAATTTCCACCACATGATCTCCAACTTCAAAAGCTTCCAAGAATCCAACACAAGGAGAAAACGTTTGATTAACCACCCAACCTTTAGGCATCATTACATGCCTATCTAGGCATCATTACATGCCTATCTAAGGTTGGAAGACATGCTAGCCTGCCCCAAGCCCATGACCCTCTCTAGTATGTTTTTAGGTCATGGCCTCGCGGTGATGCTTACTGATAGGCCTTGGGAACCTTACCTCCTGCTCTGCTTTCGGCCTTGTGGTTGATCTTATCTCTGCCTGTGGTGTGGTCGCTGCAGAAGGGCTCTACCGCTGACGTCCGGGCAGGTTTTAGAGCCTTTCCTCTGCGGGGCTCTTAACTAGTGGGCCTCACCATCCCCTGGGTAGTGTTCCCTGTTAGGTTCCTTACCCTGACGACAATCGAGACCTCGCTGTGGCTCTACCTAGTGAACTTACCTATAGATTCCTGGGTAGTTGCGGGCGTGGAGACATAATAAAATGGTTCCTTCCTGTGAAGAAGTGGTATGGGCAGGAGGGGATAGTGAGTAGAGGGGAAGCGGGTGGAAGGGGGTGGAGGGGACAAAACTAGGAATAGAGGGAGAGGGATGGTAAGTGGAAAGGGTTCGGATAGGTGAAAGGGGATAAAGCGGGATAGGGGGGAGGGGAAGAGTGGTGAATGTGGTGGCATGGAAAATGTGGTGGAGGGAGGGTAGGGGATAGGTCCGGGTTGGAGGTAGGGGGAAGGTTAAATGCTTGGGAGGAGGGGCGAAGGTGGGGATGGGGGGGGATGAAAAGAAGGAGTGAGTGTAAAGGCGGGAAGGGTGGAGTAGAAAAGAACTGGGAGGAAGCGATGAGGCGGGCGGGTGGGAGGGGAATAGAGATAATACAAATATCAAAACAAGACCTCAATTTTGCAAAGATGACAAAGAGGAGGAACCATGTTCTACCTCTAAAATGGGGAAGAGAAGAAAGGAGTTCTCCAAATGCCAAAAGTGATAACCAACATTAGTTGCAAAAAATCAAGATCTCCACACCCTCCTTATTACTCCAAAGCCATTCAAACTCTCTTTATTTCTCCACCCTTTCACCAAATCCTTCTTGGAAGAATTTTCAAACCCCAAAGGGATTTCCTCACCAAGAATGGAGAAGGAGGTAAGCCATATAAACGACCTCCACCTCAAACCATTTGAGGGGAGTAACTAAAATCCTACAAGGCTTGTCCATTAAGCCATGAGAATTGAGTAAGAAAAATCCGTCTCTCAAACTCCAAAACTCCATCATACCATATGATGGATAGAACAAAATAAAGTAAAACAACAAATAAAATCAACATGCAACAACACACATTTTAAGTAAATAAGACTAATATTTAGCATGATGTAAAACACACAAAAAAGCTCAAGAAGCCTACCTCCAAAAGCTTTCCAACTTCAATCTTTTCCACTTCTTGACCCAAGCAAACTCTAGCTCCAAAATCCACAAGCCTCCAAGCAAAAGTATAAAAAAAAATTCTCTCCGTTTCCCATGAGGGAGAATTTGAAGAGGAGCAAGTAAAAATTCTTACAAATGAGGGGGTGACATGTGTCACCTTTCTCTTCCCTCAAGGTCAAAGATTCCCAAGACAAAAGAGAGAAAGGATAAAATAACTTTTAACCCTCTTCTCCAAAATTACCCAAAATGATAACAAAACAAACTTGTGCAACTTTTAACAAAGCACACTTACCCATCCACCTTACATGGATGTGACCAAAGGAAGGCAAAATGGGAGGGAAAACTCCCTCTAAGCCTTGAAAATAAGCCCCTTACCTATTAGGTAGGGTCCAAGGGCCCATTTTCATGCTAAGGGAACCCCCAAACTGAAAAGGGGTCCCTAAAAATGCCTAAAATAGCCCAAATTCGGGTTTGGCACATTTGGGCACAAGGGTAGAGGGTGTGGGGCCCACCCAAGGGTTTACATGTGACCCTAATCCTTTTTGATTAATTACATTATTAAACAAACTCAAAACTTAATGTAAGTGGGGCTATTAATTCTTCAAAACAAGTTTACAACACAACTAAACACCCTAAGCAAGATTAATAATACAAGACATATTACATTACAAATGAGGGTCACTCATGGTGCTCAAAACAATAAACTCTAATACTAAGGTTTCATACAATAAACACGGCTAAGACTTAGCCCCGTGGGCTGCTTGTGTAAAATTGTGTAGCTGCCCTGAATCCCACGTTCTCCTATAACCTGTCACATGCACACTCATTGCACACATTAACCGCACCTATCCGATAAAATGTGAATCAACTACACAATAAGAAATCAATGAATCTAAACTAGCCTAGCATCTTTATGGAATCGAAAATGTGACAACATGCACAATTATACACAATTCACCATAAGTTAGACATAATGATAAAGTGACATATTTCCATAGAATCCAAACATGCAACAATACTAAACATTTAACGTATCTCAATTAGGTCTAAACAACATCGTCATAAGCTAATGTTCACAACATCGAATGAAAACTAACAACATGCTACTAAAGTCAAATTGGCGCTACGCGCCCAAATATGCATCCATGTCCAAGAAGGTCAAAATCATAACATATTGTCCAACATATATCAAATTCCTGTCCAAACATGTCTATGATGAAGGAAAACAACAGATACTGAAGCTATAAAAAATGTTCGCACTACACCTAGCTTATTCCATATTTTGTTGACACATGCTTGGGACATCTTCATGGGTCTTATCGAAGTCATGTGTTCCATTAACTTGCCTCTAATTGATTGTCGTTCCTAAAATTCTAGCAAAATGATTGTTGACATTATCATCTGGAAATGGGACTCTATCCACCCATTATTTTCCGCAATGCGGTGTATCATATTTCCCTTATTCTTTGGGTTCATGCTCCATGGTCTCTTCACCAAACATGTCCATTTACCTGGCTGTTCTACAAATTAGTCAATGGATCATCCTTAGGGAAAATGATAGGAACTTCTACCTCTTTCTTTGGTGATTCCACCTCAAAGCGCTCCTACAGATCTGATTTTTCTTTTTCTTTCTTTCAAGAGAAACCCCTTTGGGTTTGGCTCTTTGGCTCTTTCTTGTGGTCTAGGGTTAAACCCTAGCATCTTCTTCCATGCTCCAACTATCCCATTGTTGGAGCATAAAGTGTGGAGTGTCACCATCCCCAAGGCATGTTGAAGACTCTCTGGTGGTACTCAAGGTCTAGGCTTGGGCCCACACCTACCCTTGCTTATTCCTATTAATTCAGCAAGTGGGATAATATCACAGATCTCTTTCGAAAGAGCCCTACATTCTTCATAGATAGCCACAATGTTGTGACCCATTGGATGTCGTGTTTCCACATCTGAAATGACTTCTTTTTTTGTAAGAACTTAGGTCGCCATTCCATGTTTGTATTGTCAGTCTTCCATGAATATCCTCAGGCCAAGAAGATCGAAGCTCTGATACCACTGTAGTATCCCTTTCAAGGCTTGAAACTGAAAAAGAAGGAAGCCACACAAACCGAAGCGAAATTAAATTTGATTTTTTTATAACTGTAATATCCTTTAAAACCCTATGACAAACTGTATAAGAGCTTAAAATTCACCAAATAACCATGCACAATAGCTGAAAATACTTGTAAATAATTATTTCAATTATGGTAATCAATATCCATCCAATTGGCAACAAACAAATGGAGAAAATCAACGAAGATATACTGATGTATTTAAATTTATGACAACAGGACAAACATGAACAAAGGTTGTTAATAGTAGATAAAGCCTTCCAAAAATCACCAAAATGTAGATTCCGACCTTATAAATTTGGAGATTCAGAATATAAAATTAGATATGAAATTTGTGCCATAGAAAGAACCAAACTAGCTTCAAACCCTAGTCACTCACCTAGGGAACAACTCCCAAAATGATGTAAAACTTTTGCAATCCTTCTTCTTGATGTCTCTAACCTAAATCATCAAGCAAACCTTCAAGAGATGTCTTCAATTCACCCACATGGAGAGTTTTCATTCTCCACCAAGCCATAAGGAAGGTTTCTATTTTCTTTGGATGCCACACAAGAGGGTTTTCGTCCTCAAGTGGAAAGGTATTGAACAACTTGCAATAAAAAACAAGTTGTAGATATAAAATGCGCCAAAGATGATCTCTAAATGAGCCCCTAAGATTCCTTTTATATCCCTTGCTTGACGCCAAAGGCCAATTAGATGATGGCCGACCTATTTAAACGTTACTTTATCTTTTAATTTGTCTTTATAACTTCTCCAACCTATCTGACTTGCCTTGTAAAAGAAAACTCTAAAAGAAAACATTAAAATTAATTTAAAAAGCTGAAACAAAGTTCAATTACTTCCCTCTTTTACTTATTCTTCTTCGCCACGGGAAGAGAATGACAAGAAGTCTTCATTTGACATTAATATGAAAAGGGGCCATTATAGACTCCTAACCCTAGGGACACCTATCTGGTTCAGGGACGATGTCTCCTATGTTTTTGGACATGTATCTCTATTAGGGTAGACATCTCCTGCAAGAGACACATACGTCTCCTATTTACCTTAAAAATAGACAAACTAAATTAAAAAAAGTTGATCTAAAAAAAACTAAAACAAAATAAAAAATAAATCCGAAATAAAAAAAAAGCAATTAGAAAAATTCAAAACAATGCTCAACTCCATTTTGGACAATAAGTGAGAACATGACAACATGAGAGAAAAATGAACATAGAAGGGTGAGAGAAAATGAAGATAGGAGGAGGAACAACTGTAGTGTTAATCCAACAGTGTGAGTGTTCGACGAGAAGGTAGTGTTAAATTAGCAAAAAACATTTTTAAGGCATTGAAGGATTGAAATTATGGTCTCAACAACAACATTTTAAAGAGGTAGAGTGAGACAAAGTTTGAATACTTTTGAAGAGACAACCACATAGCCACACAACACATTGTGCACAACCAACACAACCACCATAGAGGGTTAAATAAAATTTTTAGACATTTCAACTAGAGCCTAGAAGTAAGACATGTAATTTAATTTTTGGAATTTGATACTTGAATGTTTTTTATTTTTTATTTTGCCATATCTAAGTACCTCTGTACCTTGTTTTGCAAAAAATAGTGTCCCTGTCCCCACATCCCTTTCTTGTAGTAATCTCCCGGCGACAATACGAGAAGATAAAGAAATGCACATACAATGGAATGTATTTTTTTTGCACAGGATAAAAATTAAAGAGGCATAACATTATTACATTTTCACCTTTCTTTTCCCATAATTGTGTAGCTGTAGCATGTGTGGGCTTTGGATATATGAAGACTCTTTTTGTGATGGGTGTCAAATGGATGCTTGCTTTAAGAAAGATATCACAAACATATGGCAACAAGTATTGCTATAGCAATTATTTCAACAAGTAATAATTCTATATGTGAATTTGATGCTTTAAGCTACATTTGAAAAATCCAGGCATTCCTCTAGCCCCACAATATTCTTGTAAAAAAGAAAAAGAAAAAAAGCTCCACAAAGGTCACATGTTGCATGTTATTCCAACAAAAGAAAAGAAATGCAAAGGAGACTGCATAATATAAACTATGCATTTTATTGTATCTCAAATGCATAAGCTTACATAATATGGCCCCATTCCACCAACTATTCAGTTGAATTTATGCACGTTAATATTTTGATATGATAATATCAATTGGTTTTTGCATCCATAATAGCTATACAATAAACCATCTTGGCTTTTTGAAACTACATGATACATTTGTGGTACTCTAGACTATCATGCAAGTGACATATGAAAACACTGTTTATTGCTTTGTGTCACATCCGTTGTTGAAGAGAAGTTTTCCATGCCTCATTCAAAGCTATGAGGAGCCTCAATTTTATTTCTAGTATAAAAATGGTAATGGAGTTCAGTTAATGAGCCAAAAGGACATAAACAAAGAGCAAATCCACTACTTTTCAACGATTTTGAGTGGTGATACTCTATCCCCGCTGCAGACCCAATAGGACATGTTAAGATTCATCCCCTCTCTAATAACAAAGAATCATAATAAATCACTTATGGCTCCATTCACCAAGGAGGAAATTAAGAATGTGGTGTTCTCATTGGAAAAGAATAAAGCTTTTGGACTAGATGGATTTCAGGCTGGTTTTGTCAAGAATTCTGGTATATCATAAGGACTGACGTTTGGACAACGGTTGAGGAGTCTAGAAAATCTAAAAGGATCTTAAAAGTTTTTTATCGTACATTCTAAGCTTATTTACAAAGAAGTAAAGGCCAAAATATTTTGATGATTTTTGCTCTTTCTCCCTATGCAATACTATATATAAATAATTTCCAAAGCCATCACTTTGAGATTGAAACCATTCTTTGATTCATTAATTTCACAAGAACAAAGCGAATTTGTGCCCGGGAGTTCCATTTCAGATGGCATAATTCTAACACATGAATTGATGCATTCATTATCCAGCAACAAGGTTCCATGTATGCTTCTTAAGTTGGACATTAGTAAGGCGTATGTCAGAGTAAATTGGAGGTTCCTTATGAAAATTTTATTGAAATTTGGATTCTCCCCGTCCCTCTTTGAATGGATATATAGTTGTACTTCTAGACCTTGTTTTTCAGTTTTGGTAAATGGCTTTGCTAAGGGATTATTTGAAAGCAATCGGGGAATTAAACAAGGAGATCCCCTCTCCACTTTCCTATTCATCTTGGTAGCGGATGCTCTTGGTTGAGCTATAGTTTATGCTGTTCAGGAGGGACTCATTAAAGGCCTTAGAGTGGTAGATGGCACATAGCCGTTATTCATTAATAGTTCGCAGCTGATAGGTTTTTGTTTGGGGCTGCATCAATTCAGGAAGCTAAACAATTTAGATCCATCTTGGATGCTTATGATATAGCTGTTGGACAGGTAATCAATAATCCAGAATTGGTTATTTTATTCTTTAAAATACTCCCAAAAGGTTCACTCAATGGATTAAAAGGATCTTTGGTTTTAATTTGGGTAACTCCCTCATAAGTATCTGGGTATCCCCCTTTTTACTGGAGCTAGATGTTTTGCCTTATGGAACAGCCTTTTGAAATCCTTTAAACCCCGTCTATAGTCATGGAAGGGGAGTTGGTTGTATTTTGCTAGGCACATTCTTCTTATTAGGTCTGTTCTCAATGCTCTTCCCACATACATGCTGTCAATTCTAAAGATTCCCAAATCGTTTTTTATTGAAACTAAATAAGATCATGAGAACTTTTCTTTGGCAAGGAACATACGAGGCTCAGAAGATTCCATTGATCAAATGGGAATCTGTATCTCTGCACAAGAAATGTGGGGGGGGCTAGGATTATTAACTTGAAGAGAAAGAACATTGCTTTGGGAGAAATTCTGGTATGGAATTTTCTATCTAAGCCTAATTGTTTACTGAGCAGATTTTTAGAAAAGAAATATCTTGGTGCCCCATTGCCCACGCCTATACCCTCCATCACTCAACCTCATCAAGGCTCTCATATCTAGAATTTTATGCTCTCACGTCGAACCATTTTTTTTCAATCAACTTCTTGGTTGATAGGTAACTGTGAGCTGGGCAACTTCTGGGAAGATTCTTATAATGGTTACCTTGCATTAGGGGGAAAACTTGAATTTCAATATCTGAAAAGAACCCTTATTTCTATTAGGGGAGACAAAGTTGGGGATTATGGGACTGGATCCTCTCATACCTTTCCTTCAATTGCTTGGACAACATTCCTACTCCTGAAGAAACTAAGGCTCTTTTAAAGGAAGAGCTGAAGGCAAGAGAAATAATTCTCTCCCCTCAACAAGATCAAATTATTTGAACTACTACGAAATTTGGTAAATACTCAGCTCAATGTGGTTATAGAAAACTTGTTTTACACGAGGGATTTGAGGAGAATAAGTGGAAATACTGTTGGTCCAAATATTGTCCACCTAAGACTGGAGCATTCTCCTGGATAACATTTAAATATAGAATCCTTACTAAAAAAAGGCAGTCTATGGAGAAGATTGGTCCTACTAGACGCGTCCTATGTTTTGAAACCGAAGAAGATACAAATCATCTATTGGTTTATTGTCCCTTTACGGAGTATTGTTGGAATTGGTTGTGTAATAAACTAAATCTTTCTTGGTTCCACCTAAGACTGGAGCATTCTCCTGGATAGCATTTAAATATAGAATCCTTAAAAAAAAAGGGCAGTTTATGAGGAAAATTGGTCCTAGTAGATGTGTCCTATGTTTTGAAGCCGAAGAAGATACAAATCATCTATTGGTTTATTGTCCCGTTGCAGAGTATTGTTGGAATTGGTTGTGTAATTAACTAAATCTTTCTTGGGTCCAACCACTTATGCTCTCCTCAGTTCTTCTCTCATGGTAAAAAGCTAGACCCAAAGAAGTTTTGGCTTCCATTTGGGGGTGCAGTCCTTTTCTTCTGATTTGGCATTTATGGTGGGAGCAAAACAAAAGAATTTTTCGAAATGATTCTAGCTTGAGAGAAGTTGTCACCAAAAGGTTGGAGTTAGCCATTTCTGAAAATGTATCCAAGCATTGGAAAAAATGAACCCCCTTTTCTTCTTGAGATGGATTAGTATTGAAAAATTGGCCCAAGGTAGCCTTCCCTGCATTGGGATCATGTAAAAATTTGGGGTTTCATCTAATTTGAGATGAGAAACAACAACTTGGTCTCTTCCACCTCCAGGGTTTTTAAAGTTAAATTCTGATGGGGCAGCAAAAGGTAACCCTGGTAAATCAGATGCTACTTTTTTAATTAGAAATGATATGGGGGAATTGGTGACTGCTATATCTTTTCGCCTACAAAATGAAACTTGTAATTTGGTTGAGATTCAAGCATTGGAAAGGAGTTTAAGAATGGCCAATGAATTGAAAATATAAAATTTAAAAATCACAGGAGATTCTTAGGTTGTTATCAAAGCAGTAAATGTCGAAAGGCCTTTTCCTAAAAAATTAATTTAATGCTTGAAAAAATTGCTCTTCTGGCTAAGTAATATAAATTGTTGGTCCATCATTCACAATTATAGGGAAAAATAAAAGAGTATACTTCTTAGCAAATAAGGGAGTCCAACAAGATGTCGACGCCATCAGTAGCAATAATGCTAACAACTGGCCAGGTCTCGAGGTTTGCCTCGAGGATGAAAGTAAATAAATTCATGATTCTTTGACGCATGCCCACTCGTGCAAATTTGTTGAAAATTTACTCAAGGAAAGTTTATTGCCTCCCGGTTTTTGATCTCTGCCCTCGCTGCTTACAAATACGGAAAACCCTATGTATCCACTAATGCATTTCGCAGGTTCTACCAGAGAAATGTCTTTTTATTCTCGAATAACTAAGAAATGACTGCATCTCATTTTCCGAATCCAATCCCCGAAGGTGTTGGAAGTCGTGGAAAACATATTAGGTGTTGAATATTTGAATTTGGAGGGTCGTCCATGAGTTATTGCTAAGGTAGCGGTCACATTTGTGAGCCATCTGCTGATAATTCATCTAGACAAAGATATGGCAATTGCTATTGGCCATAACATGGTGCGCCCCAAGCATCGGGTGGGAATGGAGGACACTATGGTGCATGTCCAACTCATGTCTTTGCCATTTTTCACAGAAGCCCAAGTTTTTCAAGCAGGATTAATTGACAGATTCTGGCTTATGGAATTAGAGAAAAGATATGATGTCTTGTTGGATTTTACAAAAAAGATAATTTAGTTATGTGAAGAGAAAGACTCGATGATTATGCGCATATATTTCCAGACATTGAATCGTTCAGAACCCTGTTGAATCATGAGCCTCTGTGGTGGGAGGAGATGTGCTGTTCGGGCAAGGACTCTTATGACTGGCTCGTGTCCAATATTTAGGGTTGCTTCGCAAATGATGGAAAAACTAAAAACATGTCTTTGGCTGAGGGTAATATGGAGGTGGAGGTGTTTTCTATTTCTTTCGACTTAGAAGAATTAGGTGGATAAAGTTAGCTCGCTACAATTACTATGAATAGAATGATATATGTGAATGAAACGAACGATACCCAGATTGTACCAAGCCAAGAACACAGATGCTAATCAAACACCACGATCAATAAGATGAAAGCAATTCGCTAGAATAACTTTACATAAACCTTTGCAAACAAATAAGCAGCAATATTATATATTATAATGGAACTCAATGCAATACATTGAGAATGAGCCTTGCTTAAATAGGCAAGGAATAACAATCTAAAAACCAGTCAAGGTCGTAGATCAAGCCATAAATCAAGGAAATAACTAGTCATCAAAGAACTAGTTAAGACCATAGATTTATGAGAGAACTAGACATCAAGGATCTAGTTAATACCATAGATCAAGGAAAGAACTATACCTAACAACTAGATAATATCTCCTAATATCTAAATAAGATAAAAGAAATATTCACACACATAAGTGGGTGAGGATAAATACAATAAATGTAAATAAAGTACCTAGGTGAACATGAGCTAAGGTAAATACCTACTCTAACAGTGAATACTACACTTTTTTTGTAAAAATACTTTGAAGTTAGGTTTTAGGCTTGTGTATGTGTTCTAAACACAATTTTGATGGTAATGTAAAGTTTATCTTGATGTGTAAAGGGAAAGGAACCCTTCAACGATAGTTTATCTCTCTCTCTCTCTCTCTCTCTCTCTCTCTCTATATATACACATCTATCCTTGAATGGGATTTCTCTGTAACAGGTATGTAAAAGAAATAAAAAGAAAAAGAATGCATTATTGTGGTATTTGAATACAAAAACCCATGAAAAACAAATTGGAAGAAATATGCAAATGAATAAACAATAAACACGAGTGTTCTTTGGAGTGTGGATCCAAAATAGAGAGCTCATCTCCATAGTTATGATACCATGAAAGATCCAAAACCCCTCGAGACAAAAATGAAGCGAAGAAAAAAAGATATAGCTTAGAGAGAAAAAACCTAATATAAACTAACCTTAAGAATTTTAGAGTTTTGGGAGTTTCCCTAAGATCTAGGGAGGAGATTAAAAGAATCCAAGGGTGGGAGATGGATGCTCCATCTTCCACCCCACTTACATAAATTAGCTAGAGACTATAGTCCTTGATTTTAATTTGGGTGTTATGGGTTAATTGTTCTTTAGGAATTAATTTGATTAAACTAATTTAATTTAGGAAAAATTAAATTAATTAAGTGAATTAAATTAATTTAATTCGGGGAGATTAAATTAACCGAGTGGGTTAATTTAATCTAATGAAATTAAATTAATCAAGTGAATTAATTTTAAAGTGGAAAGATAAATTAATTTAATTTATAAAAATTAAATTAATCACGGGATGGAATCCCAAAATTAAGTGGATTAAAAAGATTAGAATATATTTTTTGGAAATTCAAAATTTGTGTAAATAAAGAACTAAAGTTAAAATTTTAACGGGTGTTTTGAGCCCAACTTAGGGTTAAATTCTAATAATGTCAAATTTAACCTAGTTCCAAGAGATGGTAATTATTAGTCTTGGTTAGACTTAATTTATCATGGGACATGTTTTGGAAATTCTAATTAAGTCGTGTGGGCTCGTTAGCGAGTTGCACATTGGTTTCATAACTTAATCTATTTCAAAAAAAATTCCCTAAATTTGTTCTCAAAAATTAGGGTCCATTTTTTTAGCTCGGGTGGAGTGGGGGCGCTACAATTTAAACCACCTCCATCTCCCCTTTTTATCTCCTTTGATTTCCCCTTATTTTGACCCATTTGTCTTGAGAATCTATATGATCTTATGGATTATCTAGATAATATGGGAAATCCAAGAACCTTATTGTGTGAACCCTTTTGGCTTAATTTTTTTCGTTCCTCGATCCTAGCTATTTCAATTTTTAGCCATTATATGTTGGTATGGGTACTAATAGGGTCCTGATTTCAATTCAAATTGTCTATAAATACATAACCATTTTTAGTCATTTAAGAAGAAAAGAAATAGACAAAGCAATTTTTAGAGAAATTATTGAGAATTTGCAATCATTCTAGATGAAATCCAAATAGCATTAGCATATTCAATGAAGCATGTACATGTTTATGTTTATTCACATTTTACACACCACAATATTGGTTTATATGCATTGGAGTTTCTCTAATTATTAAGATTTTTAAAATTTTTATATTGTTATTATCTAGGGTCCTAATAAATATGAAGATAATTCTTTATTCTCTAGCTTACTACATGTCTAAAACAATTATTTCCCCCCATCAAGTTTTCACATTGTGAATGTTTTTGATGTGTAAGGAATGGAAATTATACCTGAACTACTCTCTAATGAAGCCAATGATCATCCAATCTTTTCCAAAATAAATAACAATTAAAATAGTTTGTTTATAAGTGAGATTGTGACAAAATATGCACTAATAAATTCACATAATGAATCCATATCTTATTGGTGTGTATAAAGAAATACCTGCAAATAAAATCAAAGCTAAAAACATTGCGAAAATCACCACCACTTGGAAAAATTCAACCCACTTTGCATTAACACAATTAATGAATAAACAAGGCTAACATAGCCATTACAACAATACTTGTCTCAAATTGCATGAAAAGTAAAATACTAATAATATGAACTTAAAACACTAAAATAACTAAATTCAACTAAATATGAATAAAAATAAAGTCAAGATGACAAGTATCATCCATTAATAATAAATGCTCAATATGTAAGAAGCCTATATTAGGTTAAATGACATATGCACACCTATCATGCATCATAGTCTACCTAGGCACCTTGACTTATTATAATGATAGTAATGGATCAAGATAAGACTAGATTTAGTAATATAAATATAGATATGGTGCCCCACCTCTTAAGGATGAATGGATAATGATTTAAACCCACTTAAGTGCACATCTAGTGAAATGCACTCTAACTGACACTTCTAGTCTAAAAATATAATTGTACAATTAACCAAAAAACACCCGAACACCAAAAACATAATGAACTTAATCTATTAAATAACTAAACAATGCCCATATTGGCATCAACTCACCGTTTTGGTACCCAAGTAGGGAAACAAGGAGAATTTTTGTTTTGTAGGCGGTAAGAAAAAAGTGTAGGTATTTGAGCAAGTTTTTGTCAGACTAGAACAATGACGACATAGTTTTCAAAAATATTTGGACATGTATTCCTTTTTTCCCCCAAGAATCTAGACACTTCACGTACATTGTCAAGAGAGTACAAACACTTTGAACAAACATTTATGTTCATTGTGAAAACTTTGAGCCAGTTTTGTTTCATATGTGGTTGTATGTTTCCACTATCATATTCTAATGACTATTACTATATATCACATTATTTAATATACACAAATAAACATTTCATACTACCCTTTTTTCACTTTTTTTAAAGAATTAATTGTTTTTGCTATATGTTTATTTGGAATAAATACATTGAATGGGTATTTGTGTTGTAATTGGTATTTGTGTTACAATATAATTGTAAACCATTTATACATAACACATTTCGGTGAAACCATGCTCTCTTACACCCTTATGAGGTTGGATATTTCTTTATCCTAGGTTAAATATGAATTCATCTATTTTTTCTAAGATATATTCAACTGCATCACCATAGGCCCATTATCCTAATCTTTATTATGATTATCCCAAACCCTAGTTTGATTTCCCTATTAAAACATAACATGTATGCTTGTTATATGATGTGTATGTTCCTTTTTGTATCTCAATTTATGCCATCAAAACTAATAGGATCGAAGGATCCTACTAGGAAGAGTGTTGGGTTTAATTGAGTACCCACTGATTTAATTAAAATTCATTTGGTTAATTTTATATCTAACTTGAAAAGTAAAATTGAATCTTAAAATACAACTAATGTTGTTCCCAAAGTTGCACTTTCTGTTGCAAATGATCAAAATGATGCAACTTCAAATGATAATGCTACCTATATATCTCAACTTGACAATTCATGTAAAGTAGACCATGCTATAAACAATCTCACTTAGATGAACAAGATAGGGCCAAATATTGCACATTTTACAAAACATGTTAATGGAAAACCCTAATTAAATAATAGGATTAATGATGATGTTGAAAGAATTTTGAGTCAAAACATAGGTGAAGGGAGTCATTTGGAAAACCAATACATGGCTATAGTTTAATATGTGGCTATAAGGTAGATAATGTTAGTAATATTAATCCTAAGCCTATGTTGATAATCACATACTAACTATTGTTAACTGATGGTGGTTAGTTGATTACTACTCTCTTTTGTATATGTAATAGAAAATTAGGGTTTAGGTACTAATTTAATAGACTATGCAATTCAAATACAATTCATGAGTTTAGAATAAAGAGACCTAAATTATACTGTTCTTCATTTTTCTAATGATGGTACTTAGAAATTGATAACGTAAAATTGAGGTTGTTAGTGTTAAATAGAGGAAATAGAATACATATGAAGGTGTGGCATGGTTCTTAAAATGTGTGCAAGAGTGGATTAGATGGTCATCAAGCTTCCTAGAAAGTATATTAATTTGGAACTCATCGTAGGATAGGTTCATGGGAAGCAAGAAACCTTTGACACTAACACTACTTAAAGGAATACATACCTATCTTATGGTGCAATACACATGATCTAGTTGATGTGATCATTTTTTCCTATGTTTGGTGATCTTATTTCTTGGTCAAGAACTATGTGAAGATGATGTTGTGATAAGATACAATCTCTCCTCATCTTAACATCATAACTCTTATGATTGAAAAATAAAAAAAATGGGTTAATGATGATTGGGATAGACATCATAACTACACCCCAAATGATGTGACGAGTGTTACAATAAATATAACTACTTCAAAGAGGGATCAAACCACATATAGTTCTCCCCAATGTATGATGAGATGCATGCGGTATATATTAATAATTAAATATGGAGACCTTGGTTTTTCCCTAACACTCAGAAACATAAATTTGCAATTTATATTTGGCTCACAATGGATATAGGGCTACAATATGTCGATTTACCCTAAAAATTAAGTTAAGCGGGCATAACCCTAATAATCTAATAAATAGGATTAAAATATAAAATAATGCACATTTAGATTATTAAATTAACATTTAACATACATATTAGAATATGTAGTAAATGTTTCTCCTCCACTAGCTCTCTTTTCCTCTTCCACAAATCTTCTTGGTGTAGTTTTTGTAGCTCTCCTCAAAAACCTATTAATGCAGAAGTTAAAAAAGTCATGGCTCCTAGAAGATCAAATTCCCACTTCTTCTTCTCTCCTTGCTCCATATTCCTTAGCTAAAGAAGAAAGAGATCATTGAGGAATTAGAATGGAGTATCAAGGCCATGGTTTTGGATATCACAGTCTGGATTTGGAAACTGGGTTTTTGAGAAGGGAAGATATTGATGGAGGTAAAGGGGCACAAGAAATAATACATTCCAATATGCTATTAAAAATGTTGTTATACGTACTAAGGATGATGGGATCCGATATTGGATTCAATGTCTATAATGATATGGTGCTTCCATTAGTTTTTAAGGAGTCTTCTACCTAAATCCCTAGCTATGAGGTTAATGAGAAGATGCTAGATAAACAAATAATTGGTAAACATGCAAAATTTGAAGAGGTAGTGATACAATTTAAGGAGAGTGAAAATAATAAATATTTTGAATCCTTCAATCCACAACTAATGGTAGATGACAATAGTCCTTTTGTTATGGATTTGGATGGGAAGACATTGTATCTTGACTCCCCTATAAATTTTTTCCCAAACCCTAGGTTGGATATGATAGAAGATTTAAAGAAAAATAATGGTTTTGTGGCCAATTTGGATTTGGATTAAGACAAAATCTTTGATGGATATCTATTTGGAGAGGGCTGTGGATGATTTGATGAAGAAGATGTAGAAGTGAAAAGAAGATCGACAGAAGGGGAAAATTGAATAGCTATGGAAGATGGAGCAATAAGAACATGGAATTTTGTGGGAAAGGAAAAAGAGCTAGTGGAGGAACATAATGAAGAGCTATGGAAGAAAGAGACCCTTGAGCATGTGGATCATGCACTTGATGGTGTAATAAGGGTCTTTTGGAGGGATGTCCAAGCATTGAGAAGAAAAGGGAGATGAGAGATGATACACTATGATATTCCAAATTTATATTATAAAAATAAATTGTTTTTGTTGCAAAAGAAACTCTAGTTTTGTTTTATTACACAGATTTAGATTTGGTTGGGTTGTAGAAGACCTATTTTTTCTACAGAAGATATTTTTTGTTGTGGAAGACTTATCTACTTGGTCTTCCTAAGGTTTGGGAAAATTTTTAGCTAAGATTTTATACAGTTGGGTTGTTATGTTACCTTTGTTGTAACCCTAATATTGTAATGAATATCTTCATGATGATTAATGAAATGGTGAGGGACCCAATAACCCTCTTTTTTATTGATTAAAAAAAGAATATCTAGTAAATGATTGAGCACGCGGATTAATTAGATACATGCTAAGTATAGAAAATGATAAGAAGATAGTGCACTTAACTTTTCTACATGTTTTTAGGTTGAACTAAGTTTGAACTAGAGTGGAATAGGGTGGAAATTCTTTTTACATGCTTCATCTTTGAAATTGGATCTAAATCATCATTTTGAAAAATATTGGTGTATATGAAAAAATTGATGTGTACAACCTGCTTGGAGCTACACATAATTACCCCACTTATACAAATGGATATGTGTTAGTATGACCAATTGTAACTACTGAATTTGTTTTCTTTGTATGCAATATAGAATCTAAAATATGTAAGTGTATGCATGACAAGATTAACTATGACAATAACATGAAACTAACAACTAGTAGTTCCACAATATAACTAAATCTATCATAAAAATCAAAATGAGAGCTTAACAAGATAAACTTATATAATAATGCATGAATCAAACTAACATTAATATAAAGATGAACCTAATTAAATCCTAAGCGATTGGTTTTGTGTTGTTTGCTCCAAGTGGTGAAGTTATCTCTCTAAGATGGCTAGAAGACCATGCTTAAATATTCTCCTACTAACCAATCTTGAAGGAATAGATACAAGATGGAGATGCTACTACAGTGAAAAATGGCTCTAGATCAAATGCTTCTAGCTTTAGCTAATGCAAATGAGATGTTTTCCAAAGTCTCAAAGTGTGTAATATGTTTGATATGATAATCAAGGTGTAAAGGTGTAAGATTGAAAGGGAGGCTTTAGCCTTTTACTTATAGGTTTCCATTTGGGAAAGTTAGAAATCTTAGTGTATGTGGGACAAAAGAGTAAAGCAAAAATGCACTTTTGATTAGGAGTGGATAAACATGTTTTAGAAGAGATAAAATTGGTTTAGGCTAGTTAAAGTTGATTAACAAGTGATTAGTAACCTATGAGAGTTGGAAGGGGTCTAATTAATCACATGAAATTGATTAATAGTCTACGAAGCTTGTACAAGTGGTCTAGAAAGAAATGGGGAGATTCTGAATGGTTAAAAGGGGGATGTTTAACTAAAAAGAGAGTATATTAGCTAAATTAGAGGCTAAACAAGCCTAATTAACTACTGACATATATAATTAGTTGATTATAGGAGAATTATGACTAAAAGAATATTGCGAATAGGCATCCAAGAATGGAGCGAAGAAATGAAGTGTCGTCAATTGATCGAAGGAGAATATGAGAAGGTTGCTAGTGCAATTTAAGTAATAAAACTGCACAAGTAGATTTTAGGTGTCTACAATAGGTAAATTTCCAAAATTATTCTTTTTATCTTGAAACCATAAATTTCTTGAAAATATTATAAAAAGAGGTCAATAGTCTGGGTTGAGGTACTATTATCTCTCAGAAGTGCACCCTTGTTGAGAGATGACAACAGGGGTTCTAAGTTTGCTTTATCTCTCACTTCTATAGATACAATGGAAACACCTTAGGTATGTGGGTATAACTATTGTTGAGGTGAGTCTCCGGTATCAAGGCCGGTTCCTTATTTATGTATCATAAACTATTTTTTTGGAGGGTTTAAGGGGTTAAAAGATTGTTGTAACTGAATTGAAATGGGGTGATACACCAACATTATTGAGGGATTTGACTGAGTACATGCACAATAAAATTGAGAACAAATTGAAGATGCACAAATCAATGGTTTTCAACATAATTTTAAGGCAAACCACTTATGTATTGAGGGATAAATCACAACAACACAAGTTAAACATGCACAATAAGACAATGTAGGAAGTACCATATTTGCAGCAAGGTAAAATAATTAAATCAGGAAATTAACATTCACAAGATATAATAGAAACATACACACCATTGCAAATAATTGGAAAGACAATAACTGGTTCTCATTTAAGGAAAACCTGAAAAAAATATGATTCAACACTCCTGTGTCATAAAATTCCTCTTTGTGCCTTACAATTGCACATAATATATAGCAAAAATACTTCACCCAACCCTTCTTAAAAATAGACTACAATTTGTACTCGCCCACGCATGCTATTTTTACCCCTTTACCATGAATAAATAAAGGAATAAAAATAGACATGCTGAATACAATGAGACATTAATAGCCTTAGTTATAGAAATACACTTTAGTCAAAGTGCAGTTGATTGTTTTAATTCTGAAATAATAAATAAACTTGGGTGAATACTTTGGCTGATAACAAATCTTGCTTGATGTGCAACTCTTCTCCAATGTGCATGCAAAATTGTCTTCTTACTGCTGATGTGACATCTGTTCTATCCTTGTGTGATCACATGCAAAAGCACACCCTGTGCAAAATAATTCCCTTGATTCTTTACTTAGCAAGTGTAGATATACCTTCACTTTGGGTGGGGACCACCTGTGTACATGTAAAAGAAATTCTGCATGATCATATGACACATGATATTTGATTACTTTAAGGATATATACCTTAGCCACTTTGACAATGAGGTTCTTATTGATTCCAACATGGCACATTTTGAATTTGGCCCTTTTAGCATCATGGCATATACCTTTAGTTTGAATAGTACTCGAGAACCTTTTGAATTAATCATGATTTAAACTATGGTCTAAGTCATATACAATAATCATTATAATATATCGGTCCTAACTTGATCATTGCATAACAAAAAATGACTAGACCATAGTCTAAGGTCAAGAGATAATAATCATTATTTAATAATTCGCCCCCCAACCATGATACCTTGACCCGCATAAGAAATTGTCGATGGATGATTTTGATTCAACCCTATTTAATTAGGGTTTCTGGAGGTGATGACATGTCTGTACGCTCTCGACCATGGTTAAATTAATGGCAACTGCGGTTAAGTTTGGAGTTTGTATTTGTGATCATTTGATTTGTACTGGATAATCTCCATCGTTGATCCTTTGATAGTGATTAAGTGGTGGTTGGCATGGAAATTAGTGATTTGATTTCCGATTATTGATATTTTTACTTCTGAAGTCTAATCCATTGATCTCAATGTACCCAGGTCCTTAGCGAGTCAGGCTGACTCAACTATGTGGTTAAGCCAACAAAAAAAATGAATGCAATTTCTCATTTTGTCATTTTCACTTTTGAAGCCATTGGCTTGGCGAAGCCCTGTCGGATTTTTTACTTGACCGCCATGAAAGATATTTCGAGATTGTCTCTGGTTCTTTTGGAAGTTCTTCATATGCATTTTTTATTCTCTGCAACATATTTCTGTGCATGAAATTATGGCTTTTCACTCGCCATTTCTAGATTTGAAGGTATAGCTGAGACAAGCTCTGAAAAATTGCAATGGGGTTTTGTGCATTCAGTTCCTTTCCTTACTGGTTAAGATAAAAATAGTACCCAAATCTTCTCTTTGTAGCTCAAACTTCAATTTTCTTTCCTTGCCTTATCATTGATCTATTTCTATCTCTTACATGTGTGCCACGAATTGAGTTGAGACTTTACAAATATGGGTTTTCCTGGTTAAATAGTGGCTCTGAGTTATTTGTTGGGTCTTTATTTCCACACAACTGACATATTCGAAAGAGGGTGAGCTCATCATTTTCTATAACCTATAACATATATCTTTTGAGCTCCCTTTTGGCTGGGTTTTCGAGTTTCTTTTCGAATACTTGCATAACATTAAAATCATTATGTTTTCTTGGCTTGTTCCATGAATGACCATTATCCTCTAGCTCTGTGTTCGTTATTTCACTATGCACCGAGGATATTTCAAGGGTTTTGATAAAAAATGGTGAGTTTGGCCCTATCTTGATATCTTTTGTATCTTATTGCAAAAATTTGGCTAGAAATGGCTCGTTTTGAATAACCTAGATCTGGGTAGTCTCCATTTGTTGTAAGTCATTTCCCTTGTAGATTTGGGGCTTTTTGCCATTTTAGGCTCTACATTGCTATGATTTTTCATTTTAAGTGCTCTCTGTTCAATGAGTTCTTTTGTGACAATTTTTTTCCATTTGT
The DNA here is from genome assembly GCA_019776745.2 of Taxus chinensis. Taxonomy (NCBI): domain Eukaryota; kingdom Viridiplantae; phylum Streptophyta; class Pinopsida; order Cupressales; family Taxaceae; genus Taxus; species Taxus chinensis. The sequence goes on along the minus strand of CM034149.1, from coordinate 671,790,129 downwards.
TACAAAACCAACTTGTTGTTGACTCGATCATTCTAAAACTTAATGACTCGACTTGTTTCTCCTTTCGAGCTGCATACATTTAATGAAAACTTGGTCCTGGTTTATTGAGTACTTGACCTAGGTTGAGCTTAAGAACTTGTCTGTATTTGTTTTAAGTCATTTCTCATTGTTTTGAATCAGATCTATGTTGCCTTCTTGTAAGATCTTGTTATGTAGTTGAAAATTGAAACTTGAAGCTCGCTCCATTTCTTGCATTTGTAACGACTTTGTATTCTTTATCTTGCATGATGTATGTAGCCTACTTGGTTTGAACACTTCTGTTGCATAGTGGTAATTTATGAACCCGATTCTTGATGATTATGTAATCTGAAAGTAGTACTTGATAATATCATTTCAAAGCTTGCAAAAGTGTAGTTGGAAAGATGAAAAAATTCTTTCCAATCATTCGAGGCAAAAATACAGAGTTAAATCCTATTGGAAGAGGCATTATGTAACTCTATGTGTTCTTTATTTAATTGTGATTTTTGTAAATTCAATTGAATCGTTGTTGTAAATGCATATGTAGCACTAATTTAACTCGAAAACATTTTTGTAGAGTAAAAGGATTTGATCCTCAGTATGTATTTTGTGAATGAATGGCTTATGCTGTGACCTTGCTTCATGCATTCTTTATGTATACATTTTGAAAATTTATTTTGGAAAACCTTGATTTGTAAAATGCATGGCTTTGTTGAAACTGGAATTTGGTTTCTGGGCTCCATTGAGATGTATAGGATTTTCAATTTGAAAATATGTCTCTTTTCAATGCATTGTTGATTGAATTCTTATTTGCTTATGCCATGCTCCTTTTCTTAATGAAAAAATCCATTGTTATTATAAGATGTGCTTTGTTTACTGGAAATTGTACCTTGTGATGTGTAGATTATGGTTCTTTCACGAATTCATTACAAATTAGAGGCTTGTTGGATGTCCTTGAAAATATGTAGTCTCTAGTCATACCTTGCAGTGCAAGACTATTTGCAATATGAGATATTAATGAGGCTCTAATCACATTCCTAAGACTTGTACTTGCAAATTTGTACCCCTATTTTATATTGAACTTATTTTTAGTACTGAACAACTGCACACTAAATCCGCATTTTGAAAACTGTATTTATTGGAATTTCACTTAAATTGTGTATCAAGATTGTTAGAGGTGGTTTCTCATTTGACCTTCACTTTATGGATTTGTGATTATTCTCCTGAAAGCATGATAAACATTTGCATTTTATCCTGAAGTATGTATCCTGAGACTGTAACTTGAAAACTGATAGTATAGAAGTTGTTATTCTTTTCAATTTTGAAGTTGATTGATTCCTTGCATGATATTGAAGTGTATATGGAATTTGTGGATGTACGTTTGATGTAGCTCTTCTGCCAAGTCTTGATCATTCTAAAAAATATCGGTTATCTCCTTCAATCTCTTATTACTACCTTTGGTATAAGCCTTGTAGCTTCTTCTCTGAAATCTAAAATTGTACACTTGATAGTAACTCACATGATGTATATGAAGTGAGTTTGCTTCTTTGTTTTAGCTACAATTTAAATTCATTCAAGATATACTCTTCAACTCTTCATTGAATGCGACTAGTTGTACTTGAAAATAATACATCTTTTGACACTTCTTCCTTTACTACTAGTACTTGCACACTTAAAAAAAATAGTTAGAAAGATAATAGGCTTTCAACCTCTCTTGTATTCCATAGTGATTTTTTCTTCTTCTGTTGTTTACCATGATTCTCAGAATCATGTGTGCTTCTATAAGATAGTATTTTCTCATTTGCGTATCAGCTTGATGTATCTTATGACTCTTGATTTTAGGAGATTTATTTTCCTAAAGCTAGTAGCACAGGTATGCAAATTTAACCCCGATCTCAAAATTAACAGTTTTCTTGTTACTCTTTCAGGTACAATGTTGCAGTGGAATGATGCAGAGAAGATGAAGATAAAGGAGTTGAAGCTGGAACAATAAAGACCAAGAGGAAACACCAAGGCAATGATAGGTTCCTTCTACATTCCTTTTCTTTTAGCTTTATGCACATGTATATCTTATTTTAGTAGTTATACGTTACATCCCACAACTTGTGTGGGAAACATTAAATTTCCTCATGAATAAATGATATTATTTCTGTAATTGAGTTGTGTACTTCCTTTTACTTTCAAATCTTATGATATGTAATGGTTGTACATTAAATTAAACAACTCAATAACATACTTAATAACACTTAATCATAGGAAATGATCAAATTGGAAGTACTTGTAACTTAATAATGAACATTTGCAACCTGCAATCAACAATTCTGTTTTCTGCTATGGGATGTAAAATCCCACATATCTTGTGATTCCCGTCTTCATCAAGGCAATGCATTGGTCCTTCAGAGATTTTGCATTTTCTTGCTGAAGATGAACATGGAATGACAACCTATGTGAGGTGTTACATTCTGTAACAACACACATAGCTACATATTGTATGTTGTTAATCAATTGTTGCAACTGAAAACATAATAAAACTGTATGACTTTCCCCCCAGCTAGGTTCATTCATCAATCCCTTCCATCGAAAACAAAGTTTCGAATTGCCCATTTTTGCAGGAATACAAAATTATCAACATTTCTGGCAATCCTGCGGGGTGTAACGCCCACAACATTACTAGCACGAAACCTAGGGCAAACCTAGGTCAACTAGAAAAATTATGGCATAATTTTTTTTTTGTTTAAATACACTTGCAATAAAAGATTCGAGTTTTACGGTCGTCACATTCTCGTGTCTAAAATTACATTAAATTAACATTATTAATTTTCCTTTAGATCACCCTTTAAAAATAAAATAATAAAATCTCTCAATAACTTATAATAAAATTAGTTAGTCTAAAAAAAGACTTAAGCTTCCCTATAATTTACTTTAATGCAATTTAATTTCACCTTAATTAAATTCAATTAGTTAATCTCAAGGGTATTTTGGTCTATTTAATTAAATAATAAAGTTCTATAATACCCACAAAGGGGTTAAAGTTGTATTAAGTAAAAAGGTCTCTAAAAGACACTTGGGTTAGGAAATAACAACACCCCTTACACATACTAGAGTGACCCCAAAATAATGTCCACCCATGCAAATTAAATTTGAATTTCCCTCACCCACTCCCCACTTAATTTTTGTAGGGATGAATCTCATCCATTTGATGGATTCATTTGGGGCCCTTAGATCTAGAGATTCAACTAACCCTAAACATGCATATGAAAAGTTCTTTTCTCTTTGTTTGACTTTTTGTTTCTTCTTTTTGTTTTGCAGATTGGTGGAATCCAAGAGAGGCAACCTCAAGCTCAAGGAAGGATGCACATTCTCCTTTTTATTTTTAGATCCATCTACACCCTCTCCTAGGGTTGTATGTATTTATTAATTTTTTTGGTTTATCTAATTCTTTGTTGTATTACCCAAATGGGCAAATGGGTATTTACCTATTTAAAGAAAGAGGTAGAATGGTGTTTGAATATACTTGGGAAAGGATACACACACACACACACACACATGTATATATGTATATATACATATGTATATATGTATGCATATATATATTATATATATATATATATATATATACATATATATATATATATGTGTGTGTGTGTGTGTATATACATATATGTATACATATACATATGTATATATGTATATATACATATATATGTGTACATGTATATGTGTACATATATATATGTATACATACATATATACATATGTATATGTATATATATGTGTATAGTACATACACACACATACACACACACACACACACACACACACACACACATGTATATATATTGGTAATGAAATCCGTTAAAGAGAAATGCGAGGGAATTTCGTTTACTCGGCTTGAGATAGCCGACTGCGCAACAGGTTTTTGAGTGACCAGGGGGGATTACATTATTTGGTAGGAAGTATTTGGGATTAGGGGAGGGTCACCGAACCCACCCCCATCCCATTAATTAATGGGGTAGGGGGTGGGCGCAGCGACGCTCCCCCCAACCCTTACCTTATTTACCATATAAATCTCTGCAGTCGCAACCTATACGACTTCCAACAAATTTTGATTTTTTTTAATTTACATTATAAGTTGGTTAATGTTTATATATATATATGCTATCAAAATTTATTATTAATATCAATAATGATAATATCTTAATACCAATACTATTAAAAGAGGTAATAATATTTATATTATTAACTAATCTTAATCTTGCACTTAAAATCTTTTTTAAAATTTGATAGTATTTTCATCAGAGGTTTAAAATCAATCCAAATTCCACTTCTTGTTACATTAATTTACATTGGGTTTATATGTAAATTTATAATAACTTAATAATGAATTTACATACTCCAATAAGGCTATGGTCTAAGTGGTAAACAAACAATTTCTTTACTCCACTAGATTTAGGAATTAATCCATTTTATTGACCAAGTAAATAACAATCATAATTTAAGTTCTTTCCATCTATAGATATAAAGTTTGACTCTCTTTCAACCAATACAAGAAAATGAATAAATATTGTTTTCTTTTCATGATAGACTTCCTTGTAAGTTCTGTTTTAGGATATGCAATATTTCGATGGTATACCTGGATATGCAACCTACAAGCTTCACAATCTTTCCCATTATGAAACTTATCATGGCTGTCATGTTGTTTCGATAATTTCAAAATTTATAGCCTCCATGATGTGTCTTATTTGATGAACATTTGTTTAACCAACAAATATGAGAACAAAGTTGTATTTCTTATAAACTATCACAAATGCCATGGCTGATTTTAAAACTTGTTGGAATATTGTTTAGGTCTCTCTGTCCAGACTACCTTGCACTCCTATACTTTATAACAAAATATTCATTACAACTTTTCTTTCAAATACAATACTGAAAATTCTTCCACCTTAAGTGGGAATTTACAAGAACTGGTATTCACAATGTAAGATTACTTAGTCCTGTCTATAAATGCTAAAAACTGATCTTGACTTCTTCAACAAGAGCTCCATTCATTGACTCAGTTGATTACAATAACATGAATGAGGGTGTACCTGATGTTGGAACAGTGTATTATATGCCTTGATACCATTAAACTCCAATGTGTGTAGATAGAAGCAAATATACCTTTTGTTTTGCCCCTGATGCCCCAACCAAAATGTACATAAGGGATAGGACTTTGACACATGAAAACTTTACATATGGGTGCATTTGATGACATTAATTTTCGTTATCTTTTCAAGCACATCCTACTATCATTATACATGAATAGTGTTTTACAACTTTACTAAATACACAAAATTTGAAATGCAAGCCATCCATTTGTATATCATCCCAATGGGATTATTTGCCCACCTTCAAACCCTCCAAAATACATCTTAAAAATCCCTACACAATTCTTCTACCTCCCTCAAGATCCTCTTATTCCTCCGACATTCTCTTATGCCTCCCTACAATCTCTTATGTCTCCCTCATAAAAATCAAGTAAGAAATGCAAACATTTTCTTGTCCAAGGTGGGGCACCCAACCCAACTCCCTCCAAAAAATGAAATAAACTCTTATGTTTTCCTACATATAAGATTACCATAGTCTTCTCCTACACCATACTTAGACAATCTACCCAAGGACCCAACAAGCATACCAAAACACTCAATAACTTATACATATACACAAGTAAAAGAAAACAATTAAACAAGGGTGTAGCTTCTACCTTTCCATGGTAGAGCTTGATCCAAGAGTCACACACCAAGCTCCTTCAAGTCCAATCCAACACCAATAAGATCCAAAAAAATCCACAAGCACTCCAAAATCCTCCAACTCCAAAAATATTAAAACACAAAATGAAATGAAGTATCCCGTAAACAAACAAATGAACTTGTATAAATAGAAAATGGAGAGAGGAGGATGAGATGGCTCCATGTAGGATACCACATCACTTATCCTCAACTCCACCTCACAAGTCAAACCTCAAACCAAATGCACAATAAATTGGTGGTTGAGAGGAATAACAAACCTATTACACACACAATTCCAACCCACACCCCTTAAGGACAAACTTTAAAACCCATGTAATAAAAGTGCAATGAATTTCACTTTTTGTCTTACAAAAAACTTAATGGGGTATATTTTTAACCCCCAAATCCATAGGTAGGGTTGGTATAAGAAATCAAGAGGTGTGGAATAAGCTTATTTTGTCCCTCAAGCCTCCAAAAATGGCCCTTAAGCCCAAATATGAAATTTCAAGGTAAGATAGAGTGTACATCACTCAAAGTTACTTACAGTCAACTAAAAAACACAGACCAAAGAACCAACTAATCTAATAAATGACTTCTTTTTGTTACATCCATAATTAGCTTCATGATTAATTCACTTAATTTAGAAACATTAATCAATAATTGATAAAAAAGAATTATATCACAAATTAAATCACATAATCCAAAATCAAATAAAAGAAAAGAAAATAATAACACACAAACCCTTGGTCACAATTGGAGTTTATCCCCCCAAGGGGACTACCTAACCATAATTAATAAAAACAACATTACACAAGTTGTCATGGTGACCATTTCTGTATCCATCTAGTATTCCGCTGTGGTAGGTCTCTAATCCCCTTTTGATTGTTCTGATATGATTACCTGTAAAATCACACAATACCTGCTTCGGCCTCGTGGCTGTATTAAAACATCCAAGATAAAATATATGAATACAAATCAATAATCATCCATATATAAATTAAATCATCATCTAAACTAACAACACTATTAGTTTAAAACTCTAAAAACATCTTAATTCTATATTTTATTAATACCAATAAGATCACAAGATTAGTTCAACTACTAAATCTTACTCAATATGACGAGAATGCCGAATGTTATATATATATATATATATATATATATATATATATATATATATATATATATATATATATATATATATATATATATATATGTCAACAACACATCATCATCGATATAAAATGTCTCTCTATGAATCCACAGAATCATACTATTAATCACAATCTATAAATAGTCAAAGTATCTCTATCGTTTAACATCATGCTAAGCTAAAATGATACAATAATATCTGTATTTAGTCAACAATAGTCAAAATCAAAATATAATAAGTGTCGAAGAGAAGTGGGCACTACACGGAGAAATTTTCTTGCTAGCTTCAAGACCAATGCCTTGATCTTGTCCATTGGGCATGGAGTCAAAAACATATAACCAAAATCTACCCTTTCAGAAAACAGACCCCTTCGAAAAATAAACTAAAGCTAGGAAAGGATCTGGTAAACCAGATCACGTGCACAAATGCACTTATTGAATTGAAAAACATTGCAATGTGCATGAACTGCACTTATTGAAAGAGAAATCTTACTCTAACCAAACATTGTAGGATTTTCAATAACAATGTTTAAGAAACATACCATTTACAGGAATGAGAAGTTCTTCTCTGTTCAGCGTTGAAAGATAAAATGCATTGTGCTCTTTGCAAGCTAAAATCATATAAGGACCACTCAAGATTTTATCAAACTTCATGTGGTTTCTTAGCTTTGCACGATCAACATCTGATTTCAATACAATGTCTCCTTTATTGAAGACTCTGAACTTAGCCTTTTTATAAAATGTTCTCTTGATTTGTCTCTGATTTTTTTTCATGTTCTGATGAGCTTGATCTCTTAGCTCTTGCAGCTCTATTAATTCTACATAACTAACTTGCATTGGTTCATTCTCAAGTAATTCCATATGATGTAGTAAATCCAATGTGGGAAACTCAACTGATATGGGCATTTTTATCTCATGTCCATAAACAAGCTTGTATAGTGAATTACAAACTGATCTTTTAGGAGTCACTCTATCAACCCAAAGTGTTGAATTTAACATCAGATACCAAGCTCCTTGGTTGTCTTTGAGTGTTATTCTAATGATCTTAAAAAAAAATTGTTAGCACTTTCAACTAATCCATTACCTTGTGGGTAATAATTAGACAAAGTACTCAAATAAATACCATGCTTGACAACGCAATCTTTACCTTTGCACCAAGAAATGCTAAGACATTATCTGAAATGATAGTTACTAGAACACCAAATCTATAAATTATACCTTCGTAAAATGATAAAATTGAAGTCTAATTAGTTTCTTTCAAGGCTACTGCTTCAGTCCAACGTGTGAAATAATCCGTGGCAGTCAAGATCCACTTGTGTCCTTGTGATGAAAGTGGATTTATCATGCCAATGAAGTCAAGACCCCACTGCATAAGTGGCTGATCCACTGAAATAGGCTACAGGGGTAACAAAACTAAACATTATTTTTCAACAAAGAATGCACACTTCTTACACTTTCTAATCCACTCTAAACAATCCTTAAATATGCTTGGCCAATACTAAGCAGATTTCATAAATTTTAAGGTTGTAGTAAGTGCTGAAAAGTGGCATCCTACAGGTCCTTAATGAAACTCAGATAATAATTGCTGCACTTTATCATAATCAATACAACACAACAAAATTCTATTTATATCCCTTTTGAACAGTACACCATCAATGAAAACATAAGATACAACTTGTAATATGAAATATCTTCATTTATTCTTGTCCATACCTTCCGGATAAGTACCGTGCTGCAAATAATTAATCAAACCAATCATCTATCTTGATCTCTGAACTTCTGGATTGAGTTCTGGTTGCTCATTTTCAAACTGTAATAAGATTTTCGATTACTGATACGTGATTTCAGCATGTTGTAGTCAATTTTCTAATTCTGTAGCCTACTATTTTTCTATATCAACAATTAGATGTTCACATAATCCTTTACCTTGAACTGTTTTTGTAACATGGATGTCAACATCATACTCCATAACCTTTGTAATCCAACATGCTCTATTCTCATTTAGTTCTTTGTTCAACAAGAACGTTTTAACACTGGGATGAGAGACTAAAACATGTATCTTATTATTGGAAAATATGTACTTGAAATTCTTTAATCCTCTAACTACAATAAGTACTTGTTTTTCAAGAAAAGTGTACCTTGTCTCGTAGTCATGTTAACTCTGTCCAAAGAAAGTAATTGACTGCTGAATTCATCATTAACTTGAGTTAATATGGCTGAAATGGTTTCAGCTCTTGTAAGTGCATACATCACGAAATCCTGATCAAAATTTGGATTCACCAGAGTAGGAGCTTGTGAAATAGCTGTCTTGATAACTTCAAATCCTTTTATTCCTTTGCTGGTCCAAGAGAAAGTTTTATCTTTCTTTAACATGGTTGTTAGTGGCTTGACTAATGCTGTAAAATATGGAACAAATATTCTAACAAAGTTGATTTTTTCAAGAAAACTTTGTAATGCTTTCGTATAATGAGGCAAGGATAGCTGTAAAATTGTTTCAATTATGAAAGGATCAATAGCTAAACCTTGTCTAGAAATAATATGTCCAAGTAATTTACCTTGATGGAATGAAAACATAATTTTTTTGGGATTCAATGATATTTCAAACTACCTACAAAGATGAAAAGTCTGCCTTAGATGCATAAGATGATCATCAGAATTCTTCAAAAATACAGTAACATTATCTAAATAAACTGATATGCATCTATTTAATAGGTTATGAAAAACCATGTCCATTGCATGTTGAAACGTTGCACTGACATTAGAAAGTCCAAAAGGCATTTTTTTGTAATCATAAGTACCTCACTTTGTGGTGAAAGCTATTTTTGTATCTGTCTTCTTCATGCACAAGAATCTGATTATATCTCCTATAACCATTCAAAAGGGACAACCTGTCTGACCTTGAAATTGTTCTTAAAATATGATCCATGTTGTGCAATGAATAATGATATTTTAATGAAGCCTTGTTAAGATCTCTAAAATCCACCTATAGATGGATTTCTCCATTCTTTTTCCAAACATGCACAAGATTAACTACCCAATTTGAGTGTTTAAATGGAAAGATAATACCGGATTCAATCATCTTGGATAACTCTTTTTTCATAAAGGGTTCAATTTTAGGATTTATAGGCCTTTGTTTCTGCCTAACTGACTTGGAATTTGGCTGCAACTCTATGGTATGCTGAGCTAAAACGGGGTCAAATCCTCTCAAATCTTGGAATTTCCAAGCAAAAATATCTTAGAATTCTTTACATCAATTAATGAAAGACTTTTTTTAACTAAGAAAATATCTTTATGATAAATAACTTCTTTTCATCATCAACTAATATCTCTTCGTAGTTAGCTATGCGAGTCGAGATATTTCCTTTATCCTTTCTTAATTGATCATTAGAACTGAAAATATCTTCTAATGTGACCAGTCCTTGGGGTAACTTGTTTGTTTTTAATTGAACAATATGGTCACCATATAAATGCTGTAATTTTTCTTGATTAACTACAAAAAATTTAGCTTCTTACTATAGAAATATGTAGCTTTGCTCATCATTTTCAAAAACTTACTAGTTTTCTTCATTATCAGATGCTAAAGTTCTGATAATTAGTTTTATATGTGGCTACACTTTGTTATTTTCAATATGTTCTAGCACCTCAAAGCTAGCACCAACTGCTGCAAGTTTGTCTACACGTTTGTTTTTAGCTCTTGGAACATATTGCATATTAATAGCATCAAAATCCTCCATTAAGTCTGAAACTCTATGCTTATAAGATTTCAACAATGAATTCTTACAGACATTAAAGTTTTTTTCTTGATTAATTACTAACTCTGAATCACCAAATACTTGTAACATGTTGATACCTCTTTTTATGGCCCATTGTTAGCCATGGATTAATGCTTCATATTCAGCTACGTTACAAGTACACGAGTGATGCAACCTAGAATTTACTAGTAAAAACCCAGACGCGCTGGCACATCACTCAGCCTAGACTGAGTGCTCACCAAAGCGTACAAAGGTACCAAGCCCCTCTTTAAGGTTGCTATTGTAGCATGTTAACATGATGAAGACTTAATGCATTCAGATCCATAATTAACATAACATTCTACAGAGTACTTCCAGATCTAGATCTAAAGAGTAATAGATTTAAGCAATATCCATAATGAATTCAATCATGCAAGAACCAATTACACTCAGGATTAATACTCTAATTTAGCTAATACAATCCATTATATTGAACACAATAAATACACAGAATCTCATTACAATAGGTAATACCATAAGCTTATGCACGCAACAGATCTGATAGCATAATCTCATAGTAATTTAGTTCTCACATTGTCCTCCTATACTATGTAGATCATTACATATTTATAAGGGTGGGGACTTGCCCTTCGCCGCGTGCATAACTCCAAATATAGGTCGCATGCTAAAAATAGCCATGCGCCTTTATAATCATATCCACACATGCAAGTGCGCTAACAATAGACCTCTTCTAGTTAACTGGAAGTAGAAATTCTATTCGTAGCCTGCACCCATGCAAAGTGCTTAGTAGCCTCTCTTCCAAAATTAGCCGATGTGTGTCATGCAAGTCTTTATCTGGTTTGTGTGCTCTGCACGCTATCTCCAAAAATATCTCGTACATGTGAAAATGGCTAAGTCTCGAATCTTCCCTTGTATTTTGCACACGTGTCCTTCCCTATCCTTCTGTACCTTTGAATGCGCCCTATTCTCACGCGTGAACCTCCTGTGTGCCTTTTGCTAAGTATCACACTGTCTTCTCAACATTACCCCACACTAAACTGCATTGCTGCCCCAACAATGGTTTCCTTTCAACATGGAATGAATAAAGAATAAAGAATGGATGAATGTAAAGAATTACTATACAAAGAATAATTATTTACTTTACATGATTCTCTACTTCAACTGGAAAAATTAGTTCTGGATATTCTTCTTTTACTTCTGCCTCTAATGTTTGCCACTCATTCAGTGCGGCCTCTTCCTTTTCTGGAATATTTACTGCAATAGACTCCAACTCATCTTGGGAAATTTCTCCCTTTTCATTATGTAATACTAGTATAATGTTAGCCATTGTAGACATTCTCGCTTCCACAAGATCCATCTTATGCATTATAAGTTTCCCAAGTTTATCCAATCTATTCTTATGGGGCTCTTAGGCCACTACAAGGGCCTCGTGATTTTTCTTTACCAAAGCCAACCTCTCTGCTCGCCCCAAGGTTTCATCCTTCATTACCTTCAGGACCTCATTTTCCTCTACCTTGGTCCTTATTCTTATTAATGCCTCTGGATCTGCACAAATATTTAATGCTTGATCCGCTTTCTTTAGCTCCTCCTGCAAGTTTTGAAGCAATTGCTCGTATGATGAAATCTTTCACACAACAATGCAATAAATATTCTTTGAAACACAAAGATATTTAATTGAGTTATAAGGTCTCTAAGATAAGCAGTATCCCGAACCTCAATCTCTTTTTTACTCTTATATGCTTTATTTCATATGTCACATTATGGTCTTACTATTAGCACTGTCTTGAAAAAGGAGTTAGGAAATGGTTTGAAGTAACCTCTTGAAGACATATAAGATTAGGATAGACTTGAAGCTACACGCTAACCCTAATTTAGCATCTAAATCAACTGAGGTTTAGAGTAACTCCAACTTCACCTAAGGATCCTACCCCTCAACTATATATGTGTTTTAAACAAGAGGACATAATTTTATGCTAAACCACATTCAAAAAAGGATCAAGGTGTAATGTCGAGAGAACCCAAGGCACCACATCTAGTTGTGCAGAGCTAAGGAGTTCGTTAACAAGAGATTTAAGACCTAGAACAACTAAGTCACAACCTCCATCTATGACATCTAGATCCAACGGGGATTTTACTCAATTAAGAAATTTAATTTTAAAACTATCTTCAGATGACAAGGTAGTCTGCTAAGCTATGAAGGAGGAGTTAGGGCTACATACTCCAAGAAAAGTTTGATTGTGTCACTCCTATCATACGGTTTAAGATAATGTCACTAAACCATACTGACTAAGACGATAAACCCATTCTTGGGCTCTTGTTTACTCAAGCTAGGAGGTTCCATCGAGTGCAAAGATTAAGTTCATCCTACGGTTTTCAATGTCTTCTACGGTAAGGAGTATCACACATGAAAAACAAGTTATGCTCCAGATATTGAACAAGGGTAGAGTGTTTCATTTAAATCCTCTTTATTACATTTACAAAGTATGAATGCACAAGATGACTCATTAATCATTTATTGAACACTAAATATGCACTACAAGATATTACTTCAAATTCATTTACCTTATATAAATATCAAACCTTTTTACCAGGTGTACTATAAATCAAAATTGAACTATGATTAAATGCACATTTCCTAGATGTCCTTGAAACTAGCATCTCGTACATATCAACAAATTATCAAATATAACCTTCTGTAACATGAGACTACATTATACATTTATTCATTTAACAATGAACTATATAAATTTCAAAGATAAATAAATGAATTACACATCGCCTTTTTGTCGTCATTCTTTCATCCTGCAAAACCACATGAGCATGATATCAGCGATAATTCGTTGGCATTGCATCCACCCTAATCTAACATAATTATCATTTTTTAGTTTCCCATTTTACATATGATAATAATTACAATTTGCAATCGAAATAAAAGGTTTAGAGACATGTATTCATTACATTTCATTTTACTTCTTTTTGTAACCCAGGAGAGAGAAAGAGAAGGGAAGAGAGAGAAAACAACATTTGTCAAAATTTCTATTTCACACAACAAGTTACACTATAGAGTTTTAAACAGTTATTTGCATGTGTTAAAAGTTTCTAGGGTGGTTTGGCAACCCTACGAGGGTCCCACAACTTTCTATTTTTACCTTTTCTTACTAGCTACAAAAATGCTCAGAGGCTAAGAAACCGCTTCCAAAAGTTATTTTCTGATGAGAACACGTACCATGATTAAATTTCTACGTGTCCCCAGATATACTAAGAGTTCATAATAACTGACGGAATTGAGAAAAAACGAACGGTTTACGTTTGGCGGTTAGTTTTATGGGGCCATTGGTCATAGTTGGCCCAATGCAATTTGAACAGAAGTTAGCTCGAGGGCTCAGAAAACCACGTCCAAAATTGATGTTCGATGGGTGAGCACGCAATGAGACACTTCCTACAAGTTCCTCTATATAAGGAGAATTCATCAGATTCGACGGGATTGAGAACTAGAAAACCATTTTGAAATGGTGACAAGTTTTTTAGAGCGACAAGTCGAAATTGGTCTAGTTTGACCTCGTCAAACTGCGGCCGAAGGCCTATAAAATGGATTTTCCAAACTATCCAGAAAAGTGTTTTTCCCTAAACTGAATGTTCCATGCAATTTTCTAGTATAAACACTAGAGGTTTTCGAAGACGGGAAATAATTTCTCTATCCAGGTTTCAAATGGTGGTTCAAAACGAAAGCCAACTTTCTAGATTTAACAACTTTCTACTACTATAAAACAGTGTAACAAGGCTCCTATAAGAGCGTCAAAAAGATCTCATATGTTCGTTCGGGGTCAATCAAAAGGTCAAGGTGACTCCTCGCATACCAAGGTACACGAATGAAGCTTAACATCTCGTTTTCAGGGTTATAAAGGGTACTTAATGAGTCTCCAAAAAATGCAAAAATTAACTATTTAAACTGGGAGATGATTAACGTTATTACTGGAAAGTCAATTTTTTTTGGTTGATAAAACAATGTTGTAGCGATCCAGTTGGGTAGGAAGTTTTCTACATCACCTCAGAATGAGGGTGGGAGTTCATGTTTTAATGCAAACGAGTTATTTTGACATCGTGAGTTACGACAAGACATTTCATTGTTTTTACACGAGTTGAAAATAAACAATTGACTGTATTAAAATCCTAATAATTTAAAATTATTTTAAGTTGTAAACAAAAACTAAAATATGAGAGTTATGAAAGATGAGGGGAGGTGAACCATGCCTGGAAATGAACTAACGAGGTAGAAGCCAAGGAGTTGACATCGCACCGATTGATTTCACTTGCTTGTAGCCACGGAAGGGAAACCCAAAAATAACATCCACAATAATGTCAAAATTAGTGGCTAGTTCTATTAGAAAATCCTCTGTTGGCAAGAAAGGAACAACAAGTGCCTTCAGTTGAGTAACAAGCCCATGGTAAAGAGGCTTATCAGTGTGTTTGGGATAGCAAACAAATGCCATGTGTACTATGAATCCATTATGTGCATATCCTGCAATCATGGCACTCCATGAGACCGCATTTCTTTGAGGCATTTTGTCAAACAGAGTCCACGTGCCATGTATGTGCCTCCACCCTTGCACAATAATGACAAAATTTAGAGTTTCCTGGAGATAACCCGCACTTCCAAGCAAGTGACCCCACAAACAAAACAACGCAACCACCACAGGTTTTTATGACACACTGATGATATAACTTAGAGTTTCCTCTTTCCCTAACACATTACTGATGATCTTGTAGTCACTTTACGTTGGAACATATTGCAAAAATGGTCTAAAATCAGCCTTATGGAGTCACCAAATAAATTATTTTGATTTTCAATGGATTACTGTAGCTTTGTTCTTCCAAAAGTGATTTTCTTTTGCTGTAAATATGTTGTAAATTGCTGTAATCTACTGCAGATATGATTCATGTCCCACTAGGTGTGATAAAAATTGTTATCTCTTAGAAGTGCAACCTTGCTGAGAGATGACAATAGGGTTTCTAAGCTTGCTTTATCTCTCACTTCCGTAGATACAATGGAAACACCTTAAGTCTACGGGTATACCTATTGTTGAGGTGAGTCTCCAGTATCAAGGCCAGTTCCTTATTGATGTATCCTAAACTAATTTTTTGGGGGATTTAAGGGGTTAAAATATTGTTGCAACTGAATTAAAATGGGGTGATAAAACAAAATTATTGAGGGATTTGACTGAAGACATGCACAATAAAATTGAGAATAAATTGCATATGCACAAACCAATGGTTTTTAGCAGAATCTTAAGGCAAAACACTTATGTATTGAGGGATAAATCACAACAACACAACAAGTTAAACATGTACACTTAGACTATGCAAGAAGTACCGGATTTGTAACAAGGTAAAATAATTAAATCAGGGAATTAACATTCACAAGAGATAATAGAAACATACACACCATTGCAAATAATTGGAAAGGTGATAACTGGTTCTCATTCAAGGAAAAACTAACAAAAATATGCTTCAACACTTATGTATCCAAAAAGTCCCCTTTGTTCCTTACAATTACACATAATATATAGCAAAAATAATTCACCCAACCCCTCCTAAAAATAGACTACAGCTTGTACTCGCCCATGCATGCTATTTTTACCCCTTTATCATGAATAAATAAAGGAATAAAAATTGACATGTTGATTACAATGAGACATTAATAGCCTTAGTTATAAAAATACACTTTAGTCAAAGTGCAGTTGACTGTTTTAATTCCGAAGTAATAAATAAACTTGGGTGAATAATTTGGCTAATAACGGATCTTGCTTGATGTGTAATTTTTCTCCAATGTGCATGGAAACTTGTCTTTTGATTGCTGATGTGACATCTGTTCTATCCTCATGTGATCACACACAAAAGAAAACTCTGTGTAAAAATAATGCCATTGATTCTTTACTTAATAAGTGTAGATATACCTTCACTTTGGGTGGGGACCACTTGTGCACATGTAAAAGAAATTCTGTATGATCACATGACACATGATCTTTAATTACTTTAGAGTTATATACCTTAGCCACTTTGACAACGAGGTTCTTATTGATTGCATCATGAAACCTTTTAAATTTTTCCCTTTTAGCATCATGGCATGTACCTTTAGTTTGAATAATGCTCGAGCACCTTTTGAATTAATCATGATTTAAACTATGGTCTAAGTCATATACAGTAATAATTATAATATATCAGTCCTAACCTGATCATTGCATAACAAAGAATGACTAGACCTTAGTCTAAGGTCAAGAGACAATAATCATTATTTAATAATTCAGACCCTAACCATGAGACCTTGACCCTCATAAGCAATTGTCAATGGATGATTTTGATTCAACCTTGTTTAATTAGGGTTTCTAGAGGCAATGACACGTCTGTACTTTCTCGACCATGGTTAAATCACTGGTGATTGCGGTTAAAGTTGGAATTTACATTTGTGATCGTTTGATCTGTACTGGATAATCTCCATCAGTGATCCTTTGATAGTGATTAACTGGTGGTTGACATGGAAACTAGTGATTTGATCTTTGATTATTGATCTTTTTACTTTTGAAGTCTAATCTGTTGATCTCAATGTACCCAAGTCCTTAATGAGTCAGGCTGACTCAACTATGTGGTTAAGCCAACAAAAAAAATGAATGCAATTTCTCATTTTGTCATTTTTGACTTTTGAAGCCATTGGCTTGGTGAAGCCCTGTCATATTTTTTACTCGACCACCATGAAAGTTATTTCGAGCTCGTCTCTGGTTCTTTTGGAAGTTCTTCATATGCATTTTGGATTCTCTGCAGCATATTTCTGTGTATGAAATTTTGGCTTTTCACTCGCCATTTCTAGATTTGAATGTATAGCCAAGACAAGTTCTGAAAACTTGTAATGGGGTTTTATGCATTAAGTTCCTTTCCTTGCTGGTTAAGATAAAATAGTACCCAAATATTCTCTTTGTAGCTCATATTTTAATTTTCTTGCTTTGCCTTATCATTGATCTATTTCTATTTCTTGCCTGTGTGCCACGAATCGAGTTGGGACTTTACAAATATGGGTTCTCCTAGTTGAATAATGGTTCTGAGTTATTTGCTGTGTCTTTATTTCCACACGGCCACCATATTCGAAAGAGGGTGAGCTTGTCATTTTCTGTAACCTGTAACATAGATCTTTTGAGCTCCCTTTCGACTAGGTTTTCAATCTTCTTTTCAAATACTTACATAACATTAAATTTTATTTTTTCCTGGATTGTTCCATGAATGGCCATTATCCTTGAGCTCTATGTTTGATTTGGGTGGTATTTATTTCACTATACACTGAGGATATTTCAAGGGGTTTGATAAAAAATGATGAGTTTGGCCCTATCTTGATATCTTCTGTATCTTATTGCAAAATTTTGGCTAGAAATGGATTGTTTTGAATAATCGAGATCTGGGTTTGTCTCCATTTGTTTCAAGTCATTTCCCTTGTAGATTTAAGGATTTTCACCATTTCAGGATCTACATTGCTCTGATTTTTCATTTTAAGTGCTCTCTATTCAATGAGTTGCTTTTATGACAATTTTGTTCCATTTGTTACAAAACCAGCTTGTTGTTGACTAGACCATTATGAAACTTAATGGATCGTCTTGTTTCTCATTTTGAGGTGCATACATTTCATGAAAACTTGGTCTTGGTTCATTGCGTACTCGACCTAGCTTGGGCTTGAGAACTTGTATGTATTTGTTTCAAGTCATTTCTCGTTGTTTTGACTCTGATATATGTTGCCTTCTTGTAAAATATTTTTTTGTAGTTGAAAACTGAAACTCAAAGCTCACTCCATTTCTTGCATTTGTAACTAATATGTGTTATTTATCTTGCATGATGGATGTAGCTTGCTTGGTTTGAACACTTCTGTTGCATAGTGGTAATTTATGAATCCAATTCTTGATGATTATGTAATCTGAAATTAGTACCTCATAATATCGTTTCAAAACCTACAAAAATGTAGATGAAAAGATCAAAAACTACTTGCCAATCATTCAGGGAAAAAATACAGAGTTAACTCCTATTGGAAGAGGCATTATGTAACTTTCTATGTTCTTTATCTGACTGTGATTTTTATAAATTTGATCCAATCGTTGTTATAAATGCATCTGTAACACTGATTTAACTCAATTTTTTTTTGTAAAGTAAAAGGATTTGATCATGGGTATGTATTTTGTGAATGAATGGTTTATGTTGTGACCTTGCTTCATGCATTCTTTGTGTATACATTCTGAAAATGTATTTTGGAAAACCTTGATTTGTAAAATGCATGGCTTTGTTGAAACTGGAATTTGGTTTCTAGGATCCATTAAGATGTATAGGATTTTCAATCTAAAAATATGTCTCTTTTCAATGCACTGTTTATTGAATTCTTATTTGCTGATGCTAGGCTCTTTTTTTTAATGAAAAACTCCATTGTTATTATAATATGTGCTTTGTTTACTAGAAATTGTACCTTTTGATGTGTAGATTATGGTTCTTTCATGAATTCATTGCAAATTGGAGGCTTGTTGGATGGACTTGAAAATATGTAGTCTCCAGTCATACCTTGTAGTGTAAGACTATTTTCAATATGATATATTGATGACACTCTAATCACAATCCCAAGATATTTACCTACAAAGTTGTAAGCCCTATTTTATATTGAACTTATTTATAGTACTGAACAACTACACACTGAAGCCGCATGTTGAAAACTATATTTATTTAAATTTCACTTTAATTGCGTATCAAGATTGTTGGAGGTGGTTTCTCATTTCACCTTCACTTGATGGATTTGTGATTATTCTCCTGAAAGCATGATAAACATTTGCATTTTATCCTGAAGTCTATATCCTGAGAATGTAAATTGAAAACCAATAGTATATAAGTTGCTATTCCTTTCAATTTTAAAGTTGATTGATTCCTTGCATGATCTTGAAGTGTATTTGGATCCCGTGGATGTATGTTTGATGTAGCTCTTCTGCTAAGTCTTGATCATTCTAAAAAATTTGGGTCATCTCCTTCAATCTCTTATTGCTACCATTGGTATAAGCCTTGTAGCTTCTTCTCTAAAATCTGAAATTGTAGACTTGATAGTAGTTGCACATGATGTATTTGAAGTGATTCTGCTTTTGTGTTTTAGTTGCAATTTAAATTCATTCAAGATATACTCTGTAACTCTTCATTGAATGCAACTAGTTGTACTTGTAAATAATACATATTTTGGCACTTCTTCCTTTATTTCTAGTACTTGCACACTTAAAAAAATAGTTAGAAATATAATAAGCTTTCAGGCTCTCTTGGATTCTGTAGTGATTTCTTTTCTTCTTTTGTCTATCATGATTCTAAGAATCATGTGTGCTTCTGTAAGATAGTACTTTCTCATTTCTCTATCAACTTGATGTAGATTATGCCTCTTGATTTTAGGAGATTTATTTTCCTAAAGTTAGTAGCATAGGCATGTAGATTTAACTTGAGCTCAAAATTGATAGTTTTCTTGTTACTCTTTTAGGTACAATGTTGCAGTGGAATGATGAAGAGAAGATGAAGATAAAAGAGCTGAAGCTGGAACAATAAAGACCAAGAGGAAACCCCAAGGCAATGATGGTTTCCTTCTACATTCCTTTGCTTTTAGCTTTATGCACATGTATATTTTATTTTAGTAGTTATAAGTTACATCCCACAACTTGTGTGGGAAACATTGAATTTCCTCATGAATAAATGATATTATTTTTGTAATTGAGTTGTGTACTTCCTTTTACTTTCAAATTTTATGATATGTAATGGTTGTACATTGAATTGAAAAAATCAATAACATACTTAATAACACTTAATCATAGGAAATGATCAAATTGGAAGTACCTGTAACTTAATAATGAACATCTGCAACATGCAATCAACAACTCTATTTTCTGCTATAGGATGTAAAATCCCACATATCCTATGATTCCTGCCTTCATCAAGGCAATGCATTGGTCCTTCGGAGATTTTACATTTCCTTGCTGAAGATGAACATGGAATGACAACCTATACAAGGTGTTATATTCTGTAACAACACACATAGCTACATATTGCATGTTGTTAATCAATTGTTGCAACTGAAAACATAATAAAACCATATGAATTTCCCCCCGTTAGGTTCATTCATTAATGCCTTCTATCGAAAACAAAGTTTCAAGTTTCCCATTTTTGCACGAGTGCAAAAGTTATCAACATGTACCCTTGCTCCACCTACATAGCACTACTTTAAAGAGGATTCAAACCCACATAGTTCTTCACCAATTCAAATCAACATAATTGTGATAATGCAACTAAATGCATACATCTATAATTTATCCCTTATATGATAATTAATGCTTTCTTTTAATTATTTGACTTAGCTTTGAATGGTCTTGGATTAGTTTAGAATACTTGATACTTTCAATGGGGATGTTCCTAGTGTAAGATCCTTTAATAGGGAAGAATATGAAAACATTTCTTGATTTTGAGAGAGAGGGAGAATAAGAGCATGCTTGTAAAATCCCAAGTTAATAAATGAATGTGTTTTATTTGTATTCATAGGAATCCAAAAGTAATATTTCACATTAAGGATGAGATAGAGGGAAAATACCAACTCATAATAAGATTCCCATTTAATATTTTTACTATTAGAGGGGATTGAATAAGATTTATTAGCAAGATATGTTCTTTAATTTGATCATATCTTTAGTGAATGGCTGTACCTAGTAGGGAAAAAATCGTAGATGAATGTCTAAGGATGTTTGCATAAGATATGTAAGTGGTTTTTGACTGATATAGGTTTTCCTAAATGTTTCTGAGTATAAAAATGAGGTATTTCAAGTCTTAGGATAACACACTTAAGCTCTATTTATGCACATAAATAATGTATAAAATAAATAATTCAAAACTAGCATCATCATGTTTCAAATGCCAAAGATTGGTGTCTACATTTCTTGCTTCAATATAGTAAATGAAAATTTCCATTTTAAAGGAAATGTGTAGTTGAGTGTGTAGACAGACCTTGTCTCTACTTGAATATTTGAGTGCATTAGTGTTTGAGTGCATGAGATGTGTCCAAAGTGTAAACCTACAACGCACGAGTGTATTCAATGTCCATATTATGAAAATTGAAACTTTAACCCCAAAATATTGAAATTGAAATTAAAAATATAGAGAAAGGAAGGAGTAAAAATGTATGTGTGGAAACAAACTATTTCTATGTGAAGATTGAGGCTTCTTTGTGAATATTTTGAGTAGTTTGTGCCCTTCTGTTTATTACACATGGAGAAGGAGAGTCTTGTCAAAAACATATGGAGAATTACAGGTAATCAATCTCTAATTTGAAAAACCAAAAAATAGATAATGCGTTTGAGGACACAATAGACCCAACACTCAAGATGTTTAAGAGTATACAATGTAGCTCTATAGTAAAGAATGATACTAAGGTTGACAAGTGTCACTAGACCAAACATACTTCACCCTTTCAGCTAAACCACACAAATTCATATGGATCTACATTCCAAGTGTGTATGATCAAAAGGGAATGAAATAATTCATGATCCCACCACACTCATAGTATTTAACAATTATCAAAAGGGAACTAAAGATATTGATGCTCCTATACTTGAAATTTTTGAGATTTGAATTACAAATATGTACAATAGAATGTTCTAAAAATTAGATATGTAAATTGAAATTGAACCATTGAAATAGTATTTTTCTCCTTGAATTTGCAATAAAATGCAATGTATGGTATTGAATTATATACCACTATATTTGATTCACTTCCTAAACCATCCCATATTCAATATTTTTTCTTAGAATAATATTTTTTTGTCCAAACTACATTGAATAGAATTAGCTAATAAAGGAAAAATTCAACTAGTTGATCTTGTCCAAAGCTGATGGTTTTTTATATCATTGAAATTTGTATCCGTAAAACCTATACTTATATATGTACCTTACTCACTATAATATGTACCAAGAACAATCAACATACAATCTCAATCATCTGAAAGTCACATATAATGTCATAGAGAAGGGAAAAATACTACATACAAGGGAAAAATGGTTTCATATAAATAAAAAAGGTCAAGGGATGCACACAAGAAAGGATTATGAGGCCATAAATAGGGGACACTTATGTGTCACACACACAAGCAAGGTCAAGGGACCACACACAAGACACAAGTAATAAGACATTCATTATGCACACAAGAAAATAATAGTTTTGTATAACAAGAGAAACTAAACCATACAATCCATATGTGTAAGTATCAAATCATGATAAAAACATATCACAATGCAAGCCTAAAACATGAGCAAGACACGTGTAAAAAAATATAGAAATATATGTAAAGTACAACATACAAATTTATAAACTTGTATAACATGCTCTGCATAAAAATATTCCCTCAATAATGCAAGGCCACTTGGCAAAGGCCAAAGCAATCATATGAAATTTATGTGTGATCCCATGTCTCCTACATCATGGTCACATACCATGTGAAACATATGTGTGTATAGAAAAATATAATACACTATCTAACTAATCATGTGATAAACAACATATGGAAAGTAGAAGTTACTAGTACCTCAAGTCATGCTTAGGTCTTGGGTTTTGAATTTATTTGAGTATTATGTTTTTATTTTTATTTTTGAATATTTGGATTTTTTTGCATTTTTGAATATTTTTAATTTGTATGCATTTTTGAAGTGTACTATGGTTTTGTATTTATAGGATTGGAGAATTGAGTAGGTCATCCATAATGGGAACATACCCCACTAGGCTAACATGAACCATGTTACAAAGCTTTTGAAGATAAGGGTGCTTAAAAGTCCCGCTTCTCGCAAGTTGTATAAGATCATACTTTTATTCCTCATTTGTGTATGGTGGGCCTTGTTTCACCACAACGGTTTCCCAATGTGTTATGTTTTATTAATGATCAATATGTTTTTCATGTTGAAGTGTAACTATCCCACTAATATAGGGAAATTAAGTATATTGATTGTGTCTGTCAATTGCAGATATCATTTTCCGTAACCATGGTTTCCCCAAAAAAACATAGCCATGTTACATAGATTTTGGTATCTAATTTTAGACTGTTAGAACACATAAACCAAATGCGATGAGTAGGATAATGAACCCATGATATTATGGTGCTTTGGGTTTGTATTTGATATCTAAAAGAGTAACCAAAATATTGAAATTCATAAATACTAAATGTATTTTCTCTTTCTTTCATGTTGAACATAATATGTTCCCAATGATTTTCCTTGATGTGGACAGTGATTGCAAAAAATTTGTGTTATGGATGCTTGTGTATTATATGTGTATTGGCAGAATATGGTCGCTTAGTTAGCGATTGTAGTGGATTTGAAGTATATTTGACTACCTAGATTATTCCTTTATATTTGATATTTTTAATCTTTACTAGACATATTTGACATTGATAAGTGTCATGATCGACGACATGATGATAATTACAATAGTTTTTTCCCAGTTGCTTATATATTTTTCTAGTTTTTTGATGGTGCATTGATGGTAATACTAGTATTCCATGATCAATTAGTAGGAGGAATATATGCCATAGTGTATCTTTCTTCTCATATATTCGTATAGATCTATGCATGCCAATAGATTCAATATTATTAACATAATGGAGCCCTCTAGGTTAAGTTAAATTAGCAATGTATGTCTATTCTTTCTCTCTAGTCATACTTGGATTAACAAATAAATCTCATAGTGGTGCTAAAAGGTGGGAAAGAGTAGATATATTATGATGTTCTTGTCCAAAGATTATATTTTCTTTATTACTAGTCTCCTTATTAGGGAAGGTTATTGTATTCTCGGCCTTGAAAGAATTATCTCCATATTTTTCTAGACCCATAGAGGTAAACATAGTTTGAACTAGATAATAATAATCATCTATATGATTGAAATTCAAATGTCACGTGTTCATTTTTCATATCATGATCACCATCATTACTATCATAGGTCAATATGTCACTACGACATCCTGACATTCCAAATTGACTAATAGCAATAATTCTGTGACGATCTTAGGTTATTATTTTGTTTGTTTCTTGGATTAATACATTTTTAAGTGATCTTGCTTTTGTTTCTCTGGTTTAAATTTTTCCATGTACAAATTTGTTGTTGGGATAAATGTTCTCATGCTTTCTCTAATTGTTCTGAAGGTGAGAGAAAAGAGAAGGAGAACCTATTGAGAAAGGAAATAGATGGATGAAGAAGAGAAAAGGGAAATTAAATCCATTTCATAGAGGTTGTAAAAGGAGTTAGAAAAGTGGGAACAAGCCACATGAGGAAGGAAAGATCACTTCTAGAAAGGGAAGTCAATAAAAGCCACAATTATGATAAAGAAACTTACAAGGAGATAAAGAAAAAGGAGATGTAAAATATTATATCTTGAGCTAAAGATAGTGGAGATGAACCATACGAGGAAGGTGACATAATGCCACAAATAACAACTATGGAGAGAATGTTTGGAGTTTTACCAATCCAATGAGATGGAAATGGATAATGTGCAATCTAGGGCACTTATTAAGACAAAAAGTGATGAGAAAAAGGCATATGGACTTGAATATGTCCGTTTAATTATGAAAAGAGATGGAGAGAGATGAAATAAGGTGAAATTTTTGTAGTATAAGTTTGCCTCTTATAAGGCATAGAGGAAATAACAAAAGTTAAAGAAGAATAAGAAGAGGAGAGAATGGAGAAAGAGGAGGTGATGAAGGGAAAGAAGAGGATAATAAATGTTTTATTGTTATATTTAGCATGGATTAAAACTTCATGTAAATAAAATAATAAAACATATTATTAATTATTGACTTATTTCATCAAGGAAATTTTGGAACTGTTAGTTAGAACAGTCACCTCCTCTCATTCCTATTATAAATAGGGTTTTACCCCTATGGTAGAACATATTCTCGATACACTTAAGAAACATTATATGTTTTATATTTACATGTGGCAAATATTTACAAAGGTTATGCGAAGGTTTATGTGAAGAAATGATAAATATGAAGACTTTGTATTGGGGTGTGGAGTTTCTCATATAAATGAATATCGTATTTGTGGGTTTTCTACCTTTTGAGGTTTTCTGACGTTAATCCCATTGTCACATGTGTATATTGATCTATGTTTTCATTTATTCTGTGCTTTTCCATTATTTACGCTTTAGATCTTGTTATGTATTTCATATATTCTATATGAAATTTATCATATGTAATGTCATCTTGTTATATGTATGAATTATGATGGAATGTGTAATAATAGTGTAAATTGTTGTCGTCTATTGGATGTTACTAATTCATTCATTTAAACATGAAAGCCTCTTTTACCAATGGATTATAAGCATTGATCATGGTTAAATTGACCATTATTTTTAGAAATATTTTCATTAAACTATGTTCACTACTAAAATTTCTATTCACCTTTGTGAATCCTTTGAGATTTTAGTGGTTGACACTCGGGATTCAAGTTTATAAGTTATCAAATTTCCCATTTTTCTTTCCTTAAGATAAATTATGTTATAAATCATGGATATATCTACCATAATAATCTATTTTTTTACAAAATTTTCCCAATACTAATTAACTTTATGGTTCTTCCTACTATTGATAGTAAATTAGGTGGGAAATCATAGTGGTTAAGTTGTTTACCATGGTTTGATGAACTTTCCTTGTATACTTTATGTTATTTTATACGTATAAGTTGTTGTAGGGTATCTCCTCTAGGTTTCATAGAGTCTGAATAGTAGGAGGATAACCACCCTTTGATTTTGTTTCCTTGAATTTACCCACAATTGGTGAAAAAACATGCTACTACAATGACTCACCCCACTCTTTTCCCCTATTTACACAACATAACTATTATGAGGGCCAATAGAAGACATATCCAAAAACCTCAACCATTAAAGAAGAAAATTACAATGCTCAATTCCATCCATTATTATGATAATGTCAGAGAATTTTCTAAAAATTGTGTGTTGTAGTGGTCAATGATGTATTCATTTTGATAAGAGTATGTTTATCAACATAGAGGTACTTGTTTCAATTTAATTTTATCTTTGGTGTAGAATCCCCCAACTACAATGGAATTTTAGTTATTTTGGGAACTACTGAGAGAATAAGCTCCAACTTATGTTGAAACTACCATAAGGATGTTCATGTTTGATAATTCTGGATTATCTAGCAATCTAAAGTTTTCAGTTTTCAAATACATCCTTAACAAGATAGGAAAGAGAATTTTTCTAGCACAATCAAATGGTTGTGAGAGTGTAATTAAAACACATAAATTTTGTAATATTATTTAATTACTTTTCAATCATTAAGTGATACAATTATTTTTGAACATGAAACTATGTATATGAGCCATTTATCATCTCTCTCACTATTCATCACTCTTATTTACAAAGAAAAATATTATGTTAAAGCCACTAAAGGCTATGTGGGTTTTACATATGGTGATTCCATTTTCATCTAGCATAATATGGTTTCCATAATTTTACAGAAGTGGATGTGAATCCATTTCATTCACTAGTTGGTCTAGGTTTTCTGTCTAAACAACCATTAGAATAAATGTGTGTATCATTAAAAGAGTCATAACTGGAAACATCAGGTAACACAGGGTCCATGGTATATACTCGAATGGAACTATTTTATCAAAAATGGTCAATGAATTTAGGTTCAAGTTTGTTGAATGTGTTGAGAAGAGTACCCCCAGTTATAGAGGTTACTTGGTATCCTCCATTTTAGGAATAGATATTAGGGTTATCCATCATTTTTCACTTTCATACTCAATGAGAACCGAGATATATGAAACGACACATTTGAAAGGTTAGGAACGTGGGAAAATGTGTTGAAGTGGGTCCTAATAATTCTTTCCCTTTCCCAACCCTTAAGGAAGAATGTCTCATGGCCTTTGCATATCAATTCTTGTAAAGATATTTATCTACCCACATTGTTGACGTCATCAAGCTACAAGAAAAACACAAAGGATCAATTTGAATGTGGATCACTTGGTGCACATTAAGGAGCCAAGTTTACCACCATGTCCCATTTAGAGAAGGTGATCCTCCACCACTTCAATTCATAGCTTTGGTATATTAATATTTACCATACCAAATGTTAGCCTTGGGGTTAGCTCACTTGGCCTTGACCACTGCTTTAGGTGGCCTTGGTCATTGTTCAAATCTAGAAATTTACCCATAGCATGCATGCATTGAGGGATTGATGCGTGTTACTTCAAGTGGGGTTGATATGTGGTACTTGCCTTGTGTTAGAGCTTTTCTCTATGAAGTTCTCGGTGGGCATTTGTTGATCCCTCTAGATTACCAAGATAATTATATAAAAAATTAAAAATAAATTAGGTGGAAATTTCTAAATGGTTGAAATGTATTTTTAAAAAATAAAATTTGCATAATTAATATTGTAAGTACAGTAAACGGTTAAGGGATATGAGTAAACCTCAACAACTGGTGAGTTTGCTATAAAAGTTCACTCCTGTGAGATATGGATGGATTTAAGCATGTTAAAGTGCACTTTTTTCCTTTGTGTGAATCCCATCACTTATTTTCCCATTACTTTCTATTATACATAGCTTCACTAGCCATGATCATGCCAAGTCCTTCATTAATCAGCATGGACCTATCTCGCTAATCATAATCTTTACACTAGGGGAACCTAGGGCTTCCATGGTTTCCACGAAAGAGTCAACTTGGTGGTATAATAATTTACCATGCACTTTATTTATCCATATAAAATAAGGGGAACAAATTTATGAAATATGGAATATTCTTGTAGCATCTCATCATTATTGTAAGTCAGGAATTGGGTGTGGAAATTCATTAAAGATTTTTGGAAAAGTTATTTTTGAAATATGTTGCAATTGGGAATGCCCTAGTAGATCTATTTACAAAATGTGGAAGCATACATAAGGCAAGAAAACTATTTGATAAAAATAGGTCAAGGAAATGTGGTCTCATGGACTATTATGATTGTAAGATATGCAAAAATTGGTTTTGTTGAAAAGGCCTTAAATTTTTAAAAATAAATTTAATTGGATATAGTACATATAAACTCCAAAACTTTTTCTAGCATACTGTCAGCCTATGCCGAAATGGGAGCTTTAGATTTTAATTTATTTTGACATAGACATGCCAATTCCCATTTGTAGACATAAAATCATGTAATTTAGGCATTATGCAGCCCAGTCTTATACTACTATTTAGAGGGTTCTCAAGTGAGGAAAGTACTAATTAATCCCACCTTTTGGCCATCTTATTTTTATATTTTATTTCGTCATTCCCGCATATTTTCCTACACATATCCACCTATTTCACAACTTTTCCGTCATTTTAGCCTAAACTGGGGTGCCTAGGCTTGTATTGGTGTGCTCCGGGGCACCCTGGTCCTACATGGGGGGCCCTGATCCATGTTCCACTTTCCCACTTCTTTATGGGTCTTTCTAGCCTTTTTTCATCCATATATTTTTCATACTTAGCCATGTCAGACTTAATTATGAAATTAAAGAAAGAGAAATCTATTAATACAAAGTTATAAGACCATAATGAGGGTCCTAGTGTCACATACTACTATCAATCCATCTAGAGTTGCATCCATTACATCACTTGCATCCACATAGTGCCATGCATCAAGGCTAGGAGATCTGCACCAACACACACAACATAGGGGGAGGATTCTATTATATTCCATGCACACATGCCATTACATTTTCTATAGTTATTATTGCTCACTACTTCACAAAGTGTGATTGACATAAGAGCACCTAGGGCACAACATGCACACACACACACCAGAACTACAACTGGGTCCAAAATGTAGTGTAACACTTAGTGATAATACCACTAGTTTGGCAGCTGAGGTAAGTCCGACCCATTCATTTTCCATATTTATTTTTAGGGTTTTGATACTTATTTCTTACAGGTCATCACTCCATTATTCAACACGTTCAACGTAGCTCGATAGATCTAATGCGATAGACAAAGAAAACTTCAGGATACCTTGTAACCCTGTAAAAATCAGATTCAGAGCTTTTACAGAAACCAATGCACCTAATTTATAGACCAGGGCACCTCAGGGCGCCCTAGTACCTTCCCAAGTACCCCAGTCTTCTTAAATCCTCTAGATCTGACCTTTTTGGGACTTCTAAGTGATCGTTCTTGCACGTGGAATTTATAATCAAACCTGTTATAACCTACGATAGTCTTTTTTAATCAGCTAAGCCATTCTTCCTTGCTTAATTTCATATTTAGGGTTTTATTTTATTAAATATAATTATTTACAACTATTCCATATTCTTTTAATGCATTCATACAACATTTTAGTCCTCCTATTTAGATTAACTAGTGGCTATACTTCCATAGTATTAGATCCAATTTTTAGTTAATCATTTTGCTGAACCCAACCATATATGATTCTCACTCTGGTAGGATTTCCTTCTTCTCTTTTGCATGGCTCCATGTCATGAGGAATTTACTGAAGACCACCTTAAATCCATCAATGATCACCTTTTTGAACACTCCCAGGATCTATATTTACTTCTGCATGTGGCTTGTGAGGAAGCTACCAAATTTTCTGAACTCAATTCTTCTGTATCTCTACCCACTTATGTAGCTACTCAACCGTATGCTTCTACACTTCTACCCATCTCTACTCTTCCAGTTTCTATCCCCACTCCTACCAATCATTTTACGCCTCTTTTAGTTTCATATGAAAGGAAAATATCCTCTGTTAGCAATCAAGATTTAACCTCTTTGTATCATGATCTCTAGGCTCCAATTCGTAAGTTGTAACAAGCTACTACATCTCCATATTTAGATTCTACCTTATTATTGCATACCCCATTTTCACCTACCATCTCTACTTATCCCCTTCCTCCCAATTTGTTACCCCTAAGCTGGCCATTTTCAATGAGCATGGTGACCCACAAGAGCATATGCACGCCTTTTATGTTGCTTGTCTTGATTTTGCTGATGATCCTATTGTCTTAGCTAAAATATTTCCTTGTAGTCTCTATGACTATGCCATGTGTTGGTTCTATGATTTTCCTGTTCATTCAGTTGCTTACTTCACCCATCTAGCCAATTCTTTCCTAACCCATTTCTCTATCAACATAGGTTCTAAGATGTCTTATGCCCAACTTGCATAACTTAAACAAGGCTCTAATGAACAATTCACTAACTATGTTTTACGATATAAGAATAATCTCGCTAAAATGACTAATGTCCTTGCTGATTCTGAGTGATAAGATCTGTTTATCCAGAGTCTCTTACCACCTCTCCAAGAAAGCATTCTCTTTGAGACCTTTTCCTCTTTTGATAAACTTTGTCATACTCTTAAGCTACGTGAATCTAAACTTTTATCCATCGGCAAACTTAAGTATCAGGAGAAACCTTCCTCCTCCGCTCATTTTTAGAAAAAATCACCATTCAAGCCTTATACATCCAAGCCAACCGACGCTAAACTAACTGTTAATACCATTACCTCGTCTAAGGAAGTTCGGTCCCAAAAACCTAGGCGCATGTTTACCAATTTTCCCATGGAATCACATCTTATATTAAAGAAAATCCTTGAAAACAACCTCATTACCCTTCCCCCCCCACTCAAGTTAGACCCATCATGACCCAAAGGAAGAAATTACAATGAAAAATTCCATTTTGATTATCATCACTGTGTGGGACAATCTACAAATCGCTGCCTAAAACTTTAGAAAATCATCCAAGACCTAATTGATAACGACCAACTTGAATTTCCAGAAACTACTCACCCTACTCCCACTAAGGACAAGGGTATACTCAATTGTTTTAATAATGACTCCCACAAACATAAAAAAATACCGTGAATTCATCTTCTAATCATACATATCATGCAACATCACCATCAGATTCAGGAGCGCTTGAATTCCTTGTTTCTAACATCGAGACAAATCTGTTAGTCATCTATTTTTCTAACACTGATTACCACACTACATTCACATCCAATTATTTACATATTCAGACATCTATTGGCTCAATTTCTATCAACAATGCCAAGGTTGATCCATCTTCACCCATTATAGCATGTTCTATGTCCTTCTTACAATCTATCAGTTACCCTCCATCACAAATCGACTATCCATTCAAAAGACCTTACAGTGTTGTTAAGTTACATGTTACAGTTGGTCCTCTCACTCTTTTTGTCCCTTGCCTTATTAGTCAAACAGTCGAGGGATGTGACCTACTTCTTGGTCTCAATTGGATTCATCAATCCCAATATATTATTTCCATGAACCACTTATGACTTAATTTTTTTACAAAAATCAAGTTATTTCCATTAACGGTGTCCCTCCCTTACCTCCATTATCATCACCTTCTAGTCCCGCTGCTCGTATATCTTATCCTCTTTCTTACACTTCCCCTATGGTGTTACCCAAAATAAATTCTACTCCTACTTAACCTCCTCAACTATCCTCTACGCGAACGATCCATGCCATTAGTCCTACACACCGGCATAGGCCTATTCAAGGACCTCTACCACATCCTACCACCGATCACCGCCTCACTTTATTCCACAAAGATCATCATCCCCTTCACGTACAACCTTTCCTCGATATCCATCGCCCACACACTTTACTACGCCACACTATTCATCTTATATCCACCCATCGCATGCATATTGAATTCATTCCCCCATGCAATGTTTTTCTCCCATACCACCATTACTTGAGCATGGTCCTACGCTTTCATCATCGACAACATCTGTAGAGGGACCTACACCCTTCACCCTCATAGGTTAGCGTGTTTATGTTTGTTTGAGGGGGGTATGAAATCTCCTTCCCCCCCTCCCTTGTTCTCACACCATCACACCATCCTTTTCTATCAACATCCTATGTCATGCATCATCGCAACCTCATTACCCGATGACCCACTCTTGTGCTTTGGTTCAAACTTGAATGTTGAGGGATTACCACTACACTGAACCCCACACACCATGCTTAAGCATTACAATTTTCATTTCATCATACATTGTACATCATTCCCCATCCATTATACATTTATTGTACATTATACTAGTTCTCCACCGTACATTCCATTCATTCAAGTATCCACACACTTAACATATCATACATGTTCTACCTACTATACTAGTCATCATTTATTATGAGTCTAGTTTTGCATTCCATCCCTACATTCCATGTTTATGCTAGGTTACATTATATATGGGTCTAGCTTTACATTTTATCACTACATGTTCTATATCTTATCTACACCTATCACCATATCTTACATATTATATATCCGCTACACCCTACACACCCTATATTGCATTATCCACATGGCACATTTATACATCATACATATTCTATATACTACACTAGATTACATTATATATGGGTCTAGTTCTACCTATCATCATTACATGTTCCAATTTGATATACACCTATTATTACATTTCACATATTACACATCATTTCCCACACCGCACATTTACATACCATATTCATCATTTGGTCATTTATACTATGTTGGATTCTACGTGTTGTTGTCACCACCCTATGATGCACTTTAGTTCCTCAATCCATAATCGACTACTGAGGGTTTACCAATCAAATGGACGTTACTTTCACCATGCAACATTTCCTCATGTGACATTTCCAGCGTTAGTGACATACACCTTAGGTTAAATCATCACATATTCTATCATTTTGTAGTGGTATACACCTTAGGTTACATCACCACTCCTTCCTTTCATCTTGTAGTGACATACGGTTTAGGCTAAATCATCACCCATCTTCATCCTTTCATCATGTATTGATATACGATTAGGGCTAAATCATCACTCATCTATTCAACAAGTCGTGATATACGCTTTGACTATAGGGTTCATGCACATCTATCCACATGTCGCATTTCATCACCACTATGTATACACACTAACCACGACACGCTAGAAAAAACAAACACTTCTCGATCATTTCCTGAGGATGAACTCTCGTTTACGGTTCATTCTTGATTTCAGAGGGGAAAAAAAAAAAACCTCACTGCATACACTTACATCCACTTGGGGGGTGCATTGCTCCTATCATTCCATCTTGCATTCCATTCCATCCATCCACAACATACTACATTGTCTTGGGGGTATTTAATCTTGCTTACTAGTGTTTTACATGATCACTTTACTACACATGTTAGGATACTTTCTTATATGTCATTATCATACACACATGCATGTTTACGCCTTCGTTTAGTGTGATCACAGATACATGACTCTACACATGGCATGGATGCTTGCCTTCTACCATTCCCACATCGGTCATTGGGGGCATCCACATTCATTTTATTCAGGTGATATTGTTCATTCTGTACTCAACATCTTATACTACTTACTTATACATAGTTTGACATATTGGTTATCGCTCTAACATGCTAACAGGTGTTCCATGTACAACACTTGTTTTGCAGGATTACATGTTTCCATGACTACTTGTTTAGTCCTTTCTATACTTGTCTTCCATTATTTTCCATTGTATGCGGGCTTTTCCGTTTTCTTGTGTGCACACTTGTGTGCTGTTTGCGGCCGTGATAGCCTTGCATGTCTTGTAATGTCGTGAGTGATGTCCCATGTTTGTAACCCGCTTTGTGTGGTATACTTTATTTATTGCATGTTTAAACTATTTTTTTTGATATTTACAACATTGTCTGCATATTTTACACTTGTCTTATTGCATACATGTGTTTTCAAACTAACACTCGATTTGGCTAGCCATATCTGTTTGTATGCGCCTTGGTATTTACCAAGCACTTTCCATTTCCCCCTATAGGGAAGAGTTCTACAGGTTAGAGTGTGGTGGGTAGTATTTTGGGGCCGCATTCTCCTTTTAACGACATTGCATGATCCCCTAAAGAGGGGGGAATCGTTGAGGGTTTACATACTAATAAAACATATTTACACCGGTTCAGTACAATGCTCTTTCTGCCCTTGGCATTGTGGGTTTACATACAATGAGTGAGTTCAGACTAGTCTACAAAATCTAGACACAATGGCCTCTACAGGACATGGTGTCCTTTGGCATTTGTGCATAGCAGTTATAGTCTTGGAGGTTACAATGGGTATGCCTTTCTACACTACTTCATCCAGTGGCGTTGGATCACCTAAAAAACTAGGATAATGTAGATATCTCTTCACACATCTCAACAGAAGCGGTTAAAGGTTGGAGGACATAGAGCATTTCCTCCCTATACTTATTCTACCAGGGTGGAGTGAGATCACCCAAAACACTCACGATAGTACATGGTATCCCTTTATGCCCTTTTTCTTGACATGGATTAGAGCACATGTTCCATTTACACTTTCCTTTTCACGTATTTTACATTTGTGTACTTTACACATTTCTATACACATGCATATTTTACACAACATTTTTACATACATATATATTTGATTACTTGAAAATTTTCTCCTTGCACATGTGGTCGTATGAGAAACAAGTATTCAAATTGGGGGCAACAACAACAACAACAACAACAATGATGATGACAACGACAACACACCACAAAGGCACTTGACTTTACTAACCATGCAGGTACACTACACACCACAACAACTACACACACATTATGCCCTAGGTACACTCTCATCACTTTTTATGTGTATTTTTAATCTTTAGAATCCACACTCCTCTAATTTTTCTTTTTGTCATTCCATGCTTGAGTCTAGTCCATCGACACGTCTTCTTCTACACTCTACATGGATATCAAGTACGCATCTCTATCTACTTTATGTTACTGAGCGTTCCGCTCACCAACATAAAGTGGGGGAAAAATGTAGACATAAAATTATGCACTTTAAGCATTATTTAGCCCAATCTTATACTACTATTTAGAGGGTTCTCAAGTGAAGAAAGTACTAATTAATCCCACCTTTTGGCCATCTTATTTTTATATTTTATTTCGTCATTCCCGCATATTTACCTACACATATCCACTATTTCTCAGTTGTCTCATCATTTTAGCCTAAAATGGGGTGCCCACGCCTGTACTGGGGCGCCCTAGGGAGCCCTGGATGCACCTGGGGAAATTTTGATCCATGTTCCACTTTCTCACTTCTTTTTAAGTCTTTCTAGCCATTTTTCATCCTTATATATTTCTTAGTCAGCCATGTTGGGGTTAATTATGAAATTAGAGCAAGAGAACTCTATAAATACAAAGTTATAAAACCATAATGAGGGTCTTAGCGTCACATACTACTATCACTCCATCTAGAGTTGCATCCGTTGCATCACTTACATCCATATAGTGTCATGCATCAAGGCTAGGAGATCTGCATCAACACACACATTATAGGGGGAACATTATATTCTATTCCATACACAAATGTTATTACATTTTCTATGGTTATTATTTATCTCTACTTTAAAAACTGTGAATGACACAATAGAAAATAGGGCACGACATGCACACACACACTAGAACTACATCCGGTTTTGAAATGTAGTGCAAATCTCAGTGATAAGACCACTAGTTTGGCAACTGAGGTCAGTCTGAACCATTCATTTGTCATCTTTATTTTTAGGGTTTTGATAATTCCTTTCTTTCTTGCAGGTCATCACTCCATTATTCAACACATTCGGCACATCTCAATAGATCTAATGTGACAGATAGAGAACACTTCAGGGTTCCTTGCGACCTTGTAAAAATCAGATTCATAGCTCTTACAGAAACTAGGGTGCCTAATCTGCAGACCAGGGTGCCCTAATACCTTCCCAGGTGCCTCAGTCTTCTCAATCCTCCATATCTGGCCTTTTCGAGACTTCTGAGTGATCATCCTTACACATGGAACTTACAATCAAACCTGCAATAACCTATGGTAGTCCTCTTCAATCAGCTAAGCCATTCGTCCTTACTTCCTTGCATATTTAGGGTTTTATTTCATTTAGTTTAATTATTTACAACTATTCCATACCATTTTAGTGCATTCATAAAACGTTTTAGTCCTCCTATTTAGATTAACTAGTGGCTATACTTCCATAGCATTAGATCTCATTTTTAGTTAATCACCATTATTATTTGATCTCATGTAAAATAACTTATATGTGTAATTCCATACCAAAACACCAACCCATAGTTCTTCGTAAGGAACTTACAATTTTTTTTACTTCTTATAGCCTTCTCAAATGAAGGTTTAAGCTTGCTTTACATAGACATGTCAAGAAATTCCCATTGGGATTTATACTCAGGTCATGTAGCTTGTAAATATATGTCCACATCAAAACACCAAATCAGGGTGTGATGTTGTTACAAAATGTCAACACTAAATCATAAAACCATATGTTGTTTGGTGTTGCACCTATAAAATTATCACTTATTATATTCCCTCTCAAACTAAGTCTTAAGATTTTTTAGCATATCCATGTTATTTCCCAGTGGGATTTGATGTTAAGTCAATTAATTTGTAAATGTAAATCCACACTACTACACCAAACTAGGTTTTTTCGAAAGGAACTTACAACATTTTGACTTATTATAGCCTCTCAATTGGAGGTCTACGATTTTTGGGCATAAACATACCATTTACCATTGAGATTTGATCTTGGGTCAATTAGTTTGTAAATATAAGTCCATGTCAAAACACCAAATTAGGATGTAAGGTACTTACAAAATGTCCACACAAAAACACCAAAATATATAGTGTATGGTAAGACAGTTACATGTTTTTCAATTATTACAGCCTCTCTCAAATGGAGGTTAAAGCTCGTCTAGCATATAGATATGTTATTTCCCATTGAAATTTGATCTCAAGTAAATTAACTTGTAAATTTGTAAATCTATAATAAAAGATCAACCAAGGTGTTTAGCAGGGTATTTAATTTTTTTTATTTGTTATGGCCTCTCTCAAATAAAGGTCTAAGCTTATTTGACGTAAACATGTCATTTCCCATTGAGATTTGATATCAAACCAATGAACTTGCAAGGATGTTTGGTAAGGTAATTACAATATCTTTGATTATAAAGAAACTCTCTATTAATAAATAAAATATAGTATAGTGTTAATCATAAAAAATATGGGTGGTAATATAACACACCCCAGAATCCAAATCGATAATTAACTCAAGAATAAAAAGGTCAACACATGCATCAATTGGTTAACACAAGTTACATTGATTGAATAGAGAATGTTCAATGAAAAGGGGCAATAAACATAAAACAAAAAGTACAATACATTAAATGGTGGCTACAAACATGGAGGCCGAAAAAGAAGGAAAGGGAGGGTTTTATGGGTTTCCACCCCACCCACTAACACTAGATAGATTCATATCTAGGATGCCTTTCTATCCATCTTGATTTTCATATTTTTCATGTCGTTTGTGATAAATAGCCAAAGCAAGTTGAGAGAATTTTCTAGAAGGGGGAGAAACCTAAGTATCACCAGTATAATTGTCTATCCTATCACCATCACTACTAAGGGAGGAGCATTCTAACCATTACCAAAAATACCACTATAGCTTCCATCACCAGCAATGCCACCACTTAAGCAGTTAAAACCCCTCCTTCCACCATCCCTATGAAAGGGAGAGGGTGTTTAAGAGAAACAAATATAGATTTCATGTTAGCTCTGTGAGTGGCGATGGGAAAGACTATGACCATGACCTTGAAGGGGAAGGAACTTTTATAAATGGTCTAGCAGTTCCCAACTAACCACATACGACACATTTCCCCAATGGTCAATGAGTGTCTGTATATGTTCCACCTCCAAGAAGAAAATTTTCACTTGAACCTAGATTTGGAGAAACACGTTTGTAATGATAGAAACATTATTAGATATATGAAAACATTTTTCCATTTACATATGATTAAAAATATAATAATTTATATCTTTCTAGATTTGAAAAATAATATCAACTGTGAACAATTTCCATAACTAGTTATATTTTGTAGGTAACATAGAAGATTCTCTAAGAAAAACCATTTTCCAAGAAAAACATTTTAGATGAAAGGATTGAAACAAGGAGTGTATCTAATTTGAAGTAGATTGGGCAAAGGGGAAACACCAAAATAAGTGTTTTTTGGTCTTTGTTGGTTGCAAGAAATGTAAATGGGGTTTGCAATTCCCAAATGTTTGATTCGCTCCCAACCAAGAGCCCATGGTAAAGAATACACTAGAGAAAGTGATTCTTCTTAGGTTTAGTGGGTATTTTTTTATAGCTCGACAAATCGCCTAGCACAAACCTAGTGAGAGGAGGAAAGATTCCATTGGTGGTTTGAGGAATTGACACATATTTCATGGGCCATAGGAAAATGGTAAACAATCTAGGGTTTATAAAAACCAAAAAGGTGGAAAGTGGCTAATTCTAGTGTCTCCACCAAGAATCCCTAAAAAAGACTCCAATTTTGTGGAAGTGTTCATGTAGGATAGCATTTTGAATATCAGTAAATGGGATGAAATCTTCATTTCTTAGCAGAAATGTTTTACTAACATTGTCTCAAGGGAGCATTTTTTAGTTTCCTTACATAAATGTCAAACTAAAAGTGTG
This sequence comes from Taxus chinensis, assembly GCA_019776745.2. Classification (NCBI taxonomy): domain Eukaryota; kingdom Viridiplantae; phylum Streptophyta; class Pinopsida; order Cupressales; family Taxaceae; genus Taxus; species Taxus chinensis. Next base: position 671,750,866 of record CM034149.1, on the reverse strand, counting down.
AATCCCATTTTCAAAGAGGCAGATACATTTGAGTTTGGGGATCATGCCAAGGGGAACATTTTGCAATTGAAGGATGGGAAATCACTAGATTGAATAAGAGTTAATGAAGAGACCATTTCTAAATTCATTTCCAACCTAGATAAGATGGGGTTTGAGCATCTCCCAAGATTTCCATATTCTTTATGTAGAAAAAGTGCCCCCAATTTTGACATACACTGGAGTGAGAGGAAGAATTTGAAGGTCTAAACCTCTCTAGGCATTTTTTCGAAGGAGGTTCCCTAAAGAATGAATTTCTTAGTAGAATGTTCCTCTTTTATGATCCTTCAAAGCCTCTGATAATCCATTTAGCACTAAGGTATTGACCTTGGAGCTTAATGTCAATAAACTAGAGCCCCCCAACTTCTTTAGGTATGCAACAAATATCCTAGATTACTCTATGAAATGCTTTACTACCTTTGAAGTAGCCTAAATAAAATCTCTCAAACATTTCTCAAGTTTTCCATAGGTAGCTTTGGAGGGTGCCCACCGAGAGGATTGATACACATGGTAGTGTAAAGAACTTTAGAACAAAATCTAGAATTTCTCTGCCAAAGAGAGGGGCTTGGTGATTCTTATTGAAATATTCTTCTCCATTCTTTAAACCATACAAGACCACAACTTAACATGGGTAACTTGAAAGATGAAGGGAATGTCAAGGAGCTTGAACTACACTCCAAGTTGGATCTATTACCAATGATATTTATCAAGCTAGGTTGAAATAGGGAACATGGATTATCTATACCCCATGGTTTTTCGCCACTGTATGGAAGAGCCAATGGCTAAACAAAAAATTCTGGGGATTCCATAACATTGGTCAGTGTTTGTTCTTCTTCAAGAAGATTTAGAAAATAATAATCATCAAAGTGGCCAGTAACAAAATTCTGGTGAGTGTGAGGGAGATAGATGCATTTAGCCAAGCCCTTAAAAGAGTAACTGGCAAGAAGGTAGATAAAATCTTAAGAAACAAGCACATAAAGAGTGAGTTAATATGTAGCCTTGTCTAATTGATCTAAAAAGACCAAATATGTGGGATCAAGTGGTGATACATGCTTCACCATGGAAAAATAATATATTGACAGTGTGCACAAATTTGGGGCCAAAGACCAAGGCTTGCAACATATGTATGATGAAAGGTCATTCAATATTATCATAAGCTTTATCAAAATCAATTTTAGTGAAGCGATATTTTTTATTAGAGATTCTAGCACATTCCATACCTTTCCAAACTGTAATAACATTGTCAAGGATATATCTTTGTTGAATGAGACCAATATGTTCACTCTTGACAATGATAAGAAGAAGATACCTCAATCTAAGAGGAAATGATATTATATTAAGAGACATTGAGCAAGGTAATAGGTCTCTATTTATTGATATGTTCTAAATATTCTATCTTAGGAATGAATTTGATATTTCCCTATTTGATAAGCTTTCCCATGATGTTCATTTGCAAGGATTCCAAGTAGACTTTATGAAGGTCAAGGTTGACCAAGTCCTAGAGGGTTCAATAAAATTCATATGGGAATCCATCAATACTAGAGCTTTTTTGGTAGTCGTCTGTGTAGTCGCTTCCTTGAGATCATTCATAGTAATGATTTATTCACAAGCTAGTCTTTGAAATTTTGAAAGCTTGCATGTGACAACTTAAAAGGAATTGAGAAAAAGTGTTACCCCTAGTAGGGTAGGAAGCTTGAGAAGCAAAAAAATCATTGTAATGATGTTATAAGGCACCCATAATTTTAGGTAATTCTATCAGTATAATCCTTAATTTTATTAGCAACCCATTTGGATCAGAGGAGGGAAAAAAATATTTGGCGACTCTATCCCTTACCATTAACAAATGCATACAAGCCCAAAGTTAAGCACCTCGACCTTTGTATGCCTCCTCCACCTTAAGCTTATGCTGCCAAAGGGAATATTGAGTTTGAAGTTGGAGATTAAATGATGAATTATTTAGAGCTTGAGACAATCTTTGGAATTCATAGTAAGCCATGTTGTGAGTGTAATGGCTATAGACAACCATTTTTTGCCATAAGTTCTTAGAAAGGTGGTGGTGTGGGAAATGAAATCATTCCACCATTCGATCCATCTCAAGTTGTCATGAGGGTAGGGGAGTAAGCTCTAAATACATTCAATATGCCATATAGTCTTCTCATGTTTGAGATGAAATGGTGGCTCAACTATCCGGAGAAGGTTTCTCTTGTGGTGACAGTCGCAAGTCTTCCATCAAAGGGAATTCCCTAATCATATGACTTGAGGATTGGCGACAAAAAAATGTACTCAGAAGGTTTATATAGAGCACCCATTATGAAAAGTGGGTGTCACCGACTTGAATATTGATGGTTTCCTTTTGCTCTTTAGCTAAGTCAATTTCCATACAAATCCTCTTTTGAGGGCGAGATGCATTAAACTTGGGTTGCTCATGGTAGATAAAACACTCGAGGGGTTGGGTAAGCGTCTCAATGAAACCATATAGAGGTATAGGAAGCCTTAGAAACTCTACCCAAAAGGGAATTTTGAGCTTAGCTTGTTAGATGATACAAAATTCCTTTGTCCAATGGTACAACACAACTAGGGTGTTTTGAATGAACCAGGGGCCATGACTAATGATGGCATTGCAATTTTCAAAGCTAGTAAAATGAAAGAGAAAGAAGCCTTTGGTCATGTTTTGAACCCCTTCAACCTTAATGACATGGGGTTTCCAGTGACCATGAATCCACTATTTGAGTATACCTTCTGAGGGCACTTGACCAACAAAATAACCAACTGGAGTGAAATATTTGAACTAATGAAATGCTTTATCAAATTCTGATGAATCTAATACCACATCAGGAATAAGAGTATTAGGGTGAGAGATATTACGCTATGAAATAATTTCAGAATAAACTTGCAAGGACATTTTGGTGTCATTTTTCTCCAAAGCTCCATCAACATTTCCTGCATCAATAGATGCATTTTTCATGGTAGTGGTCACTAATTTAAAGTTTTTTTTCCAAATGTCACCGAAAGGGAAGAATGAATAACCGAATCAACACACTACATGCACAATAAATGTTTAGAAAACAACCACTCCTTCGTGGATTAATGTGAGATTGGTAGTATGACTGTACAGTTGCAACATAAACTCTAAAAATTCATAGTTTCATTCTCGTTCTATTACATTTTTTTGACTTGTTATAACCTCTCTCAAGCGAAGGTTTAAGCTTCATTGGAATAGACATGCCATTTCTTGTTAGTATTTCATCTCATATCAATTAACTTGTAAATTTATGTCCAAACCAAAACACTAACCAAAGTTCTTAGTAAGGCACAAATTTTGACTTGTTATAACCCATCTCTAGTGAAGATTCAAGCTCTCTTGGCATAGACACAATCTCTTGGTAAATCAACTTGTAAATGTATGTCCACACCAAAACACTAAACCGAGGTGCCTAGTAAGGCACTTACAAAATTCCAAATCCAAACTCCAAACCATGGAGTTTTCACTTATTATATGCTCTCTCAAACAAAGGTTCAATTTTTTTTAGCATAGACATATCTAGGGCCGAATTAAGGGTTATGATCGCCCTAGGCAATACTAGAGCTAACACCTTCTATAAATAAATAAAATCTATACTAGAAAAAATAATTAAATTGAATGAAGTGAATTAAATTGGTAAGTAGGGTTGGATACTAACTGTTACTAATGTATATGGAACTAATAAATTAATCTACTCATCATAAAAATCATAGAAAAATAAAATAAATTAGCATCCCCTAAATGTTAGCGCCCTAGAGAGTTGCCTAGTTTACCTAGGCCTTAATCCACTGGCCGGCCCGACTCACATACCATTTTCACTTAAATTTAATCTCAAGGTAAATATAAGTCACCAAACTAGGATGCTTGACAAAGTACTTCTAAAATTTGACTCAATCTCTGTCAAATAGAGTTCAAACATGCTCAAATTAGCCAAAATTAAGTGTATTTAATTTTAAAATTTGAATTGAATCTAGGAAACTTTGGAAGTTGTGAGAAGTGAGCGTGTCAATGCATTGGTTGACCTGGTTACTAGAAAAAATCACAACCATGAATCAGTACTAATAAACGCGATGACTGCTCTCTTTACAATGTATGATCTGGTAAAATAATTTGGAACTTGAGAAAGTCGCCTCTGCAAAGTTACATCTTCCAACATTATTTTCATACACATGGCTTCTCAATGTTGCTGGGAAAAAACAGGCGGTTTATTTCCCTCGGCTGCAACATTGAATGCTGTTTCACGTCCCCGTCTTTAAAATGCCATTACTCTCTCCCAGGCTTTTCAAAGGCTGACTTGAAATTTTCTTCTTCCTCGTTGAAAAATTGACAGAAATGGACAGTGCTGCAGTAATGGCGACTGCTGTATTTTTTTTCCTGGTTGTTGCAGTACATGGCGACCACCCGCAGGTTTCTGCTATGTTTATTTTTGGCGATTCGCTGATAGACAATGGGAATAATAATTACATAACAACTCTTGCCAAAGCCAACTTCTTTCCATATGGTATTGATTTTGAAGGTGGCCGTCCGACTGGAAGATTTTCTAACGGCATGACCACTGCTGATGTTTTAGGTTCGGACTTTATACTTTAATTTCGTTTTTCTTCAATAACCGACCTTTTAAGAATGGAATTCAACCATATAAATTATAAAATTGATGGAATTCGTTTTTTATTTAGAACTATCTAATGTCTTAGAAAATGTTTTCTCACATCCATTTAATGATGGAATTCAACCATATAGATTATAAAATTGATCTCTTCCTTAATTTCTTTTGTTAAGAATTATATAATGGTTAAGAAAATGTTTACTCATATCCATTTAATCACATAATTCAATCATATAGTTTAGTTTATTTTTTTAATAAATAAACCATATTATTACTATTAACAAAAAGAACACGCATGGAAAGCCTTACTCTGTTAGGTTTGATTCTTTTGCAATAACTTGCACGGAACGTACCGGCAAGTTACTGTCAATCCAGTATTGCTTGTGGGAAACAAAGAACAGGAGCTCACAGACGAAAAATCAACTACAAAAATCCTATAAATGAGAACAATTTATCCCTTCCTTAATTTTTTGTTACGGTTCATACTAATCTTGTCTTTTCTAGTCTGTATTTTTTCTTCCCATATTGATTGTGATTTGTACTAATTTTTTGGGGGGGATAACCCACTGTAAGTGTAGGGAAATTGCTGGGGATGCCTCCAAGCCCTGCTTACGCTGATCCATCGACAAAAGGTGTGTCAGTGTTGAATGGAGTAAACTATGCCTCTGGAGCAGCAGGCATTTTGGATGAAACTGGAACAAACCTTGTAAGTTCTTTTCCCTAAACATAACCAACAAGGGTCAGGTAACCAAATGTTTTTCCTCTAACATATTATTTTTTAATGCCCAGCTTGGACGCGTAACATTCAATGAACAGATTACCAACTTTGAAAACACACTCAAAGATATAACGTCGCAGTTGGGAAGTGCAGCAGCGGTTGAGCATTATCTCTCAAAATCTATCTTTGCAATTACATTTGGCAGCAACGATTACATAAACAATTATCTGGTTCCTGCCTTCTATTCAACCAGCATAACATATACTTTGGAGACCTTCAGTGACCTCCTCATTTCCCAATTTTCACAGCAAATATTGGTTAGTGTCTAAACTTGTATAATTTGGGAAACAACGTTTGTGTCAATACGTTGTGTCTAAATATTACGTATATTTTGGTGGCCTGTATTGATACGTTGTGTCTAAACATTATGTATGTTTTGGTGGTTTGTGGTGATATGTTGTGTCCAAACATTATGTATGTTTTAGTAGTTTGTGTTGATACGTTGTGTCTAAACATTACATATGTTTTGGTGGTCCGTGTTGATACATTGTGTCTAAACATTACATATGTTTTGGTGGTTTGTGGTGATATGTTGTGTCTAAACATTACATATATTTTAGTGGTCTGTGTTGATACGTTGTGTCTAAACATTACATATGTTTTGGTGGTGTGTGTTGATACGTTGTGTCTAAACATTAAGTATGTTTTGATGACCTGTGTTGATACATTGTATCTAAACATTACGTATGTTTGTACAGTTTTAAAATATTCCATAAATTTCTTTAAAATATTTATAATGTACAAGTAGATTGTGAGACTTGCAAGCCACATATAAATGACATTTAAACTCTATTCATGTGCAGAGGTTGTACGAGTTGGGAGCACGCAAGTTTGCAGTGGCAGCAGTAGGCCCATTGGGATGCATTCCAAGCCAATTGGCAATGGCAAATAATGCACTTAATGAGGGTTCCAATTGTGTGGAGAGTGTCAATCAAGAAGCTGCACTTTTCAACTCAAAACTTAGGTATCTTTTGAGATTCTTGGAAATCAATCTGCCAGGGGCACGTTTTGTGTATGGGGATGCTTATAGTGCAGTTACAGACATAATAAAAAATCCCACTTCATATGGTATGCATGCTTTCTTACAAGGTTTTTTAGAGTTAAAAGCATAGTTACCAAATATGATAACATCTTAATTTTTTTTTGTATTTTTACGTTTTTTTCATTTTATTGTATAAAAATTTGTATTTTCAATAGTAAAATATTAAAATGCAGGATGTAGAAAATTTATGTTATTCTTAATTATTTTATACTGTAAATATTTAAATTATCAACATATCCAAGATTTTATAGTCAGTAGCTAAAAAGATTTTCATTTTTAAATATTGTTTAGAAGGTTTTCAGCAGTTACGAAAGCTGCTACGTTGATTAAAAGCTTAAACAACCAATGAGTTGGTGTTTCTTGGCTGATAAATCTATGGTCAACACTTATTCATGTAGTATGTTTATCATTTTTATGTGTGAATGAGCATTAACTTACGAAAAGTCAGTCGGAATGCACCAGGGACTTACACTCATACGGATACCATTAATGTCAACTCGCAACTTTTTAACAATGTGACTGATTGTTTTATAATGCTGTGCAGGGTTTAGTGTAACTAAACAAGGATGTTGTGGAATTGGAATAAACAATGGACTAATTACCTGTCTACCGGGAGTTCTGATTCCATGTCCTAACAGAAGCCAATATGTATTTTGGGACGCCTTTCATCCCACTGAAGCTGTCAACATCATTCTGGCCACAAAAGCATATAACGGGTCACTAAATGATGCCTCTCCTATCAATGTCAAACAGCTTGCTCAGCTGTAAATTTGTGATTTTCTAATGCTTTGTGTAGATGTAGATGATAATGCATGTTTGGCATTTTTTAAATCCCTCAAAAACCAACTCGTCTTTTTGCATGTTCAACAAACAAAACATTAAATGAGGAAAAACACTCGAGAACAATTTGTATGCTGTTAAGAATTGCATATGTTTTTAAGGAAGAGGGCCTTAAATGTCCTATTAAATGGAACTTGTGACTCGCTGAGGCTTATAATTATTTTAAATAGTTCACATTACTGACCGAGGCATTCTCAACTATAAAACTACGTATTTTTATTGACATGTGTATGATAAGCTTTTTAATTTTTATATAAAAGATAGTAAGGTCTTCCTTAAACTCGCTAATATATTAAGTTTTTATTCTATATAATTTTATTGAGATATTAACCGACCACCTAGAGATTAATAATGGATGAAGCGACAAAAGAAGATATTACATGACTCCATTACATAAAAATAAATTTAATGAGAAATAATGCTTTTACTATTTGAAGGTCATAGATATCTTGAAACCAATAAAATGTATGTTATCTTTAAAATTTGGTTCATTTTGTATGGGTATGTAGTTTCTTGAGATTCCTAAAGTTTGATATTTAGAAAGAACTGATATTCTTAATATCATGTGTATGTGAAGACATCAATTTAACTGTTCTTTATCGAAGTTGAAGTGTCATACAAATAAACAAGGCTAAACAATGTTGGTCCTCATAGCAAACGAAGTTCCTCAAGGATCCATAAGAATCTCTAAATAGACATTGGCTGCATCTTCCATGAATCCCATTGTAGATAGGGAAATTAAATACAAAATGCACTTCACTTCCAAGTTCTAGAAAACAAAAGGGTAAGTGCACCAAGTTGGTGGACAAAAAAGGGGTCATAAGTGGACATCATATTGCAAAAAATAACGAAAATCTCAATTTGTAGGGTTTATTAGCAATACGCGTACTCAAAATTAGAAAAAATTATATAAATATGAATCGTAGCATCCAAAATCTAGTTTCTAAAATACTATTTTTTTTGAAAAACGGACAAGTTTAGCTATATTAAACACTTAAAATTATATGACTTGGTTTTCATTTTTGAAAAAACCTATAAGATTGTAGTCCGTTTGCCTGTGATTTGGATGACCAAATTTTGTTATTTTTTTTTTCCTTTGGTGAAAAGTTAGTTGTAGTTGTCTATCTTATGATGGATTTTATTTTGTATTTTTTCGAGCAATATGTTTTTTTTAATGATTTTTTTCCGTGAAAATGGTCTAAAAAGATTTAGAAAACGAAGTGTTTTCCATTTGCCTGCCATAACTATATCAAAAAATATTGAAATCAAATATATTTTTTTAACGTATATAGAATTTTTCCACGCTTGGGATGGTATAAGTTTTATCACATTTTGATAAACGAAACAAAAGATGCAGTCTTAAACGTAGACATGAACATTTGCGGGAAAAAATGTCTTAAAGACATATTGTTAGTAAAAAATTATAAAATGATATTTATCTTATTCTATTCACTTTAAAATCAATATTTCTACAAAGATAACAATCTCCCCTACACGATGGCAGCATTTTTGTGAAATATTTTTAGTTTTTTTTAGCATGGTTCAAGTCTGTGGAAGAGCAAATATGAAGTTTTTTTACCCTTTACACTTCATAATGACCTTCCATAGCTTTGGTTGGGGAAAAACAAACATTTCTTGAGCCTTAGGGTCGGATTTGATGATACAGATAGAACCACGATCGCGGTTTACAAAACGTGATCACAGTTTTTTCAACAAGAACCGCGATCGCACTTTATAAACCGGGAGCACGGTTTATAAAGTGTGATTGCGGTTCATAAATCATATTTATACACATCCTAATGTTCTAATTACCATGTGATTTTTACTGTTTGACTTTACCGTACGAATTATTGTAAAATTATGTCATTTTCTACACGTTTTTCTTATCACCGGAAGTAAAACATCATGGAAGACAAGAAACGAAGTCAAAAAAAGAAGTCATTAAGTAAAAAAAACACCAAACAAATTAGAGGAAAAAAGATTTCAAAATGCTGAGCGAATGCGGAATCTTCTTGAATCAAGAAGAGGTTCATCTTCAACCCCTACTATTGTAAGCAATGAGGAACCAGGTAATGTTTCTAATGTCAATGTTGAAGTTGAATTAAATACTTGTGATGAAGATATTTTTACTGTCAATGTTGAAGAAGAATTAAATACTTTTGATGTAGCAAATGTTGAAATTGAAGGAGATAATGAAAATGTGAATAAAGAAATTCAGGTTGAAACTGTAGACAAGAAAAATTTGACAAAAACACCTCCTAGGATTTTCCGTAAGAAACATAATTTTTTTATTGAAATTGATAAAAACATTTTGAAACCAATATGTGACAAAATTTTTGAATAGAAAATCAGAAGAAAAGCCACTGAAATTTGGGATAATCATTTTGAAATTTTAAATGATTCCCAAATATGTTAGTTATTGGTTAGTTTGATGAAATTGAATAAAACGAGACCTACATTAAACACCTTAGGATTGACAACATCTAATATACGTGGTCAAACCTCTACAATTGTTGAAAACCTTCATGATGCATATCACACTGTTAGTGTCAAGAGACGCACTAGGGATAGTAATATTGTGCGTCACATACTTGCTACCAGTGTTGTAAGTGAATCAATAAAAAAATAACGTTTGATTACGCAAACAAGTCGAATATTGCAAGTTAATCGAAAAACTCTAATGAAAGCAATTGAAAGACATAATATCCTTCAATCACTCAATAACACCGATTTTTGGGTATTTTCTGCTAGAGCACCACGTAAGGAAAAATATAATACTGATACTATAAGAGAAGTTGTTATTCAATTTTGGCATGATAACACTAGAGTTTCACCTAATACAAGAGATGTTGTAAAACGGAGAGTTGGTTCTATTAATCGCGAACCACATCCAAAGAATTTCTTAGATATGACTCAAACTCAATTTTTTCGTAATTTTGAACAAGAGCATCTAGAAATTAAAATTAGTCAAAGTTTTTTGAAATGTTAAAATCATTCTATGTAAAAATTAACCACGCTCGCACCACTTGTTGTTGTAGGCAACATGTTGAATTTGCTATGCATTATGCTGAATTTTTATGTATTCGTTTTATTTTACATTTTGAAACTATGTTAACGGAATGTGGTGTTCAAGTTCCACCAATATCTTCTAGGGATTTCATTCCTATGATATTTTGAGAAAAAATTTTTGGACAATTATTTTTATAGTCAGGATTGTTTAGATGGAAGTTGTGGTACATGTGGCAGATTACCTAAATTGGAAAGTTGCATCCATAAGCAAATTGAAGGTGTAATAGGAAATAATTTAGTTGAGTTTTATAAATCAGTTGCATACTAGTCGAAAGATGGAAAAGAGTCTAAACGGTGTGAGCTAGTTACAGAACATATGCCTGTTTTCAATTTATGAGAAAATTTAAGGATGAAATTGTTTATGAGTATGCTACGCATACACACAGAGCTCAATGGTTGGATGAACAGTTCAAGATATGCAAAGAAATATTTCCTATTGGTACTATTGTTTCAGTGGTCAATTTTGTAGAGAATTACACATTGCAACCAAAAATGGAGGTTTAATCACAATATTACAAGTCAGTACAAGTTTCTATTTTTGTCCATATAGCATTTATACATTCTCTTGACAGTACAGAGAATGATCAATTTTTTTAAGAGAGTACCACTTTTATATTAGTGATGATCGTACTCATTCTACTGAATTTGTGCAAGGGTGTTTCTAGTTATTTTATAGAAATTTGTTTGATAGGGACATCCACTTCAAAAAATAGTATATGTGGTCAGATAATTGCACATCTCATTTTAAGAATGCACGGATATTTTATTGGATGAGCAGGATGCACGTCAAGATAGGTGTGCAACATATTTAGAGTTTCACTGAGGATGGACATGGAAAAGGAGAGCATGATGGTGCAGGGGCATGTGTGAAAAGATTCTTGCAAGAGAAGAGTTGAAGTATAAAGATGGTGCTAAATTGAAAGATGCAAAGAGTATAGTAAAATGGTGTATTGACAACATAGCCTGAGGTTCTCAAGAAATTTCCATAGTTCGCAGATATTTTTGGTTGATAGAGGAACAAAAAATTGCTAACTACGAGTATTGTATGACACTCACTGGGTCCAGTGATATGCACTCATTTTGTAGTTCAGACCCTATTTCGTGGGCTACATGGACAAGAAAGTTGACATGTTTTTGTGCATCTTGTATCAAATTTTTCACTGCTAAGTGTGATTCACAAGAATGGGTGGATGGATGGATTTGTAGGCCTCTAACTCCGCTTCCTAGTTATCAACCTCCACAAGCATTACTGCTTGTTTATGTAGATGAATTTGCAACATCCAAGGACTTTGATGAAATTTTGATTTTAGTGTGACAAGGTATTTATGGTTATTTATAATTTTTGTATTGAGTTATGTCCATTGAAATTTTAATATGTACAATTTAAATTTGAGTTGAAACCTTTTTGTTGTAGGACATGTGTTTGCAGTTATTGCGACAGAAGACAATGAAGAAGGAATCAAACTATTTCTTATGTTGTTCCATCAAGGAAAGAAAGAAGTTGACTTCTCCTGTTATAGATGGTGAAGATATTGAGTACCATATAGGGTCAGTGGTAGTTACTGGAACTTGGCTTCGATGATATCTATTAAAAAACTACTCTGTTTGGGTGTTTGAAGACTTTGAGAAACACATGAAAATACTCTTATATTCGCATCTAGTTCTAGCGACAAATATTTAGCTGTATAGATATCGAGGAAGGCCTAATAACAAAATTCTTTGGAAGGTTCGAGAGTCAGATCATGAAGCAATCCTGTCCATTATTCAGAGTAGATCCGATCTTTATGGTTCATTAGAATGAATTTACAATGCTCATGTTTGGTATATATAATTTCTTTGGTATACTATAAATTTTTTAGAACTAGATAAATTTAAGTTCATATATTTTATTAAATTTGTGTATTTTATATATATCTAGTATGGTTTTGATTTGAAAACTTAAATTTCTTTGACTTACACTTTTATATGTAGGTTAGTGGTGCCAGAAAAGCTTCCCACCTTCATGTGGTTGACACTGTTAGTAGAAAATTATAAATTCTCAAAGCTAAGAGAAGCTTTCATTGTTTTACAAGAAAAAAGAAGCAATTAAAAATGATTTATGTACTTGTGGAGGGGGTTCTTAGCTCTGGAGGAGGTAGCCCAGAAGGACTTGGAGCTTAGAGAACTAAAATGATGCCTCCCTAAGTGTTTACAAGACCATCCCTATGCATGTGCATAGTTGATTCGGTGTCACGACCCACCGAACCCGCAATATAATTTGGGACCTCATCATTAAGCACAAACTCGCAATATAATTTCTTCGAAAAATAGAGGGGAACCTCATTGTTGTTACATGGTGGATAATTAAAAACCATCTACCATTGGTCCCAAAAATTGTTCTTGATTTGGTCATTGTGGCACCAATAGATTGGGAACCATTTGCAAGTAACTGTGGGGGGCATTGGTTCTTGGGTCAGTAAATAATGCACAAATGTGGCCTTTTCTAAATTATTTGTCTTTTTACGGCCGCATGAGATAATTTATTTTCATGCCATTGCCTACAATCACCTCTAAAAGTATTCCATCTATTTATTTGGTTGGTTGCGGAGTTAACTTTACCAATCAATGTTTGCAATGTGTTGGCTAAAGTAATGCAGGATGGATTTGTGGCATGATTTTGTCTTATATTCTGAATAAGGTTCTTAATGGAAATTTTATTTTGTCATATTTTTTCAATGATATGAACTTGTGTTCCTGTTGGTTTTGTGGGGACAGAAAGAGCTACAGGAGGCAGATCTATGTTTGGAGGAGGGTTTTACGGAATGTTTGGAGGGTTTTGAAGATTGTTTGGAGGTTTTTGAGGAATATTTTAACGGTTTGCAGGATTACGAGCTTGCCAAGTAACTGACAAAACAAAAAAATTGTATACATAAACAAAAAATTGAAAAACCCATGAAAATCACAAAAGAGAACCTAAAATGTAAACAAATTGATCAAAATCGAGGGCTTACCTCTTTGTCTTGGCGGTATGGTTGAAACCATCGCAATACACACGTTTAAAGAGTAATTTTTAGGGGGTATTCAAAGTGCAAGTGCCAAAGGTCTAGGAGAAATCATAGTTGGAAAGGAAAAATGAGGGAAAATGAAGAGTTGCGGGTTTGTTATTTTTTTGTCTCTGAGAACCGCGATTGCAGTTTTTGGCTCGGAAATCACCGAGCCTATGAAAATAGTTGCGTGAGTGCGGTTTATAAACCGCACTCGTGGTACCTAAATTTTGGGTTTTTTATGTCCACTTAATTTTCCACCATTTTGGTGCAGCTTACCCAAAATTGGCATATACGCAAGCATCCAATGGTAGGTTATGATCAGATTTCATTCAGAGTTGATGAAAAAAAATGTTAAACTAAGTTTAAGGGATCTTTGAACCTAATGACAACATATTCTTCATGTACTCTATAATTTTATTGTTATCATTATGAAAGAAGGAATAAAATCAGAATTAATGGAAAAAAAAGGTTTCAAATTCTCTTTTGGATTAAATATCCATGTAGATTTCAAATAATATTTACTTATCTATTCATGACTACCTCAATTGATTTCATGTTTAATAAGATGCGAAGTAGTAATAGAAAAACCCAAGAGAAAGGTATCTTTCTATATCGATGTCTAGCTTCTGAAGGAGATCCATAACTTTTGCATACCAACAAGATTTGCATTCTTGTTTAGCAAATTGGATAGAAGATTGAAGCAATGTAAATTCTAGTGGCTAATCTTTGTTAATTCACAAATATTTGGGTTTTTGAAATTTAGATTTGGCTAATTTTGAGGTGTTAGGTCACTCGCTATTTCTGCTAAATTTTCTAAGTACAAGTTGATTTTTTTAGGTTGATTTGTCTAATTTTTATAGTAATAGCCAAATTTTTATATTCAAATCTCCTTCACTGCATGCACAAAAGTGAAATTTTGTATCGACTGATAACACTATGATACCGACCAACAATTTCTACTAGTAGACAACATTTCCTTTCAATTCGTGGCATTCACCAATATTTTGAAGCTCATTTTTAGAAATTCACCAAATAATATGTATGATTTTGTAGTGCCCAAATTTTATAACCTCAGTTATTTGTTGACTTCTTTACTCATAGTTATGATTTGTTAGAGATATTGACATATTTTGGACATTATGCTATGTTATTTGATCTTCATAGACATGTATGGTGATTTGGGCGTGTAGCGCCAATTTAGTTTTGATTAGTATATTGGCACATTTTAACAGATGTTGTGGATACTAACATATTGTTATGTTATTTGGGCTTAATTGATATATGACAGATACATAGTTTAGTCACACATTTTGATGATATAGATTATTCAATTATTGATGAGAACACATGTTAACATGGATATATGTCATTTACATGTATTACAATGGCTAACACTTGGTGAATTTGTGTAAAATTGTGCATGTTTCTCATTTATGATTCCATGTTGATAATGTGATAGCATAGATTGTATGTTTAAACTTGATTGTTTACTGAGTAGTTGATTTATACTTGTGTTGGGCAGATGCATTTAATGTTTGCATTGAGTGTGTAGGTTACAAGGCACATGAGAATGTGGGTTTCAAGGTGGCTATGGAAATTATGCACAAGTGGCCCACCAGGTAAATTCCTAACCATATTAGCTATATGGGGCCTTATTGGTTGCTTGTATTCTTTGGGCACCATGAGTGCCCCTTATTTGTAATGTTGTATTTCATGTAAATTAATTGTGTTTAGTTTGTTTAATTTTGTTAGTAAACTAGGTTGAGGGACTTAATGATCCCCACTTACATTAAGTATGTATTTGTGTGTTAATTAAAGAGGATTAGGGTCACATAAACACCCTTGAGTGGGTCCCACATCCTCTACATTTGTGTCTAAATGTGCCAACCCTGAAATTGAGTTATTTTTGGCATTTTAAGTGACCCCTTTTGGTTTTAGGGGTTCACTTAGCATGAAAATAAGCCCTTGTACCCTACCTATTAGGTAGGGGGCTTAATTCCAAGGGATGGAAGGAGTTTCCCTCCCATTTAGCCTCTCTTTTGTCACCATCCATGTAAGATGGGTTGAAATGTGTGTATTGTGAAAAGTTGCATAAGTTTGTCTCATTTTCTTTTTTCGGTAATTTGAGAGAGGGGTGTTTAAATGTGGATTTATATTTTCTTTATTTTGTTTTGGGAATATTGACTTGGAGGGAAGAGAGGGGTGACACATGTCACCCCCTCATTTGTGAGGAATTTTTTTTATTTTTTTTCAAATACTTTTATGGGGGAGAAAGATGATTTTTTTTTGTTTTGGCTTTTGCTTTGTGCTTGGAGGCTTTTGGAGTTAGAGTTTTGTTTGGATAAGGAGTTTGAAAAAGCTTAGAGATTTGGAGAGCTTGTGGAGGTAGGCTCTTTGATATTATTTTGTGTTATTTGACATGTTAGATCTTAGATTTTCTTATGGTTGAAATTTGTGTCTTGTTCCATGTGTTGTATATTGCTTGGGTACGTTATTTGTTATTTTATCCATCCATTATATGACTTGATGGATTTGAGATTTTTATTGGGGAAGAGGGAGGGATTTTCTCTCTTAAACCTCATGGCTTGATGGGCAATCCATGTTGGTTCTCTTTATCCACTCATATGGTTTGAGGTGGGGAAGGTGGTTCATACGGTTTGAATCCCCTTCCCCTTCCTTAAAGAGGAAACCCAATGGGTTTGAAAATCCTCCCAAGGAGGATTTTAGGTGAATGAGATGAGTAATAAGGAGGGATTATTGTCTTGGATGGATAAGAAGGTTTTTGAAGAACTTATAAGTGTGCATCCTATGGTTAGACCACACTCTTTGGAATTATTGGATGTCTCATCTACTCTTCCCATTTTTTTAGGATGAATATGGTTGTCTTCTTTTTATTTGCTTAGTAATTACTGTGTTTTTCTTTAGTGTATGAGTTAGTCTTGTATGTGATATGCTTGTGTGTACTTCTTCCTTATTCTTGTGCACATTTGTAGAAGCTAGCTCTCTCTCCCATGTGCTTGGGGGAGACTAACATGTCTTCCAACATTTGGAAATGCATGTGATGATGCCTATAGGTTGGGTGGTAAAACAAAAATTTCTCTATGTGTTGGATTTTATGTAGAACACAAAAGTTGGAGCTCAAGTTTGGAAGATGGTTAGAATTTCCTTGATATCTTGGCTTCTCATTGCTTTCTTCAAATTTTATGAACACTACTCTCACTGAGACCTTGTGGATATGGCTATGTTGGAAGTTATACTTCTTGTAAGGTTCCTATAATGTGATTTGAGATTTCTTTGCAATGTAGTTTATATTTGATGGTGAAAACTCCCTCAATCTTGCAAATGAAATCTTGTAAATTAGTTGATCCTTTAGTATGGATTGTTGGAACTTCATTTTTGAAAAGAAAGTTTGTTATTTGGAAATACGCTTTCCCCAATAAAAATGTAAAATGTGATGTTAAGAGCACTAAAACAAAATGTGATATTTCTTTGTGGGATCTTTTTCTTGGTAGAAATCTGTAGTATTTATTTTGCTATTGCATTTGAAAGAAATCAATTTTACTTTCCTTTCCATGTGAAACTTAACAAAATGATTATATTAAGGAATCAAATGTGAATATACCTCCTTCCTTACTAAATTTTAAATATATTCCGAGCCCTCTCTTTTTAATTGAAATACATTTCTACATTCTTTTTTTTGTTTCATACAAATGAGTAAATAATTTTTAATATAGTTATATTAAAATTAAGTTGTATACTTTATAAAAATGACAAAATAAAATATATCCTTTTACAACTTGTATTATTTAAATATAGTATATAATATAAATATATTTAATGTAGTTTATATTATCTAATATAGTTATATATATATAATTTAAAAAACAAGTTATTGAAACATTGCGGCCATTGTGTAATTGTTTGGTTTTTATTAAACAAAAAAAGAATGTTTGGGAGGGGTTGAGCCCCTCCCCAAACCCTGCGTAAAAGAAAGAATGGTGGTGTGGCCATAGGCCACACCATCGGCGCACCCTCCCCAAACTTCCAACCCCGCACCACCATGCCAAACCCCCAACCCCACTCACCATTGCCCTACCACCACGGATCCCCCAACCTACCACACCACCCAAAACCCTACTCCCAAACCTCTGCCGCCCTTAGCATATTAAACCTTCCAGTTTTATTTTGAGTTTCTTCCTATTCAAACTACATATTGTTTGATTATATATATAGGAAGATTTACTTAAACAAAAAAATACATGTCATTCCTAGCATTACCGCCCTTCCTCCTACGTCGATGATCAACCGAACACAAAACCATACACCAACAAGTTCGACTTTCTTTACAAAAAATTCTTTACCTATACTTATCTCAATATTGCACATGGAAATGATTTGGAATGGGGAGTTATGAATAGGGAATGCATGACCTCATCATTGATCTCTTGTAAAGAGCATGAAAAATTAGGGTTGGGCTACAAGGAACAATCTACCAACCCTCTTCCTCCATCTTTAGCTCTCATGGACATCAACCCTCCATTTTATCCGTCCCACGAGGTCATGGATATAGGTGGACACCGTGGTCATATCCTCTGGATTTTTTTAATCTCCACCATTACCTTGGGACCGGTCACTTGTTAGTGTGAAGTTGAAACTAGGTCCCTTCCTTTTCAATTTCTAGAAATTATAAAGGAAGATTCCTCTGCCATTGACATTCTTCAGTGTAATGAAAAAAATTCCATCCTCTCTTACATGGGGGAAGAAGATTATTATCTTCATAAGGCCTTACCTCAAGATACATCCACCCTTCTTAATGAATCCACTATCGACATAGACATTGGGACCCCCACAAGATCCTTGCATCCTCAAAGTGAGTCAATCCCTTGATCCAAACGAGCTTGAATCTTTCACTGCCTTCATTCTCTCGACATAGACAAGACTTTGCATGGTCGTACATTGACATGCCAAGCCTCAAACCTTCCATTGTTTTCCAAAATATTGTTGCCTTACCTAACACTAAGCCGATTAAGAAGAAGCTTTTTCGCATGCACCCTTGAGTTACCCTCTTTGTTAAAGAGGAGCTGTAATTCCTTCTTTCAGCTAATTTCATTATCCCTATCATCTACCTGCAATGGGTTTCCAAAATTTTAAACCATTTCCAAAGCCTTTGGAAAGCTATGTATCTACATTGAATTTCGAGATTTGAACCTTGCTTTCCCTAAAGATGATTTCCCATATTTTTAACATCGATCAACTTGTGGACCTTAATAAAATCCATGAGATGATTTTCTATTACAAGTGGTTTCTCTGGGTATAATAAAATCATTATTGCAACATAAGACCAACATAATAACTATTTCATCACTCCTTGGGGGACTTTCTACTATCACGTAATGCCCTTCGGTTTGAAAAATGTTAGGGACACCTATTAACGAGCTATGAATTAACATCTTTCATGATTCGATCCACAAGACTATCGAGGGAATACATTGATGACATTTTGGGTAAATCCAAGCACTCATGTGACCACCATTCTATCCTTGAGGTTATTTTTGAGTGCCTTATCTACTTCTTCCTCTATCTCAATCTAGCTAAGTATATGTTCAGGGTGTTGGCTGGAAAACTCCTTGGTTTCATCATTTCTATTAGGGGTATTGAAGTTGACCCCCGCCAAAATTAAAGCCATCCTCTATATGCCTCTTCCTAATCTAAAGTAGCTTCACACTATCCAAGGCCGACTTTAATTAGTCTGTTGTTTCATCTCGTAAATTTTTGACCATTTACAACCCTTTCACAAATCTCCTTCAAAAATACATTGACTTCAAGTGGGATGATAACTGCCAAAAATCCTTTTATGATCTCAAGCAGTTTCTCCTATCCTCCCTTGTGATTACACCTCCACGTGAGGTGGAACCTTTCTATCTCTATTTCTCTACCGCAGATCATTCTATAGGAGCCATGTTGGCACATGGCGATGAGTAAGGCAAGGAGTAGGCCATGTATTACATCAATCACACCTTTCACGATTATGATACTCTCTAGACTGAAGTTAAAATGCTCTGTTGCACTCTTTTCTTTTCTTCCTCTAAGATTTTCCATTATCTTCTCAATCATAAAACCTATGTCGTCACTAGATTCCCAACTTCTCAAAACCATGCACTCTAAGCCTAATCATAGTGATCGCATCACTCGATGGATCATGCTCATGACTTAGTTTGACCTAAATTTTATCTCTCTAAAATCAATCAAGGGACACTCCATCACTTCTCAGCTAGCTAACACCCCTCTTCCTAATAAACATCTCCCCCACGAACAATTTCTAGATGAATCTATTAATACAGTTGATCAAGATTTCTCTCCCCTTAAAATGATGCTTTTCTTTGATAGATATAAGTTTCAACAAGGGGGAGGCACTAGTGTCATTATCATTCCTTCTTTGTGATACTCCCATCCCTATTTCATATAAGATTAATTTCAAATGCACACACAATATGTCTGATTATGAAGCTCTTATCTTAGGCCTTTAAACCATTGTATTACTTGGTGTCTAAATTCTTAACATCTACGGGTATTCTTAACTCATCATTAATCAAGTCAAAGAACTCTACCAATGTAAAAATGATGTCCTTCAAAAGTATAAGGACATTGCTTAAATTCCTTCTTAGAGCATTCAATTTCTACACCCTTCAAATCGTCCCTTGGCCATCTAATCATTTTGCACACAAAAATGGATTCCCTCGCATCTCTTGTCTCATGGACCATAGAAGAATCTAAGCTCTTTGTCATAATTCATCGTATTGACAAACTGGCTTACCTTAGCGAGCTCCCTAACATCAATCTTGTTGAATCTAACCCTCATGATCTTTGGTATTCTCAAATATTTGACTATCTTTATCAATCCAATATTCCCACCGACCTATCTAGAAATGATAGGATGTCGTTTCTTTAATGTGCTAACCGTTATGTCATTCTTGGTAGAATCCTATATAAGTGTGGCTTCGATGGCATCTTGTTTTTTGCCTTAAATCTCATGAATCCACTTGAGTTATCCAAGAATTCCACGATGGTATCTATGGTGACAATTTTAGTCGTTGTCACCAAGCATGTCCTTCACATGGGTTATTATTGTCCCTCTCTCAATCAATACTATTGTGAGTACGTCAATAAATAAATCAAATTCCATTAGCATTCTAATCTTATCTGCATCCCTAGTCAGGAATTGCATCCAGATCAAGAACTTTAGCCTTTATCACTATGGGGAATCAACCTTATTGGCCTCATCAACCCGCACTCTTCTCGGTGCCACCATTTATATCATCAATACTACTAAGTATTTTACCAAATGGGTGGAAGAAATCCCACTCGCATCAACTAAGTCTACTCAAATTGTTAATTTTGATTATTAGCACATCATTTTCCCATTTTGGCATTCCTGGTAAGATCATCAAGGACAATGGAAAGTCCTTTAAAAACAAATATCTCAAGAAGCTTTGTGGATCATTTAATATTAATCTTAGCTTATGTTCTTCATACTATCCTCAAGCTAATGGCCAAGCCAAAGAAACTAAGAAAACCCTTTGCAATATCCTTGCTAAGACTATTGATAAATCAGGTCATAATTGGCATCATCATATCCCCTTCGCTCTTTGGGCTTATATGACTAGCATCTGCACCTCTATAGTTGCTACTTCATTTATCTCTCATTTATGGCTCTGAAGTATTTCTTCCTCTTGAATTTAAAATCCCATCCTTGCACGTTTCGCTTCACGAATTCATTTTTGATTAATATTATCACTAAGAGTGTCTAACACAACTTGAATTTTTAGATGAATGTCACCTTCTTTTTCTTAAACATCATCATGTCTATCAAGAGTACATCAAGAACGTTTATAATAAACACCTCAAGGAACTTGACTTTAACATTGGTGACCTTTTCCTTACTAAAAATAAACATGTCACTGCTCTATAAAGGAGTCAATGCAGAAATTTTACTCCGAACTAGATTGGACCTTACATTATCATGCATAAGTACGTGTCTAGAGCCATCGTTTGGCCTCTCTTGATGGTAAACAAGAAACATAACCTCTTAATATATTTCACTTGTGGCCTTTCTATTGTAAAATACTTACCAACGTGAACTTAGTCATCTCATTGGTCATACATCTATCATTAGCCTCTTCCATCTTTACTTATAATGATTTGGAATTATGTGTTCTACCGTTGCTTTCCTATATATGACCTTAAATATGGGCAGCACAGATCTACTCATAACATATTCCTTAAGGACAAGTTCCTCATTTTAGGTGGGAACCCCACAATCATTACATCCACTTCCTTCTTATTTACCTACTAGAACCAAGATAAGGGTCCACAGGTGTTGCTTGTACATCTTTCATCCCCAACAGTTTCATTAAAAGTCATAATTTTTGGATGCTCATCTTAAAAGTTATCCTATCCAAAAAACAGACCGCTCCCTTGAAAGAAAGTTGTCCATAAAATAATAAAAATATAAAAAATAATGGACTAATCCCTTGAAGGATAGCTAGCATGCACATCTGATCCTTCCGTTGATAAAAGAAAAAATCCAAAAAGAGAAAATCAAAATGTAGACCACTCCCTTGAAGGATGGCTACCATCTCATATCATGGTAGCAAAGGATTCTTGCATTGATCATCCTTCTATCTACTCAAAATTCATAAAGTTAAAAAGAAAGCATCATAAGAAAGCCTCTCACATTGACCATCTTTCTCATCCATGGAAAATGTCCTACATTGATCAGTTTGCACCATACAACTCAAAGGTGAGGCATAGAACTAGGAACATCCACCTAAGGAGAACCTATATTCCTATGTACAAGTTACATCTAAACCCCTTATGTTGTTTCAACATTAGGTATATAAGTTCATCCTTCCATACTTTCCCACATGACCTCCTGGGATTGCCAACAACCCATGGTTATGTGTTAACTCTTGCTATTGGCAGCAAGTGCATTTCCTTGATCAGTTATTTTTATTTTTCACCTCCAATCTGATTCGAATAATTATTTTTGTGTGCACTCCTTGCTATGATGGAGTTTCATTCATCTCTTTTTAGTCAGCCTCTATCAAATTTGAATCCTTTTCTCTCACATCCAATTTACCTATTGCTCTAAACCCATCTAATCCATAATAATACATATTTCTAAACTCCATTATAAATTTTCCAATTCACATCTACCATTTTTGTATATCACAAATGTCTATGCCATATCATCTATGTCTAACATATTTCTAGATCTGTCACATCATTTGTATCCATTTCATAATCATGTTTAATAACAATTATCTATCCATTTTTCATTCATATCTATCATCTATCTATGCGTCATGACTAATAAAACATCACATCACATCCATATTCTATTCTAATTTACAAATAATCATGACATCATCATCACATC
Source organism: Taxus chinensis (assembly GCA_019776745.2). NCBI lineage: Eukaryota > Viridiplantae > Streptophyta > Pinopsida > Cupressales > Taxaceae > Taxus > Taxus chinensis. The sequence continues at coordinate 671,728,008 of CM034149.1, read as the reverse complement.
AATAATCATCCAAATCATAACATATACATCTAATCCAATCCATAATCATCATATAACATTTAAATCAATATAAATATCATCAAATCCATACATCAACACACAACACATGATAATTCACAAAAAAATCATATATATATATCATCGAATTACATCTCTAAATCCATGAGAGGCCACTAAGGGTCTTGTCTCAAAGTTGATATATCATTAAAATCTATAAACTATACATTATACAATCTCAAATCTTACCCCCTAGGGCAGGTGCCTGTGCCTCTCTCTGGGCCTCATTTCCTCCATCGTGGCTTGTATCTCGTTGTGGTTGTTCCATTTTTGGTCGTTCTCCCCCGATGGCACCAGTCATGTTATGCCCCCTGTTCCCTACCTGCTTTGGGAGATATGTTGCATATCTATGCACTCGTGACAACTTTGATGTCATAATGCACTCATAATAGTGTGCCTCTGTTTCTAATTCCCTATACTGTTATAGAGGAACAATACTTTGTGGGTCCATATGCCCAGCTCCCTGTGATGTCGTGGGTTCTCCACTCTCTAAATCTGCAGCTAGTATATAGGACCGAGGTCTCCAAATATGGCCATGTAGGAATCCCTCTACCTTATATATTTGTCTTTCTTTTACATGGCTAGGTCCCTCTCCTAGTGTAATGTTACAACCTCCTAGCACACCATCTCTCTCTCTCTCTCTCTCTCTCTTGGTGTGTTGTGTACCTCTCCTATCAAGCTATGTCATACTCTATGCGTAAGCGGGCCATCTCCACCCTCATCATCTCCAGGTGTTGCACCCTCCTCTCCACCTGGCACCTCCTCCTCCTCATCCAATATTTCCTTGACCCTCTCATCTGCCTGCTACTAGCATACCTATCTTAGATAAATCTTAGATAGGTTCCTCAATAATGATACCTCTCGACATATTTTACATAGATTTATCTAAGATAGGTATGCTAGTACTACTTTAGTTGTAATGGTACAATTCATTGTAACATATAATTGTGTTTTGCTTCTTGTAGTTTTTTATATCGGCATAATTTTCTCCACTAATAAAATTTGACCAAAGAGTTTTTGCATCCACAATGTTTGTATAAATATAAATTTTGTTGAGTATTTTTAATTTTTTTTTTTTTTTTTAGTTTTTAAAATATTTGGTCATTTAATGGAACAAAATATTATTCTTTGATGTTTTAAAAAATATTGATGTCAACATAAACTATAAGCTATACGTTGAAATAAAAATTGAAGGTAGTAAGTTAAATCTTGATTTATAGATCATTGGGGTGGGGGTGTTGGAAATAGATGGGTATTTTGAATGCAATTATTAAAAAAATTAAAACGTTTCCCCGATCTACAAAACATGGAAGCTCCAAGGAAACAAAATTTTAACTCATAAATAGTTCTATTAAACACAACAATATATAGAAAGAATAATAATTTTATATTGATATTAAAGATTCAAAATGATTACAAAATATGCTAGATATTTCATCTACAAGTTGTTTCTATATACGATATATTCTAATTATTCTTTTGACTGCTCTACTCTTCTAATTTTAGTTTCTCTATTTTGTGTTGTTTCTTTTCTTGAGTCTCCTTTTTCTTTCAATTGCTCTCTATATTTTCCCTTGTGTTCCTTCTTTTCTTCTAGCTTATGTTGCTATGAATTTTCTTTTCATCTTTCACCTTCTGCTATCGTATATTTTGTTCAGTGTCTTTCAGTTGCTATTATTCTATATTTTCTCCTCTTTACTTTACTGGGTTTTAATTTTCTTTTTGCACTCTATTTCTTCTAGTTGTTGGAGTGTGTATTATCTCTTGATTATTTTTCCTATTTCTACACTATTTTAGAAATTTTGTTCTATTCTAATTTTCCCACTTGCCTCACTTGAAAAATCAGCTCAAAATTGGTTATTCAATTTAAAAAGTCAAGTTATTCTTTCATTCATTAATTTTTGACAATTTTTTGTTGAAAATATATCCAAGAATGGTTTTATAAATGAATAGATGTATTTAATGGAGCTACTCAATATTATAATATTTTAACACCCCCCTTAATCTTGAGGTTGTTACCATGTTGCGAAAATACTTTTGTGCTTGTGAAAATACTCTGGTGTTTCTCTTAAGTGAGTTGGTGTTGCTCGAGTGATTTAAAAGTTGACTATATATTCTAGAGTTGGCTACCACTGTGTGATTCCAAATATGACTGTAATATATATTCATAGTTGACTTTATATTGGAATTCCATAGCTGACTGCATGTATTTCAAATATGGGATTTTGGACCTATTTGGGTGTTGCATGTATAAGTATGGAGCTATTATGGAACTTGTTGTGTAAAGAGTATGAAGCCAATTGTATGACTCCATGGTTGTAATAGTCTAAAGATTTTCCAGTACTACATCTATAATTCTAGAGATAAGTGTGTATGTATTATGGAGGTGTGGTGCTACATGAATAAACACTCCAAAGTTTCTTTTTTCTCATTTATGATGTCCAAATTGTCCTTAAGACATTCAAAAATTTCTTTTCATATTTGTTTCGTAAAAAGTATGTGAGTTTCTACTCTGACTTGCAAAATTATAAATTTATTTCTCCATTCTCAACAAGTTATCTTTTGAAATGATATATTATGGCTATGTTTTTACGCCATCCCTAGAAAACTGCATTCTTTAAAATATATTTATTTATTTATTTTTATTAATGGAAAAGGTGTTCTGACTGGGATCCTACCCATGATACATGAGGCCTAAGCCCAGATATTCAAGTTCAAACCATACAAAAAATAGAGATCACCACAAAGGAGGAGCTCCATGAAGAAGAAATGAGGGGTATTGTAACACCACAACAAAACAAAAACTAAACCTTAGCAATACCACAACAAAACAACATAAACATGGCCATATCATATTAATGAAACTAATCCTAGATCATCTCCAGTCACTTTTTAGTGGTCTTAGAAAGATTATTTTTAAGGGTGCCCAAATTTTCTTTCATATCCTTGATTGAGGTGTCATCCTTAGCTTTTTATTTTCTCTTGTTACTTTCCAACACAATAGTGATGTTGAATAGGATATCCATGTTTCCCTTAAGTAAGGAGAGGATGTCACATTATTTGTTTATAAGATTTCATTGCTCTTCTTCAATAGCTTTGATTATTTTTTCCATCTCCTCTATTAGTTGTTCATCTTGGTTTCCACTTTCAATAGCAATCTTGCAGCCTCTAACTTTCTCTCTCAAGAATGTGATGTTGAATAGCTTTTATTATTTTTTCCATCTCCTCCTGAGCCATGTAAGCATGTCATTATATAGATCTAGTTTGTTTCTCTTATTCCCAATACTAGCTTTGCTAGAAGTCTCTTTTTCGCCCATAGAAAGAAGGCTAAGAGCAACATCGCCCTCACTTGTGAGAGAAGTAGGGAGAACAGGATTTTGGGTGGGGTCAAGTTTGGATTTTTTCCTGTGAAGGGTACGATCGAAATTTGGAGGATGGGTCACAATAAGAGGGTCTGATTGAAGGAGAAAGGGGATGGAGGGGAGGAGCAGGAGTGTGGAGGGGATGAGTGATAAGGGTTTTCACAATTATCAAGCCAATTTTTTTGTAGAGAAGAAAAATGACACCATAGTGGGAGGGTTGGGTACATTTCCCCTGGGACACCAGGCTCATTGATTTTTCAAGGGATTGGAGAAGACAAAAAGGGAAATTGATTGCCACATTTCTTATGAAGTGGTTTAGGAAAACCAAGTGAAAGTAAGGAGTAACTTTAAACTGACCATCCAAAGTAATATACTTCATAATCACATAACTTACCTTATCATAGGGTTTAGGAAGTTACTTTTGAAATAAACTACTTTTGGATTCGATGACACTTTCTTCACCTTCTAAGAATTTGGCTTCTTCTTCCTTTCTGTCATAATTATTCTTGAAAAACCTCATTCCTTTTGGGTGAAGTCCTCTGACCGCCAATATCATCTCTTCCATGATGAAGAATTCCATATTCCTATATCTCACCCTACGCCCATTCCAATTCTTCACCAGTTGTTGCGAGAGACATAAATCATGACCCCTAAGAATGTACATAAAATGATTAAACCCATATTTCTTAAGTATTTCCCACACCTCTGCATCCTGCCTCCATTGGGTGTTATTGATCGGCTCTACTCTACAAATATCCCCCCATAGTGGAATTGAAAACCCTAGAGGCACTGAGATTCCAAACAGTGAAATGAGGACAAGTGGTGTGGGAAAAGGCATTAAAGTTCCTCCAAACTCCAACATTCACCCCATGAATATTAAATTTTCTCCTTATTAATGATAGATTGGACACTAAGAGGTAAGGAGGTGACTTGATTCCAAAATTTGAAATTATTAGCAAGGACTCCCATATTGGCTAAAGAGTCCACAAATTGACTACCCTCTCTATAGGTATGACTAAAGGTACATCTAGAGAAAGAATTAACCAATTGAATAACCTCTTAAATGTAGTTTTTAATGGTCCAAATGACTTGATTTGTACCTCTAATACAATTTATTATGTTCATGGAGTCACCCTCAATGATGATGTTCTACGACATGAGAGAAAAAACAAGTCTGATACCCCAAAGAGTTGTCAATGCTTTTGAATAATGACTAGTATTACAAATCATAGATTTATAAATAATGAAATATTTATAGATGATAAATTATAACAGAAAATTGTAGTTGTAAATTTTTTCTTCTCAATCAAATATAATAGGATTCTTTTTTATATAAATATATTGAATTTTTTTTGAGGTTTTTGTTATGCACTCTACTTAATCCATTGAGAATGAAATGATGAGTTGATTCTTTGAAACCCATGCAATGGATCCCAACCTAACGTGGAACATATATCCAAATGTTCTCTTCTTGTCATCAATATTACTTGCCCAATCACTATTTATATATTTAAATAACTCAATATTACTTGTTGCAGTATACAAAACTCCAAGTCCTTTTTTACCATTGACATATCTCATAATCCTTTTTCCTATTGTTGATGAAACATTTTTTCAAGGAAAAAATATTGCCTTCTTCAATGCTTACAAAACTAGATCCCTTTACTACTATATGGGGTGACTCCCATTAATTGAAAACTGAAAAATATATACAATGATCCTAACCTCGGAGGTGGTCAAATGCCAGAGAATGTCCAAAAATTCCTTGTTATAACTGCAACAATATATTAAAGAAGGAAAAATTTGGAGAGGAGAAAAGTGTAGGAAAAAAAGGGGAAAATGAAGAGGGAGATATGCTAATGGAAGTAATGTAGAATTCATTACCCAATAAATCATAGAAATATTCCATCTCAATGAGAAGAAACATGAAAACACATGTAAACATATAAGTATCATGAAACAATGACACATATTAACACAAAGTTCAATCAACGATTCTCATTCCATTTTAGTAAGTAAAAATCACTAGCTTCTTTACAAAAATTTCCATATGCTTGGCTGAGTATTAAGAGAGACAATGGAGGAAACTATTTATGCAAGAAATAGAAGAAAAAAACATGTTAGGAAGAACAATTTTTGATCCTTTGGAATGAAGAAGTCATTCCAATATATAGTCTCTATACGTGACTGTTCATATTCTAGATTTAAAATAAGACACTTTTCTTTATTTTAAGAAAAATATTTTTACAATGGAGGAATATAAATCCACTTAAGTGAATAAGAAGAAAATAGAAAAAATTCACCCCTAATGAATAAATAGAAACTTTAGGTGACTCAAGTCACTTTTACAAAAGTTAGAGACAAAAGAGAAGAGAGGGAATGCATTTAGATGATGATGATATGAGATGGAATTATTCTCTTACTTTATTGTGGAGATGAATGTTGTAACTAAATAGTTGCTTCCCTGATCATAACATGTACTTTCTTGAACTCAGAAATAATACTCCACATATTATATGGAATGACCATCTTTGATCATGCCTCAGAATTTATCTTTCACTTCTCTGCCTATTAACAATGATACATATCTCAGAATACACAAATCCACATCATTATCAATTGTATTTTTCAAAGCCACATACACGAGAAATTATCTCCCACATGATAAAATACTTTTCTTATAAATACCAAGAAACTCACACCCATATCACACATTCCCCAAAGTTGGGAAGAATACTTTCACAATGAGATGTATTGGATTCGACAATATCAAGAACATCATAGAATTCACAATGGCAATATTAGTGCAATTATGAAGAATAAAAATCCTTTTAATGAGAACAAATTCCCTTTGTGAGATGAAATCAAGAACTAATTAAGTTATCTTTATCTTTTTTTAAATGGGAGGACTCATTTCTATATCTTCTTGATGGAGAATGAGAATAAATCTATCCAGTTGTGGAAGTATTTAATTGATCTAATTATATGTTTCACATTTAACAATCCCTCTTGTGCTCTATTTTTCAAGTTAGCAGAATCATGAGCTCATGATATCTAAAGATCAAGAGAGGTCCGTAGCCAGAGAATTTAAATCTCATTGTTGTATGAATTTGAGTTTGGATGTCTGAGAAGTGAATTGTCACTTTTCTTCTTCTTCAGGTGTTTTCAATGGTCTTCAATGGTGTTTCTAGGTGAAACATGAATTTTGTCACCATTGATGAAATATTCACTCAAAACAAAAAATAATATATTCAAAATAATTATATAGGGGAAATTAATATATTATCCAAATTTGATATAAATCTATCTTTGGTATCAATGGGAAAATGTAAAATAGGTTTTTCTAACTAGGGAAAAAATAGTTTTCTAAGCTAGAAGTTTCTCTTAAGGATAAAATTAAATTATCCATTGCAATATGCAAAGTTAGAATTATCTTGAAGGAATTTTTGAGAGGATCATGTAGTCAAAATTTGGTATATTTTCACCTACGATATCACCACAAATGAGAAAAAAAAGTGTTTTGTTAACCTGGGGCACGAAATTGGTTTTCATGGAGTCTAAGGAGAAAAATAGACGCAATTTTACAAATGGAGGTTATAAAATGATGCTAAGAGGTCTTAAGTGATTTTAAAATCACTTTTCAAAGTTTAATACCAAGTAACAAATATGACTTAAGACCTAAAGTGCATGTTGGAAGGGGTTTGTGAACTTCCCAAGTACAAAAGTGCATTTTAGAGTGTTGACATGTACAAAAGTGCATCTAGGAGGTTTTTTATATACAAATTAATTTTCAAAAGTGCACTTGTAGGGGTATAATAGAAAATTATGTACAAAAGTGCATCTACAACTCACTTTTTATACCAAAAGTGTATTTTGAGGGGTTCACGAGAACTTAAGATGCAAAAAGTGGAATATCAACTTCAAAATAGAAGATGAGTGATGGAGGAGGTTCAAAAAGTGCACTTGGAGGTTAAATTATGTACTAAAGTGCACTTAAAACATCAGAATTGTACCAAGGATGGTACATAAGTGCACTTAGATGTGGTTTCAAGAACTAGAAGTTCGAAAAGTGCATTCTCAGCCCTCCACATAAACTTGAATAACAACTCTCTTCCTCCCAAACCAAAAGTGGGAGTTCCAAGGTAGTATATTATATTATTTTGACTATTAAACACTTAAAAATGACATTCCCACCATTCACAATATCTATAAGTGTTTCCATTTTGATTTTTATACAAAACCCCCAAAATGACCATGATGAGACAACATGCAATTTTTGGCTACCAAGAAATATTTAAAGGACCAATATAAAAACCAATGTTGTAATCATGAGGGGGATTCTAATATATTTCATTTGACTACTTGCAAGGTTACCATAACCATCTAATGATCCCACAAAATTCCGCACAAGTTCACTATTTCATTAAAACTAAGACACCTTAGTGCTCGAAAGGTTTTCATTCTCAGACCATAACCATTTTTTCTAAAATATTAGTATGAGTGTGTGTGAAACATAATTTGATTACTTTCCTATGATTGTACACAAGACATCTAAAACTACACATAAATCTCACATGGCCATCCACAAGTTAACACTCACAAAGGGGAAAATCTTACAAATTTGGCTAACTTTCTAAAAGGAGCAACAATTTTTTTAAGGTCCATCAAGAAAAATTGAGTTCCGAAATGTTGCATGCCAATACCTACTTGCCAATGTAATTATTTTAGATTCTCCATAAATCTAGAGATCAAACTAACCACATACATGATATCAAGTCTTGTTGCTGTCAAATACATTAAGCTTCATATTAAGGTCTTGTGTAGAGATGAATTTATATTTCTATTGCAATCATCCTTACTCAATTTTAGACATGTTACAACTAGTGTTATCATTGACTTGTTGTTTTCCAGTCTAAATCTCTTCAAATTTTCCTATTCATACTTGGTTTGAGATATCCAAATAGAATTATCCATTTTTTGACCTCAACGCTGATAAAATACTTCAAAAGTCCTAAATATGTCATCTCAAACTCTTTCTTAATTGCTACTCAAAATTCTTCTATGGACATAATTTTGTTTTTACTAAAAATCAAATCATCTACATATAACACAACAATTAAAATACCTTGATTATTTTCCTTGATGTAGAGGGTTTGTTTATTTCCACTCTTTCTAAATCCATTTATCAGAAAATATGTATCTATGTGGTTGTACCACACCCTTGTTGCTTTCTTGAGCCCATATATCACCTTTTCCAAGCAGTACACTTTCTTCTCATGACCTAATATTTCATAACAAAGTAGCTGTGAAAAATATACTTATTCTTTTAGGAATTCATTTAGGAAGGTTGATTTTCCTTCCATTTATGATGAGATGCAATTGCTATGATAATTCTCATAATTTCAATCCTTGCCAAAAAAGAATTTTTTTCATTATAATCATGTATGGTTCATTTCTTGTAACCTTTAGCAACTAGCCTTGCCTTATGTCTCTCTATATTTTATTCTGATGTGCTCTTGGTTTGATAAACTCACTTAACACCAACCACCTCTTTTTATGTTGGAAGATTTACTAATTTTCATGTCTTAACCTTCTCAATTACTTTCATTTCCTAATCCATGGATTCACACCATTTATTATCCTTAATTCCTTTTTCAAAATAAATAAAATCAACTTCTAAAAATAAGAAAAAATTAATAGCTTCATTCTCATCTTATTCATATGTATAAACGTTCATATATTTCTTGTAATATCCTTGTTTTATTGATTGTTGTCTTGAATATGATGAACCATTTATTGAGTTGGAAGATAAGCTAGAAGTCTGTTGAGATGTCTCTTGTGCTACATTTTAGTTGTTTATTCTAAAATAATCATTTACCTTTGTGAAATGGGGCTCTAACTTGGTGTGGAAGTGGTTTTTCCACTTGTTGGTTCACTTGGAGGATGTTATTGTTGTTCATATTTATCATACGATGATGTAACTTCTTATAAATGCTACATCTTTATTTATCATGCATTCCTTTGCGACTAGATTGTACATGTTGTATTCTTTTTATTTCTCATTATATCCAATAAAAATACATCTTTCTCCTATGTCATCCCACTTTATTCTTATTTTCTTGGGCACATGTGTGTGTGTCACACACCCAAAAAGTCTTTAAATGTTCACCGTTGTGCCTCTTTTTGCTCCATGCCCCTTGAGGTATCACATTGCAAAAAAATTATTACAGAATTTTTTTTAACAAATAAACTATTATTTCTACATCTTCATTTCGAAATTCATTTGACAATCCTTTGGACTTTATCATTGTTCTAGCCATCTCATGAATTTTTCTATTTTTCTTTTCAACTACATCATTTTACTACAATGTATACCTTCTTATAAATTGTTTCTTGATCCCATTATCCTTACATAATGTAATATACTCATTTGAAATGTAATCTACCCTTCTGTAAGTTCCCATGGTATTTATATAATGATCGCTCTATTTTTAAACCATGGTCTTGATTTAATTGAGAATAAAAAATGTCTCATTTTTATGTCTTAAAACTTAGACCCATGTCTTTATGTTAAAATCTTCTATGAATGGTATGAAATATTTATGTTAGCCTGGAGTGAGATTTTTCATGGGACCACACAAATCTGAATGAATTAGCTCATGCCGAAATTTTTCTCTCTATGAATCACCTAATGGAAAAGTAATTTTGTGTTGCTTCCATGAAATCCCTCACAAACGTATTTGGGTTTTTCAATGAAAGGAAGTCCTCTTACCATATTCTTCTTGTAAAGAATAATCAAACCACTAAATTTCAAATGGAAGAATCTAATGTTCAATAAATTAGATTGATCTATTGTAATTGTTCTAAATGTTGTATACAAATCACTTTCCATTATTAAAAGAAACATTTTGATAACTACAATTTTCTTATTTTTTCCATTCTTATCAAATATTACACATTATTAATCCTAAAATTTAACTTTAAATACCTTTTGGATTAACTATCCAATACTAAGGTGGTTGTTCTTCAACCCTGGGACATATTTGACAACTTGAATCAACCTCTTGTCATCTTGTTGAGAATGAAGATACTAATTTTTCCCATAATAGGGACCTTGTCTTTATTTCCCATTTTAACCTCATATTTGACTAATTCATCTACATATTTAATATTTCCTTATTCACACTCATGTGGTTACAACAATGACTAGATCTAAATACCATATTTCATCATTACTTTTCTCAGTTACAAGTGATACACTAGTCTCCATCATTATCATTTCTAAAATTTCCAGGTTCCTTTCCTTCACATAAATTTACATTTTTTATTCATATCATATTCCGTTTTTTTACATTCACCTGCATAGTTTCCATACCTTTTAAAATATCGACATCGGACATTAGATTTAGCATACCTTGTTGGGAAGATCCTTGAGAAGTTATGTTTCTCCTTCCAATTCCTCTTTCTTGTGATTATGACTAGTTGTGTTTGTCTCCTTCTTAAATATTACTCTAGCCTTTTTAGGTTTCTCTCCTCCTACCTCTCAAACTCACATTGTATTTAAATGCTTGTTCCAAAGAATATATGGTTGTCCTATTTATCCTCTACCGATTGATTTCAAGTGAACCCATTAATTGATCAACTTTACTATACCCTCAAGCCATATTTGAAGGTAATTACAATAACCCCAAAATCATGATACCTTGATCTAATACCAATCTATTAGAAATAGAGGGGGAATTTGAATTATAAAATTATAAAATAATATGTTTCCCTAATTTTCAAAATAGGGAAGATCCATAATACAATATTTTAACTCATAAATTGTTCTATTAAACACCAATAATACACAGAAAGAAGAATATATTTATATTAAAGATTCAAAATGATTACAAAGTATTCTAGATACTTCCTCTACAATATCATACTATATATGCTTTGTTATATTTCTTCTTCTAGATTCTCTATACTTTTATTTTCAATTGCTCTATTTTGTGATTTTTCTTTTCTTTTGGTCTATTTTTTCTTTCAATTGCTCTCTATATTTTCCCTTATATTATTGTCTTCTTCTATATTATATTCATCTATATTTTCTTATCTTATTTCATAATCTGCTGCTCTATATTTTCTTATGCGTTCTTTCAGTTACTATTATTCTTTATTTTCACCTTTTTTCTTTACCTGGTTCTAATTCTCTCTTTTCGCTCCTTTTCTTCCAATTTTTGTTGTGTGTATTATCTTTTGATTATTTTTTTCTTATGTCTACACTATTTTAGAATTTTTTCACTCTCTTGAAAATAAACTCAAAATGGGAAGATAATTTTAAAAATCAAATTTTTGTTCTTTCATGCATTAAATGTTAATAGTTGTTGGTTGAAAAAAGATTCAAATTTTATAACTCAAAAAACATGTATACCTAACAGAGAGGACCATCAAAATTTCATCCAGTCACCAAAACAAAATCAATGTCAATAACTCCATTCCATTATCTTTCATGTTTAAATGAGCTTGCAAATTGTCAAATTGACTCTAGTAAGCAATTTTGGCTTCTCCATACACTATCTAACATTCAACTTTCGAATATACCATACTATCTCATCCTATTCAAATCCCTCGTGATTATCATTGTCCTTGAAATCAAGTAACTTATTTAAACCTCTCTTTTTTCTACCTTGTGATAACCTAATGTCCACAAATGGACTTAAGAAAATCTAACCAATTTGATCTAGTAACTGAACTTGGTGTCATTTCACACTTTACCCCTATTCTTCCTCTTACTATAATGTTATGTCATTTATACCCATACATGTGCTATGCTCAAACCCTTTTCTTTTCTTCCTTATCTTCAACTAGCCTTTATAACCCCCTTAACACCATGTACTCTACTCCAACTATGCATTTACATTTCCATGGCTGCCCTGAGAGTTTTCAAAGCTTCAATAGTTAACTTTAAACTATCATAACATGCTCCCAAAATCTCAAGCTCCAATTATTATTGTACCTCCTTACACTTCACTTGTTATTTTTTCTCTAGTAGAACCACTAGCCGTGGGACAGTCTTGCAACTCACCTAACTTCTAGTGCACACCCTTTAAAGACACAAACTTAGTCATTCTGAGTACCCATTATATATTTCTTCAATCATTCAAAATATGAGGTTTTAATTCTAGAGGGAAATGTCACTTCCTTAACAAACCACCCCTCCACATTAGCCTTTGATTGTGTCTAGTCACTTCTTCCCCAAACTGTCATCAAAATAGGAAATTTGAGCAATTATACCCTCAATATTTTTGCATAATCTCCTTCTATATTTCGTTTGAAAGATACCTTGAAAATTTTAGTGTAAAATAAGATGATTTAGTGACTCAATTTTAAAGCCCTAAATCTACTATGATGAGACCCTCTTTGTGAGACCGAGAAGGGTGTTTTCTTGTATAATTTCTTCAAAATATAGTATCAAGGGACCAAATTTGTTTTTGTGGTCTATTTCAACATGGTATCCATGTAAAATTTATTAGTAGGTTATGACAATATGTTTGAGAGCTCCCTTCCTGAGATTTCTATGTTGTAGCCACGTGATCAAACAATAGAACAAACCCTTATTGGCAATAATGGAAGTTTCTGTGTTTATATAAAGCAATAACCATATTATTTCATCAAGTTATACCCCTAATGCACCCTTCACGGATTTTCCTTCATACTAAACCCATCATAGAAACACAAATTCAGTTTTATTCATCCTCCAATGCACAGTCTCAGTATTGGATTTCTCATTGGCAACTTGTCATGAAATACTCACATACAAACCACTATTATTGCAAATAAATGAACCTTCCTACACCTCTATTTTTAGTTCTTGATTACCACAAGAATTTTTTAAAAAATATATAAATTAATAAAGATCACAGTCTTATAATAAATCTACCCATACACAACATATACATTTCTTATATACTCAAAACAAGGGATGTACCTTTATGCCTGCAATCACATCAATTATCCATCTATGCATTGATAGAGATGAGTTTAAAGATTCAATGTAAAATCAGATCCATTCCACAAAATAAGATTAAAAAGCTTACATTCTTAAAGTGCAACACATATAGGTTTCTTCTTCACTATACAAACTATTGAGTTTTCTTCATTACATTCTCTTCATCCTCTTTCCTTCAAGAAATTAATGTTCCAACAACTAAATCCCCCATCCATATACTCGAGCTTACACCTTAACACACTCTAACTACTTTTTTGTAACTATTTTTTTACACCTATTATGACTAACTTGCTACCTTGTGGCTTTCTAACTTCACATTATAAGGCTTGTAACTACCTTCACACCTTATGCCAAGAATCTTAATGATGCCTTACATACACAAGACTCCACTCATGCTAACATATCACCTAGAAAACTCTAGCCACATCTAATAATACTTAACTCACCCTTTTTGGACCATATACACCTTACAAGAATTTGAATTTTCAAACATACCCTTTTGAGGGAAAATGCACAAGAGTAACAATTTGAATTTGTCACCTTCATTATTGGCTTAGAAAGGAATCATAAGAAGTATTTTGAACCTGTGAATCTCTAGTACAATTCATATTGACATCAAGGAGGTTGAATTGGACAGCTGAATGTTTCTTCAAGGATGCTCCTTCACCATACTCCCAAGGTGGAGAAAAATAATGTATACTCTTTGTTATTTTGTTGATATCTTCATCCTCATATCTTGTCGTTATTCTTATCTTCTTTCTTTCACTATCTTTGTATTCTTCATTTCCACTAGGGTCCCATATAGCCAGTTTTGGTCTTCCATTTGCTTTGAATCTACTCCATTTTTATTTATTATTCATCTTCACTCTTATCATCTTCAAGTTGTCATGCTTCATACCTTTACACACAAAGATTAGAATAGCAAAAATATATGCTTCTCCATGTTCCGTGATGCCTTCCATCACTATATACTCCATATATAACTTGTATTCATCCCTTGTCTTATCAAAATATAGATGCTCTTTCTCATTACTTGTTCACACTCAACCTTCACCATCTCAAGCTTCCTTAAATATGTGTTTTCATGTTCTCTGTTGTCATTCTCATCATCATATTTCCATAAAATTACCTTTGTCTAAATTGTATCTATAAATTTCACCTTACCATCACTTCATCCAAAAAATCTTGCAAAATATCATCAATGGCATGCACTAAACCTCCATTACATTCTTTCTCACTAACTTCAAATGCACAATCAACATCACTTTCTAAAATTTCAAGGAATTCACTCACCCCATTTTCAATGTCAACTAATAAGGAATCAGATTCACTCATCTTGCATTTTGATTTTTCTAAGATTACTTCATAAATCTGATTACTTTCCTTGAGTCTTTCTCTCTTTTCTTGTTCATTGCTTGTCTTTTTTCTTCTTCCACACATATTCACTTCCTCTTTCTTTTCTTGTACATTCAAGAAATTCATTTTCTCTCTCGTATGTCTCTCTTTTTTACTCCTTTCTTTTCTTGACTTGTCTCTTGTTTCTTTGAATTTTCTTTCCTTGCCTTCACTTTGCTTTAAACCTTATTCATTATCTTCATTCTCTTGTCCTTATTGAATCAGCTGTATATTTGCTTCATGTTCTTGTCTTTATCCATCTTCTTTGCTCATTATTTGACTCTTGCCTGTATAAACACCACTAGGAGCATCATTAGTTACAAAAAGATGAGACAAAATTGTCTCACTTTTGTCTTCTTTATTTATTTATTTGTGTCCTCCATGCCATTTCTGATTTATCTCTGTTATTATTAATCAATTTCCATCATATTTCTCATTCTGTGATTGTTTTTGAACCTGTAGTTCACATTTATCCTCTTTAAACTTCTCTTTGTTCAAGTTTGCTAATGTCTTTTCTTGCATTTCTCCTTCATTTTATTACTTTTTATTACATTCCCGTAACTGATTTAAACATGTACATGTCATGAATAACTCCTCAATCCTTTGTATTTCCTCATTCAACAATATTTCACTCTCCTCTTCATTTGATTCATCATATTTAGAACTCATTTGGTCTTCTTATTCTTTGAAATCATGTGTTAATTCACTAAACTCTGATTTCACCTACTTTTCCTTCATGTTATTTTCATCTTTCCTCATTTTTTTATCTTCCTCTTCTTGTATCTCATTCACATATTCTTCATCATGCATGTTAGTGTTCAAAAGTAACTCATTCTCACTTCAAATGACTCATTATTTACGTGCTTAACCAAAACATTAAAATCATCATACTTACCTTGGTCTTCACTCATGTGATTCTCTTGCCAAGTTCCTATGAAGCTTCCTTTTTCTTATTTTATTTCTTTAACCCTCCACACTTTTTTTCTTGTCTCTTTAGGCTGATATGTACATGTAGTTTCAATATTCCTTCTTGTCTCATAGGTTGGTTTGTGCTTAAAAAAATTTCTTTCATTCTTCATTTATTTATCTTCATCATTGCATGTTTGTTCCACGTTGAAATTTGATCTTGACTTTCCATTTTCCTCTTGTTTTCCACTGCATACCATAACCTCACTATTCTCTTTTTTCATTGTATCCCTTGTTCGCAAAAAAATGAGTTGTTAAGCCATTAAGGTATGATATTTCCATGTTGAAACTTAGATTTTGAAGAACTAACCTCTTCTTTCCTTGCACTATCTTGCATATAAAATATTTAACTAACATATGCTTGAAGGATATCATAATTCTCATCTTCCTATACCTGATTATAGGCCATATTTTTTGCCATGTCCTTTTCTTTTTCCTTTTTGTCATCCATCTTCTTTTTTTGCGCTCTTTCTTGTTTTCTCTTACATGAATGCTTTCCAAAGCATCATAGAACTTTGTATTATCCTCTTCTTATTCTCCACTAGCATGATAGAGGACCTCATTCTCTTCCTCATAAGCTTCTACAACCAGATCTTTGCTTCCATCATAGGCATTTGACTCAAAAGAGTCTCTTCTTCGCTTTCCACTTGCAATTTTCATTTTATTCTTCTTGATCTTATTCACAAAAGTATTCATACCTATATGTACACATGTAAACACAACATTAAAATATAAAATTAGAGACCAAATTATCTCTATAAGTTCCTATCTCTTGGAAAATTTCCTCCTTATCCACCCTTCTTCACTAAGTGTTTCATTTTATACCTTTCTTATCCTTCATTCTTCTTCATCTTTCACTATGATCTCCACAGTGAGAACTCTATTATCTTCTTCCTTCTCATGTTTCTCACATGAAAAATCTCTCTTATTTAAGACTCTATAGGCATTTACCTCTTTACTTCCTTAATTTATTATAGCATGCTTCTTTTGTCTTCTCCCATTCTTCACAAGTGAATTGATTGGACACTTCACTCTCTTTTTCAAACTCAATTCACCTAGATCACTTCTTACTTGAATTATTATATGATTCCTTACTTGTAAACACATATTCTCCGAGAGAATCTAACCTCTGCAAGTCACTCCTCATCTATGATATTTCTCTCTACATTTCTGAATCTTGTTTCACACTTCTTGTCTTCATAATTTGAGTCCTTCCTCTAGAGAAATCTTGTAAAACCAAGCAATATATCTTGCACCAAATTTTTCCAAATCCTTGTTTCCTCTATTATGTCCGCTCTAATACCAAATGGTGCATATCTATGCCTATAATCATTCCTTTCAATAATCTCAATAGGGTTTTAGTTACAAATTTCCACAATAACTCTGCAAGAGGGTCAAAAAAAAGTCCATAAAGGATAAAACGTTTCTATAAATTATCTAATGTTGTCTCAATGAAATATTGTTACCTTGATTTTTTTCATTAACTTCTTACCTTTCCTCCTCATTCCCAAACACAATCATCTCAACTTTTCAAATAATTCCTTCTTCATGAAGAGCTCCTAACATTCACCATTCTTTCAAGTTACTTTTGGTTTATTCTTTTTGTTTCTGGCCAAATTGGCCAAGAAACCTATCTTGTTTTCTCCACACTGATCCTTCTCATCATCCTCCCATGTCACACCACTCATATAATTATTAGGTTCAATGGATAAATGCTTTCAAACCTTTCAAAATACTCACCCTTACCTCTATACTCAAAAATGGCTACAAATCTTCTTAACACAAGGTCTATGCTACAACCATGGATAGGATGATCTAGGACCACCTAGAAAGTTATAAAAGATTAAAATTTCACATTTACCAATATCAACATGATCCTAAATTTCCAACCCTCAACTCCTTGAGTAACTCCCGTTATCTTCCCTTTTTTGATTTTGTACTTAAATCCTCAAGTAGGTTAGTCTACAAACTCTGTCATTATTATTTATCTTTACCAGAGGAATAAAGATGAAATGTGAATGTTTTTGAGTACCCTTTTAGGGATTATAGATGTGTATAATATTTCAAGGCTAGGCTCCAAGTGCAACTATACCTTCCTTTGAAAATTCACTCTTCAAATTATACTTCTAACGGTGAATGTCCCTCTTCCAACAGTCATTCCTAGCTCTAAATGTCACCCTCAAAAGTACCAAATTATTTAAAAATATACAAGAAGGGATCCTTTCCATAAAATGTTGAAAGTTTCAGGTCCAACTATGGTGATTTAATGATCAAGAAATCAAACCCTAGCTAGGTATGTTAAAAAACTTATTGTTAAACTCGAGAGAAGTTATTTGAGTATAACTTTGCTAATATTTTTATTCAAGGCACAATATTTCATCTGAAGGATTGTTTCAAGGGGGTGAACATGTTAAGGTTACTAGTAGGCTATCCAAAAAAACCTAGTTTTCTAGAAACATGTGTTTCTCTCCTTCTTGAATAGTGGAAGACATGTTTTATCTTTTCTATAGTGTCCTTTCAAGAGACCAAGCCCAGGGTTAAGTTATGCAATCGTTTGCTTCAATGTAAAATTTCTCTTACTCGTGATAAGAAGGTTGACATACCTAATACAAACTCATAGACCTCTAGACTCACTCTAGTCACATATTCCTAGTTCATTCTTAGAATTTACTATGCATGCATCGATTTTGTGATGATATGCTCTTAAGAGGACCCCAATATATCAATACATGTTATCAGAGGTAACACAGTACATGCATAGTTCAATATAATTCACATTTATGGATCTAATAATGCTACTAAAACACCCACACAAGTTATAAAATCCTTCTCAACACATAACCTTTCATCAACAAGCATATTTAACTAAAATCCTTCATGCAATGGCTCCATGGTCAGATTACACACAATCTACACATGTATTATATGCTCATAATAGAATATATATCTCAAAATTGTAGTCACATCACTATCCACACATGCATTAAAGGAGAGAAGTGTAAATACTAAGTGAAACTCAAATTCATCTTTGGTAAGACCAATAGCATACAAATTTAAACAAATACATATTCCTTTTTCTTACACATGACTGAGTTTTTTCCTCTATTCCTTCCTTCTCCATACGTGGAATTACTTTCAAAATGCACTAAATCCTTCTAGAACTTGATCTCTCTTCATGTATGTAAATAAATTATCATATTGTAACTATTTTTTATAAATCATTCCAAGCATCTTAATGATGCCTTACACACATGATTCACACATTCTATTATAAAACCTACAAGACTCTTAACACACCTAATATCACTTGAATCATCCTTTTAGAAACATACACACCTTACAAGTATTTGAATTTTTCAAACATCCTTTTTAGAGGGAAAACACACAAGAGGGAAAATTTGAACTTTCCACCTTCCTTACTTACTTGGAAGGACTCATATGAAGCATTTTGAACTTCTAAAGCTCTTGTACAACTCACATTTACATCGAGTTTAAATTGGACGATTGAATGTTTCTTCAAGGATGCTCCTACATCAAGACCAGAGCATAATCAAATTATCCAAAGTTTTATCTTTATATTTCTCCATATGTAGTGCTTAGGATCCAAGGATTATTGTTTATAAACTATAAGTCAAGGACAAGATATGCGCAGTGAGAATAGGTAGATTTAATCCTCATAAATTTTTATTGTCGACCTAAGATCTTGTAATAAATCTAAATATTACTGTTACATTTCTTTGGAAATTATAATTTACCATATTTTGACCTAGGGTTTCTCTAATTACTATTAGGAAGCTTGGAAATTTACTAATGAATTATTAATGTACCAATAATGATTTATTATATGAAGTGGTGTGGGATATTTACTTATATGTACTCTTAATATTCCTAACTCCTTATTGGAGGTGATAGAATGAGTAATTTTGATGTACTCATGTTACATGAGAGTTGATGTTCATACAATGTTTTCAATATTTCTTCTTGGTATAGACTAAAATAACACTACGGATCAATCAAATGAATTGGATTGGTAACAAGGCTAAGGCTTCTTAAATTCTTACTTGATATAAAATGATGATCATACTAATATATTATTCCTTCCCATTCGTGGCTATTAAATGATCTTGGTGAATGAATATAACTTAAATGTAATACTCTATGGGATCACCACTTAGGACTATTTGGGGTACTTAAATACCATGAGTAAATTTGAAATCTATGAAAGGAATAATTGTCATTGTGACCTATGTAGGACTCATGACATTAGTCAAACATTGATAGTCTACTTGACCTACCCAGTCGAGAGTTTTCCCCATCCCTATCCCAAGGATCGTGGATTGGAATGTAATACAAAAGTGGGTCAGGTCATCGGGGGAGTTCCTCGCCCCATTCCCCATATCCATATTCTATAGGTAAAGAACATAACTATATGGAGGGCCCACTCCATGGAATAGAAATAGTAGTAATTCCAAATAGCTTATGAGGGAGTCCCCCTATGAATTTAAAGGGCCTATAGAGAGATAGGTCCCTATACTAAACTCTCTCTGCCCCCCTCCATATAGAGAATTCTAGATAGGGGCCTATAGATTCTAGATGGTTGGTGTGAGAGTCTAGACTTTACTCAAGATCTAAAAGTATGTAAGTACTCAAAAAGGAAGATTTAATAAAGGGACCCTAGATAATGTAAAGACTTATCTTGGAGATAATCAAGTAGAAAACTAAAGAATGATACAACAAAGTATCATGAGTTCGGGATAGTGTGAACAATTACCATGAAATTTATTGGTATTTGAGATTACTATAGTATTTAATAACAAACATTAAATAAATACCATTGGAAGACTATAATACCTCAATTTAATATAAATTGGTTTATAATGATCATTACATGACCCTTGCACACATGCTTGATAAGATCTCACAATAGTCATGAACCACAAATTATCATCCCTTGGTGAAAATATCTCTGAGGCACTATGGGATCTCTTTTTTTTCCAGAACTCCCCTTCAAAATAGTTTTATGAGCCTTATCATGATGAATATTCCTATGATCCTAACCCCATATATCCATATGGTTATCATATTAACCATGATGTTTTCCAAGAATAGTAATATGCAAAAAAATAGAGGCATTTTCATATCTAATGGTTATTTCTAGTTATAGGTCCAAAATAGGGAGGTGACCATGCAAAAGGGAAAGGATATGTATGAAATCATAGTATGCAAATCACCTAGTTTTAGGGAGACCTATCCATGGGGTGGTCCTCTGCCAAGATGGTACAGACCTTAACCAATGCTATAAGAAATGGTTGAATCCTTAAATCACATGTTAGAGTTGATTGAAATAATGGAAGCTAATCAATCTAGTTATAGGGAACCATGTCAATGGGATAATCCTTTTCTACCATCATACACCTCTCATATTATTTCTTTCAATCTAGACCATCTCATCTGAACATTCAAGTCTCTATCTTTCTCAAAGATCATCTTGCTAATCATCCTCTTTATAGGAGGATAGTATTCCTCCTCCATCGTTTGCACCCTGAAAAAATCAGTAAGAAGTTCAATTATTCCCTCCTTTTACTTATCCAAATCCATTTTGGGATGTTATTCATGATCAATTTTTTTGGAGGAAATCCAAATGAAGATCCAAACAAAGAGTATCAGCTATAAATTTCAAAGGACTTGAGAAAAAAATTTGAGGTCGAGAAATTTATTCACAAAGAGCTTAGCGTTCAATCTCTATATAGTGCATAAAAATAGTTGAGGTGGGATCCATTATTGTTAATCATGAGATATTTGTTGAAGAATGGAGTTATTTGAAATCATGAATCCAGGATGATCCACCCTCTTCAGGATATTAATGTTGTTTTCCTTAAGTAATTTGTATGGAGGATAAATTGGCTAAGCATAAGATAAAGGAGGGAAAGTCATACCTTGAGAATTTTAATGCAGAAGATATCATTGAGGTATTCTTGCTCTTTTTTGGAGATGAATATGTTGAAAAATAATTTTCTTCATTCATAGAATTTGAATTAGAGTCAATCCTCACATAGAAGCAAGCGGAGGAAGAAACAAACATGAAGATCACAAAAAATCATGATGAGGAGGAGAATAATGAGTCCAATGTTGAATAGGAGTTGTTCAATCGGGAGGAAATAAATGAAGACGAGTTTAATAACAAATTTCAAAAACACCTCTCTAAGATAAGGAAAATGTGCATGATGGCTTTATTCATGAATGGGATGTGAAAGAGATGGGAAAATCATAAGATTTGGTCCTTTAGCTCTCATAGTTGGATGTCCATTAGATATATAGCTAGAATAGAGCCAAGAAAAAAGTTTCCAACATCATGTTTACTTAAGAACATGAGGAAGATTTTCAAAGTACCAAATAGCAGTCGAAAGCACATGTACAAATTAAATGCAGAAGAAAAATAAGGAGGTGTTCATTCTGTTTAAGGTTGATAATTTGAGAAAAAGGGGGTGTAGACTATTTTTTTTACTTTCCACCACTTGATATAGTTGTAGAATTGATCTCATGACCATATTGTGTAAGGGAAGTTACTTTCCTAACCATGATGTGCATTTGTTTAACTTGATTTGCTCTTGGTTGGAGTAGGAGTATTGTAGGTTTTCTTATCACAAAACAAGTTCTTTGCACACTTTGCATGTATCCATTTGGACCGTGTATGATTTCTCTTTTATACAAAAGTTTTGTGAGCCTTTTGTAGTCGTGCACAATTTAGATCATTCACCTTGGTGGGAAAGAAAATCAAATATTTTGGGGAAGTTTCCCAATTATAGTGTTATTTCAATCTCTAAATATTAGTCTCAAACCAGTGCCAAGTTCAATGCTTCATGTGGATTCAGGTTTAGATATATAAAGTTTGGGATCATTTTTCAAGATGTATGCTTGAATCCATGCCTAATGGATATGCCATGTTGCTGGGAAGTTCATCTAGCAGGTACATGTCCCCCCAAAATTCTCCAAATTGTTGTTCAAAATACACCCATACTATTTGGAAAACTTCATTTAAGGACTTAAGTGTTTCTTTGTTTGAAAAATGCCATAGAACAAAGGAACTTAGTGTTATAACAAGTGTTAGTAGCCCATGTAAAAAAGGGACATCCCACAAGAATATATTATGTGAACAGGGCTTAAACCATAGGCAATGTAAAGGAAAGAGAGTTTAAGTACAATAAAGTATTGGAAAAATTTTGTGGAGGAAAGCCATAAAAAAGTTGAAATAGCCATAGAGATAAAATCGAAGTGGGTCATATAACAAAGAAATTGCACCAGCACACAAAATATAATTGGCTTTGCACAACCAAGAAAGTTTGTGACAAAAACAGAATTTTATGTATATAGGATAATCCATCGAGGAAGTAATTAGTGGTTTTCTAAATGGAACAATACAATTCAATCCTGTAACAAAGACGTTATATCCTAAGTATGTTAGTTTGCACTAGTGTGTAAAGGTGATAAGAGAAAAAACAAGGCACATAAGGAAAATATAAATATCAAGTAAAGGCCTCTTTGTAAAGAATAAGTTTGCAGAAATTAATTAGGTGTTAAATAAATAGATTAAAAAAAAAAAAAACAAAAAAAGGGTTAATGTAAGTATCAAAAAGGAAAGATTTAATAAAGGGACCACCTGAGATAATGTAAAGATTATCTTGGAGATAACAAGTAGGAAAACTAAGAATGAACAACAACAGTACTCATGAGTTCGGGGATAGTGTGACAAATACCATGAAATTTATTGGTATGTGAGATTACTATAGGATTTTAAAAACAAACATTTAAATACATACCCATTGGAAGACTATATAATCACCTCAATTTAATATAAAATTGGGTATTAAGATCAGTACATGACCCTTTGCAACCACATGCTTGATTAAGATTCACCAATAGTCATGAACCACAAAATATTCATCCTTGGTGGTGAAAATATCTCTGAGGCACTATGGGATCTCTTTTTTTTTCCAGAACTACCATTTCAAAAATAGTTTTATGAGCCTTATCATGATGAATATTCCTATGATCCTAACCCCATATATCCATATGGTTATCATATTAACCATGATGTTTTCCAAGAATAGTAATATGCAAAAAATAGAGGCATTTTCATATCTAATGGTTATTTCTAGTTATAGGTCCAAAATAGGGAGGTGACCATGCAAAAGGGAAAGGATATGTATGAAATCATAGTATGCAAATCACCTAGTTTTAGGGAGACCTATCCATGGGGTGGTCCTCTGCCAAGATGGTACAGACCTTAACCAATGCTATAAGAAATGGTTGAATCCTTAAATCACATGTTAGAGTTGATTGAAATAATGGAAGCTAATCAATCTAGTTATAGGGAACCATGTCAATGGGATAATCCTTTTCTACCATCATACACCTCTCATATTATTTCTTTTCAATCTAGACCATCTCATCTGAACATTCAAGTCTCTATCTTTCTCAAAGATCATCTTGCTAATCATCCTCTTTTATAGGAGGATAGTATTCCTCCTCCATCGTTTGCACCCTGAAAAAATCAGTAAGAAGTTCAATTATTCCCTCCTTTT
The DNA here is from genome assembly GCA_019776745.2 of Taxus chinensis. Lineage (NCBI taxonomy): Eukaryota > Viridiplantae > Streptophyta > Pinopsida > Cupressales > Taxaceae > Taxus > Taxus chinensis. The sequence continues at coordinate 671,703,652 of CM034149.1, read as the reverse complement.
ACTTATCCAAATCCATTTTGGGATGTTATTCATGATCAATTTTTTTTGGAGGAAATCCAAATGAAGATCCAAACAAAGAGTATCAGCTATAAATTTCAAAGGACTTGAGAAAAAAATTTGAGGTCGAGAAATTTATTCACAAAGAGCTTATCGTTCAATCTCTATATAGTGCATAAAAATAGTTGAGGTGGGATCCATTATTGTTAATCATGAGATATTTGTTGAAGAATGGAGTTAATTTGAAATCATGAATCCAGGATGATCCACCCTCTTCAGGATATTAATGTTGTTTTCCTTAAGTAATTTGTAATGGAGGATAAATTGGCTAAGCATAAGATAAAGGAGGGAAAGTCATACCTTGAGAATTTTAATGCAGAAGATATCATTGAGGTATTCTTGCTCTTTTTTGGAGATGAATATGTTGAAAAATAATTTTCTTCATTCATAGAATTTGAATTAGAGTCAATCCTCACATAGAAGCAAGCGGAGGAAGAAAACAAACATGAAGATCACAAAAAATCATGATGAGGAGGAGAATAATGAGTCCAATGTTGAATAGGAGTTGTTCATCGGGGAGGAAATAAATGAAGACGAGTTTAAACAAATTTCAAACCCTCTCTAAGATAAGGAAAATGTGCATGATGGCTTTATTCATGGAATGGGATGTGAAAGAGATGGGAAAATCATAAGATTTGGTCCTTTAGCTCTCATAGTTGGATGTCCAATTAGATATATAGCTAGAATAGAGCCAAGAAAAAAGTTTCCAACAATCATGTTTACTTAAGAACATGAGGAAGATTTTCAAAGTACCAAATATCAGTCGAAGCACATGTACAAATTAAATGCAGAGAAAAATAAGGAGGTGTTCATTCTGTTTAAGGTTGATAATTTGAGAAAAAGGGGGTGTAGACTATTTTTTTTACTTCCACCACTTGATATAGTTGTAGAATTGATCTCATGACCATATTTTGTAAGGGAAGTTACTTTTCCTAACCATTATGTGCATTTGTTTAACTTGATTTGCTCTTGGTTGGAGTAGGAGTATTGTAGGTTTTCTTATCACAAAACAAGTTCTTTGCACACTTTGCATGTATCCATTTGGACCGTGTATGATTTCTCTTTTATACAAAAGTTTTGTGAGCCTTTTTGTAGTCGTGCACAATTTAGATCATTCACCTTGGTGGGAAAGAAATCAAATATTTTGGGGAAGTTTCCAATTATAGTGTTATTTCAATCTCTAAATATTAGTCTCAAACCAGTGCCAAGTTCAATGCTTCATGTGGATTCAGGTTTAGATATATAAAGTTTGGGATCATTTTTCAAGATGTATGCTTGAATCCATGCCTAATGGATATGCCATGTTGCTGGGAAGTTCATCTAGCAGGTACATGTCCCCCAAAATTCTCCAAATTGTTGTTCAAAATAACACCCATACTATTTGGAAAACTTCATTTAAGGACTTAAGTGGTTCTTGTTTGAAAATCCATAGAACAAAGGAACTTAGTGTTATACAAGTGTTAGTGACCCATGTAAAAAAGGGACATCGCCACAAGAATATATTATGTGGAACAAGGGCTTAAACCATGAGGCAATGTAAAGGAAAGAGAGTTAAGTACAGAAGAAAGTTTAAAAATTTTGTGGGAGGAAAGCCATGAAAGGTTGAAATACCATAGAGAAAATCGAAGTGGGTCATATAACAAAGAAATTCCACACAACAAAGAAAAGTGCGTGCAACAAAGAAAGTTTGTGAAAAAAAAGAATTTATGTATCAGAGGAAATCCATAGAATGAAGGAGTGGTTTCTATGGAACAAGAAAAATTAAAATCCATGTAACAAAGCATTATACGAAGGATTTTGACTATGTGGAAAGGTGGAAGAGATAAAAATAAAAGAGAAATATCAAGTAAAAGGCTCGTGGTATAAGAAGAGGTTGCAGAAATTAAAAGTATGGTAATAGATTAGGAGAAGAAAATAAGCAAGCATGTGGATCATAAAAAATATACTAAAAGCCATGAAAGACCATGGAATTCAAAATAAGGTTTTAGACTACAATAGAAACATTAGAAGTCCATGGGAATTAGAAGAAGAAAGTGGATCATCTAAAACCCATGGATTGTAACAATTTCGTGCTTAACTTAGTTTAAAAGTGCAAACCATTCCAAACCATCAATATTAAATATTTTATGTCAAATTCCACATTCTTATATGATATGATAGAGTGTCTTACAAGAAAACTCTTTCTAACATGCATGTATGCAAGAATTGAATCATGATTGGCCCTTGGTGGGAGGCAGGTGGTTGGTTCTCTATTGATTAGTGGACCAATATGATCTTCTCTCTCTCTTTCTTATTTCTCTATGATAAAAAACTCAATACCATTTGTAAAGGATCCTCTCCTGACTGTAAATTCACCATGTCAAAATGGTGGTTGATCTATCATGAGTTATAGACAATTGATTTGGTCACATGTAGTGTGCTTAGTGCCCTCTCAGTAATGTAATAGAATGTGTATCTCTTTTATCAATAAAATTTTGTTATTGTGGCTCATATCTACCCTTTACTTTCATTTATTGTGTCTCTTACCTCTTTATTAATTTAGTATTGACTTCCATGGGTTGTATTTACATGTGTCTTCATTTCTCTATGTCTAAAATGTGTGGAATGGAATGGTTCACATAGTGTTGATCTATGGCATGTATCTAGCCTCTCATCCTGTGTTTTTTTATATTATTCCCCTCATGGAGAGATAAACCATTTATATTCCGATGTCATTGTCATTCCATTATCTTAATTTCATTTCATGCATTCCTCCTTCCCCTTTTCCCATCCAAATCGGTAGCTTAGCTTAGGAGTACTATTAGCATTATGTTAGATAGGTAGAAGTAGTCAGCCTTCTCCAGAGGTTTGTCTCATGGAGAAAGGTTCCACACCTTGGGGACATTCCCATGTTTCAATGATGTGTTGAATCTGGTATATTCAATAAGGGTGTAATCTTAGGTGACAATATTTATTACATCACCAATTATCACTACAGGAGCATTAGGAAGTAAATTGTTCTTGACAATTTTAAAAATAAAATACATCTTCATCTTCATATCATTAACTTATTTTTTCAGCCCATATAACTTCCCAACAACAATGTTTTCTCAATCCTTGGTAGATGAAATGTCCTTAAAATTAGAAAACAAATATTTTAAGTCTTAATATACCTCAAGGAGAAGATTAAGGGTTGCAGAAATTTAAACATTAGATAATTTGGACTCTTCCTTTTCTTCTTTTGTAACTCCCTTGGCCATTTTGTGAGAGACTTTCATGATATTGAATGGGTCAATTTAATACTAAAATCCTCTTTATCTCTTTCTTGAAAATCCCATGATATCTTCCTCTACTCTAATTAACATTTCCTACCCTCTTGGGTCACTCTAATAGTAATTACCTTTTGTAACTTCTTATCCTTCTTGTTGTAATGTAGAGTGACCTTAGGAGGTTGGTAAGTAGGATCTGGGTCCATCATCTCATAATTTATTGTTATTTCTATTTATCCACTTGTTATTTTGGAGACTCTGAACTTCATTTAGAAGTGGAGGAAATCATAATGGAGGAAGTGGTGGAAGACACTGTACGCTGGAAAAGCGACAGGTGAGCGTGAGAATCTACAAGTGACTCTTCCGCGTACCCAACCTCTCGAGGTCGTGCCGAGACAGCTGGTGGGGGTAAAATATGCGTGGGATGCAGAAAAAATAGTTAGGCAGTCTAATGTCTTCGACACGCACTAGTGGAATTTGTGAATCTAAGGCAAAGAAGGCCCTTCTAACTTGGACTGGTGTGATAGATCGATCGGCAAGGATGACTGCTTGAAGGCTCCAATCAATATCGAGCTCTGGCGTGATTCGATCTATGGGTTGTGGAATACGTGGAAAATGACCTGGGATAGTTTTGTGTATGTCTCCTGATAAGGTCATATAGTAGATGGTGAATATAATTGACTCTACGGACGATTCTCTGGCCTAGTCCAAAATTCTCTAGCTTTGTTAGCCGCTATATCTAATAAGGACAATTGTTCGATGATGATGGGTGGAAGTGGAGTGGACTGAAAATCTAGTGTGCGTAGGCCAGTGTCTATATCTGATTGACTTGTGGACTCGTTGGGCTGTGGGATTTGTGGATCGCAACCATAGACTCTTGGTTGTTGCGGTCCTGTTATGGTCATGCACGAAATCAAGTTCTAATCCCTAGTATCCAGTAATTATATGCTTTCTCAGCTTCTATGTTTAGGACCAACAACTGTGTGATCTTCTCAGAATATCTCACAGGCGTTCGTGCAACCTGGATCCTTAGACTGGTATCTATATCTGTGAGAGTATCTCCTACACCTGGCTGTGGGACCAAAGGATCACAACCAAAGTTTTGTTCTCTTTCAAACCCTTCTACAGTCATGTGAGTGTTTACCTAGGGCAATCTATAATTTGGTTGGTTTCACCAAAACGTGTGTGCTTGGTCGTCCTCTATGTTTAACCCTCTCAACTGAGAACTGATCAGTTGTAAATCTGTTGTTGTTCGGAATATTTGTATTCTGAGATTTTGGTCTATGTCAACTATTGTTGTAACGAGATTTGGTTGAGGTACTATTGGCTCAAATATATATTCCCTGGGCTCCTGAGGTCCCGTGATTGTCATACGAAACAAAATGCAAATCTAACTGTAACAAAGCAAATTCTAACTACGTGAAATAAATCTAAAACATATATATAATTTCTATTCTTCTAAGAAATCTTTTAATAATTTTAAGGAAAGCAAACTATTTTAAACGTATCTAGGAATAACAACTAAACAATATTTTACAACAGACAAGATAACCGAGTATAGTTATTTGCCTGTGTGATTTGTAGAATTATTCTAAACAAATAAAATATCTCGTCTAATCTATCTGCAAGATTCTCGATCCTACCTCAGAAGTGAGGATGTGAATCATAGTTTCTCATAAACTATCAATCCTCACAGCTTCCCTGGCAATATCGAGAATAGAATTCACTTAAATGAAGCAATTATCTACTCTATTTGATATGATTCTAACTAGAACTTTGAAAGTTAAAACCTGGATTCCGCAGAACAGTGGCGAATCTGATGGTGTGTGTGCAATCTTGTCCCCTCAGTATGATCTCCTCGTTCTTTCGTGTTCACGTGGATCCAGAAAAGCGTGTAATGCTAACACCGGCATGAGAGTAGATATTTAGGACAAGGATAACTCAGAATGCAGACCGAAAATGCGAGTAGGAGAGGGACAGTGCAAGAGTACAGAGCTTGGCTTATGCGATTCCTAGTGGGATTTTACTACGAGTCATGCAACATGAAGTGACCAAAACCTGATAACTATCTTATTCAAAGAGAAAAACCTGCAACTTTAATGGCTTCCTAGGCTATTCCGTTCCAATGGATTGGATAAAATAACAACACTGTTTGCATAAGCTAGATATGTGGCTTACCAACAACTGAATAAAGCTAACCATGAGCATATAAATGGACTGAAACTAAGAACTCTAAGCAACAATAAAAGCTAAATTCTACGGCAAAGAGAAATTCAGAGGCAAGCTTCAAGGCCAGATTGGATGAAATGACAGCACTGCCTGCACAAGATGGGTATGTGGCTTACGAACAGCTGAGCAATCTAACTAAAGATGTAAGTGAATTCAAGCTATGGCTTCTAAACAAGATAACAAGCTAAAAATAATAAAATGAGGAGAGAAAAGATCAGTCTTCCAAATCCAGCCAAACTTCAAACTATTTGCTTGTGCACAAACCATGCATTTATAGGAATTCAATCACCCAAAAATCAAAACCAAAAGGAACTCCTAAACAATAAACAAAGGAAAAACACTATTCCACGGGACCAAAAACATAAATGCATGCCCAAGTCGGAAAAGAAAGCTGGTGAATCGTGATACTTCACGCGATTCACGTCAAAATAACGTTCTGGAAAACGCACACAAGACCGCCGCTCTGAGCAGGGTGGCGGGTGACAGGACCGCCACCCTGATCAGGGTGGTGGTCACGAGACCGCCGTGCAGGGCGGCGGTTTCGTCACTGAAGATCAAGAGGCCAAGGAAAGAGGGAAAAAGGGGAAAACAAAGGGCGCGGGGGCTAAGCGGGGCATGCGGGATGTTAACGCATACTCTGAGGGCTTTTCCGGATCCCGAACACCTTGTGAGGAGACCTGTATCATCATTGGGGAACTTATTACGTTGTTCCGCAGTACAGTACCTTACAATTTTGGGTACGTACATATTGCCCCCTCGGAGAAGCGTTTTAGCCATGAAGAGGCATAAAACGGTGGGTCCGAGTATGGCAGTCCCGAAATGGGGAGTTAGAAGCTATACCTTACTCGTCCGTGTGTTGAAACGACGCCATCCGAAATTCCTGCTATCTGCAAAATGAAAAGAGAACTCAAGTGCAGATAGATACAAAACTTGAAAAATAAACGCTAAATTAATAGGGAATGAGAACGTACCATTCGTGCGGGGATAGGAACTTACCTCCATCAGCGCTCCAAACCTGTGAAAAAGTCTTTTAAAATGAAATAGGGTGCTATATATATGAAAGTGGGCCCATTTTCCTATTCATTTGCGCGTGTTGATTTGATTGATTTTGAGCTCTGGGACCCACGGTGACGGTTTCGTGCGTGAGTAGAGTCAAAATGTCCGCAGCGAGATCGTGATCATGCCTCCACATGCGGAACACCGCCCTGCTAGATCACAGGTTGGTTTTCTTCAATTTTGCATTTTTCCCCCTTTAAATTTGAAATGTTAAATTTGTCGTAATGGGGGGGTTATTTTTGAAAATGTTAGGTTCAAAAGGTCCACCTAGGGGGGGCGCCTACTGGGTAGGCTCCATTTTTAGTTTAAATGGTCTTTTTTTACTCATTTTGGGCTTTTTGGGGTTAGCAACCCGCGCGGGTTTTCGGACCGCGACCGCCGCCCTGGCCAGGGCGGCGGTTACATGACCGCCGCCCTGTTCAGGGCGGCGGTTACACGACCACCACCCTTAAGGCGGCGGTTACAAAACCGCCTCCCTGCTCAGGGCGGCGGTTCTGACCAGAATGCAAAAGAACTTAATTTTTGAGATTGCACTTGTATTTTCCTGCATTTCTATACGTTTTTATGACCTGCTTGGTATTGTTCAGATACTAACTTGCTCTGTTTTGTGTGTTTTTTTGGGTGTATGCAGGCGAGGGAGGAATACATCAGATGGAGCCGAGAGAGAGAGTGTGACTGGCTGTCAGGGGTACTGGATGCCCTCTCACCAGACGAGGAGGACACACTACAGAGGGCCGGTATACTGCGCATATCGCGCGTTCCACATGTCACACCATCTAGTCACATCCTTTGTGACTTATTTTCATATTGGGACGTAGATCGGAACACTTTCCGACTGCCAGGGGTCCGCGGTGAGTGGACTATCACGTTGGAGGATGTCTACCGTATTTTGGGGGTCCCGATCATCGGGAGGAGACTCACATTAGAGACGGCAGGCTCACGGGCACAGATTGCACAGTGGGCAGGTTACATGGGAGATGCAGCTATCTCCACGGGGTCGAAGAAGGGAGTGAGAGTTCGATCCATCCCTTCTTTGCCTATCCCCATATTTCGACAGGCCATCATGGGGATCCTTGCCTCGAGATTGATCGGGGACAAGGGAGGGGACACTTTGTTATACTGCTGGGCCCCCATCATTGCACAGATAGAGGGGCATGGCCGGATATACGCCTGGGGTGCAGACATTCTGGGGACCACCTACCATGATTTATATAGGGTGGTCCGTTTACAGGGACAGTCATTGAGCCACCCAACTCTAGTCATGAGTTGGGTGTATGAGCATTTTATTCCCTATGGCAGAGGCGTAGAGGTGGCAGATCCTGGGGCTGTGAGGGCAGCCAGATGGTCAGATATGTCGGTGCTTAGAGCACCTCACCAGCCAGTTGCCTCCCTTACCACAGCAGATATGGAGGCGACACCGTACCGGCTTATGGCCGGCATATGGGGTGAGGAGACCCTTACATTGATCTCATGCTCCACCACAGGGCAGCTCATCGACCGCGTGGGACGGGTGGAGGTACACCCTTTTGGCAGAGTTCCTCAGCAGTTCGGCCTACCGTATTTGGGCATGCTTCCCCCAGTGGCGCCAGTTTACAGATCAGTCCGCGAGGCTAGAGGGGGGCCTAGAGGCCGAGGTTGGACAGTGGTCACTCCTGGCACTCCCATTGCAGCTAGGAGGATAGTTCGGGCCAGAGGGAGAGCCGGTGCGCCTCGGGCACCTTTGCTTCAGATTGCTGTGGGTCCTGCTCACAGCAGCGATGACCCTATAGACATTGACTCTGATTCTGAGGAGCTTACAGAGGGAGGGTCGGAGGAGCAGACTGATGATAGCGATCCTGAGTGGCATGACACTCAGGATATTATGCAGGCGGAGAGGGCCGAGGAGAGCGCAGAGAGGGACACTCTAGTCTCAGAGGAGCCACTCTCTCAGGGCCATGGTGGAGAGGACGAGTCAGTTGTGGGGTGACATGTTGCCCCTGCTACAGGAGCAGCCCCTCAGTCGGCAGCGGCATCCGCGGCGGGTGCTGGTCCCAGCGATCCATCTTGGAGGCCCGGTGATCCGAGTAAGTTATCCTTTCTTCCTTTCAATGTTTGTTTAATTTAGGATTTGTTATCTCTCCTTGTGTTTGTATCTTGTATATTTCAGCCTCTTGCTTGGTTTCTAATTCATTTTTCTCCTTTGTTTGCAGAGACTGTCGACGAGTGGCGGGATCTGATCCGCAGGGTATGCACTGATTCCCTGATGATCCCCATGGATAGGACCCACGCGGAGCTATCTGTAGATGCCGGGGAGCCCTCAGCAGCTGGCAGGCATACCGACGTCTTCGCTCCCGTTTGGCACGTGGCCAAGATGGTGTCGACCCTACGTACAGAGTTGGCGGGCTATAGGACAGCTGAGCGCCTTATGAGGAGCCACTCTCGTGGTGAGACCGCGGCTACTCCTCAGGACCCTGAGCCCTCCGTTCATTCAGAGCGTCGGCGTAGCCGGAGTCCTAGGCGAGGGCGCGCACCTTCGGAGGGGTCGCGTAGGGGTTGAGAGACCACTTGGCTCCTATGTATTTTGTACTATAGATTTTTTTTTATATTACGGGCTCTTTGAGCGTTTTGACCATGCCTAGTGCATGATGGCATTGTATATAAACATTGATTATTTATATATATGCATTCATTTTTGGATCAAAAGCTTGTCACCCATGTTTTCCCTTTCTGTTTCCAGCTTCCTCGTGTATATTACGATGTATGGTTTATATGCCTTCTAGAATGTATGCAATGGAAAACAAATGATGCAAATGTTTGCTTTCTTTTTGTGTTTCATGATGCTGATACATGATATTGTAGATATATTGTGATCTTGAATCTTAGCTTCTGTGAGCAATTTGGATACCTCATGTTTGTTTTGGCAAAGTGATGAAAATAACCAGTATGATGAACAGATTAACTTGCCCCACTCCTAACTCCACGCAACTAGTAAGATGCGAGGGCTTATCACCAAGAGCCAAGAAGGGCGCAAGTTATGAAATATGGTGAAATGATAGTGATGAAAGACAGACAAAGCTTTGGCGGAACCAAATTGGAAGCTACAAGCCTACTCTACCTGAATGACTTCATAGTTTTGGATGCAACTTGCTTTGCGGTTTATCTAGACTTAGACCCATAGATGGCCACATAGTAGACAAAATCTGGATTTTTTAGGATTTTAACTCTCTTGGGATTTTGAACATCTGATTCATTCATTTTTGACTCAAAGTTTGAATTGTTTGTTTATGACTTTTTAACATTTGCTTTGTCAAGAGGACCCCCTACACCTTGCCCCATGCTACTAGTAAGAAGCGTGGGTTTATCACCGTGGGCAAGGCATAGGCGAGTAAGGGCATTTCCATCCTTTCCCAACCCTACGTCACTAGTAAGAGATGCAAGCTCATCACCGAAGGTTGGTGGGGCAAGGAAATGTGTAAAAATAAAATTTTCTGTTTAATCACTTTTTGACTTGCTTATTTGAGTAAAATGTCAGTATATGCTTATTTCCAAAGAGATGTATATATGGGATAGATGTGACACCATGAAGCTTCTAGAACAGACCATAGGCAAGACACCTATCCTAAGAAGAAATCAAAGTGAGAACAAACTTGCAGATCTTGGTATGGTTACCGTTAGGACTTTGTCATGTCTGATTTTATTTGATAAAAGATTCTGAGATGATTGAAGATATCGTGAAAATGGAGAGATATGATTAGAAAGTTTTATGCCAAAAACATCACGAGTTTGTAATGAATTGCTTTGAGAATAGATTCCTTGATCACAATTTATGTAAGAAACAAGTGGACAAAATGATCTTAATCTATATGAAAATGCAGTGTAGATAGTTATATAGGTAGCGTTAGCTGCTTATGCGTAGAAACGTTTGAGGTGCAGGGAATTGACTGTTTCACCAAACTCCTCACCTTCTAATGTACATAAGAGGTATGCACCATTTCCATAGTCCTTCATGACTCGGTATGGGCCCAACCATTTGGGCCGGAATTTTCTTCCTTCGCCGGTCTTCTTATCGATCCGGCTGTCCAGTCTTAGAACTAGATCACCTTCGTATATATCGCGTTCATAGACCTTCTTGTTATACTGCCGGCACATCTGGTCAGCATAAGCTCTATGCCGTTGCTCAGCATCTAACCTAGTTTCATCTAGGCTTTCTAGTTGGGAAAGACGTGCTTCTCTGTAAGCGTCTTCATCCAGAATCCCTTGTAGTGAAATGCGGAGACTGGGTATTTCGACTTCAAGCGGGAGAACAGCTTCTGCCCCAAATACCAGCGAGAAAGGAGTTGCTCCCATTGGTGTTCTTATTGAGGTTCGGTGGGCCCACAAGGCCGGATATAACTTCAAATGCCAATCTCATTTGTTTTCTTTCACCGTTTTAAGGAGAATGGCTTTCAGTGTTTTGTTTGTTGCTTCAGCCTGCCCGTTGGCTTGGGGATAATACAAGGAAGCCGTATGATGGCTTATTTTAAATTTATTGCATAGCTCACGAACCTCTTCATTCTTAAAAGAAGTTCCATTATCGGAGATAATGATTTGCGGGATACCGTATCTGCAAATGATTTGGTTCAAAATGAACTTGGCAATCACAGAACCAGGTACAGTAGTAAGAGGCATGGCCTCCACCCATTTGGTAAAATATTCAGTAGCCGTGATTATAAAATTATGGCCGTCTGTAGATGAGGGAGAAAATTTCCCTATTAAGTCCAGACCCCATGTAGAAAAGGGCCATGGAGTTGCGATTGGTTGTAGAGCTTGTGCTGGCATGTGGATCTCGTGGGAGAATTCTTGGCACTTATGACACCTGCGTGCAAACTCTATCACGTCATGTTCTAGAGTGGGCCAGAAATAGCCCATTCGATGTATTTTTTGAGCGGTGGCATGGCCACCGAAGTGGCCTCCACATATACCGATGTGGGATTCATGGAGAATCCTCTTGGACTCTTCTGTGTCAACACACCTTAAGAGCATTCCATCGAATGCTTTTCGATAGAGCACCTGCTCTATAATGACATATTTAGCTACGATTATGCGTAACCGCCTTCTTTGTTGTGGTGTAACTGCCTCTGGGTATGTATGGTCTATGATATAATTAATGATATCAGTGTACCAAGGACACTCAGAGATAGCGGGTCGAGTTTCGATGTAGTATATGCATTCATCTGGAAAGTCTAAATCTACTAAATCACCTCCGTCTAATGGGTTGTCAGCTAACCAATCCGCGATGATTTGTCCTTTAACCGACTTCTGATTTACAAATGTTAATTCGAACTCTCCCATTAAGGTTATAAAACATCCAGCCTTTTTAGACAAGGACCCTTGTGTGAGAAAAGTCCGTAAATGGTCCGTTTTTACCATGACCTTCGTTTCTTGATTCAGCATATAATGTCTTAGGTGTTTAGTAGCAAAGACTATGGCAAGGCATTCTCGTTCTGCCTGTGTATAGCGTGTTTCATAGTCGAGCAGCGTTCGGCTAATGAAATAAATCGCACGTTCTCTCTTGTTATCATCTTCTTGGGCCAACATACAGGCCAGCGAGACATTGGTAGCTCGTGAATATAGAATTAACGGGTGATCTAGCTTAGGTGGCATTAGCGTAGGTGGCGATAAAAGGAAACACTTAACTACATCAAAAGCTTCATTGCAATCTTCAGTCCAATCAAGGCTATAGTCTTTCTTGAGTAAATTGTTGATTGGATGAACGACGAAGCTTAAGTCCGGGATAAATCTCCGGATTGCACCCAGCTTTCCGAGAAATGATCTGATTCCAGATTCACTCGAAGGTGGGACCATTTCGAGGACAGCCCAAATTTTGGTTGGATCAACATCAATTCCTCGTGACGATATGATGTAACCTAGGAGCTTTCCTCCTGTTACACCAAAGACGCATTTCTCTGGATTTAGTGTGACTCCGTATTCTATTAGACGTGAAAGAATGACGTGGAGTACTTCGGGATGGTCACAACGCTTCTTGGCTTTAGCCAATAAGTCATCTACGTAAGATTCCACGATTTTATGAATTAGATCGTGAAATATGTATGTCATGGCCCGCTGGTACGTAGCACCGGCGTTCTTGAGACCGAATGGCATAACAGCGTAGCAATAGGTTCCCCAAGGAGTTATAAACGTGGTTTTAGCTTGATCTTGCTCAGATATTCTGATTTGATTATATCCCGAGAATCCATCCATGAGAGACAAGAGTTCAAAACCAGCTGTTGCATCAACAATAACATCTATGGATGGTAATGGGAAGTCGTCCTTAGGACACGCTTTGTTGATATCTCGAAAATCTATGCAGATGCGTATCTTTCCATTCTTCTTGAGAACGGGAACGATGTTAGATACCCATTGGGAGTAGTCAACTGGCTTGATGAATCCTACCTGAAGGAGTTTTATTACCTCCTCTTTTACCATGAGAGCTACTTTGGGCTTCATGGGTCTTGATTTTTGTTTAATTGGCTTTGCATCTGATCTAGTGACGAGGTTGTGCACCGCAATGTGGGGTGCGACTCCTGTCATCTCCTTGTAATTAAATGCAAACACCTTTTGATGTTCTTTGAGAATCTGAGTATGTATTTCCACTTCTTCTGGGGTTAACGAAGAGCCTAGTTTCAATATTCTTGGTTCATCTTCTGTCCCGATGTTGACATCGATTGTTTCTTCGATCAAAGAGGCATTACCCTCTTCGAACTCAGGTGGTGCTGGAGGTAAATCTAAATCATCCCCATTTTCTACTGCGTATATGCTAGGCTCCATTTGTGAGGGAAGATCCGTTACGGGATTTCCGAAGTAGGAAGACGAATGTGGAATCAAGGATAAATCTAGCATGTGATAGGAGAGATGTAGTGCTGCATAGGCATTTAAGTAATCCAAAGTAGCAGCATCACTATCAACATGGTCTAGGATGGTAGATTCACTTCCGCTTGAAAGAGGATTTGTCATTGTTTTTATCAATGGTTCATCATGAATGGACACCGTGAACTGGGTATCTTCTAACTCATTGCTCGGAGTAAAACGTGATGCTGAGGTTGCTATTGAATCGGTGAGAAGATTTTTCTCTCGCGGGATTGCTTCAATGGATATGAAGTTGAACGCCTTGCTTAAATCTAATACAGCATTTTTGTAGAGCTGCAAGTGTTCGGCTTTAGTTTCATATACTTCAGAAACTTGATTTGTCACTAATTGCGAGTCTCCCAGGACTCTGATGTTATCAATACCAATTCTTTTGGCTAAGGTAAGGCCAAGGAGGAGGGCTTCGTACTCAGCGCCATTGTTTGTGCATTCAAAGTTTAATTTAAAAGCAAATGGGAGGACTTTCTCCTTGGGCGAAGTAAGAATTATACCTGCCCCCGCTCCATAACGACATTTAGCTCCATCGAAATGGAGAGTCCAATACTTAGCCGGGAGTATAGATGTTGGGGCATCTGCTGCGTTTACGCACTCTACTTCTACCATACAGAGGTCCTCTGCTAGAAAGGAACCAACACCTAGGGAAAATCCTATGCCTACTGAATCAAATGGTAAGAACATTGGTGAATCTTGTTCTATCAACTCAACGATTTTCGCAGTAGTCCCTAATGATACTGTTTCTTTAGTTTTATCTTTAGGGGTTGGAATTGTTTTGGCTATGCTGGTAGTTTCAAGATCCGTCGTAGGTACCAACTTTTCCTCTGGTTTTGGGTCAGTGGGTTTATTAAGTTGGTTTGTTGGCAGTTCAAATTCTGAGTGCACCCCTGGTCTTTTCTTTAAATCAGCTAGGTGTAAATCGAAAGGTTTTGGATCACCTTTGGCTACAAATACCTTTCCTAGATGCAAGAATCTTACTTCTTGAAATAGCGTAGAAGGGATTGCCTTCATGCGGTGTATCCATGGTCGGCCGAGGATCATATTATAATTGGTTTCCCGATCTATAATATAAAACTCAGTCAGGATTGTTTTGGGTCCTAGGGTGACCGGCAGTATTATAGTTCCTATCGAAGTGGCTTTAAGGCTATCATAGCCTCTCAATGTATTTCGAGTAGTGGAACAGTTTGTTTCCCCATATCCAAGTTTTTGGAGGAAAGAGAAAGGGACTATGTTAACTGCGGCCCCATCGTCAACCATTGCCCGTTTTACATAGTTATTATAAACCCATACTTGTAAGTGTAAGGATGGATCACCTCGGCGTGCGATCTCAGCATCTGTGGGCATTTTACTTATTTCGAATATGAATTCGACATCCTTGTCCGGCTTCCCCGGAGGGTGGATATCAAAATCTACGTGATTTACTTGTGTTTCAGGAGGTGGAGTGATGTTAATTAGATGGCCTAGACCTAATGCTTCTAAAAGAGCAGCTCTGTGAGGGGGAGAGTTCTTTAGTAAGTCCAAAAATGAAATGTGTGAGAAGGTCTTTGTTAGGTCGCTAATTAAATCATAGGCACCTACGGGTTTTTCTACTATTTGCTGATTCTTATCTGTTTCTGGCAGAGGACTTGGGCTCGGTTGAGAGAAATACTCTCGTGTTCTTGTTATAGCTTCGATAGGTAGTTCAGCGTCTAATTCTACCAAACTGACTATCTTGGGTCTCGGTTGAGCTCCTAACTGTGGTGCAACTGATGGATTTAATGAAGTCGAGGCTTCATGATCATTGTTTCCCGTCATTGCACCTTTGTTTGTTCCAGTTGGATTCAGCCTATTGCTATCATGATTTGGGAGCGGATCGTTAAAGATCTTGAGGGGAGCATTCTGAGGGGAAACTGCCCCTGCGAGCGTATTTGGTGATGATGAGACGGGATCTGCCAAAAACAAATCTGTGAAGAACTGTCTTTGTTCTTCTGGCAAGCGTTGCATAAATTTATTGTAGTCACGACATGTTCTAGTATCGTGACCCCGAATTTTGTGGAAACCACAATAAGAATTGGGATTGTAATTCCTATTTTGTTGGTTAGGTGTGTATTGTGGCCTAAAATTCTGATCAAACTGTTGCCTATTAGGACTAAAATTTTGGAATTGTTGTTTCTGGTTTTGACTTTGGTTTTGATAACCAAATGAGTTTTGGCTTGGCCCTTGTATGGGATTTTTCCGTTGTTGTTGTTGTTGTGGATGGTTAAAATCCACTGTATTGATCGTCAGGGTAAAGTTGTTGTTTCGTTGGTTGTTTGTTTGTGACGGAGTATTAACAACATTTACCCTCTTGGGCTGGTCGGTTACCCCATCCATTGTTACCCCACGATTTTTGTTAAGGATTTTGGGTCCTTGATTGACATTTGTGATAGTTGTAGTGTTTTGAGTGGAGGTGATTAACCTCCCGTTTGTTCCATATGTCTTACGACCACTATCTATCGCTGCTTGGTCTATTCGAAGAGCGCTCTCAAGTACTTCATCGTAAGTTCTTAGTGGGAACTTCTGGACTTCTTCCTTCACCTCCTTGCTGAGAGAATGAAGGAATAAATCGCATAGTTCCATCTGATCCATGTTTGGAGCACTTGCTGAAGAATAAAGAACTGTACGCCACCTCTGGATGAAATGGGCGACAGATTCGTTGTGTTCTTGTTTGATGTGCAAGAATTCCCTGATTCCTGTTCTCAACAGTTTGTTCATGTCGAAGGCTTTGATGAACTCTGACACGAGTTGTTTAAATGAATGTATGGAAGCCTCAGGTATTCTATAATACCAATCGAGAGCGATGCCTTCCAAAGTTTTGGGAAATATTTTAGCAACAACCCCATCCCAAGGGAGTAATTCTCGTATGGCTGTAGCGTAAGCTTTGATATGTGCGTTTGGATCTCCCTCACCCTTGAACTTGGGTAAATCAGGAAGAGGTCTTGGAAGCATGACGCTTCGTATGGTGAAGTCTAAGGGTTCCTTTAGATATTCTGAATAAGTCCCTATCACATAGCTTTCGACCATTGATGGTGGTTGCTGAGGGAGTGATGGTGGGATAGGTTGTTGATACGGTGTAGCGTATGCATTGGCAGGGGCATAAGGAGGTCCTTGCGTTTGAGCAAACATGCCGGGAGAGGAGAAAATATCTCCTTGTGGTGATTTGGAGTACATGTTTAAGTATGATGGGGTATTGTCAAGGAATGGATTGTTTGACACTAGACCGGGAGGAATAGTGTTAGAGATGATGGGCCTTGTTGGCATTTGTTGTGGATAGTGAGGCGGCATGCCTAATGTGCCTACCCCTATGAGGAGATCTACTTGGCCAGAGTGGTATGGAGGATTGGAACTCCCTGTTTGTATGAACGGAGAATTTTGACTTGCTTGAGCCAGTTCTAACCCTCTCACTTTTTCTACTAACGTTGAAATGACTTCATTTGGTGAAGTCACGGTGTTTTGTCTGAGCGGCGTTTGTTGTACACCCTGGTGTTGTATAGGCATGTGATATCCTGTCATGAACTGATCGCTATCTTGCCAAGTTTCTCCAAGAGTATTTCCTATATGCAGTGGCATAGAGGTATTTTCTTGAAAAGAGATCTCGGGTTGTATTTGTAAACCTCCTACAGGTGGGTACATACCCCGAGAATGTTGTTCACTCCTAGGATAATGTATTGACTGTCCATCATCTACGACCAGGTATGGATCTGATTGTCTACTAATTTGTGGTCTAAGTAGCATTTGAGGAGATGAACCAGATTCTCTGGTAAATGTCATATTGTTCGAGCCTGAAGGCTCTGTTTGTTGTGTTCGAGGGGGTTGATCTAACTCCTCAGCTTGAAAAGATGAACTATATCTGATTCTTGGGGTTTGTGTTGACAACTGATTAGTTGAATAGTTATCGCCCCATACTGAGAGTGAGGGTGATGATTGCCTATTCTGTTGGGCATAGTATGCCTCAAGACCCAAGAGGGGTCTGCCATATGCATCAAATCCCGACATATTCGGGGGGTATATGAATACCCGCAGAATAATGGGAAGGAGCGAAGGTGATTTGTGAAAGAACATGTGATACTATGACTCCGAATGAGAAAGTAGGAAGTTTTACGTCAGCTTCAGCTTCACTAATTTGAAGGCTAATGAGGTTTGTTTCACGTCGGGTTCACCAATTTTGTACGCCGAAAAAGCGACAGGCGAGCGTGAGAATCTACAAGTGACTCTTCCGCGTACCCGACCTCTCGAGGTCGTGCCGAGACAGCCGGTGGGGGTAGAATATGTGTGGGATGCAGACAAACTAGTTAGGCAGTCTAATGTCTTCGACACGCACTAGTGGAATTTGCGAATCTAAGGCAAAGAAGGCCCTTCTAACTTGGACTGGTGTGATAGATCGATCGGCAAGGATGACTGCTCGAAGGCTCCAATCAATATCGAGCTCTGGCATGATTCGATCTATGGGTTGTGGAATACGTGGAAAATGACCTGGGATAGTTTCGTGTATGTCTCCTGATAAGGTCATATAGTGGATGGTGAATATAATTGACTCTACGGACGATTCTTTGGCCTAGTCCAGAATTCTCTAGCTTCGTTAGCCGCTATATCTAATAAGGACAATTGTTCGATGATGATGGGTGGAAGTGGAGTGGACTGAAATGCTAGTGTGCGTAGGCCAGTGTCTATATCTGATTGACTTGTGGACTCGTTGGGCTATGGGATCTGGGGATCGCAACCATAAACTCTTGGTTGTTACGGTCCTGTTATGGTCATGCGTGAAATCAAGTTCTAATCCCTAGTATCTAGTAATCATATGCTTTCTCAGCTTCTATGTTTAGAACCAACAACTGTGTGATCTTCTCAGAATATCTCACAGGCGTTTGTGCAACCTGGATCCTTAGACTGGTATCTATATCTGTGAGAGTATCTCCTGCACCTAGTTGTGGGACCAAAGGATCACAACCAAAGGTTTGTTCTCTTTCGAACCCTTCTACAGTCATGTGAGTGTTTACCTAGGGCAATCTGTAATTTGGTTGGTTTCACCAAAACGTGTGTGCTTGGTCGTCCTCTATGTTTAACCCTCTTAACTGAGAACTGATCAGTTGTAAATCTGTTGTGGTTCGGAATACTTGTATTCTGAGATTTTGGTCTATGTCAACTATTTCTGTAATGAGATTTGGTTGAGGCATGATTGGCTCAAATATATATTCCCTGGGCTCCTGAGGTCCCGTGATTTTCATACGAAACAAAATGCAAATCTAACTGTAACGAAGGAAATTCTAACTACGTGAAATAAATCTAAAACATATATATAACTTTTATTCTTCTAAGAAACCTTTTAACAATTTTAAGGAAAGCAAACTATTTTAAACGTATCTAGGAATAATAAACAATATTTTAAAACAGACAAGATAACCGAGTATAGTTATTTAGCCTGTGTAATTTGTAGAATTATTCTAAATAAATAAAATATCTCGTCTAATCTATCTGCAAGATTCTCGATCCTACCTCAGAAGTGAGGAGTGAATCATAGTTTCTCAGAAACTATCAATCCTCATAGCTTCCTTGGCAATATCGAGAATAGAAGTCACTGAAATGAAGCAATTATCTACTCTATTTGATATGATTCTAACTAGAACTTTGAAAGTTAAAACCTGGATTCCGCAGAACAGTGGCGAATCCGATGGTGTGTGTGATCTTGTCCCCTCAGTATGATCTCCTTGTTCTTTCGTGTTCACGTGGATCTAGAAAAGCGTGTAATGCTAGCACTGATAAGGAGTAGATTTTAGGACAAGGACAGCTTAGAATGCAGACCGAAAATGCGAGTAGGAGAGGGACAGCGCAAGAGTACAGAGCTTGGCTTATGCGATTCCTAGCGGGATTTTACTGCGAGTCATGCAACGTGAAGCGACCAGAACCTATAACTATCTTATTCAAAGAGCAAAACCTGTAACTTTAATGGCTTCCTAAGCTATTCCATTCCAATGGATTGGATAAAATAACAACACTGTTTGCACAAGCTGGATATGTGGCTTACCAACAGCTGAATAAAGCTAACCAAGCATATAATGGACTGAACTAAGAACTCTAAGCAACAATAAAATTAAATTACAATGCAAAGAGAAATTCAGAGGCAAGCTTCAAGGCCGATTGGATGAAATGACAGCACTGCCTGCACAAGATGGGTATGTGGCTTACCAACAGCTGAGCAATCTAACTAAAGATGCAAGTGAATTCAAGCTATGGCTTCTAAACAAGATAACAAGCTAAAATACTAAAATGAGGAGAGCAAAGATCAGTCTTCCAAATCCAGCCAAAACTTCAGTCTATTTGCTTGTGCACAAACCATGCATTTATAGGAATTCAATCACCCAAAAACCAAAACCAAATGGAACTCCTAAACAATAAACAAAGGAAAAACACTATTCTAGGGGACCAAAAACATAAATGCATGCTCAAGTCGGCAAAGAAAGCTGGTGAATCGTGATATTTCACGCGAGTCACGTCAAAAGAACATTCTGGAAAATGCGCACAGGACCGCCGCTCTGAGCAGGGCGGCGGTTACAGGACCGCCACCCTGCAGGGCGGCGGTTTCGTCACTGAAGATCAAGAGGCCAAGGAAAGAGGGAAAAAGGGGAAAACAAAGGGCGCGGGGGCTAAGCGGGGCATGCGGGATGTTAACACATACTCCGAGGGCTTTTCTGGATCCCGAACACCTTGCGAGGAGACCTGTATCATCATTGGGGAACTTGTTACGTTGTTCTGCAGTACAGTACCTTACAATTTTGGGTACGTACAGACACCATGATAGTTATGGGAGGGGTGGAAGAAATAGTCTAAATAGGAGTATTAGGATGACCGTCTAAAACTTGCAATCTCTCATGAGGAGGGAAACCTAGGAAAGAAAAGAAGTGAATCCCTAGGACAAGGATTCCAGAGTAAATGAAGGTTCATGGATATGTTTGATAATTCAAAAGTTATCATCTCCACGAAATATATGGGGTTATTAAGGGGTCTTCTTAGACACAAGTCTAGTGATGCTTTAGAGATCATACTAGATGAGGGTGTAAGTGACAAGGTGGTAGAAAAGGAAGTGGTTGAATGGGAAACAATTTTTCATGTAGGTTTTTTGTTCCATTGTATATTTTTTCCCATATACATATTTAGCTTGCTTAGGTGTTGTCTAGATAAAAGGGAGTTACACTTATCCACATTTTTAGGTCATTGTTATACTTTCCCACTTCTTATTTATACACCTCTTGTAAATATATTTTCTTATGCATTGAATATGTGAGCTATATTTTGGCTCATGTTTGGTTCCTCTCTCACAACATTACTCTCTTTGTGTTCTTGTATTCTATCAGTGTTGGATCTTGTCCCACATTCTCACATGGTATCATAGTTCATTCTGGTAATTGAAAACCATTGTATTGTTGCGATTATTTTTTACAATATTGATTTTTTCATTATTGTTATTATAGATCCTTTGATATTTGAGTATGCTCTTCTCATGCATCTTCAAATGATCTAGAGAATATGAAAAGAGTGAATTAAATAGGTGGTTTTATAGGAAAATATTCATTATGTACATGCTCTCAAGAAATGGATGATATTATTGAGTCTATATCATGACAAAACCCTAGGATTGATACTAAAATTGAGTATGCTTTGCAATAGGAAATATATGGTATTTTTCATATTTTTATGATCATCTCTAGGATATTTGGAGAAATTTAATACCATATCAAAGTTTCATTTTTCTAGTTTTTTCCAAAACATTAATGGGTGTTTTTTAGTTTGAAAGATCCAGTGGTCACACTCATTATTGAGGATGGTAATTGTATCTACCTAAGAATTGTTTTCAGTTGTTATCCCTATCTTAAATGTCATACTTGGCCCCTTTTTTTCTACTAGTTATTTGTGGTTACTAGTTGTACCAGTGTGCTAGACCTATTACTTGGTATTGTACCTTTTACTGTGCATCATAACTTTTGGTGTGTTTTGTACATGTTATTCAACCAATTATTGGGTGTAGTTATGCATAGAATGTTTATATTGTCGTTGTTGTTTGAACCTGCATGAAGGAATTAGTTCATCTTAGTTGTTTAGTTGTTATTTGAAACTATGTACCAGTTTGGTAGACAACACACCTACATTTTGGTGTGTTCGGTGATGTAGTGGTTATTCCTATATTAGAAGCATATAACTCTAGGCACATAGATAAGTAGGTGTGATAAGTTATTTGGAAGGTCAATAATCAAGTGTACAGCTCTCCCCCCCCCCCCGCTCCCCAAAGGTGACATCATTTTTGGAGAAGGTTGGAAATTTAGATAAGGGCTCTCCACTTTTCCTATTCTTAGCCTCTATTCACATGGTTTTTATCCCTTGGTCACTCCCAAACCAAGTGGAATTAACTTATGTGAGGTAAAATTTATCTCCATGCACTCAAACAAGTTTTGAAATTCATAAGATGTGGATGTAAAAAAAAAATTCCAAGGTGTAGGAGGAAGTGCTAAAATTTGTAAGAGTAAGGAACTTATAAAATGCATAAGTTTTTGTTGACATCTCCATTTGAGGTTCCATTTTTTCGAAAGCGTGTATTTTCTCTTCATAAGGTTAGTACTCTTATTTCCTTTCTCATCTTGTATAAGATTTTTTTAGGCCTTTAATAATTGTATTCACACTATATTATAAAGTTTCATATCTTGGGGTAATATGATTAAAAAATAAGATAAATATCCATTTTGGTGGTTTCATCGTGGGTTTTAGTATTAACTTCCATCATTATATTGTCTAGATATATTCAAAGAACTATTTTTCCTAGAGGAAAGGGATATAAGATAATTGTTTATTGCATGATAAAATTCCTTATCTACTTGGAATTATTCTTGAGCCTAATGACTATGAACAAAATATTGAGTGGTTAAAAAAAAATGTTATGGTCTATGGATAACTATGTCTCACTCTTAATGAGGATATTTAGCACTAGCTTACATGCATTGAGTTCCCTTTCAGTACTATGACATTCATTTGATATTTGTATGGAGACCATGATTCTCAAATCTAAAAGTGATCCTCCCTCAAAAAATCATTCATATGTGGATGATATTGTTACTAATACCAATCTTCCTCCTACTTATGAAACCATATACATAGTTGAGGACATTTTTATTGCACATGTTGCTACTTTAGATTCTAGAGTCACTTATTTGAGAGCTTCCATTTATTCTCCACAATAGGATCATGTCATTCCTCTTGCACATTTTTCTAATTTGGATTTCAAAATCTCTTCTTTGAGAGATTCTCATGATTATTTGTTGCATGATCATGAAATTCACCCTATACATGGTGTTACTTCAGAGTTCATATTCACTTATGCAAGATCTTATAGTGATTATTTGCAATAGGATCATGACATTCACATTATAATTTTTTATATTTTGGAGTTATGAGTTTTGTATTTGAGGTATTCTAATGATTCTTACAACAAGATCATATATTTATTTTAGATACACCTCATTAGAACTCATACTTACCATACATCACTTCTATATTTGTAGAGTACCACATTTTAGATATACATGACACCATCAAGGAAATTTATCTCCTCTTTCAAGAGATTCCTCCATCACTTGTTGTTTCATCAGAAATCAAATTTACGTCCTTGAGGGATTCTATTGATTCTCTACAGTAGGTTTCTTCATGTCTATAAGATATGCTTCATTGGGAGGTCTAGTTATGATACATTTAATATATTTTTATAGACTCTAATTTTTCAGATCTTGATGAAACTATTGAGGATAATTGTCCTCTCTTTAATGAAAAATTTGATAGATTTTCTTATTTGACTCTAATTGTATTTTATCTTCCTCTAAATGTTTACATGGTGACATAACCTACACTTACTAAGTCCTAGTATTCACCTTCATCATCATTCATAGTTGACACCTTTTACATGAGTACTTGGTTCTTGGTTCAGTTCTCATATTCATGTTCGTAACCATGTTGATTCATATTTGGTACTTGATTTTATTCATCAACATTTGTTACACCTAAGCATTAACCTCTTTTAGAAGTATCTATGCATAATATTCATTTCTTCTACCTTCAATCCATAGTATTTTAGTACAACATCAAATATTCCTTATTGCGATATAATATTCATTTATTCCACTACTGAAAAACAAACTTCTTCATGCATTATATCTATTGGTAGTTCATGAGGCTTTAGCTTATAGGGGGGTGGCTAGTCCACTCTTATTCTCTTTTTTATGTATCTATTTTTGGGGAGGCTTCTTTATGCTCTTCTAGGGGGATTATCTATTTAGGGAGATTTTATGTGAACTTATATTTTCTCTCTTTTAGGGATAATTTTTTTCTTACATGTTTTCTCCTTTTCTCCACTTTATGAGATATGTTATTGTTATTGGGTACCTCATCAAGCATTTTTTCGGGACCCCTTTTCTTCCACCCATCTAAGCTAGACTTAAGGGGGTGTTAGTGTAGGTATTTAATTAATTGCATAGTTTTTCCTACACTTTATGAGATATTTTATTGGTATTGGGTACCTCGAGCCCTATTTATGGGACCCATTTATTCTACCCACCTAATATACTCTTAAAGGGGGGTATTAGTGTAGGTTTTTTATTCTATTGCATGCATTTTCCTACGCATGTATTTAGATTTCTTTGGTTTTGTTGGAATACATGGGAGTTACAATTTATATTAATTTATTAAGTGGTAGTTACACTTCCCCACTTCCTATTTATACACCTCTTATAAATTTATTTTCTTATGTATTGGATATGACAATCTACATTATGGTTCGTGTGTGGTTCTTCACTATCATAGCATTGCCCTCTTTGTGTGTTTGTATTTTATCAGTACTCAATATTTGCCCACATTATCACAACAATTGGTGGTGTGAAAATAGGAGATGAAGGAGGAGGCATGAAAATAATAGGAAAAAATGGTTGGAATTATGAAGAGGAGGATAAAAAAACACCTTCACTAATCCCCACATGAGAAAGGGGTGAAATTTATTAACAAACTAACTGCAAAGGCAATTGAAACACAAATCTCTAGAGGTTTTATGAGGGGATCCAAGAAATATTTGACAAATTGAACTAATGTGAACCTATAAATTATTTCTCTTTCCTTTATCACTCATCATATTAGTAAGATATAAACACACCTCTCCAATTGTATACCCTTGTAATTGAAGAATTGAAATTGAAGGCATTAAGGCCATTAGATACACCCAACTAAAAGGTATACTTTGAATATAGGAATATGCCTCTTTTTTGTTTCTTATGTCTTTGTTGTTAGATAAGGGGGTATAGGAACCATCCTTAAGATGATTCTCTAAAAATATTTCCTTGTATTTTAAGGAGAACTAGGAGGTGATGATGATTGAGATTTTTCATCCTATGGATCCTTAAGCAACCCTACAACTTTGCATTTTTCCAACACTATCATCCACACTAGATGGATTCATGTGAAAATGATCATATATAGATGAGGAATGTAGAAAAGGGTTTGGATACCTTTAGCTAAAACTCTTCACAGATCTCTCTTCACAGATAAAAGTCTTCACAGATAAGGAATACATCATTAATGGAAAAAATAAAATAGTAAGATAAAACTCTTCACAGATCTCTCTGATAGAAAGATCGTGATTGTGACTATATAGTCTAGGAAACAAATTCACCTAAGAAGTAGAAATGGGTATCCAGTTAGGGAGTGGAGCATTGAAGATGATAGAAGCACAAAATAGGTCCACTAAGTAAGAAAGCATGTGGAAACTTCCCTCCTTATACGAATTGATCCCAACATACTTTAAAATTGAATTCTAATAGTTCTTTGCAATCTGATTTCTTATTTTTAAGGATCATCCCTAACAAAATTACCCATGCCTGATTAACATGGTCATTATTTCCTACCCCATATAGTTTGTTTAACAATATCATGGCCACTATGACCCCTGTTATGAAAAATGAAAGAGGTAACAAATTTTTTTTCTATGTTTGACTATAGTGGGGTCTGTTGTCCAATCCTTTAAAACTTCAAACACACTTCTATCATTCATTTTTTCTTTAATATTATCATAGTTATAAAAAAGAGTAAGATGGTCTATTTTGTACATAGTGTTAAATGTTTCACAAGTTTCCAAGGAAATGACTCTTTGAGTATCCTTAGAGATGATTTTACCATCCTAAAGAATGAATGAAAAGAAGACATTCCCAAATAAGTCTCCATAAGGAATTTTGTTTTTCTAGAATTTTTTGAATCCCAGTCTCTTATTGATTAGATATCTTCACATTCATTAATCTCCCAAAACAAGTCTTAGTTATTAATTCAAGCTAGTAATCATTTAGTGAATCGAGTGTCTCAAAATTCTTATTTTTCACCCAAAGTAGAATATTTTTTCTTCAATATCATGTTTGATTTTATTTATTCTTCATCTGGTATATGTATTTTTATCTTCTATGAAAATTTAATCTCCTTTAAATCTTTGTAGCTCAATTGAGACATGTCACATATCCATTTACACCCAAATTTGTAGAAAAGGAGGGATTTTTGAATAGATTTGAGTTTAATGTGATCCTTTTCAATATTTTTATTATTTATTTTAATGTTTTTGTGGGTGATCACATTAATAAATTTATGATAAAATAGTGGCATTTGAAATCTGGTGAATCATCTTAATCATAAATACCTTGGATCTATATTTCTCTTGTGAAACCTCCATATTAGTGTCGATTATGGAAACTTGGTAGTCATCGATGTCAAGGTGTCCTAAAAATATCCTCACTATATGGATTTGGATTGTTAGAATTAATGGTGTCTGATAATCTTGAGCCTCACACAAGTTTTCAAACTTTTTTCCCCTCTCTACCAACCACCACCTCTGACAAGAATTAAATTTATTTTTGGCCTTTTGAATTGCCCGACAAAGCCACAGAACAAAGGAAAAATCATGTAACAAAGGAAGTGTAGTGGCAGTGTATTGTAGATGTGGAAGTAGAAAAATTGTGAGAAAAGGATAAGGTAAAACTTTGCAAGAAAAAGGAAAGGTAAAAGCCGCGAGTGTAAGTGCTAGTGTTGTGCAGGTCTGGAGTTTCCCATGGATATTCATTTTTTCTACATAATCCAAAATTTGTGGTATAGAGAAAAATCCACACAATTTAGTTAAATCCAAACATTGAAGAAAAGGCCGCATGATATAGAAAAATACACAAAAGTAAAGGAGTCAATTCCACGCAGGTTGAGGGAGAGTCAAAGCCATAGAACTCACCAAAATGAATATTGGTTTTGGGTATGTGTCATAAGTAAATGTACTTTAGGTGACTCGTGGTTATATATATACATGTGTAGTTTTTGAATATATAGATATAAAATGAAGGAATAGAAAATAGAGAAGGAGAGAAGGATAATAAAGAACACCAACTTGAAGAGGAAAATAGATATATGTGCAGCAGTACATGGAATATTGAAATAGAAAAAAAAATTATACAGAGCCACAACTCTAAGATTGTATGAAGTTTTTGAATCATGTGTGTGTGTGTGTGTGTGTGTGTGATGCATGTTTTTTATATTGTTCTAGTTGTGTTTTCCCCTTTGTTGGTTGCATTGTCACCATATTTTTCTAATAGTTTAGTATTAGAGTGAACGTTTTGTTGGAGAAAATAAGAACTCAAACCCATAGTTCTTATTTTCTGGGTTCTTATTTTTTGGGTTTGAGTTTTCTGGGTTGATCTTTAATGGCTTCCAACAGTAACTCGTGGCAACAACCTTCAACATTTGATGGGAAAAACTATGACATCTGGTGTATTAAGATGAATACATTTTTCTCCTCTCAAGAGCTATGGGAACTAGTTGAAGGAGGATACATAGAAGTAGCATATCAAGATGATTTCAATGCATTGACACAAGCTCAAAAGAATGCTTTGAAGGAAAATAGAAGAAAGGATGCAAAATCTTTAAGCTACATCTAGAATGTAGTCATTGATTCAGATTTCCCAAGGATATTAGCAACTAAAAATTCCAAACAAGCTTGAGATACCTTATAGAATATTTATCAAGGAAGCGACAAGGTGAAGATAGTGAGATTGCAGATGTTGAGGAGAGACTTTGAGACCCTTCTCATGAAAGAGTTAGCATTAGTAAACGATTTTTTCACAAGAACAATGACCATAGTCAATTAGATGAGGACTAATGGTGATATTGTTGAAGACCATAGAATCATAGAGAAGGTATTAAGGAGTCTTCCAGCCACATTTGATACAATTTTGGTTGCAATAGAGGAGTATAAGGACTTGAAACAGATGACAATTGATGAGCTAATGGGTTCTTTGAAAGCCCATGAAAAAAGGATGATTAGGACATCCAACTCCTCCAATGAATAAGCCTTCTAAAAAAACACAAATGTGAGAGTCACGGGGAGAGGAGCATACAAAAAAGGAAGAGGAAGATTCTATAACCAGCAAGAAGGTGGAAGACACAATCATCAAGAGTCACAAGGAAGATGAAGAGGAAGGAACAACAAAACTTCCAAAGGTGGTTCTATACAAAGGTATGACAAATCCAATGTATAATGCTATTATTTCAAGAAGTTTGGACATTATGCTAGTGAATGCAGAAAGAAATAATATGATTTAAAAAATCACAATGCAAACTTATCTAATGTAAAAGAAATTGAACCAGAGAAGAATGAAAAGAGTGGAACTTTATTTATAACTTGTAATGTAGATGAGAAAGGAAGTAAAAAAATATGGTACTTGGATAGTTCTTACAAAAATCATATTCGTGGAAACAAAAATATGTTTAATAATATAGATGAAGTAATAAGATCTGAAGTAAACATGGGAACAAATGAAAAAGTTGCAGTTATGCATAAAGTCATTTTATCCATTCTCAGCAAGCAAGGAGACAATAAGCATATACACAATGTTTTTTATGTGCCAGGGTTGAAGTATAATCTACTAAGAATTGGAAAGCATGTCCAAAATGGATATAAGGTGAGGTTTGAAAATGAAGAATGCAATATTTATGAAAAAATTGGAAGCAATAAGTTGATTTCCATAGTGAAAATGACACAAAATATAGTGTTTCCCTTGAAGATGTAAAGTGTAGCGGTAGCCACAACAACTTTAAAAACAATAGCCATTGACCAATCTACTCTTTGGAATCTCATATATGGGCATTTGAGTTTTGGTGGATTGCATGTTCTTTATAATAAGAAAATGATTAGAGGAATGCCTCCTATTGAACAACCAGATAAGGTTTGTGAGGCCTTCATATTGGGGAATCAACATAGAAATGCTTTTCCCTCAAGAAAATCATGGAGAGAAAGCTCACCTCTTGAGTTGATACATTCAGACTTGTGTGGTCCCATGAAGAATGCATCCTTGTGCAAGAAATATTGTTTTCTTACCTTTATAGATAACTTCAGTAGAAGGACATGGGTTTATTTCTTTTAAAATAAAGCAGAGACATTTGAAGTATGTAAACAATTCAAGGCCATGGTTGAGAAGCACAGTGGCCATTATATAATGAAATTAAGAACTGATAGAGGGGGAGAATATATATAAAATGAGTTTTTAAACTTCTGTAAGGAGAACGAGATTAAGAAATAATTGATAGTAAGGTATACACCTCAGAAAAATAGTGTGACAGAGAGAAAAAATAGATCCATTCAAGAAATTGTAAGAAGCATGCTTAAAGCAAGAAGATTGCCAGATAAATACTGGGCAGAACTAGTTGGAATAACATTATATCTACTAAATATATGTCCTACAAAGAGTGTGAGGAACATGATACCTTGAGAAGCATGGAGTGGAAGAAAGCCAAGTGTTAAACACCTGATAATTTTTGAATGTGTGGCATATGCACATGTGCTAAAGAAAATAAGAACAAAGTGGGATAATAGAGGAGAGAAGTGAATTTTTATCAGATATAATGAGCAAACATATTGTATAATCCAATCACAAAGAAACTCATAATTAGTTGAGATGTTCAATTCATTGAGAAAGCATCTTGGGAAGATCTACAAGAAGTGGCGTATCCACAACCAAAGATAAATGCACCTATTATTGTTGTTGAAGCAATGGATGGAAGAGCAAACAATGCACCAAGTTGGACACACATTTCACAAAGGGGTGAATCCTAAAATGGAAGCAACCAACAAAGCATGCAAGGACCATAAAATGAAGCATATTCATCATTATCAGACTCATTACATCAACAAGTAATAATGAGGAGTGTTCAAGAGATCTATAACTAGTTAAGGTATAAAGAAAATGAAGATGAAATGATTAATTTTTCTTTATTTCCACAATTTTATCCTATTTACTTTGAAGAAGCAATTAAAGATAGTAAATGGTGTGAAGAAATGGATGAAGAAATGCATGCAATAGAAAATAATGGAACATGGGCGTTAGTATATCTTCCAGTAGGAAAGGAAGTAATTGGAGCAAAGTGGGGTTATAAAACAAAGACTACTCCCGAAGGCAAAATTGAAATACATAAGGCAAGATTAGTTGTCAAAGGATATAAACAAAGGCTTGGACATGATTATAATGAGACATTTTCTCTAGTAGAAAGGCTAGAAACTGTGAGGACAATTATTGCCATAATTTCTCATCACAAATGGAAGGTCCATTAAATGGATGTTAAATCAACTTTCTTAAATGGCGTGTTAGAAGAAGAAGTATATGTGGGACAGCCACATGGTTATGAAATTCCATGGCATGAAAGGAAAGTATACAAGCTCAAGAAATATTTGTATGGACTCAAACAATTAGCAAGAGTTTTGTACAATAGGATAAATTCCTATCTAATTAGTAATGGCTTTAGAAAAAGCAACAGTGAGCCCACACTCTACATCAAATCAAACAATGGTGGGATTTTAATTTTTGTTTTGTATGTAGATGATTTAATTTTTATTGGAAATGCAAGTAAAGCAATTGATGAACTTAAATCAGCCATGAAGAAGGATTTTGAGATGACCGAGTTGGGATTGCTAAAGTATTTTCTTGGAATTGAAGTCAAGTAAACAAAGCAGGTCATATTTATCTCTCGAGCAAAGTATGCAAAATAAATCTTGCAAAGATTTAGAATTTTGAGCACAAAACCAACATCTACACCAACAGAGATAATTTTGAAATTGACAAAATATTATTACAACAGCAATGTGGATCCTACAAGGTAAACAAACTTGGTAGGAAGCTTGATGTATTTAACTACAATAAGACCAAATGTAATGTATGTAGTTAGTTTGATTTCTAGATTCATTGAGACTCCAAAGGAGACACACTAGAAAGAAAGCAAGTGCATTTTAAGGTATGTGAATGGAACAAAGAATTATGGAATTATATATGTTTCTAATAATTATTTTCAGTTAGTTGGCTATACAGATAGTGATTGGGCAGGAAGCCTTGATGATAAAAATAGCACATCTGGATATGTGTTCAATTTTGGATCAGGGACCATTTCATGGGCTTCAAAGAAACAGTTAGTTGTTTAATTATCTATAGTTGAAGCAAAGTATATTGCAGCAAGCTCAGTTGCTTGTCAGATGATATGGTTTATAAAAATCCTCTCATATTTGCACGAAAAAGAAACAAGGAGGTTCAATTTTTTTGTGATAATGTCTTCAATTGCATTTTCAAGAAATCCATTTTTTCATGGTAGAATCAAGCATATAGCTATCAGGTATCACTTCATTCATGACCTGTTTGAGAGAGATGAAATTGAACTTGAGTTTTATAAGTTAGAGTAGTAACTAGCTAACATTTTTACCAAGCCTTTATCAAAAGAAAGGTTTGGGCATTTAAGAGCAAGTCTGGGCATTGTATATGTCTAGGACTTTAAAATCAGTCCTTAAATAAAAACAATTCGGCTCAATATTAAGGGGGAGTGTCAAAATTAATGGTGTCTGATAATCTTGAGCCTCACACAATTTTTCAAATTTTTTTCCATCTCTACCAACCACCCCCTCTGATAGGCATTTAATTTTCTTTTTAGCCATTTGAATTTTGAACTTCTCAACAAATCCACAAAACAAAGGAATTTTTTTGCAACAAAGAAAGTGAAGTGGCAGTGTATTACAGATGTGGAAGTAGAAAAATAGTGAGACAAGGAAAAGGAAAAAAATTGAAGGACAAAGGAAAGGTAAAAGTTTGTGAGTGTGAGTGTCAGTTTTGTGTGGGTATGGATTTTCTCGTGGATCTTTAGTTTTTCTGCATAATCCAAAAGCTACGGTATATAGAAAAATCCACACAATGTAGTACAAGATGGGCATTGAAGAAAAGGTCACATAATATAGAAAAATACACAAAGGCAAAGGAATCATTTCTGCACTGGTCGAGGGTGAGTCAAATCAACGGAACTCACCAAAATGAATATTGGTTTTAGGTTTGTGTCATAATTCAATGTACTTTAGGTGACTTGTGGTTATATATATATATATATATATATATATATATATGTATGTATGTATGTATGTATGTGTATGTGTACATGTGTATTTTTTGAATATATAGATATAGAATGAAAGAATAGAAAATAGAGAAGGAGAGAAGGATAATAAATAGTAACATCTCAAAGAGGAAAATAGGTATATGTGCAGTAGCACAGAGAATATTGAAATAGAAAACAAAAGAAATATATGGATCCGTAACTCTGAGACTGTATGAATTTTTTGAATCAAATATTATATATATATTATGTGTGTGTGTTTTTATATTGTTCTGGTTTTGTTTTCCCCTGTGTTGCTTGCGTCAACACCATATTTTGCTAACATGGATTACTTGCTTTCATGAATAGTTTTGATCATGAACACATGGAAGGAATTGATTCTTCCTCATTTGGCAAGATTTGTGTACTAATTCTTATTTCATTATTTCAAGTCTTAATGTATGGATCATCGATAAGTGGTAGCCATCGATGTCATTATCATCCTAGGGGATTATAAAATCATTTACACTAGATCATTGAAACATGGCATTGATCGATGATTGAACATTTAGATGACCTTCAATACATTTTACATGGATTATCAACATGTGGCCTGCATCGATGTCCTAATCATCTAAAATATTTTAATATGGGTATTTTTTATTCATCACTTCCCTTGTCTATAGAGTTGGGATTCTGAACATGTAATAGAAATTAGTGTTCTAGGATGCCTAAAAAATTCCTATTTCAATAACCTCTTGAATGAGGGAATGTTAATGAGTTACACGTGGAACTAATTGGTGAAGTTAAAACATTCCAAAAATTATTCTCATTGAATTAGTTTTTATAGTTCCAATGCAATGAAAAAAATTAGGTATATGAATGTCGATTGAATTTAGCACAGAGATAATCTCCATTGAAATAGTAGAAATCTTCCTCTATAATTTTATGCACATAATCAACACTATGAGATACCTGTTAAATCCTCCTTTATATATGAAAAAATGAATAATTTAAAATCATGTTAAATCACAAGGAAAAAATATAATTGAATTTAATTAGCATGTTCTAGCATCTCATGGTTTATTATGAACACAAGATTAAGGAATTTCAAATTTCACTTGGAATTATCAAATAGTGTGTCTACTCAACAATGTTACCAATCATTAAAAATAGCTACATTTGTTTACTTAAATGAGGAGTGTTGGCTAAAAATAGTACATTTTTGTAAGCATAATCCAATAAAGTGACATGGAAAGTGTGAAGGTGTTGCTTGGGATAATTTTTTTCATCATAGATAGGAATCTTGGGAGACACAAAACCAATAGGAAAATTTTAGGAAGCCACTTCAAGTGTAAGTGGATTTTGAAGGTACAAAGTAGATTCCATGACATTAGAAGAGGTGGAAGCACCTTGTTGTTATTGTAATAGTTGGTTTTGAAAACTATGAACAAGATTATTACAAGCATGTGTGTTAGTATAGGAATAATAAGTAACATGATTATATACATTATATGTAGGAATAAAAATACACATTTACGGAAATAAACATTGGCAAGACTTTTAAGGGGGTGTGGGTTTCCTTTGAAAATGTAGGCACAATGAATATAGAAATGGTCATAAATAGCCAGAGTGGAAGAGGTAGGGTGAAGCACCCCAAAAATAGAATTCTCACTACATTCATGATCACAAACAATATTAGCAGAAAGGAGTACTTTAATACTGCGATCAAGATGTTGAGGCTAGTCACAAAATTCTTTGTGAAATGTAGAAAAAATGTTAACTTCATTGTGATCCATGTCCTTAGTTTCATCATCTGAAATAGTTGTATGGGTTTCACCTTTTATTTCAAGGGTATCCAAAGGAACATCTTGATGATCATTTTCATAAATATAATGGATACCCTATACAAGAAATGTGAAAGAAGCCATAGGAATTTGATGCCTATGGGTAGTAGGAGAAAGATCGATATTGAAAATAGGAATATGATTAAGCTAATTACCATGTTGAAAAGGAATAGCAAAAAAATGTATGTACAAAGATAGCATGAAAGGCTATGGAAACTAAGGTTTTAGAAAGGAGAGATATTTGATCAAGGGTCAAGTTCACTAAACGATTACACCCTAAATCAAACAACAAGTGTTTTGGATTAGGATGTGGCTCTTATTTATTTAAAGGTGTAATGGTATTATAGGTTTTATATTCCAAATAATTAATGACCATACTGTAAGAATCATACTATATCTCCAAATAAAATTATAATATATGAAGATAGATATGATTTCTCAAAACATAAGAGGAGAAATGCACTTAACTGATTACAGAGTTAAAGGGATGATCTGGAAAATGTAGGGTGAGTGTGAATATCAGAAATTACCTAAAGGTGCTTCATTTATAGAATTGTATCTACAAAATGAGTTGGTATAAAACCATATGAAATGACTTATAACGTGATATAGTTTGGTCTTATGTTGTATAGTGCTAGTTAAGGATATATTATTGCTATATAAATTTCTCTACAAATATGACACTTCATGTTGACATTAGCCCTAGGTGTCACACATTTTTGAAAACCCTCTATGTGGTGTGAAACACCTTAAAACCCTAACTATGGGTAGGATACCTTGAATAAAGGTTAGTGTTTGGGTTGATTCATCCTTGAAATTTCTACATCATCACTACTCTAAAGATGTATCAAACCACACATAGTTCTCCATGTATAATGTGATATCTATATGTAATCTTGATCCTTTGACAAACAATGGATTGGAGTACTTAAGCTTGGTTTGGTTTGTCTTTAAATATATATAGAATGAAAAATGTTTCTCTTGAGCCTGGTTTTTATTATCTTTAGACCTTTGTATTGGCTGATCCTAGGTCATGTTGCTAATTTGAAGGAATTTAGGATATTTAGGAGTTCTTTAGGAATGTATATTCTAATGAGTTCTCTTAAAAATTCCATGTTTGGTAAATAATTGAGTTAGAATTTATTTTATAAGCATTCATAAGATTAATTTTGTATTAAGGCCAACATATGGGATATGGACAACCCATGAAAATATATAAAATTAGAATATTGATTGTAAGACTATTTTGCCTAGACCAAACCATAAGACATTTTGGACCCATTCTAAATGGTTCTAAATAAATAATTCAATGGAATTTGTGTGATTATGGGATAGGTTCTTGGGGATAGTATACCACTATGAATTCTTAAAATTATTTATATAATTGACTGAGTAGTGTGAATATATAAGAAAGTCACATAAGTGAGATAAGGATAAGTCACTTAGGCTTGGAATGTGGATGCAAGTCATGTGTTAGGTGAGAGATCAAAGTTTTAATTTTCAAATTTAGGTATGTATGCATGACTACATGTCATGTTGGAAAATGATTTTCCATCACTTACCCTTCCCTATCTCCTAGCTTGAAATAATAGAGCTTTTCACCAAAAGTTTCACCTCATACAAATACCATCCTTTACAAATCCACCAATGTTTTACATTTAATGAATCCATTATCACGGTTCAACACATTGAGGATGTCCATCGCAGTCCTCATTTTTCTCCATTGCATTTTACAACTCCCTCCCCTAATGTTTCTATAGCCACCCTCACATATTAACCATATACCACTCTCTCCAGTATATGCCTACTAAATTTTAGTCATCATTTTACCCCATCCCAATGATCCCCAAATTCAATCACGTACCCAAATTCCTTTCATTTTATGAAATAATTTCTAATCTAAGAGGTGTGTGATGCCCTTATTATAACCCCTCTCCATCATAATATAAACATTAGTCAACGCCTAAGTAATTTATCTTGATTCTATTCTACCACCCAATTCCAATCAACAACAACCCTTGTGATAATAATCACCTAAATGATGTTCCTATCACAACAATATTTGATATTCCATTAACATGTGCCACAAATTACATAGTATCATTCAATAATTGCTTTAAAATAGTGACATCAAAGTTGGAGACGGGATATTGTGTTCCTCCACACAATCCCCACCCAAATATCACTCTTAATCCCCTCCCTACATATTCTCATGTGAATTCCACCACTGATGTTCAATTCAATATCCCATCACCTTCATAACTTGAGATTATCAAGAATATCCTAAACTTGTCAAACATTATCATCCATTTTTAGCCTCTTTCTCCTCTCATTTCACCCTTCAAAATGCACACTCCTCAAAGTGTATCCACCACTATTATCTCTCCTTTCAATATTACTCTCATCACTCCACCTTGTCCTTATAATAACTCTCCTCCATGGAATTGTTGTTAAATTCTTCCATAATCATGTCAACCTCCCATTAAGTCTCATCAAATACATCATTATCTCCATCATCATCATCATTTCTAGATTCCACACCCCTTCTTCTTCCTCCTATTCCCACATCAATAAAATTACCCAACATCACATCCTTCTCCTTGTAAATTTATAAGATATCCTCATCATCATAATCATCTACTCATAAACTAACCCTTCTTCCAAATACACCATCACCTTTGTCAATTTTTGATACTAATATTTTATCCCCCGATCATGCTTTTCCAAATCTGTTACAAGCATATGATAAAACTATTATCATTGTTTTTCGACACTCTACTAATGTGGGCACATTTCATTCATCTAGTTATGTCCTATCCTTTTTTACCTTATCTACCATGAAGGATTTCAATCAACTATCGCTTCTAACACCTAAAAAATCCTCTTACTCCCCTTTATCCACGTGCATAATTTCCAAAATTCAAACCTATTCTCCACACTAATTACACTATCACACATCCTCCTCACAATCGTTCAACACCCGGTCCCTCACTTCTATTTGACATGGATTTACTCTCATATCCTTATCCATCTACACCTATCGAACACATACATCCTCTTATCACAATTATTCATCACACTTCTCCAAAATTCTGTCACATATTTTATCTTGAGAAGGACTTTTTTTCTAAATTCCTCATCCTTCTGACATTATCTCTCCTATACTTATCCTGGTGACTATTTCACCATCTCACGCACTTCATCCCATCTTAATTGTTCCATCTATATATTCCAAAACAATTATACATATCATTGTTGTGTTTCACACACTTATTGGAACATTTTTTATCATATTTATCTGACTTCATCCTTCACCATCCCCTTCTACAAATTATTCTTCATCTCATTATTCCCCTATTGTCCTACATTCATCCTATCAAACCCAAGTACTGTGGGGACTTATCTTTCTATCCACTCTCGACTTGTCAACAAGGGGCATATATCTCTCCTATTAATCCATATTGGTTTTGAGACATGTCTCGATTCCCCACATGTCCCATAATATCGATAATAACATCATCAACTATAACCAAACATCATTAAATATTTCAAAAATCCTACAAAATCAAATATCCAAAATCATTACATGTTCACATGGATGTTCTTTCCTAACATGTCCATCATCCCTAAACATTTTTACTCTGTAGACCTTTGAACTCACACAATTTGTTCACATTTCATATCATGATTTGAATAATATCTCTAGGTGATCTATCACCAACATTCTAATGTGTCTCAAGTTCTAGAGTACTTACAATAACCATTTGAATTTTTTATGTACCGTCACCTAGTGAATTTAAGAATGAATTTTTACCATAGGATATAAGAACCATAAAAAATTTAGAATCTTGTCATGAAGATCCTAAGGCATCGATGTAGACACTAGATAATTTCATCTTCACATACTCACTCACAATCCCTTCACTCAGTCATTGGTGATAATTAACCCCCTCATAACAAACGAGGGATAAATATTTTCAATATCCTCTAAAAAACAAAACAAAATAAATGTAAAAAATTACATTATCAAAATATCTCTAAGGGTATTTCAAGAATCTTTATTGGGGATAGGAATGCATACCTAGTAGTATAGAAATTATTCAATTGTAACTAAATGCATCTTTGTAAGGGATATGGATGTCTGACTAGAAACAAATAAATGCATGACTACCTATGTACATTTCCTCACACCATCAATCACTAATAAACTTCAAAATCACGTCCTACACATTGGATAGTTTATATGTAGTATTTTCCTCTAAGTATTCACTTTAAGAAGTAATTCATTATCACTTGCACAAACACTCAGTATCCTCAGAAACAAGGCCAGTATGTTACCAGATAATTTTTTGGATCTTATTAAAAATCTTGTTTTAGTCTATAATTTGTCTCACGTTATGTATTTTCATGTTTTTTGAAATGCCACAAAAAAATTGTTTCATATTGTGTCAATACAAAACCATGTCACCTATGTCATTACATTTGTTGTCTCCCTCCCTGTTCTCCCAAATAGAACTTTTGTGATTTTTCATTGATTTCATAAAAAAACACTAATATCCATCATTTCTCAACTTTTCATCACAAATTGTTTAACATGGACCATTTTTATCATTATCAATTTCCAACTTGCACATGACCAGGGAAGCATTATTGTGACATTTAATAGATTCTCCATATCACAAGGCATCATTTATCAATTGCTAATTTTTGTCCTGCATGTGGTTGGGGTAGGATGCAACACACCAATTATCACTTGAAGGGGGATTCTATACCAAATCCTTTGATGTAAATCTTATGATAATATATTTATATATCAGTTTATCAATCAATTAGTTTACCATTCAAATAATCACTATCTTATTATTTCA
This sequence comes from Taxus chinensis, assembly GCA_019776745.2. NCBI lineage: Eukaryota > Viridiplantae > Streptophyta > Pinopsida > Cupressales > Taxaceae > Taxus > Taxus chinensis. Next base: position 671,665,009 of record CM034149.1, on the reverse strand, counting down.
ACCTATCCATCTAGTCACATATTTTGTTTAAGTAGCCCATCGATGAAAAATTTCAAGTCTTCTTTATCCAATCATCAATATAGGCCCACACATGCAAAAATCCTTGGCATAGGGTCTGAATAAATCCATCTTGTCTTTAGCTTTTATATTACATCCTATATGTTGCAAGATGAAACTCAAAAAGGGATAGAATGTAGAAACTAGAAAACACACCTTGTGTATAAAGTCGCATTAATAAATACCTTGGTCATATATTAAAATTTTAAAAAAAATCCTAAAAGAAAATAAAAATAATAAAACACATCTAAATAATTAAAGAATCATAAAAAATTATAACAATCCTTTAAAGCAATAAATATACCTAATCAATAATAAAAATCAATAAAGCATGAAATCACAAAACAATAATCAAATACACATGCCTCAATCCCAAAAATCTATAAAAAGAAGGATTTTGATCTCTTGCTCACGTATTTTTGTTTGCATGTTTCTTGAAGTTCGAAAGAGAAGTGCAGAGAACAACTATAGTTCTTAAACAATTGAATTTTGTGAAAATTTCATATGGATCACTGTTGAGTAGGAAACTAATTTATAATCTCTACATGATTTTACCATCAGCCAAATTAGATCATTATAATCATTTATCCATTTACATTCATTTGTTGGGCCTTTGTATATTTTCGATCAAGTATACATGTCTTTCACTTATCATTACCTTGTTTTATCATGTATTTTTATCAACCTTGAAACAGTTAGGGATTTGACCAAGGCATGTCCCCCAACCACAAAAAAAAAACTAATTATTTTCTAAGTTTAGGATTGTGCAAATTCAAAGAGGATCAAATTTCTTATATTAATTCTAAAGAACTAAATACTTTTTCATGTAATACTGAAAATGCTTACTTAAAACCATTTTTATTTGTATCAATTAGATTTGAGTTTATATTATTTATATCTCTAACACTTTTAGGTGACCTCAAATCATTGTATACACACCACAACATGGTTCCACATATTATTGGGAGAATATTATTCATGGGTCAATTTTTATATCCGAAGGTAAATTACATCACTTCATATTCTAATACTTTGCATTTCATGCTAAAATTGGCTATAAAGGATTTTTCATTTGAATGTAAACAGTTGTGTGTTGTTAACATCACATATTTTCTAAGACATTTTTATCATCTTGTAAGTTACACTCATTTGCAATGAAATTTTTCATTTACATTGTAGTGTCATTTTTTTAGGGATCATTTTCTTTTCTTTAGTTTATTGCTTTCAAAACACTTTAAGTTTTTACAAATTAGTGTGTTGTCTATTATATTTACAATAAATTTGAGATCATTTCTTAAGGTAGTGGAAGAGTATCACATATTTGGTTCACTTTCTTCGAATCTACAAATGGTGTCTTTGTTATTTTTACCTAGAAGAATCAATATTTTGATACAAATGGTTTATTTAATACCTTGTACAATATTCTCACCAAATTGATGGCAACCTAACTCAGTACATTCCTTCCCCAACTAATTTCATAAGAGTGGGTTTGTTTTTTATAAGTATGATATTTCTAAGCTTCTTGGTTAGTGGGATTGCATATTCCTCATATTTCATTTGGTTAAAGATGATGTTGAGTTGTAGGAGCCCTTTTAACTTATGATAATGAATATCAATTGAATTATGTGCATAGAGTTTAAGATGAATGAGGGTAAGAGAGAAAGGGAAGAGGTGATGTTAGAGATGCATTTTGAGTCATTTTGAATTATAGTGTCCTCCAAAGCACTAGTTGTTAGACCTATTCTATACATTTATTGATAGTGACCCCCTTAAATTTGGAGAGTTTAATGAGACTATTGATAGTATGTTTAGCTATATAAAGGATGAAATTTATGAAAAACCCCACCTTAGAAATCTATGACCACTATATTGAACCCAAGATTCAACAAAAATGGAATAAGTTGAACACTCTATAACACATGACATTATATGAAATTAATTTGAAATGGTTATTAATGCTAGTGAGATTATTGAGTATTTTTTATTGAGATGAGTAGTATTTCCTTAAAGGCCCTTAAGAAAATGTAAACAAAAGAGGATGTAAAAATTAGGCCAAGTATGAGATTTGCAAGTTAAGATGATCACATAAACACACACACAGACATGATTAGAAAGGATGCATTGAATCTTGTACTGGAGAATCCTTTTGAATGATGACAACTGCATGGAGTGTGACAATGATACAAACACTTTTTCATTTCCCTCCTTTTTATGTTGCTATTTCCTTTACTATTAAGAGGAATCGGCCCATATATAACTTCATCCCCTTTATCATGGGAGGAGCCACATGATTCAAACTTAGAGATCGGTAATGAGACAAGCTATTGCGATGCGACCGATGACACCAATCGAGCATCATCCATTAGAGCATGAATCAATGTTGCCATTAGTTGTATCATGTATGTAATAGAGTCCATTCATAATAGAGACAGAAGATGGGAAATTAGTAGACTGGATGGAAGATCGGTCTGTGAATCCAATCTCTAAATTTTTAATCATGGGAATTGCATTTGTTAACAGCTATATCACACACACACATGTGTGTGTGTGAGTGCGTGTGCGTATTCATATGCGTATGTGTATGTGTATCTGTATGGGTATGCATATGCATATGCGTATGAGCATGTGTATGTGTATATGTATATGTATATGTATATGTGTATATGTATATGTATATGTATATATGTACATGTACATGTACATGTAGGTGTAGGTGTAGGTGTAGGTGTAGGTGTATGTGTATGTGTGTATGTATTTGTATGTGTATGTGTATGTGTATTGTATGTGTATGTGTATGTGTATGTGTATATACATACATGTATATATGTGGAAAATATATGTATATATACATATATACATACATACATACAAACACACACATATATGTTTTTTATTTTTTGATGAAGGAATATATAATTTAATTTAATATATTAATGTGAACGAAAAAACTAAGATTGGCCTATGGGACTGTTGTGAGATATTTTGAATTTACAAAATTAGAGAGTAAAAATTTTAATAGAATTGGAAGTGCCCTTTCCCGTAATTTATCACCTTCATCATGGTCGTTTTATTCTCCTGATCATTTTGGCCTTCTTTTCATCCATTTAAGATAAGAACTTCTCCTGCCATGTTATAAATCATGTTTAAAATTAATTAATTAATATTTAATTAATAAAATTAATTTTAATGAATTTGAGGTTTTTAATCAATAAATATTAATTTAATCTTCATTAAAGTTGATCGACAAATATGGAAGAAGTTTTTTCACTTCGCCATTGTTGAGGAAAATTAAAATTCCACCTCCAATTACTGGGGAATGCCAAGTTGGCTTTCCGCTCCCAATTTTCCCTTTCCTAGAAAATTTTTCCATTTCCCCCCACTTGTGGGAAATTCCCTTGTTGATTGCCAACACAAACGGATGGTAAACGGAAAATATATCCCATTTTCCCCCGTGGGGAAATGGATGGGAATTGCCAGCCGCTTTGCCATTTTCATGGAAAAATGGTTAACTTACTCCCATATTCCCCTAGAAATTAATGCCCACTACCCAAAGAAAGTGTAATTAGTTTATTCAAAGGGAAAGAAAGAAGAAATGGTTACGAGAAAGCTTATTGAATCCTCATAATGTTCTTCTGTGAAACTCTGTGGAAAAAAATTCTACGAAAGTATGAAGAGATTGAGGCTTTTTTTCCAACTTCTAATGTTTTCCAATAAAGAAAGTT